>CM062817.1:292750104-293427604 GCA_031772625.1 Pinus tabuliformis | reverse complement strand
TGTGCAGCATCATCCCAATTGAAGGGAATCCCTTTTTTCACTAAGCGAGTAAATCCTTTGTTCAGTTCAGCATATTTAGGGATGAACATCCTCAGGAAGTTGGATTTCCCTTGGAGTCTTTGTAACTGAACAAGGGAGGAAGGCGCGGGCAAGTCAATGATTGCCTAAACTTTTAAAGGATCAATACAAATTCCTTGTTTTGAAATGACGAAACCAAGGAGTTGACCAAAACCAACACAGAACACAAATTTGTGCGAGTTAAGTCAAATGTTATAATGTCTACAATGGAGAAAAATGGCTCATAAATGCATGGGGTGATCAACCCGATGTTTGGAGTGAGTCGGGAGATCATCCAGATAGGGTTGCATGATATGATTGATGACATGGAAAGCATAGTCCATCGCATGTTGAAATGTGTCCTTTGCGTTCTCTAAACCAAAGGGATCTTTCTATGAGAAAAAATATCACAAGTACAAATAAATGTGGTTTTAGGTTGGTCTATTGGGAGAATGTTGATTTAATTATAACCCAAGAATCCATCCATAAAGGAATAAATCTCACAGTCAGCACAATCACCAACAATCTAGTTAATTGAAATAGGGTTGGGTAGTTGTACTTTGGACAAGCTCTGTTTACATCCCGATAATCAACACATACTTGGATCGTGCCTTGTTTCTTCATGATAGGGACAAATTTTGATACCCAATCAGTTAAAGGAATGTGGTACATGAAACTATCCCGAAGAAGATTTTTGATTTCAACTTTTATCCCGACAGCCTTCTTGGGATGGACTAAATGGAGGCGCTGCCTAACGGGTTTGGCATCAAGATACGTCTTGATTTCGTGCACTACTATGTTTTGGTCGATATCTGGCATCTCTTCGTATGTCTAGGCAAATACATCTCTGAAATCATGAAAAAGGACTCAATAAATCTCGATTTCAGATGAAGAACAAGATGCTCTAATGTATAATTTTTTTACTATTCCTAGTTTAATTGAAATATCGAGAGGAATTGTTTCTTCGATATTCAAAATATTCTTTTCATATTTGATCTCATGAATGGAGAAGGAATTCATAAAGGATTTGACAAAATTAGGTTGGTACACACCACAAAGATTATCTTTAATGGTATCTAGGAAGAAGGAATGATGATGATGCTCATCCCACAGTGCATCATCTTACATCATGATCTCCATGATTCTTTCATCGATAGAGAATGTACGCGAGAAAGGATCAAAGGGCATGCCATAATCTAGTTTACCGATTTACCCAATTGATCGAAGAAAAAGTATGGGATGCATAATCTGAGTACATGGCTTTGTAATCTTGCTCAATGGGGCTAAGCAGCATTCGATCGCCAAAACTTTTGATGCTAATTTCATCAAGGAAAATCCATGGATCAGCCAGGATCGTAGATAATGATATCATGTTTATATAAGAAACCGAAGGGGAGGAGCTAGGAAGGGTAGTATGAGGGAGAGAAAAAGTTCCCATAAGCGATGAATCCTTCAATAAACCAACTCCAACATGTTGATAGGAATGTAGGGCTTTCCCTACAAGAGGGACACCTCCAGTAACATTGGAATCAGAGGTGAAAAAGGTGAGTTGATATATGGCCACAATCCCAACTTTAGGAGGAAAGTCGATCATTCAGAAGTAAGTTGAAATGACAATAGCCATAGCACAAATACATGTACATCCTAGTAGAAGATTATAATCCAAAGTTCTGTCAATAACTTCTACTTCAACGGAGACAGCTTTTCCCCCTAATTCCACTTGAAGGGAATTTAGAATCCCACAAGGTTTGTATGTCCTTCCATCAAAGGATTTTAATGTGGTGGTCGATTGACTTAGTTGGGGTGAACCAATCACCTTCCAGCAATACAAGGACATGATGCAGGTCGAGGATCCCTCATTAACAATAGAACAATGAATGTTCTTATCATGGAAAACGACCTAAATCATAAAAGATAACTTAGCCAGAAGTCGAGGGGTATAGTTTTCATGAGAGAAAAACACTAGGTTCGAATCTTATGGATCCACACATCTGATAGCTAACAACAAGGCCTTCTTTTAGGTGGGGTAGTTTTGCAGCACCTCAAGAGGACATAACTAAAGGAGATTGAGCCAAGTCTTCAATTACATTGTAATTTTGAGCGGCTCTCGAATGACGGTTGAAAGAAGACTTATGGATAACACCTTTCAGAGGCTTGATAGTCAATTCTATAAGAACCATAGGTGGAACATGATCAGATGAAGGTGTTACTAAACTGGTAGGTTGACCACTATCCTGATCGCTTGGTGGATTCGCATTACCATAGTCCTTATTCTGAGTGGCCACCATGACATCGGATTTCATCTTTGAGGAGGAAAGCATCAAAACTGTGTTAGAGGAAGAAGCATCACAGGAAACCATATGAGTCTTTTGATTGAGAAACGGATCGGTCAGCACAGCGGGAGAAGTGGATGATTCACTTTAGTAAGGTGCAGACAATCACGTGTAAAGTGATCCTCGTTACAAATCAAGCATGGGTATTGAGGCTTTCATTTCTCATCAGAAGACGAATTTGTTTGTTTATCCTGCAACAAGGAATCTTTATTTTTCTTGCCTTTACCTTTCTTCTTACTTCTAGGTTGTTGTTGACACTTTCCTTTATTAGATGAGACAAAATTTATCTCGAAAGCTGAAATTGTAGGAGGATGAGATGGATGTTTTTTTGCAGGAGTTGCAAGAGAAATACAAGATGGTTTACTCACCGACTATGAACTAGCAAAACCTATAATGCCATCGACGACATGAGACTCTTTACCACATGGATGAGGAACAATATTTGAGGGTCTCAGAGGGATTGGTATATTATCATAGAGCATGCCTGATTGGGTATAAATCATATCTAAATATTGAGCATGAGCAATAACTTTCTCTTTGGTCACGACTCCACCTTTGGCCACATCTTCTATTATGGGAGCTAACAGATACTTGACAAACCATTTCGCTAACAACTGATTGGGAACATAAGTCTTGACCAACTAGTGATGGCACCTCCACTCATGAATATGATCCGAAATGTGAGTAGAGTCTAATTGTTTGAAGTTGGTCAATAGTTTCGTTCCAGTTTCGTATCTGATGGGTAACTAGAAATGTGTGAGGAAGGTAGTGGCTAAAGTTTTGAAGTCATGAAACGATGCTCTAGGTAACTCAATATACCATTTAGTTGTGGTACCTGTAAGCATTCATTGGAAAAGATAAATTTGAATGGAATCATCATTAAGTGAATTGGATGAACACCATAGATGATACATCATAACATGCGTTGACGGGTCTTCTCCTGGATTCCCATTGAATGTTGGGATATTAGAAGGCAACTTAGTGGGAATAATTAGCCACCATGGCGAATGAGGGATGGGATTGTTATTAAGTCAAATCTGGAAATTCAAGAGTAGAAAAAAAAAAAGGAAACTATCGATTAAAGACCGGAGGTGGATGATATGGATATGAAGGGATAGCTTGGGCAACAAGAACTTGCATTCTCGGATAAGGAGGGTTCTGATAATAAGGAACCTGGTTACCAGAATATGGAGGGTTCTGATAACCAGCACACAAGTGATTTTGTTTCCAAGTCCCAAGATGGCGATAAAGCTTGTTGTCAAGGTTAATCCTCTCTACGAACAGAGTCGATCCCTCTAGCCCAATGAGTGGGTCTAGAAACTGAAGTGACAATCAACTAGAAATCTTCTAGGTTACAATTGAAAAGAAGAATGAAAGATATGGCCTACCTCGTGTTGATTTTATTCCAATTTCCTTTTTTGAGGACTCTGAATGGCTTGTGTCATGGGCTTGTTCCTTCTTCTTTCAATGTTAATGCACCTGCACAAGTGATCAAGACACAACAAAGCATGCGAAAACAAATAGAAAATCCAATAACACCCTACCTAACTGATCAAGGAATGTCAAGCTAAAAGATAGATGAACATATACATTTTGGGAAGATGACCCAGCAGTTGTGTAATATTAGAAAATAAAGGGAATCTTACAACCAAATCCTTGATGTTGAAAGGCTCTCCTTGAGTGGTAATCCAAGTCTAAACCAAGAAATCTCCAAGAACTCCTTCTCCAAGTCAAATGAATAGCCTCTAGGCACAATCTTAGCATAAGGGTGCAAATAGACATAGACCAACCATTTGGGAATAAGAGAGGATGAATTTATAGGTTGGGAAAGGGAGTTAGGACCTCTCTAAAGATAGGATTGGGCCCTCATCTCAAGGAGGTAGCTCATAGGGATAAGACAAAGAGGCCAAGTTGGGAGAATTCAACCTCATCTATGCAAAAATTACCTTTTTAGGATCATCGCAGGTATATGAGAAAACCGAGTGATGCCATCACAGGTCGAGTATAATGCAACATAAGATCATGGCAGTTTTAAGTATCATAAGATCAGTGATCCTTAAATTAGGGTTTTAGAGCTATTTCCTTCAAGGGAAGCTCAAGGAATTTTCCAATCAATGTCTCAGGAAGGCTTTGAACTGCATATATGAAAGAATACATTGCATTATGTTCATGTTTCGGGCACTTTGGGGTATATCAAAGGGAAGTGCAGGAGGTGTGACAAAATACTGTGTAATAGATGCCCCCTAAAGCATGAAGGTAGAATGAGGAGTGATGGTTGAGATGCTTTACAAGCTTTTTCAAGGACGAGGACACACACTATGAGGAGATCTGCAAATCAAGGACACATATACATATACATATATGAGAGAAAGACATGAATCTATGGCATGGGCGCAACCATCCGGATAATAAGGACTATATGAAAGATCCATGGCATGGGTGTAGCCATCCAAATAATAAGGATCATCTGTAATTCTAAGAACCAAGTTATGGATGCAGCCATCCAATATATAACGATCATCATCATAAATATAAAGTCTCACGGTATGGTCACAGTCATCTGTATAAAAGAAACATGTGTACGATAATGAATAAAATATAAGTCCACGTGGCTTGAGTCATATCAGACAAGACTCAAGGTCTTGTGCTCCATACCAACCTGATCAAAGTACAAATTCTAACATGCGAATGAATGTGTCACAGTCAAACATGCTAGAAAACCACCTGATCATTGGCCATCGATGTAGATCGTAAATAGGCACGAGAGGAACCACCCATAATGACAATGGCTCTCAAGGTACAATAATACAATCCATGAATGTGATAACGAAACTGAAGTCGAACACTCATGGAATCATCCGATCGAAGGCCAGTGACGAAAACCTATCATCGGATGCGAAGAGCTTTCCATTAAGGCATGCAAGCTCTAAGGTACTAAAAGGGAGTTTCTAAGTCATCTTCTTGGATAATGAGTTGAAGTCAATAGGAAGTGACCAGTCGAAGGAGGGTCATAGTGATTCCCTCATCATCGACACGAAACAAGGAATAAAGTGGAATAATTTTCAAGGCTGTAACAATGACTCAAATGATGTATAGGTAAATAATTTCATATTGGACTTCTCTTGAACATATTGGCGACACGACTTCGGAGTCTGGTAGCATTAGAGTCAACATAGGACCAAGGGTCATAATTGTTACAGGGAAAAGTGTCTACACAAAACTGCTTATCCCACTAAGGTGTGGTAGCTACCTTAGAAACAAACAAAGTAGAGCTACTTTCATTTTTCCCTTATGAAATTTAGATGAGAGAAGAACAAAGAAGACCAACCTCTGTCTTGCGTTAATCTCCTAGTTCGATTCCTCTCTCTTGATAGTCTTTCACTACTTGCTCCCTTATACGCCCAGCTTCACAGAGTACCTGTAGGATCACAGTAGCATAACACTATACAAGAACATGGATCTATAATCATAAACAATCTAGGATCAGATGTAAATTGACCATACAAATGCATAAAACATAAATGACACAAGAGTATGGAGGAAAACTTGAATAGCTTTTATTGATAACCAAGAAAGAGCCAAGGGAGTTACAACCAGTTGTTCTGACCTAGCATCATCCTCTCAGCAAGTAAGCCCTTCTTCACCTCATACAAAGCTTAGATCACCCAACACTATGATGTTGTCTCAAGAAACCAACAGCAATTCCTTACAAGATGCAAAATTCCAGCCTCTGGATCTCTGGGATGAAGAATCCATATATAGATAACTGTAAGGGAGATGAGTCAGCTTGTGATTTGATTAGTGTCTTCCCTCTGATAGTTCTTTCTTCCACTTGGAGATTGATGATCTCTTACTCATCCTTGGTCGAATTCAGAGAGGCAAGTGTCACAGGAGAAGTTTCTGGAAGATTCCATGCCTCTCCACCTCGCGGATTGACACTGCCATTTGTCACTTCTCACCCATCGCACCCCATAGAAGGGATTTTTGAAATGCACCGCACCCACAGGGTGTACTTAGGTGAGATGCAACGCACTTTGCCTATGGAGCAGCTGAAATGATCCTGTTTTGACCAGTTTTGAGCAATTTTTCATGGAGAACTTCTGGGATAAGCTGTAATCAATTGACCTTGTTCCTTTAGGGGTTAGAACAACACTTTTAGGGACTTAGGAGCCCTTGGTTTATGGACATTTCATGCTTGGGGTTGCAGTGCCCAAAAATGTCTATAACAGTTGCCGCCTAAAGCATGAGGTCGTTAATCTTTTGATGTCGGGTGAAATGCTTTATTATGAGGATCTGAAGTTCTTTCAAGCTGGGAGAAGACCTGTAATAAGATACAATACAATACATTATCTTCATAATATTTTCATGATCTAGCTGAGGTGGGCATTCCCATGCTCAGCTTTATAAATTCATTTTCATGTACATAGGACAGACAATCGTCTAAGTGTAGACTGATGATTCTGGTAGAGCCATCATCCCTTTGATTGGATGATTATCGGTGCAGCAATAATGTACATTTGATGTCTTTATTTCCCTGAATATATATCGCAGCCCGGATGGATGAAACTAGATCCGGGGTCTTCAATCTCGTTCAATATTCACTCGAAGTACAAGTCTATCCATGTGAGAGATATTCTGGGGTCGAACATGGAAAGACATCGCCTGATTACCAGCCAATGATGTAAGTTGTTAACAGGCGCAAGAGGAATCACCGATAATGATAATGACCCTCAAGGTACTGCAGTACAATTCACGTGGTGTGAATAAAGGACTTGGCATCGAACACCACGCAAAATCTTTCGGTCGAAGGCCATTGATGTAAACCTGTCGCCGGAAGTGAGAAACTTGCCATTGAGGCATGCAAGCTTCAAAGTACTGAACGGGGTGTTCCTAGATCGACTTCTTGGATAATGAGCTGATGTCGACAAGAAGCGATCCGTCACAGGAGGGCCTTAATGAATCCCACATCAATGACACGGAACGGAGCAAATGATTTTAATGGAGGTGAAAACGATCTGATGACATAAGGTTCAGGGTGGTAGTCATGAAAGAATGGAGTGTAAATGTATTGTAGCGGGTGAGACACAGGTGAATTCTCTGAATGACTTCTCTTGAACATATCGGCGACACTGACGTGATGGATTGGTAGCGTTAACCCCAAATGTGAATGGTGTGATTGGACCATGGCGATGTGACCGGTGAATGAAACAACCCAACCCGACTTGGATGCGGAGTGAAAGTGTCATGTTCAAGAGCGACTTGCTACCAACAAAGTTTCTTCAAGTTTTCTTCCCAATTTTTCCCCAGTCATTGCTGACCAATACCTCTTTATTTTTGTCAAGCTTGAGGAGGATAACATATGCTTGTTCTATAATTTGCCCTTCGGGCAAACCCATCGCTATGTTTTAACGAGCCTAGTGATAGTGAAACTCGTTCTTGTCTGCTATGGACAAGTTTGTCGCTATTAAGTTTTAACGAGTTTAACGACAAAGATAACTTGGTCCTTTTTAATTTTAGAGAGTCTGAAAAGGGACGTAAAGGAAACTCCAAAATTCATTTTTCGTCATCTAATCCCTTAAGTCCGAAAAAGTATAAAACAATACAGAAGGGATGAATTTTCGATACTTTTAACGAGCCGAACAAAACAAGCGCTCGATCTTTTTGTGTAATAATCCCTCAGGTCCAAAAAGATTAAAATCTAAAGGAGGGATAGCACTTCCGGTCCCTTTAACGAGCTGGAGAGGCCAATGGCTCGGCAATCTTTTCATATTTTACAAGTCAGTTGAAAAGAGCTTAAAGGAGACTCGTCTTTTGAGGAACGAGTGATAAACTTGGGTAGCAGCTAATTCCAAGTAAGGTTTGGAATTTCCAATCACGGCAGTGTTACAAGGATGGCTAGTGGGATCACTCTTCGCAGCTATTCTTCAAAAGGGGTAAACAATCAAATGGAGGTGAATGATCAGCCAATACAGAGTGGAGGTGATGATGAGAACACGACCAAGGCTTTAAAGGCTAAAGTACTACATTCACGATGGTTATTTACCGGGAAATAGTTCATTTTTTAATGAGCTTAAACGCGGGGAGAAACATTTGCTCATGACTTATGTTTATTTTTTAACGAGCTTGAACTATGTGCTAAAATTGCTTGATTAATCCAGTCGTATAATAAGAATGTCCCATTTAAAGACGGCAATTTTTAGAGTTTTTCCCCACATCCTTTCTTTATGCAAGTTAGGAAACGACCAATCCTACAAGTTTAAAGGGTTAGAGGACCTACAAATTTAAAAAATAAATAGTCGCTCTTCGCTTGCACGCCAAAAGGTTTGCATGCCCCAGGTATAAAACAAAGTTTCAAGGTCACCTTTCAAATCTCCAACAAAACATTCGTTTTATCAGGAAAGGTCTACCTCTTTCAGGTTACCAAAAATTGTTCTATTCACAGCGCAAACAAAACACTTCTTCGGCGATGTCTACCGAAATAGACAAAGGTGAGACAATCCAACCACATAACTTTGACGAGAGAATCTTATTCCAGTCTAACCCCCTCTTCCAATCACGGATGGGAGTACAGTCCAGTCATATATCTCTCGCGGAAACCTACCCTATACCCGAAGTTTTCCTACTGAAGTAGACCAGGGTGCATGCCCCTGGGTTTCAGTCATGTCCCCCGAATCACTCGCGCTCATCAGGTGGACGGACTGGAGATTGATGAGACATTCCTTGTGTGAAAAGACCATTCAGGGATGGCATATGACTATTTGCTCTGTGTGATCCAGGAAATGAAAGCTGGTCTACGAGCTTGACCATTCTTCCTTCGCGCGGAAAACACATTACTCTAAAGAGTGATGAGACAATGGCTACCATGCAATAAACATAGTCTCGTCCAAGGAGTATATTATAATCCAGGGGTCCTTGAACTACCATTACGTTCATGTGAACGGTTTTCCCTCTCAATGTTATGGGCACATTGGGAAGGATCCCTAACGGTCAACTGGTTCCTTTGTCAAAGCCTGTCAGATTTCTCATCTCAGGAAAAAGTGATGGCGAACCAAGCGCTTTCCAAGCAGTCGAGGAAAGGATACTCACAGAAGCCCCTTCATCTATGATGGTACCGACCATAATCATTCTATATCTTTGAGCAATAATTTGGAATGGTACACTAGCCGATAAGCGGGGTCTGCCTAGTTGATTCCAGTCGAAGGAAACAACTGGGTTGCTTGGAGGTGGGACCGAATAGATGGCCGGGTACGACTTTGACGAACTTCCTTCCTGCGGTAAAGAAATGGGTAAATTTCCCTCATATTCATCGGAGTCTATGCTTACGAAAAGAATTTGGACGGTGTCATCCTTATTCTCCTCTGTGATTGTATCATCTGAAGATGGAACCTCTGAAGGGAAGACCGGGTCAACTGCCACCTCAACCTTTTGACTTTCTTCTGGTATGGGTTCAGATGGTTTGTCTTCAATGATAGACGCTTCGGCCGACCACCTAGGCGGGTCAGCCGGATTTTCAACTAGTGACGGACTCGGCAAGAGTTTTTTATATCCAGGAGGAAGTCGTAACAGTGAAACCGGATGATCGTCCAAAACTCTTTTAGCCTCATCTAAGAAGGGACAATGGTGGATGGCATGATCGCCTTCGCACAGTTTACAAGGAAATCTATATTTTCCTTTTTGTCCTGGGGCTTCACTTTCACTAGTCGACTGTGTGTTTTCAACATGATCATCAGAGGTTGACGACACCGGGTTGTGCAAATGAGGAGACCAGTCCCTTAAGATCCGAGGGATGCAGGGACAATCTCTATGATAGTGGTCTCCTTTGCAAATGACACATGGCGATTTAGGCATGGTCAGTGCAGTGTGTGGATTTTTGCTAGACGATGTTTGGTTGCCCCCTTTCGCTTTTGGCTCCTTCTTCTTCTTCTCTTTCTTCTTCTTTTCCTTCTTCTTCTCGGGTACTTGATTTTTGGCTTTACCAGCCCCATCAAGCGAAGATAAAGGAGGAGAGGAAGAATTGGAAGAAGTAGAAGGTTGGAGGGTAACTCTGGAATCGTCTAGTTGCTGACTCGATTGCTCAGGAATTGCGGTGTTCTGAACGAAAGAGGTCGAGAAGAGCCATACGGGCAAGCCGATTGTCAGTCCTAGAAGTGACAATGTGGCCATATGGGGTGCACCAACATCTCCCCAAGAGGAGAAGGGACTAGGATTTCCTCCAAGGGGAATTCCTTGGTTGGTGGATTCCATTTTCTCAACCTAAGATCAACGTAGGAAAGGGTGATGATTATTCCGTTTAAAATAAATTTTAGACGCTTTGACACAACTTGTTTTTTCAATTTTTAAGAGTCGAGAAAAAACAAAATATGACTCTAGTCGCCTTCGATTTTTAATGAGCCTGAAGTGACAAGTGCTCAAATGGACCTTTTCCGTTAAGGAGTCTGAAAAGGAATGAAAGGGACTGCTCTGGAAATCTAGGTAGAGGGATTACCAAACCAATCGCAAAACTGCAGAATACTTTTTATGGTACGGCAGTCAATCTTCCCGAATGCTGTGTTCAGTGCATTGCGATCGATAGGGCGGCAGACACGGCTTCCTATGGATAAAAGATTAAGCCTATTGTGGTCTCCCATAATATACTCGACGGTACGTGGGAGCACAAGTCCGTACTGGCACTTATCGTCTCAAAGTGGAGGAATCACCCAACCCTCAGTGAGAACAATAGTTACCAGGCTTTACGACACCGGAATACGTCTCTAGCCTAGACTTCTAGACGTTGTGCGTTAGGTTCCAAAGCGTTGTTAGATTCATTAAATTTATTTTATAGTTGATCTTACTTAAGAAATTTGCCATTCAGGTTCACCACGAGATGTAGATGTACAATTCCTAAAATGCAATCTAAGATGATAAACAGTCTTTTATCTTCTTTGCGCAATGAAAATCCTAGCTACTAAGGAAAGAGAGACAGTATTCTTTCACAAAGAGCAAAGAGCACACACTAAATGCATTGTCCTAAATCAAACCAATCAAACAGTCTAAATGCAAATGCACATGCATGTATTTGTTTTCGGCTTTCTTAGTATGTGAATGGTAAAAAGAAAGCTAATGCGCAAATCTGAATTACTTTTCAAGCGACAATTACTAACAAGTTTCTTTTCAAAATCAAAATGGAGACAATCACAACACTTTATGATTTGGAAATGAATACTTGCTTTCGACACTAGAAAAACTACAAATTCATACCAAATACAATAGTAACATGGTAATCAACTCTCAATAGAAACCAAACTCTTTCCTATGATTGAAAACGACACTTGCGACACTTTCAAATCAAGGGACGACAGTACAATTACGTTACTTTTTGCAAAGGAGAACTGAAAATGACTCAACAAATACACAAAAACATTTACAGTTCTTTTGCACAATGGAGGTGGAATAACAGCAAGGAAAAGGGGTTTCAAACAGAGATATACTGATTATAGGCAGCAAAATTCATGAATAGAACTGAAAAGAATGAGTCACAGAAACCAAAACTGAACAATGCCTAGTCTGATCAGCGCACCTGTAACACAATGAACTTGAAATGCAGCGCACCTACTACACTCGTGAAGTGCGCTGAATTTTAGATTCATAGAATAGAACCTGCGCTGGGCCAGAGACGAGACTTTGCTTGGGTTCCGGGTCACAGTTTGCAGTTCAGTTCATGGGTTTTGCCTGAGCAAATGGTAATCAGTAAATCAACAATCAGGGGTAGATCTAAGGAGGTTCCAAGAGCTACCACGAGGGAAATCAGAGAGTTTGTAAATCAGTTGTTTAATTTATAAACAAAACCCGGAGATTGACTGAAGCAGCATTTATCTACTTTGCATTTGCATAGCAAATGCAGTTCGAAAGCTACCTGGCTCGACTTCAGGCTCCGTCTGTAAGTTTATAAAATAAACAACAAGGAAGATAAACAAACAAACTAATTCGTCCCCAGCGGAGTCGCCATTTTGTTACAGGGAAAAGTGTCTACACAGAACTGCTTATCCCACTAAGGTGTGGTAGCTACCTTAGAAACAAACAAAGTAAAGCTACTTTCGTTTTTCCTTTATGAAATATAGATGAGAGAAGAACAAAGAAGACCAACCTCTGTCTTGCGCTAATCTCCTAGTTCGATTCCTCTCTCTCTTGATAGTCTTTCGCTACTTGCTCCCTTGTACGCCCAGCTTCACAGAGTACCTGTAGGATCACAGTAGCATAACACTATACAAGAACATCAATCTCTAATCATAAACAATCTAGGATCAGATTTAAATTGACCATACAAATGCACAAAACATAAATGACACAAGAGTATGGAGGAAAACTTGAATAGCTTTTATTGATAACCAAGAAAGAGCCAAGGGAGTTACAACCAGTTGTTCTGACCCAACATCATCCTCTCAGCTTGTAAGCCCTTCTTCACCTCATACAAAGCTTAGATCACCCAACACTATGATGTTGTCTCAAGAAACCAACAGCAATTCCTGACAAGATGCAAAATTCTAGCCTCTAGATCTCTGGGATGAGGGATCCATATATAGATATCTATAAAGGAGATGAGTCAGCTTGTGATTTGATTAGTGTCTTCCCTCTGATAGTTCTTGCTTCCACTTGGAGATTGATGATCTCTTACTCACCCTTGGTCGAATTTAGAGAGGCAAGTGTCACAGGAGAAGTTTCTAGAAGATTCCATGCCTCTCCACCTCGCGGATTGACACTGCCATTTGTCACTTCTCACCCATCGCACCCCATAGAAGGGCTTTTTGAAATGCAACACACCCAAAGAGTGTACTTAGGTGAGATGCAACACACTTTGCCTATGGAGCAGCTGAAATGATCCTGTTTTGACCAGTTTTGAGCAGTTTTTCATGGAGAACTTCTGGGAGAAGCTGTAATCAGTTGACCTTGTCCCTTTAGGGGTTAGAACAACACTTTTAGGGACTTAGGAGCCCTTGGTTTATGGACATTTCATGCTTGGGGTTGCAATGCCCAAAAATGTCTATAACAATAATGACTAGGTGGAATAGTCAAATGAGAGGCAAAATGGATCACCCAAACCTGTAAGGACAAGTGACTAAGTGAGGATATCCCAAACCCGACACAAGAAATAGATGAGTGTCATGCTCAAGAGAAACATTTTTGGCTTGTTGGGGCCTGATCCAGGTTCGGATTTAATTAGCCAAACAAATCCCAATACTACTGGCCCTTTCAACAACAGTTCACAAGCTGCGGACTGAGGTCTCACTTGAAGTAGTATGGGAGGGTGCTAGAACCAAGTTTCAACACCCTTGAGATGTTTGAGAGGTTCGACTAGTCCCACTGTTTGTCCCTATGCGCAGGTCACTCTGTGCACTTCCTTGTCCCTTACGCCTTGATACACTGCCTTCACACAGCCTTAACCAGGGACTGTGGAACAATTACCTACCTTACTTACCATGATCTTACTTACCTTATTATACCAATTAATTACCTTCGCATACTTGGATGTATTATGTTATAATTAGTTATACAAAACATTCATATAAGTTCACATAGCGTATAAACAGTAATAATTTGCAAATTACAATCAATCATATATTAAAATAGTAAAAGATGCACAGAAATATGGTAAAATTTCTCTTTATTGATTCTTCCAACGGTTACAGACTCGACTTGCCCTGCGCACTCAGCTGCAGGGGTCCGTGCACTCAGCTACAAACTACTAGGCCTTTGCGCACTTAGCTATAGATCCTTCCCCTACTCTATGACCCAAAAGACACACTTTACACTACTCAATCCCTTAGACCTCTCCTGCTCTCCTATTCTATCTTCTCTATTAGTTGTTATTTTATACACTTAGGGTCTTGCTCTATTTATACAATCCCATGGTCTGCGCACCATGGGTAAGTCTATTCATCCAACATTACATCACAAAAACTAAGGCGGACAACCTTGTGACTATTTTATAATTTCGCACCCCACCCCCGTAATTCACGGAACTTTTACAAAAAGTTTCAATCAAAACTTCGACTTTAAGCCCCAAAACCTGCCTTGGGGGGATTCCATGCCCAACAGGCCCCCAACACAAACATAGTGACTCACCCTCGAGTCACTCTGTCGGTGTGGAGATCTTTGCGCAAAGTCCTTCCAACTCTGCTCGAACTGCGGCAAGGTCAGCAACGCACTGAGTTGTTGCCTGCTGGATCTGCTGCATGCGTTGTTCCAGACCGCTGTGTTGGAAGTGATTCTCTACATCTGTGCATGTATCCCCTACATTTGTGCAAGCTTGCCTTCAATTTATGTTGTGATGGTGAAGGCCTCATCGATCCAAGGCTGAACGCGTGCCTTCAGGACTGCTTCCTTGTGTCGTGTCATGTCTACCTGTTCTTTCAGCGCTTTAGCCTATTGCATCTACGCGAGCCTCTGAGTGAGGACCACCGTTTGTGTAGTTCCTTTGACGCTGTCATACTGTTGTTGGAGTTCTCGTGCCTCTGTCTCTAAGCACTGGATGTTGGGATCCTTCTATAGATTTGTGAGGACCTCAAATGATTCTTCCAACATGTTGGTGTAGTCTCGCACTGCACTACCAATTTCATCCAGTCCCACTGTAATAGCCCTAGCACACTATTCTCTGACTTCCAAAGGGGTGAACGGCTACGCCTTTAACTGCAACTCGGCAATCTGAAGGTTTAGCTCCAGTTGAACCTTTGTCATTTCCTCCCTTACCTCACGTACCCCTACTGCTAACCTGTGGATGCGTGCCTCTGCTGGTGTGTCTGGCTGGATGGCCAGCTCCAGGACGCTCTGACAAGCTTCATCTACTTCCTATACCAACTATCGATTATGTGACACCACTTCATCACGCTGCAAGCTCAACTGTTCCATATTGATTTTTTGCTCGCTGAGGACTTACAGTGTGCGGCTCTCCCTAGCCCGCAGTTATGCAGTTATCCCATCCTGTAGAACGTATAAGGTCTCGCACTGGAGTGCATCCATGTTGATGCTGAGACCCTTCAACGCACTAATCGTAGGGTTTTCGACCTCATTTGTTGTCACTAGTGCCTCCTCTGGCAGCACTATGGTATTTTTCACCTGAGCACGCAATATTTGTTCTATTGTTGTTGTTTTGAATGCAAGGTTGGTCTAAAGGGTACCATCCGAAGGAGGGCGCACCTACAACTCCTACAGTTGTGCTCTAAGGGCCCCCAACACAATCTAGTTCTCCTGCATGAAATTTTGGAGGGCCTCGAAGGTGACATCGCACACTGTTTCACCGATGTCATGCAGATCACCCTCGGTTAGGGTGATCGGGTCAATAGACAACTTCGATGCCTTGACCTTCTTGCGTGGCCCTGTCCACTCGTTGGGTGCTGGTGCTTCAACTGTGTTGATGCGGTTTGTGGGTCCATGCCTCCCTCTTCTTCCTCTACTTCCTGCCCATGCGAAGGCAATGTTTGGCCCTCACATGCCTTCGTGGCTGCCTCCTACGTTGTTGCTATTTTTGTGGCCTTTTCTTGTTGAGTCGTTGTTTGTGCAGCATCCCATGCCGCCTGCGCTTTTGCTACTGCTACCTCCTTCCTTCTTTTTTCTGCCAATTGTGTGATGCACAGTTTGGCCTATTCTTTCTTCCTTTATGTCGTCGACTTCTCTATCTCTGCGATGTCAGGGGCATGCCACTCCGGCGGCCATGTCTCCAAGACGTTAAAGATGACATTGTCTGTGGCTATAAAGGGTAGCTTCCTCCATTGTTTGGCTGGGTCCTTGCGCGCTCTGATGTATATGCTATGGATGTCCACTTTAAATTCTGCAAAACTCTACAGGCTATTGTAGACAGTGGGTGACAACCACGGCTTGCAGTTGATCCCCATTCTGAGGTTCATCTCCATGAACACCCACAATATTTTACTGTCGCGGATCCTCTTGGCATCCTTTGTGGCACCAAGCAAAGCGTACTTCACGGCCTTTGACAGATCCCTGTCAATTGTGGGGAATTGACTATATTCCAGTAATTCCCCTACCACGAGCACTATGGACAGCAGAAGCCATGCATAGTGGAACATTTTTCCCTATTCCTGAGCTTCATGGAAATTCTCCAAAAATTCCTTGCAGAGGAACTCGAACCAGTTAAACTAGACCCCTCCGTGCACTGTTCAGCAAGTGCTACCACCGGCACGGGTACCTCATCCGTGCAGCACTTGCGCATAACCTTACTGGCTAGTATTTGGGTTGCCACTCTCACTACTTTATCGTTAATGCTGGATATGGCGTAGCCCCTTTTCTTCTTTGCCAGCTTGTAATTTTTCTTCATGGCCTCCGCAATGGCCAAGTCACTGCTCTTCCCTTTCGAGATGTTCGCGGGGTGCTCTCCTTTGCATGGAAGCTAGGAAATGCGATGAATCAAGTCTACCATGATAGGGATGGGCTCCTCCAGCCACAAACACCCATCATGCACCAGGTAGAGTAGCTGCCTGATGACAAAAATGGTTATTGGGGCACAGTGGAAGTGCAGCAGCCAGAGCAGGTTAAGTAGCCCGGCCTTTTCCACTTTGCACAACCATTTTCGCGGCTCTAATCCTGTAACCCCCATTATGTTGTTCTGTTTGGGCTTCATGAGGTGCGAGTTCTCAAGGTGAGGGAACTTCTCATGGTTAGCGAGGTCCCAATCTTCAAATTTTAAGCTCGGCACCTGTCCCAGGTTTTTGCCCTCAAAAATAATGTTGTCTGGGAAGAGTGAGGTCTGGAGTGAGCTCTTGGTCTCATCAAGGTCCTTGGGAAATTTATCCTTCCCTTTCCGCGGGGGGAAATAGGCAGGCAACTTTGTCGGGGGCTGTGTATTCTCAGTTTCCTCCCCCATGCCTTCGTCCTCATCCTCTTTGATAATTAGGTCCTCCAAGTCTTCTTCATCTTCATCGGTCTCTATGGTGATGGCTTTCCCCTTGTCCTCCATTGACAGCTTGGTGCGCAACAGGTGCCGTGGGGACACACGTACGAGAACCATCGCTTGTTTGTCCTTCTTGGGTCTTGGCGTGCGTAGTGATTTAGGGATTTCGGCCACAATCTTGGCACCTTCCAAAGCATCCCCCACAGTCAGGGCCTGCGCAGCCTCTTCGGCAATCATTTCTGTTATCTCCATAACTTCCTCAGTTGCTTCCATCGTGTCCGTCCAGAAATCTAGCACTCACGAACTCAGGGGCTCAATCAATGCTCGACACACAACAATCAGGGCTCTGCTCAATAACTCAATTCGAAAATGAATGTGTTGTTTGCAGTGCATCCCCTTGTATTTTATATCACTTTTTGAATTTGAATTCGACTGCTCCCCCCAAATCCGGTTCATCAATGCTCCCTTGGCGGTAGATTTTCCAAAATATTACCCATAAATCATGTCTTAAATACCTATTGCCAGCTCCATTTGGTCTCAAGTTGAGCATCCCTTCATGAATAGTGACTTAAACGGTCACTTTCTGGCCAACCCGCGCGATAGCGCAACCCCTTGTGCACGGTTGCAGACCTTGCAACTCTTTGCTTCTGTGTGCAGCTCCCGGGTAGAGTAGTTTATAGTCCCATGCTTCCTTTCAACTACCTGAAGCATTAAGACTATACTTCCCTCAGCTAGTTAGGTGGTCACACCACCTGTATAAAGTTTCATATTGTCATCCATCATGTTTCCTGGAAAAGACCCACCTTTCATTGTTACAGGCAGCATCGCACACTTTATCATCTGCAACGCGCTACCTTAGTCGATTTGCTCAGTAATGTGCAGTCCAAGCCAACGCATCAGACTGATCAGTTCACAGCGATGGGCCTCAAACCTATTATCATGATTGTGCGCATCCTTCCTTATCACCCTGGAATTTTTATCGAGAAAATATTGCTTTATCTCGTCCTCTAGCTTTTTGACTTTTGCGTCCACCAGAGCACTTTTCTTCCTTAATCGTACCCTTTTTGCTTTAAGTTCTTGGAGCCTAGAATTTCCCAATTAGATTTCTTCTTCCAAGGTTCTGCGAACCATTGTATCTACTGGTGCTATCATGCGCAGTCTTAGCTTTCCATGTACTATAGGGCTTACAGCATTTGCTTTATACTCCAGCCTTGGTGGTGCTTGCACGGTCAGGTTCTTACACGTGGTCCTATAAGCCCATAGAACCGCTAGTACGTATAGGTCCCAGTCAGTCCTCTTTGCATTATGGAACTTGTTCAGTGCTTCGCGTACTTTGTTAAAGGCTTCTGCGTGGATATCCTTTTGCGCACTTGGTCTTTCCTTTCTTCTTGGTCCCAACTAGAGGGGTCATTCGCGCCATTTCCTTACCTGCACCTGCTTACTGATCGCGTCACCTATCGCGAGGACGCTATGAATTCATGCACGTTTTGCATCGTACGCCTGTATCCACCTAGATAGGTGGGTGCGCAAGCTAGTTCTTCCAACAATCTTATCTGTTAATCACATCGGAGGCTTCCCAAACTGCATGTGCATCATCCTTCTACATTCGTGCCAGTCCTCAAAACTTCTTTGGTGCATACCCCACCATCTGGAGAGCATAGCGCACAGTACCCATTTTAGAGTGTCGAAATGTTGTTGTTCTGGTACTTCTCTTTCAAATTTATTCAGGAAGTCATCCACCTCGCTTAACCCGTCATACATAGGAAGATCTCTTACCTTTGTCGCTATGCAGCGCAGTGATTTTGTCATCATGTTATAGTTGAGCGTGTTTACCTCACGTAACCAGTTCTGCCATTGTTCTATCTCCTCATCAAAATTTGATGTGCAGGAGCTTTCATGCTCCCATGAGATTCGGCCATCCGCAGTTGGATTTACCCAGTCTTGCTCCCATGCGATTATCTTGTAGATGCAATCCAGTTCGTCATTGTTGTTGTAATCGCACACTGGCTCCGTGTAGCATGATCCTTCTGCAGGGTCTAAAGGTACCACTATGCATACTGAAATTTTCTCAAATATCATCTTGCGCTTCTTCAGATTTATTACTCCATTCATTTCAGTGGCCCAATCTATTCCCAATAGCACAGGGTAGGGATTATTGTCATCAACAATCTCTATTACTTTGAAATCTGCTAGCGTGCTTGCTCCTTCAATATATACTGTGATTCCCTGCAATCTCCCCATAGGTAGGATCTTTTTCTGGTTCGCCATTCATAATTGGATAGTAGACCATTGCAACACAAGCCTGCCCATGCACTCCCGGGTCTGTTTTGGTAGGATGTTTGCGTCCGATCGTAGATCCATAATCACTTGGTCCATCTCATATTCCCCAATTTGTGTGGTCAATCTCATCTCTTTTCCTGTTCACGTCGTGTTCTTCTCGAGCTTTTGGACTATGTGTGGTTCTCTTGGCATGGTCCTAATGCATCTAGTGATGAGTTCTTGCAGTCCCTTTACAGCCTTGCTGTCGTGCAGTAGTTTCATGCATGTCTCCAAGAACATAGTGAGCATCGATGGGTCCATTTCCAGCTCCCGTATGTCTTTAACTCCTGAAGTGGAGGCATCAGCAAAGCTCCTCTTTGCTTCCATGAAAGTCTTCTTAGCGCACTCCAAATCAAATTCTGGTTCCTTCGTTGGAGCCTTGTGAACCTAGGTACTTTCTTCAGGTTGCTTACCTTTGTCATCCCCTATCTTGATTCCACTTCAGAGCATGATATTTACATTAGGGTCTTCCTTGCATGGCTCAGACCTCATCAATTGCAGGTTCTAAGTCGGGTGAGGTTGGAGTGCTCCTTTATCACACAACCTCACTATCAGTGTGGGACAGTCCTCCATCTCATGATCGAACAATGTACAATACAAGCATGATGGTCGCGTTGGATTTGTACAATCGTGGGCATAATGTCCTGGCCCTTCACAATTATAACATATCAGCTGTCTACAGCCTCTTCCTAGTCCCCCTCCACCTCGACCTCGTCCGCACCCCTAAAACCCAGTGCACGCCATTCTTGCGTTTTGATCGAGGGGCCGTGTCTCGGCCTGAACTCTCTAGGTAGGAGTTCGATCCATCATCAACTCATAACTTCTACAAGTGCACTCATCATGTCCTACTAACCTACAAAAATTACAGAACAACTACTATGAATTCTATGTATACTTCTATAATAGATGGCAGTTATCTGTAGCATGCTTTCCTCCTATCTAACAAATCGCGCACCATAGTGCAGGTGCCGCGCTTGGTCCAGCTTGTGCCTCCAATATTAATGGCACTGGCCCTCCTCCCACAAGGTAATTCACGAACACCAGATAGTGGCCCTTTTCGTGCCCCTGGCCCTCATATTTTACGCACCATACCTCATCGCACATCTCTGGGCGGGTTGTCCTATCTTCTTTCAAAGTCTGCATCTCCAGGCACAAGTTTTTCAACTACACGTGAATTTGTTGAACTCCCAAGTTGGGATCTTGTATCGGGGTCTCGTGCAATCTCATCGCGACCTCCAAGGCCTTAGCCTGAGTGGTTAGCCTTTGTTGTGACAGCGCGTTCCATAGATGCGGCATTAACGATGCTACAAACCATTCGTGGTGTTGCCCATCTGTTAATGTCATGTTCGCTTCACGAATTGTGCACTTCAGTCTTTGATCCAACTCCCACGGGGTCTCACCTGGTAGCATTGTGATTTCCTTGAACCCAATGATCGACTGTGCCTCTGACTTTGGCCTGCTAAATTCTTTGTTTAACGCAGCTTGGATATCCATGATCCTCGCATTCAAATTGTCATTGGAATGCTTAATGTACCAGGTTAGCACGCGATCCTGCAGAGCGCTGACCAATGTTGCCTTCTTTATATTGTCGTCCATGACACCTTGTGCTTCCCATACAGCTTTTATCACGAACCAAAACTGGTCTGAATCTTCATTCCCTACTCCCTTGAACACTGGTAGCTTTATTGTGCTTGCCATACTGCTTCACAGTGGTGGAGGAGGTGGTATGGGCGAAGACAGGGGTGAAGACGGTGAAACTGGTGGTGGTGTGGGTGGGGGTGGTATGCACGGAATTCTTTGCCTTATCAAATTGATCGCACTTCTTGGCGAGACCTTCGCGAGCTCTTCTCGCCCCCTCGCGGAGGTGAAGTCAAGGGGCTTGTTTCTAGTTCTGTGCTACCTTCATTTTTGTAGATTCTCCCACTCCGCCTAGACCCAAACATCAATTTATTCACATAACCCGCTTTTCCCATATTAGCATTTTAATCCAAGTGTTTAAAGATTTAACGTACTTACCTTGCGGTCCCCTGAGGAAGCATCGTTTTGCCTTGCTATAACTGACTGAAGTATCTACTGTGAATTCGATGATGAATCCTCCTATGATTCGATCGAGCCATTGATCGACAACATGCATGATCTTATCTTCCGATGCTTCCAGTCTGCGCACCAATTCTGGAGAGCGCACAATAGATTTATAGAGTTTACACCTTCCTTGGTTATCTGCTAGCTTCGTGATCCACTCATACAAATCAATGGGGAAGGATGCAAAGAAAATTTCGTGTATCTCTGTATATAAGTGGCAGTCTAACCACTCTTCCTTTGATAGTCACGGATTCCTGTTTTTCTGTGCCTCGTGAATCTTTATGTCCAACCAATCGTTAATTCCTTTCTTTGTCAGATTCCAGTGATACGACATCATACATCTCTATGCAGATCCTGGTCCCAACAATGGAACCATTTGTTGGCTTGTTGGGGTCTAACCCAGGTTTGGAGTTAATTAGCCAAACAAATCCTAGTACTACTGGCCCTTTCGGCAACAGTCCACGGGGCGCTGACTAAGGTCTCACCCGAAGTAGTATGGGAGGGTGCTAGAACCAGGTTTCTGCACCCTTGAGATGTCTGAGAGGTTCTACTGGTCCCATTATTTGTCCCCGTGCACAGGTCACTCTGTGCACTTCCATGTCCCTTACGCCCTGATCCATTGCCTTCGTGCAGCCCTAATGAAGGACTGTGGAGTTGTCACACTGCTAAAGCCACACGTACTTGGATGTCTTATGTTATAATTAGTTATAAAAAACATTCAAATAAGTTCATGTAGCATATAAATAGTAATACTTTTCAAATTACACCCAATCATATATTAAAACAGTAAAAGATGCACAAAAATATGGTAAAATTTCTCTATATTGATTCTTCCAACGGTTACAGACTCAACCTACCCTACGCACTCAGCTGCGGACTACTAGGCCTCTGCACATTCAGCTGCAGAGCCTTCCCCTACTCTACGACCCAAAAGACACACTTTACACTGCTCCTCAATCCCTTAGACCTCTCCTTCTCTCCTATTCTATCTTCTCTATTAGTTGTTCTTTTATACACTTAGAGCCTTGCTCTATTTATACAATCCCATGGTCTGCGGACCATGGGTAGTTCTATTCAGCCGACATTATGTTACAAAAAATAGGGAAGAAAACCCTGTGACTCTTTTATAATTTCACGCACCGCACCCGCAATTCACGGAGCTTTTACAAAAAGATTCAGTCCAAACTTGGGCTTTAAGCCCCAAAACCTGCCTTGGGGGGATTCCATGCCCAACAAAGATGCTGCCTATACAAAGGATGTTTCATCTTCATTTTTCTACCACTATTTCTAGTGATTACCTCTTTATTTTTACACAAGCTTGAAGAGGATACCATATGCTTGTCGTATAAGTCCATTCTTTGTATTAATCCATCCTAGTAAGTTTTACGAGTCCTAGGAAGGAGAAACTCGGGCTCGTAATGGTGACAAGTTTTTCGTCGTTTAATTTTTAACGAATCTGACAGAAGAGTAACTCGGTGTATTTTTCATATTTAGAGAGTTTGAAAAAAGAGATGGAAAAAGAAAACTCCATCAAGTCCCTTTTCGTAATTTGTCTCTTGAATCGGAAAAGGTAGAAAATAATATCCAGGATAACCTCTTTACCATGTCGATCAACGTGTACCTTTTTCATAAATATTCAATCTCAGCCTGAGAAAGGGGTAAACATATAATGAGTCAATCCCCAGCGGAGTCACCATTTTGTTGTCAAGGTTAATCTTCTCTGTAGACATAGAAGATCCCTCTATTGCAATGAGTGGGTCTAGCAACTAAAGTGACACTCAACTAGACATCTTCCTAGGTTATAATTGAAAGAAGAACCAAAGAGATGGCCTACCTCATTCTGATGCTATTCCGATTTCCTTTGTTGAGGACTCTGAACTGCTTGTGTCACAGGCTTGTTCCATCTTTTCTCAATGTTTATGCACCTGCACAAGTGATCAAGACACAACAAAGCATGCCAAAATAAATAGCAAATCTAATAACAACCTACTTAACTAATTAAAGAATGTCAAGCTAAATGATACATGAACATATACATTTTGGGAAGATGAAACATTAGTTGTGTATTATTAGAAAATAAAGGGAAGCTTACAACCAAGGCCTTGATGTTGAAAGGCTATCCTTGAGTGGTAATCAAAGTCCAAGCCAAGAACTCTCCAAGCACTCCTTCTCCAAGTCAAATGAATAGCCTCTAGGCATAATCTTAGCATAAGGGTGCAAATAGACATAGACCAACCATTTGGGAATGGGAGAGGATGAATTTATAGGCTGGAAAAGGGAGTTAGGACCTATCCAAAGATAGGATTAGGCCCTCATCTCAAGGAAGTATCCCATAGGAATAAGACAAAGAGGCCAAGTTGGGATAATTCGACCTCATCCATGCAAAACAACCTCCAGTGCACCGCTTTGGAAGCTTCTAGATCACGAAGCTTATCATCCTCTTTGGGAAAATTACCTTTTTAGGATCATTGCAAGCCGAGTATAATGAAACATGAAATCATTGTGGTTTTAAGTCTCATAAGAGCGATGATCCTTAAATTAGGGTTTCAGAGCTATTTCCTTTTGGGGAAGCTCAAGAAATTTTCTAATCAATGTCTTAGGAAGGCTCTGAACTGCATATATGAATGAGTACACGGCATTATGGTCATGTTTCGGGCACTTTAGGGTATGTCACACGAAAGTGCAGGAGATGTGACAAAATACTATGTAACAAAGCCGCTAGAATGGTTGGGTTTGGATTTGGTGGCCTTGAAAAGGTACTTAATATGATCCATATTGTTTTTTGATAGGGTTTTGCATTACCCCCTCATACGGGTTCAATTGATACTATCCAAAACTTTGAATAATTTGACCTACCGAAACTTGAGGAGTACCTTGTGCAAGCTATTAAGAAGGTCAAGGACCTTTACAGGTTGATGAATCGGGATATGGGGAGAACAAGATACCTTTGGAATGGGCTATAAAGGTTGGCCCACATGTATTTGAGCTTTTTGAGGTGTTAATGGATAGGTAGGAACTTTCGATGAAGACGGTACAATTTGAGGATTTAACAATCGATCCCAAAATGAACCAGGTTGAATGGGTAAAGTAGGTTTCCAAACATTAGAATCCATTCCAAGATAAGGAGGACTATAACTAGGAAGATTACCATATTGAGGTATACCAACAATAGGTTTCCCCTTGCCATGGGAGGAGGGGATGATGGAGGCAACTACAATCCAGGTGGAGGGTACCCAACAAAAGAAGGGTTGGGTTGTTGAGGGTAGCTTTGCCCACTGATATAAGGGCCAGCATGGTGCTCTATTGTAGTTGTGGATGGAGGAAGAGGAGATGAATGTGTGGCATTCATCAGAGAAGTACCCAACATTATTCCTGAAATGGATGACATGGGAGAGGTCCAAGGACGGAAGACAAACTAGAAAAGGTACTAGATAACGATTGATAGCCAGGCAGGACAAATGGGCCACCATATAAATGAGTTTTTGGTGATGTCACAAACATAGATGAGGAAGCGACACTCGATGTCTCAACCATAGTTGTGGACATGGGTTTGGAGTTTGAATCAATTCCAGTCATGGTTAACATTCCGAATGAATATTGCCATGAGAAATCCGCTGGTAGCCCCAATGAATCAGGTAAAGTAGATTGTGTTGAAGGTTGAAGAGATAGAAGAGGATTGGTTTGATATAAATAAATTCCTTCCAAATGAACAAGAGTAGAAGGATGAGGCTCTTCTTGAGGGATCTCTTCAATACCTACAAGTCTGTATGGAAGAGGTTCACCGTCAGGCCCAAGATATATTGGTTTTGTCTGAGACAAAGGAAGAGAGGAGGAAGGTCCGAAAGACTCAAGTAAATATGGTTGAGGCTCCTCAAGTTCAATAACCTTAGGAAATAAATTTTCTGACTTAGGGATATCAGATTCAATGACCTCATGTAACAAAGTTTTAGGGACTTTTGTTTGAATTGTGTCAGTGTCACCAATAGGAATCGATGTAATCTCAAGTTTGGAACTCAAAGGAATATATGATATGGATGATCAATATTGGGATGAGAGCCAGCAGTAGTTCCCGATGTACCCAATTCGGTAGTTTTTGTTTTCCTATGTCTTGGACAATGATTAGGGGAACCCTATAGAGGAAGAGGGGGCTTATTTTTCATTCTCCGCGAATGAAGAGAAGGGGGATTTTTTCTTCCATGTTGGACAATAATTTTTATTAACACAAAAAGAAATAAATTAAAATGAGGGTACTATAAGCATAAAGGATTACCAAGCAACCATGAACAACAATATACACCTTGGCAAACCAAGGACTTAACGTACGATAGCCAATCTCCTTGAATGTTGTGTTTGGTGTATCACGGTATACAAGGCAACAGACTCAGTTATCTATGGATGGAAAACAACCTATTGGTGACTCCAAGAATATATGTGATGGTACGTGGGAGTGAAGCCCATAGTAGTGTTATCTGATTCATAATCATTTGATGAGAGTGTTCTCATATGCTTTACATGCATGGAGTGCCACCAATATACCTGAAGGTACGTGGAGTGCGATCCTATACACTCACATAAGTGGAATTATATTTCAACCCTGGGATGAAACGCTGGAAAACAATGAAATATCCTACATTTAACGATGCTAGAACATGTCTCTAGCCTAGACCTGTAAATGTTTGCGTTAATGTTACAAATGCTCCTCAGCTTGATTCAATAAATTTTACTGTTTATCTTTGATTATGTTTCAATTTTGGGGCTCACCATGAATATCACTTGAATATCCTAAAATGAAAATCTATCACGATAAAATAGAGTTCCTTTCTCTTTCAATGAAAATATTGCTAAGAAAGGGAAGGAACAATCAAGATGCAGCACACAATATGCAAAAAATAAGATTGAAGATGCAATTTCTTTTCTGATGCATTTGTTCCTATATTAATGCACATGTCAAACCCTAAATGTTGATGCAAAAATTTTATTTTCACCACACTTAATTTTCAAAATGAAGAAAAATAAGATGAAATTTTTCAATTACTGATTCAATTACACTTTTCAAAATGAGTACTAGAATAACAATTCTTCTAAGTGATTAGCAATCAAACAAAAATAGTTTGCAAGCGACCAAGTGATAAGAACAAATAAAATTCAAAACCAATTCTTACCAAAGGAAAACAACACAAATGCAAACGAAACGGTGGATTTAGAGAGACCACAAGACACTGAAGACTCGTGGAAATTCAGCTGGAAGTAGGTTGACCAAATATAGGCTCAATAACCAAGGAAACATCTATGCAAAAATAGGGGCCAATGCTGGTGTAGAAGAGGCACCATTGCATTGCAACGTTGGTGCAGAGTGGTCCAGGGTGTGGTGCAATGCTTTGTCAAAGGAACAGGGGGTACGTTGGGCCTTTGAAAGAGAATTCCAACACAAAAAGTGAAACAAAGGTTCAATGAAATCACTTCCTAGGTCTGTTCTTGGTTAGATGATACAAACAAAGGTTTGTCAAGGACGTAATAAAACACAATGGACAAGGAAACCACTAAGGGAATACTCTACTCCCTAGTGTGGTCACCAATTTTTTATATGGGATTTACGATTGCGGACAAAAGTATCTCCCCTAGGTCAGTGGCTAACCTAGAACAAACAGAGAGAAGAAACATAATTATTTTCCTTAAATTAAATAGATGATGGAGTGAGGCCTACCTAGAATCCTTCATGCACTTCACTCCTTCTTTAGCTTGGAAGCTCCAATTCTAGCTCTGAATGCCAAAATTAGAACTTGCACAGTCAGATAACACAAGCCAAGAAACTACGAGATCTATGCAGTATCATCTAAGTACTTCATTCAATAGATCAACATGGTATTGAAATATATGAAATAACAACATGACATATATAAAAAAAAAAAGAATTATTTGCATTAATATAAATGGAAGGAGATTACAACCATAAGTAGCAGTTGATCTTGTAGAAGAGTTCCTCCAAGTTGTTGACTTGTTATTTCCTTGTCACAATATGCACCTCCAATCACCCTAAATGCATGAGATGATGACCATTCACTACAACAGAATAAGGGAAAAATCACTCTCCAAAAGCCAACCCCCAACCACATAGAAGGTTGGGAATATATAGAGAAGTATGGTAAGTTTGGAGTTCTTATCCAATTACCAATATAGGGTAAGAGATCCACCTTTGATGGAGGGATAGGATCAAAGGATAAGTGGTGAAAACACCAATGCGGAGAAGGATAGGATCTAAATGTTTTATCCAAGGTAAGTAGTTGAAACAACTTCTGAAATATCCTAGAAGGGGAAGCTTCCGAAGTCCCAATCATTCTCCCGGATTTCTAGAACCAACATCGGTGCAAAGGGTAGCAACCTGCTAGTGACCAACGCAAGCCATAGTGGAGCAACCTGTTGGTGAACGCACCCTAGTATGCTTACAGGGAGCATTGGTCCTCAAATTGGCTCAGATGAATCAATTTAGGGCTGAAACTCTAGGAAATTAAAGGTACATGCTTAGGGCTTTGTGTAAGATGGTGACAAGGGGGAATAGGATGTTGATTAATCCCATTAGGAGGCTCACTGTTTAGATGTGACAAAATGGCCTATAATAGCCTTCTAGGGAAAAAAGCCTTAAATTAAAATAACTTCTACCATCATATCATCCTCCTAATGAATGACCCAGATTGACTATGAAATTACAATATTTTACAAGGAATTTTTCATCTATTTTTAGCTTCAGGGGCCTACTAGCCAACAGATCCCCAACTAGGGGGGATGGACCGAAGTCCCCCCCGTGTGGAGGGGTGTACAATATTCATAGGGTATACATCTGGCTGAAACAAGACCTCTGAATCAGGAAGACAATGGAGCTCCACACCCAACATGGTACTCTGCCTTATTCCTCCTGTACCAAATTGGACCATAAGCATTCCCAATTTGGTGGTTTATCCCTCTTGTTCACAAAATCTTGGTAGAAATGTAGCTCTTGGGAAGGACTAGAAGGGCTAGGATTAGCAAGTCATCTTCTACAACATTCACGCAAACCCCATAGAGTTCATCACAAACTTGTGTAAATATGCTCAGATACTGCATGATAGTGTCATTCTTCTACATCTTGATATTTTTAAGTTTATCCTTGAGCGCCAACTTCCTGTGCTCACTACAATTCTCGCACAATTTCGTCAGTTCTTTCCTCATTGTGAATGGATTTTCTTTCCCATCGATATTTGAGACAATGTGATCCTATACTCCCTCTGAGATTATTCTTTGTGCCTTGGCTACATCTTTCTTCCATTGGGCTAGGTTATGTGCATCAGATGCTCATGGTTTTGTAACATCTGTCTTGATGTATTCTAGCATCCATTTTCATCCAACACCACATCCATGTGATCCTTTCATGCAATGAAATTAGATTTTTTTTCCAAGGCATACTCTAGTCTCAGCCTGTTGAATATCATCTTCCCAACTTTGAAGAGATCCTGCTACACTGAACTATAAATTCGAATCTCCTAAGAAACAACTTTGAAATTATTGTTCTAATTTGAATCCTTCTCTGATACCATGTAGAAATTATGGTGTAAATTTACAACTTCTCTTGAAATTTTAATCAAAATCACAAGTCACAAGCCTACTCTATTGCTCTGCTGAATTAAATTCAAAATTTAGAACATCAATCACAAAGATGCAATGAGAAATAACACACATGCACACAATATTTTTTCCAGGGGAAACAAATCTTCTAAAAACCCCTTTTCCTTCTTACATTAATCTGATGAATAGAAATATATTACAATTGCTAGCTCAATCTGAGCTCAATCTACAAGTGAATAACATATCTCTCTACTCACTGAGAAGTTTTGAACCAAACTTAGTCAATTTCTATCTCTACTTAAGCCCTTATTTCCTTACACAACTCCTAAGGAAATTAGGCCCCTATTATTTAGAAATTTCCTCCAAAATGCTTGCGCAATTCCCAAGGTTGATCATTTGGCTGCATGCAACACTTGTACACTCAAGACTAGTCTACAACTGATGTTACACTTCCTTGAAATCTCCACCACAGCTAGGGAACTCAAATTCTCTGCATGCACTAGCTATTTTGGGTTGATTGATCAATTAACCAGATGCTCGCTGAGTTAGACTGAAATCCCACTGCACAACTGACATTCCACTAGTTCCTCCAATAGTTGGAACTAGTTTAACTGAAAACAACTTGAAATTATTAACCTTGATTGCTAAAAATTAGAAATCACACATGCTTTACTAAACTTTAAATACTCCAACTCAAATTTACTAAGTAAATTAAGTGACACAAGACATGTCACATAAGTTAATTGCATCCAAGTTGTCTTCTGATGTGGAAATTTGAATTTTCTCAATTTGTTCAATGCAAAATCAAATTGAGACTTTTTTTTTGCATTTTTCAACATATTGGCATTAGGTTGTCTACCTTGGTTGCCATTATTACCTTGAGGTTGTTGGTTCTAGTTACCCTTCCCCTTATTCCTTCCCTTGGGGTTAGGGGGATTGGGAGCACTTTTCTAAGAATACACTGATTCTATGGAGGTGGTTGTTGCTGAGGCAGAGAAGGTGGAGGCATGGAAAGTTGAGCCATAGGTGTCATTGGGGCTACAGCACTAGGAAGTGCACAGGGATAATAAGGATTCATGAAAAAAATTTGATAACCAATTTGAGCAACAATTGGGCCTGGCATCGACTGATGTGGATGGGGAAATGCATATGATGTGCTTATACCTTGGTAAGAGTTGATACACGAAGGATCAAGAGGGGGATAGGTGTAAGAGGAACTGGTCCCCCTTGGGGTTGACCATAACTCATAGAAGGTTGAGGATATGGTGATGGATTAGGTTGGGAAAGGGATCCAATGAAACTATCAGCAGCATGAGATTCCCTGGGTGCAAACGCAGCACTAGGATGAGGCAGATCAGGAAGGACAGTATAAACATAACCTGATTATGTGTAGATCAAATCACATTTCAAGGCTATCTGGAAGGATTCTTCCTTAGTCTTAGGGAAGTGATAGGAAACATATTTACCTATGGGGACCAACATGGTTCTCAAAAACTAGTCTATATACACACAGTATTCAAACTGAGGGGCTTTACAAGTACTCCTCCTTCTACGCCATTCTTGTACATGATCAGAAAGGTAGGTGGCAGAAGTTTGACGAAAATAGTTCAATAGTTCAGTACCAGTGTCATATCGAAGAGTTAATTGGAAATATGAAATAAAGGTGTTGAAAAGGGTCACAAAGGTGGAATGAGAGGCATGAAGTTGATCAACATACCACTTGGTAGCAGCTCCAGTTAGCGTGTGTTGGAAGAGATGAAGATGAATGGAGTCTTTGGTAATGGAATTTGATGACACCACCATGATTGGTGGGGTCTTCTCTAGGATTACATTCAATCTTGGAATTTATAAGGAAATTTTGGTGGGCATGGGAGGCCACTTTTGGTTATGTAGAAGGGGATCATTGATGAGCTAACTTAAATTAGAAAGGCTCAAACCAGCCATATAGGGAAGAAAAGGTGTATTAGTGTCTAAACCTAAAGAGGTAATGCCTACTGGCTTACCTTGGTTAGGACCTTGGTTACCACCTAGGTTTCCACCATCCATATTAGCGCCTGACATGGTGATATGCAGGGTTGGGAAGATGTGGAATCAAAGAAAGAACTAGAAGAACTAGATTCGATATGTGGACTCGCTAGAGGACTAGGAGGATGGATCCTAACTCGATGAGCCAGGGTGATAGGATGTCCTAAAGGAAACTAGGGGTGAAGGCCATGAAGTCTCTGCGACAAATGCCTGGGTGGTGCAATGGTGTCAAGAAAAGGATGACTCAAGAGGCTAAAAGGTGATGATAGGAGAAAAGAGTAACAAACAACAAGAAAATACCTAGTGCATTGGTGCCAAGTGTAAACTAACTATAATGATATGTTACTCTAATTAAAGAAAACACGTCATATCAAAGAAAAAACTACCTATAGCCTAAAGGTGATCTAAATCCACAAACAAGTCCTAGTTCTAATTTTTTAGATGGCCTTGTAAGAGACATCTTACTTGATAGAATTTGATCCCCGCAAGCAAAGTTGTCTAGAAAAAGGTGGGGTAGAGGACCAACTGCTTGTCCACAACCAGTCCTATGGGGTCTTCTCCTAATATTGTCCACTAAGGTTACCTTCTTCCCATTCAAGCGGTCGAGTCTTGAGCTTCTTGGTGATCAGCGACAACATGGGATTTCCTGCCAACAAATTGGGTAGCCTCTGACGCACTCTGATTTGGGACTGTGGGATGGTGAAGGATTTTAAGCTCCCTAAAATGTCAACTTTCTATGTCTTAATGTAAGAGATCAACGAGTGTTATTATAAGCCTATCCCACTAGTCCTACACCTAACTACAAAGGTTGTTTTGGCCTTGGTGCCTATTAGCACTCCAGGAAACTCTCCTAGGTTGTAGCTTGGAGATGCCTGATAACATATAGTCTTTAATATTGTTCTCTAAACTATTGGAATAAATGAGGGTTTGGATCAAGTTAGATAACCATTTCTATTTTTTCTCAAGACATGCATGAACACTCTCACCAATACAAGGCTTTAGACCACTAATGCTCAATAATTTATAGATTCAGTAGATAGATGGAGAACACTAACTGTACCAGCAAATTGCATACATAAACATAAACGAATGGCTAGCTATAGGAAGAAAAAGAGAATACTGACTGTACTGGCAGATGCATATATGACCACACATGGATGGCTAGCTACAGGCAGCAAAGAAGCTTGCAAATCTAATATATCAAAGCAGAGATAAGATGACAATTATCTGGCCTTAGACACAAAGAAAACATGAAAAAACTATTCAAGTGCAAGCATAGAACAACAAAGAGAATGGACATTGAACATATAATGGAAAAAGAAGCTTATATTGCTAGAATGAAGATGAGAAGCTTGAATGAACAGAGGAGGAATAATCTCCAAAAGTTGAACCCCTATTACATCTTACTTTTAGCTATTTATAGCCTGTTTACAATGCTCCTGAGCTCTAAGAGGCTCGGAGTCTTAATCTACCTGATATGCATTGTTAACTGATTTGATGCCCTCTAGGAAAGCATGGGATCGGAGTTTTCTACTTCTGACAGCAGAGTAACCACTTTCAGATATTTTTGGTGGCTTGTTGCACTGTCTGGGAGTTCTCCTGTGCCATATATGCTCCATAACATTTGTTGGTGTGGCTGTTGCGCTGTCTGAGCTCCCTGATCTTTCTATTTGGGGCTGCAACGTGTTGTGGCCTTTCCAATGATTTAACAATGCATGCTTCTGTTATCGCATAACAATGCTGCCCTATGGTGGACCTCTATTGAAAACAATGTATATTTCTGTTTTAAATAGAAAGCACAGCCATCACTGATAAATACCACCTTCTCTGTGTATTTTGGACTTCAAAAGTCCTAAAATGTGGTTTAATTATCCCTCAGGTCTGCCCTTGTCGCCATCACAAGTCACATTTAGCCTGGCCTTTGTATTTTCCTTATATAATGAAATATGCGAAATGCTGAAAGAAATGCATGAAATAATGCTTTGGCGGACTTCAACTATCATACATTCCACTTCCCGGACCCTTTTGGGTCTGGGCTTCATCGTAATCGCTGCCAGCCAATGCTCCCTTCATATTTTCATTATATAACAAAAATACATGAAAAGCACATGAAGTTGGGTTTTTGCGGACTTGAAAACATATGTACTTTGCTTCCCGAAACCCATTGAGTCTGGGTTCCATCTCTATCGCACGACCCCAATGCTTCCTTTGTATTTTGTTGAAACAACAAAAATACACAAAAAACGTTAAAAACAGGCCTTCCCACAGACCTGAAAAGTTATCAAATATCGCATATAATCACGTCGAGTCCGGCCCATCAGGTCACACACATGCCTGTGCCTAGGCCCCGCCTGTGGTTTATTTCCAATGCAATATTAGTGATGCGATAAATCGCAATTGCTAATCACTCAGCCCCTGGGCCTTTATATATATCTATATATATATCTATATATATCTATATATATATATATATATATATATGTGTGTGTGTGTGTGTGTGTGTGTGTGTGTGTGTGTGTGTGTGTGTATATGTATGTATATATGTATATATGTAGATATATATATATATATATATATATAATATATGCTTCCTGCTGATGTGACCCGCCGATCCGATCATCGGTGATTGCTGATCAACAGTGTCGTGTGCCGATGTTAAACTGTCCCTTCTGCTCGGCCGATTGCGATTAGTCGCCTAGATCTGGGCCGTTGATCGACCAGATCTAATGGTGACTGTTCCTTCCTCTGTTTAAGCCTGCGATTGTGGGTTTTTCATGGTTTTTCAAGCATTTTCGCCTCCCGATAGTGTATTTCCGCCCTTCCAAGGGCTCTCCTCTTGCGCCGATTTTGACCCTTGGATGATTTTTGAGCAGATGCTGAAGATTTCAAGAGCATATATGGATCCCATGGGATGATTTTAAGCAATTTTGGAAACTTTAGGAGCATATATGGATCAAATTTTAGGCCTTTTGCTAGCGAGGCTAACACTGGCTCCTTTTGGGGATGAAAGCCTCCCTGTGAGGTTTCAAGGATCACAGATTAATGTCTGTCCTGTAAAACAAAAATTAAATATTGCTTCTAGTGTTCCATTGGGCATGGAGTCTATTTTATAATGAAATAAAAACTGGAAAAACATATTTACAATGACAAGGCTTTAAAGCCTTAAACGAAATAAAGTTTCAAGAACTGCCCATTTACTGGGCTACCAAAAGTATCTTCTCCTTCCAGACTATGCAGAATGACTGTATTGTTCTGCTGAGCTTGAGCGATGACAAAAAGACCTGTCCATAAGTAGTCAAACTTGCCATGATTACCTCTCTTTTCCTTAAATGTATCCCATTTAAGCACCCAATCACCAACTTGGAAATTTTCCACTTTTGCCTTCCTGTCAAAGGTTTCTTTGATTTTCTTCTGATGAGCTTTTGACTTCTCAACCAACTGCTCTCTGATCTGTTGTAGTTCAACCAGGTTACTCATTCTTCTTACCATGTCATCTTCTTCATCTTGTTCTTCTTGCAAGAAGTTAGCCACAAGGAGAATCAGCTGGATGGGGAAAACAACATCAGCGCCATAAACCAGTTCGAATGGAAAATTCCCTATGGACTTTTTGATGGTAACTTTGTCAGCCCATAGTGAAAACTTCAACTTGGAATCCCAGCTCTTTTTGTTGTTCTCTAATAGTTTTTTGATTACCCTTACCAGACTCTTATTAGATGGTTCTTCCAGGCCATTGCCTTGAGGATAATATGAGGTAGAATGCACCACTTGAATTCCCATGGATTTAGTCATGTCCATCAATTCTTTTGCCTTGAAAGCTATGGCATTATCAGTGACTAGTTTGGTTGGGCAACCAAATCTAGTGAAAATATTCTCATTCAAGAACTTTATGAAAACTTGATGATTTACATTCTTAGTGGGTATAGCCTCAATCCACTTGGTGGGTTGATCTCACCTATAAAGTCCAAGCCCCACTGTTGGAATGGACCATTAACATGTATTGGTTTCAAGGTCAGACATTTTAGTTGTTGTCTTCTTGCAAACCTCTGACACTTGTCACAAGCTTTTACAAAAGAAAACACATCAAAGAATAGAGTAGGCCAATAATACCCAGCCCTCAGGATTTTTTGAGCTGTGGTTTTCCAATAATGATGCCCTCCACAGATGCTAGAATGGAACTGATGTATGACTTCCATAGATTGTTCTTTATCTAGACACCTCAAGAGGATTCCTTATGGGTCTTTCCAATAAAGCATATTTTTATCAAAATAGAATTTGGCTAATCTGAGTTTAATGGCACGAGCTTGACTTGAGCTAAGCCTTGGAGGGACTTCTAGCTTTTGCAAAAAATGAACTATGTTGTAATACCATTCACATGTGGCTAGATTTTTAGCCAAAGACTGATTCAGCTTTTTCTCTTCTGCTGCTCCCTCTGCCTGCTCATAATCTAAATTTAGACCCATGCAATTTATATCTAACAAGATGCAATTTTCTTCAGCCATAAGTTTAGCCAAGCCCTGGCCTTTGACAAGCTTAGTGGGCTTCACCTCTATGTTAAACTCTATGAATTTTGTAATCCATTTAGCTCTCTTCCTATCAATATCTAGTTGAGTTAATACATCCTTTACTGAGGCTGAAGGTACATATGCAACTACTTTGGAATGCAGAATATAAATTTTGAATGCCTTTAAAGACTTTATGAGAGCATAAGCTTGTTTTCTGATAAGGTCATACCTTAGTTTAGCATCCCTTAAAGTTTTGCTGAAAAAGGCCACGGGGTGCTCTATGCCTTCATCATTTTTTTGCAACAAGACTGCTGCAAGTGTATCATAAGAGGCAAAAGAGAATATACAAAACTCCTTAGTGTAATCTGGGTTGATTAGAGTGGGAGCTTCCATGATAACTTGTTTGATGGCTTTAAAGGAACTTCTTGAAGCATCTGTCCATTTTATTTCTGCTCCTTTCTTCAGCATGGAAGTGATGTTCTTTACAAGCTCTGCAAAGTTTGGAATGAACCTCCTTACGAAGTTAATCTTACCCAAGAAGGATTGAATGTCCCTTTTTGACCTTGGGATGAACAATGTTTGAATGGCTTGAACCCTTGTTGGATCAATATTCACACCTTCAGCAGAAACACCGTGTCTTGGAAGTTTGCCTTCTTCTAGAGGAAACTGTGACTTCTTTGGGTTCACTGAAATTCCAAACTGTCTGCACTTTAGGAAGACCTTCTTCCAATGTTGTAAATGGTCTTTGTGGCTATTGGAGAAGACTGTTATGTCATCAAGATAAATAAGGACAAATTTGTCCTTCTCTCCTACGAAGGCTATGTCCATGGCCCTTTGAAAAGTAGCCCCAGCATTCATCGGTCCGAAAGGCATCTTGGAGTACATGAAAGTGCCCTAAGGAGTAGTGAAGGCGGTCTTTTCCTGATCTTCAAGATGTAGAGCGATCTGATTATAACCTGAAAATCCATCTAAGAAAGATGTGAATCTAGCCCCTGAAACTCTTTGCAACAAGTGTTCCATCTTAGGAAGGGGATAGTTATCTTTTTTAGAGCATTTGTTCAGATTTCTGAAGTTGACACAAAGCCTGATTTCTCCATTTTTCTTTCTTACTACCACAATGTTAGCTATCCACTTTGAATACCTTAGGGGAACTATGATTTTGGCATCCAACAACTTCTTGATTTCTTTCTCAATCAAAGGCAGTAAGAGAGGGCTGATAGGTCTTAATTTCTGCTTAAAAGGGGTGGTGTTCTTTTCCAGTGGGATCTTATGCTAAATTATGTTCATATCATAGCTTTTGAGATCATTGTATTCCCAAGAAAAAATATCAGTGAATTGCTTCATGAGGGTGCAATACTCGTAATTATGGGCAGAGGACAATTGAGTGGATAGATTTATGTATTTCGGATGGGTTGGGCTCCCTATATTGTGTTTACAAACAGCAGACTCATTTTCTGCTTCGGCAGGCTTATATGGCACATCGTTTTGGTCGAAAAGCTTCTCTAGAGGTATTAATCCCTTTGGTATATGGTTACTAGGCAGTTGGACAATGCTTCCTCGACCGATATCGTTTTTTAACTTGGGCTAGCCTCATTCTCCCATGGCTTCATTTTCCTGATCGAAGTGCGTTTCAAAAAATTCCTCAACAACTTGCAAAAACCCATTAATATCCTCATCGTCTTCAAAAACTCTCCAATATTTGACATTGTCAGGCAGAGACGGTCTATATTTTACATGAACTTCATATGTCAATTTAGGAGGCAAGGGAGAAATAAACGTGCTAGCAGACATAGCAAGGGAGTCAGCAAGCTGGTTCTTCATTCTGGGAATATAAGAAATGCTGAAATTATTAAAAGAGTCCTTGAGCCTCCATACCTCATCTCTATATGCCTTCAGCCTTGGATGCTTAGCTTGGAAAGTTTTATTTACCTGTTGAATAATGAGGTCTACGTCTCCAAACACTTTCAGGCCTTTGATACCCATTTCTTTAGTAGCATTTAAGCCCAGAATCAAAGCTTTGTACTCTGTGATGTTGTTTGCGACCTGAAAGGTTAATTTGAAAGAAAAATGAATGTATTCCTGTGTTCGAGAACACAAGGATTACACCTGCCCCTACAGCTTCTTTAGAGCAAGCCCCATCAAAAAAGATATCCCAAATCTGTGGGTTTTCTTCCTCTATGATCTAGAAAACTGGTTTCTTGAGCTGCGTGGAGGCCAACTGAGATTCTTCAATATGAAGAATACAAGCTCCAAAATCAGTGTCGATAGCATATATGGGATGATTGGTGGGATTATTTTCATCGCTGATTATATAAGCCAGTTGAGCTTCTTTGTATAATCTCTTGCTATCTCCTCCAAAAACTAGAACAGTAGCATAAGACAGGTCATTTTGTAATGATCCACCTAAACTCTTGATCCAACCTCTGGAAAGTAACATACCAAACTTGGGGGGTACATTTGCCACCACAATATCCATCATCATGATTTTCATAGGCAGCTGAGACAAAGTGATGGCTAGGTCCTTGATTAATCCTAGACATTTCACTTTTCTAGAGTCAAAAGAAAATAGGTCATGATAAAGCTTATTGATGTCAAGACCCAAGTCATCCATGATAGCCTTAGGCATTAGATTATGGCTGGCTCCAGTGTCCAAAAGGAAATTGTGAAGGATTTTTTCATGAATAGTCAGAGAGACATAGAATGATGGGGAGTTGTCTTCACAATTTTCAATCATTGGGCTGAGAATAACAGCCAGCTTGTCATCTTGCAAATTTACATAGTCAGTGGAGGCTTGGATGGCTTTAGGCTCAAGGTCCTCGAGGATGGATCTTTTGAAGGACTCGTTCTTCACTAGTTCAATCAGAGGCATAGGTATTCTTAGCTTCTGAATTTCTGATTGAAAACCAAAAGGAGAAGGAGACTTTTCAAGGCCTCTTACCTCATGAGCTGGAGCTTTGAGGATGATGGCATCAACTTCCAGTTGTTTTTGCTTATTAGCTTGTTGTACTGCAGGGACAGCAGTTCTTTGAACAGGAGTTTCCTTGGCATTAGTTATCTTTGACCTCAAATTATATCTTTGTTGATCTACAGTTTGTAGAATAGCTTCACCATCCCATTCTTGGTTGATATAGTCATTGCATAATGACTTTTCATAGGCAGCTGAGGTCAAAAAGGAAGCATTGCCTTTGTCTTCCAGACAACAGATCTCATCATCTTCTTCAAACTGCTCTTCTTCCATGACTGCATTCCGAAAAGGAGCCTCCACCCTTTGGTCTTCATTTGCATCTTTATTTCTTTGCAAAATCTGCAACTGCTCATTAGTTCTTCTATATGGATTTGGATTCAAATTTCTAGGAGCAAAGGTATTAGGCACTCTTCCTTTCCCCGGGTGTTGCTCAACCTTCAATTTAAATATTTCAGAGGCTAATGACTCGATCATTTTGGTCATTTTATCTATGTTAGGATCTAAGGATGATGAAGACTCGCCCCTTTGTCTTCTTCTATCAACATTTCCCTTGAGCTTCTATGCAACCATGATGTTTGATTCCACTTCCAAGGTTGCATCCTAAAGGAGTGACTGATAAGACTAAAGGAGTATGATGGATAGGAGGTGAGGTTTCCTTTGGGCTTACAACAAAAGGAGAACCTAAAGAATAAGGAACTTTATGAATCTCTAAGAGTTTTTCTTCACTACTAAGTTTAGATGCTAGACTCTCAACATGTATTTGTTCTATTAGAAGGCTTTCTTGAAGAGATATAGGAGATTGTTTAGGTTTACCTGAACCTGATGCTCCTTTCTGCAATACCTTTCTCTCTTTGATGATTTCTTTAGGGTTAGGTACTGGATCAACTTGTAGCTTTTGAGGATTTCTCTGAGTATGCCTCACAAACTGAGCCAGAACTATGAAGTGGAGTTGCCAAGAGTTTCGGCCTCCAATAGAGTCACCAGATAGATGATTACAACTAGAAAAGTACCCAGACTTTGTCTATCATCAAAGCTGGATCTATGTCGTTTCCCAAGGAAGCTAAGCTTCAGTTTCCTCTCCCTGGAAATGGCACCAATTATGTTAGCACTCCAAGAAACTCTCCTAGGTTGTATCTCGGAGATGCCTGGTAACATATAGTCTCCAATATTTTTCTCTGAACTACTAGAATAAATGAGGGTTTGGATCAAGTTAGATAACCATTTCAGCTCTATTTTCACTCAAGACATGCATGAACACTCTCACCAATACAAGGCTTTAGACCACTAATGCTCAATAATTTATAGATTCAGTAGATAGATGGAGAACACTGACTGTACCAGCAGATTGCATACATAAACATAAATGAATGGCTAGCTACAGGTAGCAAAAGAGAATACTGACTGTACTGGCAGATGCATATATGACCACACATGGATGGCTAGCTACAGGCAACAAAGAAGCTTGCAAATCTAATATATCAAAGCAGAGATAAGATGACAGTTATCTGGCCTTAGACACAAAGAAAACATGAACAAACTATTCAAGTGCAAGCATAGAACAACAAAGAGAATGGACATTGAACATATAATGGCAAAAGAAGCTTATATTGCTAGAATGAAGATGAGAAGCTTGAATGAACAAAGGAGGAATAATCTCCAAAATTTGAACCCCTATTACATCTTACTTTCAGCTATTTATAGCATGTTTACAATGCTCCTAAGCTCTAAGAGGCTCGGAGTCTTAATCTGCCTAATATGCATTGTTAACTGATTTGATGCCCTCTAGGAAAGCGTGAGATTGGAGTTTTCTGATTTTGACAGCAGAGTAACCGCTTTTAGACATTTTTGGTGGCTTGTTTCTCTGTCTGGGAGTTCTCCTATGCCAGATATGCTCCATAACATTTGTTGGTGTGGCTGTTGCGCTGTCTGAGCTCCTTGATCTTTCTGTTTCAGACTGCAGCTAGTTGTGGCCCTTCCAATGATTTAACAATGCATGCTTCTGTTATAGCAGAACAATGCTGCCCTATGGTGGAACTCTGTTGAAAACAATGTATATTTATGTTTTAAACAGAAAGCACAACCGTCACTGATAAATCCTGCCTTCTCTGTGTATTTTGGACTTCAAAAGTCCTAAAATGTGATTTAATTATCCCTCAGGCCTGCCGCCGTTTCCATTGCAAGTCACATTTAGCCTGGCCTGTGTATTTTCCTTATATAATAAAATATGTGAAACACTGAACAAAATGCATGAAAGAATGCTTTGACGGACTTCAACTATCATACATTCCACTTCTCGAACCCTTTCGGGTCCGGGCTTCATCGCAGTCGCTTCCGGCCAATGCTCCCTTCATATTTTCGTTATATAATGAAAATACACGAAAAACACATGAAATTGGGCCTTTGCAGACTTGAAAACATATGTACTTTGCTTCCTGAAACCCATCGAGTCCGAGTTCCATCGCTATCGCATGACCCCAGTGCTTCCTTTTTATTTCGTTGAAACAACGAAAATACACAAAAAAAACATTGAAAACAAGCCTTCCCGTGGACCTAAAAAGTTATCAAATATCGCATATAATCACGTCAGGTGCAGCCCATCAAGTCACACACATGCCTGTGCCTAGGCCCCACCCTTGGTATATTGCCGATGCAATATTAGTGGTGCGATAAATTGCAATCGCTAATTTCTCACTCCCCGAGACTTTCTATATATAATATATGCTTCCCGCTAATGCGACCCACCGATCCGATCATCAGCGATTGTTGATCGGTTGTGTCATGCGCTCGATGTTAAACTGTCCCTTTTGCTCAGCCAATTAGATTAGCCACCTAGATCTGGGTCGTTGATCAGCCAGATCTAACGACGACTGTTCGTTCCTCTGTTTAAACCTTGTGGGTTTTTCATGGTTTTTCAAGCATTTTCGCCTCCCGATAATGTATTTCCGCCCTTCCAAGGGCTCTCCTCTTGCGCCGATTTTGACCCTTGGATGATTTTTGAGCAGATGCTGAAGATTTCAAGAGCATATATGGATCCCATAGGATGATTTTAAGAAATTTTGGAAACTTTAGGAGCATATATGGATCAAATTTTAGGCCTTTTGATAGCGAGGCTAATAGTGCCCAAGTGGGATTAATCTATGTGAGTTAGGTTACTATATGGTGGATTGTTTCAAGTATTGGCTTGGTAGTTATAACCAATCTCACGTTATATTAAGGTATGCGTGTCTGAAAAATGTGTCATGGATGAGTTAATTAAGCATGTTTTGATGATGTCAATGCTGCTAAAAATAAAGTGCATTAATTGTAAATAATATTGAAAATGAATAGTAAAATGAAAAACAAATTCATGCACACAAAACCCCACACAAGAAGGTAATCAAGAAGCAAGAAAAATGATGGAAAACAAGAAACTAAAAAATACAAAAATGGGAAAAATATCTATTGTCTAAGGGACTCAGATATAAAGGTAAAAGTTTGCTAAAAATGTTATAGAAAACCAATAAAAAAATAGAGGTGAAAATGTTGGAAAATGGCAAAAAACAAGTTGCAAATGGAAGGATTATCAAGGGGATCCTCAAGAGGGAAAAAAACACAAGATTATAAATGGAATGAAGTGTTGTAAAAACCATCTAAAAAGGCTGCAAAAAATATGGAAAAAATGTTGAAAAAAAGTGGTTGAAAATGTTGCACACTAGACTCCTCAACTCAACAATTCTCTTCCTAAATGATAGAGGTGTACTCCAAACCCTAGGGGGTTTTTTACTTTCTCAATGAGAAAAATACTAAGTGGATCCAAACTTATAGGTGAATAAGGAAAAAACAGAAACCCTTCCCGACACACAGAAAGAAGACATGGAAAAATGTGAAAATAAATAAACAAATAAACAAAAACAAAAATAAAAATAAAAACAAACAAACAAACAAAAAAGTGCATATGGATGTAGATAATGGCTGAAAAGTGTGTTGGGGTCGCAGATACTTGGTCAAAAAGTGTGCTTGTTCTTGAATCTTCCACTCAGTAGATATTCTCTAGATATCATTGCTTGTGCGGCTAGTACCTGTGACCTACGAAAAAGTTGCAGAAACCCAACAAAAGCAAGAAATTTCCAAAAAATAAAAGAAATCTAAAAATAGAAATTGAGAAAAATAAAAAAACTAGAAAAACATTGAAAATAGTTGAAACAATAGTCACCAAGGTTTTGACTCTCTACACTAGGGGAGTCATCATATTTTAGCATGAAGTATTTCTGAAACTGAGTGAAAATCCATTCACTTAAGCTATAGGTGACTTATAATGTTAACAATGAAATATGGTTGTGTATATGCTTCAGATCTGCAACAAAATGTTAGAAAAACCCTGCAACAAAATATAATATGCAAATAGAAACATATAACAGCAAAAATATAAGTGTAACAACCCAATCGAGAATATGAAAGATAAATTTTATTAATCAAGAACAATACACCTAGTGAGGAGTGATTACAGAATTGGTTCTACAGATACCCCTCCGTGGGATGGGTCCTTCTTGACCATGCGCTTCAGCAATGTGTTTCTCTCTCTCAATATGTGGTATGCAATGGGCAGAAAAGAAAACAAAAGATGCTTGAACTCAACTGGCACCTCAAATTCTATGAGACGATGGGGACAATGAAAATGGTCAAGGTGAAGAATGGAGAGAAAAGCCTCTATTTATAACAAAATATTGGAATATATTGAAAATTAGAAAATAATAAAATATTATTTACTAAATCGAAATCTAGTCGTTATGAATATTTTATTATATTTTTTTAGAATGAAAAGATATTCAAAATGGTCAAATATCTTTATTTAGAAAATGGTTGAAGTAATTAACAAATAAAAATGATTTATTAATCACTTTGTGAGAATTAAGAAAAATATGAATTTGAAATAATTATTAAATAATGATATAACAATTATCTCAAAAGGAAAATAGGGAATAAATAAATAATGATTTATTTAATTATTCCAAAATGATTAAGAGTGATAACAAAATAATCATAAAATAACGATTTAATAATTATTTCTAAAGAATATTAAATAAATAATGATTTATTTAATTATTCTCATGGGGATTTTTCATTTTAATGAGAAATAATTTAGGAAAATGGTTAACTAAATTATTTCCTATGGTGAAACTAGGTTTTACCATGGTAAAACTCATCGTACATGGTGTATTTCGATCAACCTAATAATAAATGGCTATGTGAACATTTTTTGGGTGATAACAATAGTAACTAAGAGGAAATTGAGGCATCCACCTCAATGAGGATTGGTTCAATTGGGTTGTGGCTGCTTGGTCTTGGAACTAGATCAACACCTTCTTTAATGTGTGCTAGCTTGCTAGCTTTCCATTCATATCCTTGAGCTATAACAAAACATTATCTAAAACCAGAAAATTCTCTTTATTAGCATCGTAGATGTTCAGTAGAACCTTTCCAAGTAGAGACTTCATGTGCTAATACAAGTTAATGGTATGCATGTATTGGTTTTAGCAACCGTACATATGCCCTGAGTCAAGAACCTAGGGCACAATAGCTACAAAAAAAAACTAAATCTATTAGAAAAGCTTTCTCACCCATAACATCATCCTCTACATCGTATAATTCATCATGAAAGATCTTAGATAGTGACTCAGTGTGAAGGCATGCCTAATTCCCGAGGGGAGCCCTAACCACCACCACCATGTATGTGCCAAGAAATCTATTGAACCATTTCTAGAAACTGAGAATGGGGAGGAAAGGCTTGGGGCGGAGAATGAGATGCACAACAAGAATTTGAAATACAAACAAAGGGAGATAGATTAAGGTCCCAAGAGCAAAAAGGCTTAGCCTAATAATGACAAAAAACATTACATAAAGATTGGCAAAGTGTAGGGAAATAACTGAAACCGGATGTAGAGAAAAATGCATAGAATGGCTAGTGCTAAGCCAAAATAAAGAGAAAGGGAGGCCACATTCATATGAAATCAACCTCCATCATGAAAATTAATGTGCCTCAACCTAGCATATGCTAGGAGTATGTGATAATCCTGACCTACATGTGGATCTGCATGAAGGAGTGAAGAGAATGAATTGTCGTAAGTCCATAGGTGGGGAGGATAATAGAGATTATCACACATTATTTCATCATGATGAGAGGTGATAGCAAGTCTAGCCCATTCATTGAATGAAGTGACAATAACTTCACATCTCTCCTCTCTTAACCCTACCCTATGCTCCCCATACAAAAAAAATTAAAATATATTTTAAGTATGAAGCATCTTTGAATATTTAATTTTTTTAGAAGATTTTTTGGCATAAAACACATTCGAATGCATTTATCAACGCATTTCGAACCAACGAGTGTGGTTCATCATCAAGACAATTTGAAGATTCAGATCCGGGCTACATGTTAAATAGATAGAGCAGAACATCCAACGGCTATATTTGACCAAGCAACGGTTATATTGAACTGGTCAGCTAGAATGGCTAACGGCTATATTTGACTAGGAAACAGCTAACCGGACTGGACCAAGGGATTCAGTTAAATGCCTATTACCATATATAAATATAAATTAATTAATGGGAATTAATTAGTTATTGAAATGACCTATATTTAAGTAATATAAATAAATCTTTAGTTAGTTAGTTTAATATCAAATATAAACTAGGTAATGTATTTATTCAATATGAACTAAAAATATTAAAATTATATATATATATATATATATATATATATATATATATATATATATATATATATATATATATAGATATATATATATATATATATATATATAATTAAAGTTACATAATTAAATAATTAGTAAACTAATAGTAAGTTAGTTTTACTTATATTAAATGAAAAGGGGCAATATTAAATTTACATATAATTAAATAGTTAATGGAAAGTTAGTTTAATATCTATATAAATAAGGTAACGTAATCAATTAAAATTAAAAGGGTTGACATTAAAATTATATAAGATATATATAATTAAATATTTAGTATTATATTAAAATCATTTAGTTAATTAATTGTAAGACATTATTTGTGACGTAGATTTTGGGATTAAGGGCTTACCCGATAATATCAAGGACACTATTAGGCAAGATTGCGTTGTTGTCCTTAGGAAGGCAAAGCCCCCCAACAGCAACATCAGCAAGGATGAATTTGATGCCCTCAGATCCTTAAACTAGAACAAAGATATCGTGGTTCTAAAAGCTGACAAAGGAGGGGTTGTTGTCATCCTTGACAAAGAGGACTATCGCCAGAAGATGTTGGATCATCTTTGTAATAGTGGAAGCTATAAAAAGCTATCCAAGAATCCCTTGAAAAAGATCTCAAGAACTGTGGCTAATGCTATCAAGTCCAGTAACTCTGTGAGTTCTTTTTGCCATAAACTCATTGAGAGTAGCCCCATTACTCCAAGGATCTATGGGCTTCCAAAGATTCACAAGGAGGGGGCTCCCCTTAGGTGTTGAAAATGCAACAAGATGATGGAGCTTAGTGAAAAGAAGTCGCCTTCACTAAGTGGGCCCGCAGGCTATTTTGGGCGCAAAGTCTATTTTTAGACTATGTCTAATTTTAGACATATGGATCATGGTCTATGAGTTGCAGGATGTTATTTATGGATGATTGGTCATGTTGGTAAAAATAGATGGACCTATATTTTTAGACATATGGGCAGAGTCTATTTTTAAACTGCCAGTCAAAAAATAGAACAATCGAATATTATTAGCTCTTAATAATATTTAGACTATAAACATTATCTCCACTTGGATTGCGCAGTAGAGGTAGGCAAACAGTGGAGGAGATTTGAACCCGTGACTTGTTCAGATCTGAGCTAGTTTGTGTGTAGCATGTGGAGATAGTACTGAGTACTTGTGAGGAGTATTGTACTATGTATTGTTACATGTTCTCTATCATTATAATATATAGATAGTTGGGGGTTTTTAGCTGTATGCTTTCCCCATTACATACTGTGTTGATATGTGCGATTGATGTTTCAATGTGCGCATGCGATTGTCTTTTTAATTCCACAAATTGATGATCAATGGTAGAGGAGGTTATGTATTATGCGTGCATTCCACAAATAGTTTATAATCAGGATAATCTCTGTGAATAAGTGTTATATTATTCAAATTTCTACATGGTATCGGAGCGAAGTTGATCATCAAATCTATTATTTAGAAAGTGATTACATTTTTATTTCTTCAGGCAGAGTCGGTAATCGGGCCAGGTAGCCTCTGGATTCATCCTTCTTTTGGAAGGTGAGATATCTGGTAAATTCCCATACAGTCAATCTCTGTACGAGAAATACTTTGTTCTCATGAATTTTAGATCAGAAGCGGTTGAGTTTTGAGTTGGTGGAATTCAAATTTGCAGCAGTGTTTTCTTGGTGTCGAAGTTGAAATGTCTTTCAACGGATTGCGATTGGAGTATTCCCTTGAAGGCAACTCGAAGTATATTGCATGGAAAGACAGGATGGAGGCAGTGTTAGATGACAATGGGTTGAAGGAGTCCATAGAGGCTGAGGTCCCAAAGCCTACTGATGCTGCTCAAGTTGAGGCTTGGCAAAAGAAGACAGCAAAGTGTCGAAGGATTCTGTTGGAGGGCGTGAAGGATCACATTGTGTCCAGCCTGCATGGAAAGGCTCCTCCATACTTGATGTGGAAAGCGTTGACAGATTTATTCCAAAGCAAGAGCGACCAAAGGAAGTTGGCGCTCAAGGATAAACTCAGAAACATTAAGTGTGAGAAAGGAGACAGTATGCCCAAGTATCTCACGAAGTTCACCCAATGTTGGGATGAACTAGGAAGTGTGGGGGTGACTGTCGATGATGAGGACTTGGTGATCTTGGCTCTCCTTGGTCTTCCAAAGAGTTGGCATTCCTATCAGGACTCTGTCAATGGTCGGGAGAAATTGCCAGGATGGGATAGACTTTGGTCTGATCTTGTGCAAGAGGAGATCAGGCGGAATACCAGGGACGAATCTTCATCAAAGGCATCTGATGAAGAAAATTGCGCTTTGGCTACCAAAGAAAAGAAGGGGAAGAACAAGAAAGCTTCTCATTCCGGTGCAAAAGGAAAGAAGCAGGACATGTCCAAGGTGAAGTGCTTTCACTGTCACCAACACGGACATTATGCCATAAATTGTCCGCAGAAGAAGAAAAATAAGCAAGTTGCTGGATCTGCAGTGGGAGAGGCCTTAGCCTCACAGTTTGAGCTGGATTTTTTGCTGATCACATGCTTGGTATCAAGTGTGATGGGATCGGTATGGTTTTTTGACAGTGATGTGTCTTTTCACATGATATGAGATCAAGATTTGTTTTCTGATCTGGATGAGAAAGATCTTGGAGTGCACATCGAGATGGGTGATGATGGTAGATACAGTGCAACCGGTATCGGTACCATTTCCTTTGAGAGGGAGTCTGGTAAACCCTTTGTATTGAAGGAAGTGATGCATGTTTCAGGATTGAAGAAGAATATTATCTCTATGGCGATGTTAGAAGACAAGGGATATGATGTTGTCTTCAGCGAGGGAAAGGCTTTCCTATGCAGTAAGACAACTGGAGAAACCTAGAAGATAGGGATTCGAGTCAAGAACCTTTATCAATTGCATGTCGATGGCTGCACAACAATGGCATGCAAAGTAGAAGGATTAGTGACCCGGGATGATGGCGAGTTGTGGCACCGGAGATTGGGCCACCTTCACCATGGAGCCTTGAAGATACTGCAGCAGATTTCTACTGGGCTTCCTAAAGGAACTCTTGCGCAGTCAGATCAGTGCAAGGGGTGTACTTTGGGAAAATTTGTGAAAGCCACCTTTCACAAGAAGAATAGTCATGCCACGATGATCCTTGAGAGAATTCACACAGACATGTGTGGACCTTTCTCAGTGGCTTCGACAGCAAAGCACAAGTACTATGTGATCTTTGTTGATGATTTCTCTCGAAAGTGCTGGATCTTCTTCATGCAGAAGAAGAGTGAGACATACTCAAATTTCTGTGAGTTCAAAGCATTGGTCGAGAGGGAATCAGGGAAGAAGGTGAAGGCTCTTAGGAGTGACAATGGTGGTGAATTCATCTCTGGCGAGTTCAAGGACTTTTGCAGCGCAGAAGGGATTTGAAGAGAGCTCATAGCTCCCCATAACTCACAGCAAAACGAGGTTGCTGAGTGGAAGAACAGAACAATCATGGGTGCTGCACAGGTGATGTTGCATGATCAGGGCCTACCCCTTCACTTGTGGGCATGAGTACACCCGAGGAGGCTTATTCTAGTAAGAGGCCTGATATTTCCCATTTGAGGATTTTTGGTTCTCCTGTTTACATGCAGGTGATGAAGGATGTCAGGAAGAAGCTGGAGCTGACTGCAGAGGTTGGGATATTTGTGGGGTACACTGATACGCCCCACAACTATCATGTGTATTTGCTAGACAGTCGCAAGACTGTTGTGCGACGGGATATCAAATTTCAGGAGGAGAAAGCCATGAAGTGTTCGCTTGAGAGGGAGCCACACTTGCATGCAGATGAGGAGCTATTAGTTCCTAAGGATGAGCTTCGGGATGTGGATTAGCCACAAGATGAATTTCATGGAGTGGAAGAGACCACTCATGCAGTGCCAACCATCAGAGGGCGAAAGCGCACTACAGAAGTTGAGTGACTGGCTCAAGATGCAGAGAAGGTTGTAGGACCACCTACAGTACAGCGCAGATAGAGACATTCACCTGATCGGTACACTGGATACATGTCTCTTGTGAGCAAATGTGTCGTGATTGAGCCATCCTCTTTCGAGGAATCTGTGGAGGATCTCGCATGGGTAGATGCCATGGTGGAAGAGTATGATTCGATTGTCAGAAACAGTGCATGGGAGATTGTCCCAAGACCGGAGGGGAAATCAGTGGTGGGTTCAAGATGGATCTGCAAAGTGAAGCAGGCAACTTACAGGAGTGTGTAGAAGTGCAAGGAAATATTTTTTGCCCGAGGCTTCTCACAGATAGAGGGGATTGATTATGAGGAGACCTTTGCACCTGTCGCAAGGTATTCTTCCATACGGACGATTCTTGCTCTCTCAACACAGATGGGGTGGCACATCCATCAGATGGATGTGAAGATTGCGTTCCTCAACGGAGTCATTAAGGAGGAGGTGTACATAGAGCAGCCCGAAGGTTTCGAGACTTTCAGCAGTGAGTCACATGTGTGCAAGCTCAAGAGAGCAATGTATGGGTTGAAACAAGCACCTCGTGCTTGGTACACACAGATAGACAATTATTTCACCGGACTTGGATTCTCCAAGAGTGAGGCAGATCCTAACCTATACCAGATTGTGGTGGAGGGTAAGTTATTGATCATTGTACTTTATGTAGATGATTTGATTTTGACGGGAGATGAGCTGTTGATACTTTCATGCAAGGAGGATCTTGCTAGAGAGTTTGAGATGAAGGACTTGGGCCTCCTTCATTATTTCCTGGGATTGGAAATTTGGCAGCGTAGTGATGGACTATATGTTTCTTAGGGTAAGTATGCCTGGGAGATACTAGAGAAGTTCAACATGCATGGCTGCAAGTCTGTTGATACTCCTCTTCCTGGAGGTTGGAGGAAGGAGGATGCTACTTCAGCGGAGGTAGTGGATGTGCCTGTTTATCGACAATTGGTGGGGTCGCTTATGTATCTGGTCAATACACGACTTAATATATGCTATGTTGTTAACCAGTTTTCACAAGCTATGGTTAAGCCAACCAAGCTCTTCTAGAAGGCAGGCAAGCATGTATTGCGTTATCTCAGAGGCACATCGGGATATGGATTGTGGTACAGACAGGAGGATGAGGTGAAGCTATGTGGCTTCACAGATGCAGATTAAGCAGGGAGCCCAACAGACAAAAAGAGCACATCTGGAGGGATCTTCAGTATTGGGTCGACAACAGTTTCTTGGTACAGCAGGAAGCAGAGATTCGTGGCACTTAGTTCAGCAGAGGCCGAGTATATGGCAGCAAGTTTGGCTGCATGCGAGGCTATATGGATGACGAAGATCCTGGTCGGGTTGTTCGGGTCACACTTGGAGCCTACTGTGATTTATTGTGATAACCAGAGTTGCATTAAACTCTCAATTAATCCTATATTTCATGATAGATCCAAGCACTTCAACATCAGGTACCATCATATCAGAGATTATGTGCAGCGGAGAATCATGTTACTTTCATACATTCCCACGGAGGATCAGGATGTTGATATCTTAACGAAGGCGCTCACCAGGAGCAAATTCGAATACCATAGAGGCAGGATAGGGGTTGCAGATAATCCATATCTTGTTGAGAGGGAGTGTTGAAAATGCAACAAGATGACGGAGCTTAGTGAAAAGAAGTTGCCTTCACTAAGTGGGCCCGCAGGCTATTTTTGGCGCAAAGTCTATTTTTAGACTATGTCTATTTTTAGACATATGAATCATGGTCTATGAGTTGTAGGATGCTATTTATGGATGATTGGTCATGTTGGTAAAAATAGATGGACCTCTATTTTTAGACATATGGGCAGAGTCTATTTTTAGACTGTCAGTCAAAAAATAGAACAGTCGAATATCATTAGCTCTTAATAATATTTGGACTATAAACATTATCTTATCCTCTTGTAGCACTTTAGTTCGAGCTACGGATGTGGCACATGCAACTGCCAGAAGGAAATATGCTTTTCCTATGGGTTAGTTGAGCTATTGCATGATGGAATTCAGTTAGAACTCAAGTGATTGAGTTTGGTGGAGTTGATTGAGGAGTTGATGGAGTTGTGTTCAGTTTGACTTATTTGAACTAGTAGTATTTAGTCTAACTACCAAATACACTAGTGATGAGTGATGTGAATTAATTATTAATTAATTCACTAATTATTAACTCATAAATCAACTAAAGAATACATCAATTAACTCAGTGCATGGACAGTTCAGTGGAGACAAGTGTTAGAGGTGGGTGAAAGGGTGAGACTACTATCAGTTGTGATTATAGCTATGCATGAGATTTTCACAATCATTGATTGAGATTGCCAATGAGGATTGCGCAGTAAAAGCCAAGGGAATTCAAACTTGGATCCGATCTATTCTCAACTTGGATTGCACAGTAGAGGTAGGCAAACAGTGGAGGAGATTTGAACCCGTGACTTGTTCAGATCTGAGCTAGTTTTTATGTAGCATGTGGAGATAGTACTGAGTACTTGTGAGGAGTATTGTACTATGTATTGTTACATGTTATCTATCATTATAATATACAGATAGTTGGGGGTTTTCAGTTGTATGCTTTCCCCATTACATACTGTGTTGATATGTGTGATTGATGTTTCAATATGCGCATGCGATTGTTTTTTTAATTCCGCAAATTGATGATCAATGGTAGAGGAGGTTATGTATTATGCATGCATTCTACAAATAGTGTATAATCAGGATAATCTTTGTGAATAGGTGTTATATTATTCAAATTTCTACATTAGGCCCATCATCAATACCATTGGTGGTCCTACTTACCTTCTTTCTAAATACCTTACCTTGAAGCTTAGGCCCTTGGTTGGCCTCACAGGGTCTTTCGTCAAAGACTCTGCATCCTTTGTTGAAGAACTTAAGGGCATAAAGCTTGACCCAGGGGACATTCTTGTGAGTTTTGATGTGGTCTCCCTTTACACGTGCATTCCTATAAATGAGGCCATTGTTGTTATTAACCAGCTCACGGACCCTGATACTGCTCGGTTAGTGGAGATATGTCTCACTTCCACTTTTTTCAGCTTCGAAGGCGAGTTCTATGAGCAGACCTGTGGTGTTGCAATGGGCTCCCCCCTATCTCCTATTGTTGCTAATATTTTTATGGAAGATTTTGAATCCAAGGCTTTAGCCTCAGCCTGTCTCTTGCCCAAGCTCTGGAAGAGATTTTTGGATGACACTGATGTCATTTGGTCTCATGGCCAAGAAGAATTGGATATTTTCTTCAAGCATCTCAATAATCAATCCCTCGCCATTAAGTTCACTATGGAACAGGAAGTCGATGGATGCCTTCCTTTCCTCAATGTTCTTATTTCAAAGAATAATGATGGTTCCTTCTCCCACCAAGTGTTTTGGAAGAAAACACACATTGAGAAGTATCTTCATGCTAGCTCCCATCATTTCCTGGCTCAAAAGTTGAGCATTCTCAACACACTTGTCACTCGCGCGCTGAGAATCTATGATGAAAAGAGCCTTGATAAAGAGAAGGCCTGCCTCCTTAATGTCTTTGTTAATAATGGTTATAGTAGGAACCTCAGTAAGAAATATTTCCTTAAAGCCAGCAAGAATTCATTGATCAAGAAAAACCCTAAAGATCGAATCTCAAGGGTTCATCTCCCTTTCATCCAAGGGACTACTGATAAGATTGCCAGGATTCTTAGGAAGCATAATGTTCCCTCTACCTTTAGACCCCTTAACACAATCTATAGCTCCCTCTGGTCAGTAAAGGACCCAGTCGACCCTAAGGACATGAAAGGTGTCTATGTTATTCCATGTTCCTGTGGGACCCCCTACATTGGCAAGACTAGTCATTCTATTAATCAGAGGATTAATGAGCACTCAACCAACTTAAAACATGGGAGGACCCGGTCTTCCGCCTTAGCAGAGCATGCTGAAAAGACAAAGCATCACGTATGTATTGAGGAGGCTCGTGTTATTGCTAGGGTTGCTCAGTTTCATCACTGGAAATTTAGGGAAGCCATTGAGATTGAAAAAAGGACAAACAATCTCAATAGAGATGATGACTAGAAAATTAGTAGTTGTTGGATCCCTTCCCTCTCTTCCTAGTCGTTTCCCCTTGCTCCCGCTCCTTTTGGTGTTCTTCCCCCTCATTTTCTGGATCATCGGTATTTCTTGTTTCATCGTCCCTTTGAATTTGTGTTTTTATTCACCTGTTCTCTTTCCCTTCCTCGTGATTAATATTATAAACTTTAGTGTTTGCTTAAGAAATAAAATTCCTTTTATAAATACTTTCTTTACCTAATTATTGATGAAGGTTTTTTAAGATGAGAACTATTAACTAACCTACTTTAAAACAATTGTCTTACTTTCTACCCATTGATTTAATTAATTTTTATCCTTACTCCACTAACTTATTGAGTTATCCTTTCAGGAATTATTCTTATTATATTTTATTAATATATTTCATTAGATAAGGCTTAAGTTTATATTTATTTTAATAGCTTTATTAATAAGATCGATTAATAGATTTGCCATCGGGAGGTCACAGGGTCCATTCTCCCCGAAGCCCTTGGAGTTAGGCCTAGCTAGTGGGCCGCAAGGCTAGATTCCCTTCGGGGTCGATCAACCCAGATTTTTCCATGGACGTAGCGCCAATCGTTGACCAGGGTGTCCGTGAGCCACAGCCAAAAAATAAAAGAAAAGAAAGATCGATTAATAGATTTAACAACATTTAGTTATGGTAATAACTTTAACAATATTGACTTACAATTAGATTTTTGATTATATATAGATTTAACCCCTTTGATTAAATATGAATAAAAACTAACCTACAATTATTTAACTAAATGATTTTAATATAATACTAAATATTTAATTATATAGATCTTATATAAATTTAATGTCAACCTTTTTAATTTTAATTGATTATGTTATTTATATAGATATTAAACTAACTTTCCATTAACTATTTAATTATATGTAAATTTAATATTGCCCCTTTTTATTTAATATAAGTAAAACTAACTTACTATTAGTTTATTAATTATTTAATTATGTAACTTTAATTATATACCCCATATATATATATATATATATATATATATATATATATATATATATATATATATATATATATATATATATAATTTTAATATTTTTAGTTCATATTGAATAAATACATTACCTAGTTTATATTTTATATTAAACTAACTAACTAAATATTTATTTATATTACTTAAATATAGGTCATTTCAATAACTAATTAATTCTCATTAATTAATTTATATTTATATATAGTAATAGGCATTTAACTGAATCCCTTGGTCTAGTCCAGATAGCTGTTTCCTAGTCAAATATAGCCATTAGCCATTCTAGCTGACCAATTCAATATAGTCGTTGTCTGGTCAAATATAGTCGTTGGATGTTCTGCTCTGTCTATTTAACATGTAGCCTGGATCTGAAGCTTCAACTAGTCCTGACGATGAACCAGTTGGTTCAAAACGCGTCGACAAATGCATTCGAATGTGATTTACGCCGAAAAATCTTCTCCAAAAACTTGATATGGATCACAGAAGCTTAAATTCAACATATTGAATATTATTTAGGACTATGGTTCTTTATATATATATATATATATATATATATAGATATATATATATATATATATATATATATATATATATATATATATATATATATATATATATATATATAAAGCATAGAGATAAATTAAGAATAAATTAATTTATATTTGCTTAAATAGTTATAATCATTTTATCTAAAAAACATAATAATATTATAAAATATCGTAATTAAATTATGGAATGTACTTAATTTTTATTAAAGTAATTAGAAATTAACAATTGCTCCTAAAGGTGCAAAGATACATCTAAAGAATAGAAGATTTAGAAGATCATCTTGAGAAACTAAATCACCAAATATCGAAACTCTTATTTCTAATAGAATAAGTATTATATAAAATATTATTTGAAAAATGCTAACCTTATTGCAAAGTGGAAACTAAAGAATCAACCAAGTGTCATAGATGTGTAGCGACAACAAATTTAGTGAGGATGATGGCTTTCATTTTCACCCATGCCAAGGATTTTCTTCAAATAGTGTATATTTAATAATGGATCAACTTAATTCTGGATTTATTATGATCCACTACTCCCACACCCCACTCAATTTTGGGACAGTCGGGAACATCTAGCCTCTACAAAAACATTAGATCTTCCATACTTAGCAGCTCTAGTAACTCATTTCATTGGTGAATGCATAGCCTTCGAGGATGGCGGTGATTATTCGCTGCCATATTTCTTTACACGAGTTGACATCTACTTGTTCTGAAACTCAAGTAACAAAACAAAAATAGTGGAATTTCCAACAAAGGGTGTCGGATTCAGATGACTTCCAAATTGCCAACAACATCACTAGCACGTCTTTTAAATTTGTAGAGAGAAAACATTTTTTATTTAATAAAATTATTTTATAATATTAATTAATGAAAAATTCTCCAACTCAAGCACCACAAACAGAGACCAATGTTGGATGCATACACATAAGGTCTGCCAAACTCTCCAATGCAAGCACCACGACACAAGCCCACTGCTCACAACCTATGCATGAGAACAAACTGTCGATAGACCTTTCCCCAGGTGTGTCACACCCGGATATCTATCTTTTCTCCGCGACATGGTGCCACCGGTCTTGGTTTTTCGCCAAGGTTCCAGATCTATCTTCATCGAGGTCCTATAGGCCAACGACTCATTCCCTAGGTCACACAATGGGTCCTCCTACGAGATTCCACTAGTCTAGTCGATGCTACTTCAAGACTAAGGCTAATGTTCTTATTACAAAAAAACACAAAAATTGTTGGATTACAAAGAGAAACCTTATATTTCAATGGTTGCTTACTTGTAGATGGAAATCTTCCATTGCAACATTGGGTTATGCCCTGAGTAAGATGAATGATGGAAAATTACATAGGTAAATAGCTAAATGACTACATAATTCATATAATTCCTTATTTAATTCTTTGAGTATTAGGGAAATTACTAGTTTATTATGTTTCCATGTTGGGAAGGGAAATTTGTGAAGACAAAATGGATCAATTTTCACATTGTTCCTTTTACCAGTCGGGTCTATACAACTCAGAGGATAAATTCAAAGAGCTGGGAAAAAAAATTGACCAGACAAATATTGCATAGGGGAGGTTGGAGCCACTCTTGAGTTTTTTAAAATAGGATTACAAATCTCACTGGTTTTCCCATGCCCAATTCTTCTCTTCTTGACAAAAGGACTATTTCAGAAAAACCAATGTCAATTCAGGTAGGTTCTCTTGATATGAAGGTCCTAAAGGTTTGTTTCAAGGAGTTTGATTACATTAATTCCAAGGATGTCTGCGGGGTTTTGGTCCAATATCTTGGAACGAAAGGGGAGGTCGAGGATTACTATCAATTCATCAGGAATGCACATTTAAATGGTTCTAAGGTTGTTATGGCCACATCTGTTGGCTTTGATGATATCGAAGTCTCTAGGGGAGTTCATAAAAGATATTCATATTGGATCTTATTATAGGTTTGGGGTTCCGATGCCATTTAGAGGTCCCCATGTTGCTTTTCTCGATACTTCACAAGAGTATAAGAGAATCATGCCCGGGAGAATTATAGGAGTGACTAGATTCAAATGATAAGCCATCTCTTCATATATTATGTGTGAGACTGCTTCCTGACTGCCTTATTCGAGCATTCTTGGAAAACACTACATTAACTAGGTCAAAGTTGTTGGTAGTGAGGTTGACAACTTTCATTTCTCATAGTGCCAAGAGTTGTTGGTGGTGACGTTGTTGCATTGCACTATTCATAGTGCCACTTAGTCAAAAATGCTTTGATGGGGGAAGACGAAAATGGCCGGATCTTATTGGTTGGGATGAATAGTTTCTGCCCAGCCCAACCCCACAGAGAGATGCCTTTAGTGTAAAAATGCTTTAAGAAATTTGGCTTAGGCAATTATGCCCGAAAAAACCACAAAACATGGAAATAACTTAAATAAAGGATAGCCTACGAGAAAAAGTTTTCATTTTCAAACAAGTAAAATTCACGTAAAATAAAACCCTAGGAATTGAATTTTGTAAATGTTGATGAAAACTCACCAAAGGTAATAATATCAATATAATCAAATCCTAGGAAACATAAATAAGAGAATTAAATAAAAGTTGGCCTCGAAAAAAGTGATGACACTTTCAAACCTCAAAAGAAAAATTGAATTTAGGATGTGCATTTTGAAATTGCAAGAGGAAACTCGTCTCAAGTAAAAATGTTTTCCTAAAGCACTAGGATATCGAAATGTGAGAATGAAAATAAGATTGGCCTCTAGAAAGGAAAAAAAAAACATTGACATTTTCAAACTTGAAAAGTAGATTTAAACTCTAAGACATGAATTTTAGAAAATGCTAATGGAACCTCAACTTAAGTAATAATGCTTTAGTGAAGACCTGAGATATGAAAATAATATAAATTAAAGCTATTCTAAATATTGCCAATTGTAATTTAGTAGAGATGGTGTCTTTTACAGAGATATGTATAATATTTAATTAATATTACATACGGTAATATTACAATGATAGAATAATAACATTTAAATCCTAAGAAGCAAAATTGAAGCCTAAAATATATAAATAAGGGAATTAAATTAAAGTTGACCTTACAAAGATGTGGACCTCAGGAATATGTTGACCTTATCAAACCGGATAAGAAAAATTGAACCTTGAGATGTGAATTTTGGAAATGCTAATGGGAATTCCGCTTTGGTAAAAATAATCTTATAATCAAACCATGGGATATGTAGATAATAGAATTGAATTGAAGCTAGACTCAGGTAATATATATATATATATAAAATAAATAAAATAAAAATAAAAATAAAAAAAATTTAACATTCTCGAACCTCATAAGAAAAATTTAACTTCGGGGAATTCTTTTTGAAAATACTAATGGGAAATTGGCTCCCATAATAATTCTTAAACGAATCCCTGGGATATGGAAAACAAGGTGAGCTATAAGTAGTAAGTCCCTGCCAATGCCAAGATTTTTGATTTAGTATTACCAATCAACATTATCTTGTTCATAAGGAACTAAGTAAAGTCGTCGTTTGCTCTAATATCCAACATATTCATTTTTTTGCTTAGTAAATTCGTTGTCTGCTCTAAGATCCAACATACCGATTCTTTTGCTTATGATCGCTTTTACGGTTACAAATCTGTTAAATTGCAATTAAAGTAAATCTATTACGTGTATTAATGGAGGGGTTTATTAGTGGGGTGGGCTTCAGCACAATAGTGTTCATTATCACTGTGTAGAAGCGAATCATGTGAAACATAAGTACATTGTGCTTAGTTTATTGTATTCCAAGTTATCTTTGTTCTATTACATTATAATTTTGGGTCAGGCTATTTTAATTAAATTATTCTGGGGAAAAAATAAAATAAAATAAAATAAAAATCCTGCGTCTTTACATAAGAATTTTATACTCATAACTTGGGTTATGAAGAGAATCATAAAATGATGATTCTATAACATTTAAAATCACTAAAGAATCGCATGCACACATATAGACAACAATTCATGAAAGCCTTGTCAACATTGATTCCAAATTTCTCTCTAAAAATTAAGACCCAAGGATGTCAATGATTGTCAAAACATTCAGATATATCTACTCAGCACGCTCGTGTGTTATGCTTGAAACTGTGGCCTTTTTACATAGTATTTTATCATGCCTTGTTCATTTCCCTATGTCATACCCCGAAGTGCCATAAACTTGGCAATCATGCAGTATACCCATCCTGATATGTAGCTCAAATCCTCCCTAAAACACTGATGGAAAAATGCCTTGAGCCTTCCCTGAATAATAGAGCTCTAAAACCTTAATTTCAGGATCAGCGTGGCCCTGACACTAGAAAATCGTGTTGATCGCTAACTACACTATACTAGCCTCAGGATGCCAGTGGGCCTTTTTCTTGGATACCTGTGATGGTCCCTAAAAGGAAATTTTTCCCAAAGAGGACAAGAAGCTTCGTGATCTAGAGGCTTCCAGAACGACAAGCTAGAGGTTGTTCGGTGTGGATGTGGTCGAATTCTCCCAATATTGGCCTTTGATCTTATCCCTATGAGCTACCTCCTTGAGATGAGGGCCTTCCCCTATGTTTGGATAGATCCTAACTCCCTCTCCCTTCCTATATATGCATCCTCTCCCATTCCCAAATAGTTGGTCTTTGGCTATATGCACCTTTATGCTAAGATAGTGCTTACATGCTACTCATTTGGCTTGGAGAAGGAGTGCTTGGAGATCTTGAGCTTGGACTTGGACATCCACTCAAGGAGAGTGTATTGACATCAAGGCTTGGTTGTATGCTTCCTCCTTTATTTCATTAATATATACAACTGTTGGTTCACTTTCCATAAATGTTTGTGTTAATGCATCATTTATCTTAATGCTCCTTGATATGTTAAGTGGATTACTTTCGATTATGTTATTTGTATTTGTATGCTTTGTTGTGTCTTTGATCTCTTGTACAGGCATTCAAAAGTTGTGAGAAATAGGACTGAGCCAAAGGCACAAGTGTTTTGAAGTCTTCAAAAAATGAGGACGTTATAGCATCAGAACGAGGTAGGCCATCTTCCTCTTCTCACATTTTGATTGTAGTTTAGGAAAGTGTCTTGTAGATTGTCATGTAGGTGGCTAGTCCCACTCAATGGGCTAGAGGGATCGTCTCCATTTGCAGAGAGGATCTACCTAGACAATAAAATGGTGAATCCACTAGGGAAGCTATAACCCTTTCAATCCATTCCTTCATCAAATTCTCTGATGAGTTTGACCAACCGTCCAATTCTAAGTTAGATTAGGTCAATATAGGTCTACAAGATCACTCATTACTGCCTTAGAGTGCTAAGTCTGGATTATTTTTCGAATATTTTTTGTTTTTTTCATATTCCTCACTCAGCGCGAGTTTTATCAGTGACAGTCGTGCTGGAAATGCTTTTTTTTACCTATACATCCGCGTTGAAAACCCTATTTTCCACTGCTTGCTCGCGCTAAAAATCATCACTGTTTTTGCTATATAAAGTAGTGCTGCTGACTCCGACCAGCATAAGTTTGGATATGAAAAGTAGCACTGATAACCTAATAATCATGGGTTTTTCTATATAAATTAGCGTTGATCCTTGAATGTGATAATTTTTTAGGTTTATTCATTAGAATCCAATGTCTCTTGGCCCCTAAGGTTTTTTCCCATCCTGTATGATTGGATTTGTCAGTTCTTTGATTGATTGCCTTGATTAATTTGAAAAATTTGTCTCATTGGCTTTGAAGTGAAATATGATTGAGTTATAGGGTTTCTAGTCAATTGGTCATCACTTGTTGGTTGTTGGTTTCATTGAGATGTTGGTTTTGTTGATTGATTGAGTGTTGTTTTCTATGGAAATCATTGAAAACATCATTTTGCATTTTAGCTTTTCTTTCAAAATTTACTTCTCGTGAAAATGCATTATATTAGTTGCATTGAAAAGTTATTTTTTGAGATCATTTAAAATAGATCACATTTTTTTATGATTAAAAGCTAAATATTGTATTAGGTGCATCAAATCATTCAAAAAGAAAAGAAAATCATAATTCATATAAGTGCATCTTTGTAAAGTAAAATCATTTTTCTTTCGGAAAGTTGCATTTAGGATAGTGAAAAGTGAATATATTTTTTACTTTTGGCACTGCATTTGGAAGATGAAAGTGAAAGTTAGTGGAAGGCATGTTGTTTGATGAATTTTGTGTGATGCATCATTGATTGAAATTTATTCCCTTGATTAGTCTAGCTTTCATTGAAATGAAAAGTTTTCCTTTTCTCATATAGTTGCATCATAGGTGTTCAGGTGACATCGTTTTGAGCCTTAAAACTGAAACTTAATTGAAGATAAACTTAAAATTTACCTCAATTAACCTAAGGAGCATTTGGAACTTAACGCAAATATCTAGAGGTCTAGGCTAGAGACGTGTTTCGGCATCTTTAAACATAGTAGCTGTCGTTAACTACCTACATTGTATCCCGGGGGTGAAATCATGTTCCATTACGGAAGTATATTGATGGTTCTCCAGTACTTTCAGGTATATTGGAGGCACTTCAGTATGGAAAGTATATGGGAACTCTCTCACCGAACGGTTATGCATTAGACAATGCTAACATGGACTTGTGCTCCCCATACCATCGAGTATATATTGGGATACCCCATTAGGTTTCTATCCTTTAGCCACAGGTAACTGAGTCAACTGCCTTGTAAACGTGATACACCGAACACAGCATTCGGGGAGATTGGTCATCGTACGTTAAGTCCTTGGTTTCGGCTAAGGTGTATATAGCAGTTCACGGATACTTGGTAAACCCTTTTGCCTAGATTACCCCTTGTTTTATTTTGTTTTGTTAATTTCTAAAATCAATTAATTGATCGCGGAAAAGTATCCTTCCTGTGGAAATACTCCTTAGTAGATCTTAGGTTAATACCAATGGAAAAATTTCCTGATTCTACCAACCAAGGAAACCCCCTTGTCAGGAATCCTAATCATTTTCCTTCTTTTGGAAATGCTGGTGCTCCCTATATGGAAACGTTGTCCCTTCCTAGATTGACCATTTGTCTGTCAATTTAGTTATTTTCAACCTCGATAGTTCCGAGTGTTCAAACTTCTTTTCAACCGAGTTCTCCTCCACCTGAACAACATCAACCTCATGTTGATCCTAAAGTTCACCCCTCACCTTATTCACCTATTTCTTCACCCCGTTCTTCCTCTTCGCTTGGTGAAAGTTTGGATTCTACTAACCAAGAAGCTAAGAAGAAGAAGAAGAGGATGAAGAAGAAGAAGAAAAATAAGGAAGGGGGGAACCAAACAACCATTGCTATGGATGCAATTCATGTAGAAAATATTCCAACCAACCCTAGAAAGTAAAATTCCCTTGCATGTTATGTAAGGGTGACCAAATTCTTCAAAATTGTCCTAGTATTCCCAAGGTCTTAGAAGTGTGATCCACAGGTTCACATTGACCTTTGTCATTAGCCTCTAGAGTTCATGTTGGTGATAGACCTTCAACTAGTAAAGTCCATGGGAAAATGGGAAAAGTCAAATTTCCTTGTAAATTGTGTGAAGGTAATCATCCAATTCACCTTTGTCCTCTTATGGATGAAGCTTCCAAAGAGTTGGAAAACCTTACAGGTTCTCAACCTCATCTCCCGACTGGGTTTCGAAATCTTTCCCATTATCTTCTACTATTTGATCAATGAATTGATCAAAAGCCATATTCTTCAACCTCGCTCTCTCTAAAAGTGAGTCTCGTGAGTCCATTCTTGACCAAACATTGGTTGAGAAACTGGTAGACTTGATTCCAGCTTTAGTTAACCGTACCTTTCAGGTAGAGAGTGAACCCCATACCGCTTAGTTTCTTCTGGTTTCTTTAGTTTCGAATGAACTAGAGGGAAATCCTCCCATTCACGAGGTGCATGAGAGAAGTTATCATGTTCCCATATAGAAAGAGGGTATCTCTCCTATTCCTACGACACCCCTTCCAAGTAGTTCCCATATAGAAAGAGGGTATCTCTCCTATTCCTACGACACCCCTTCCAAGTAGTTTGGTCACTTATTTTGATTGGAGTCGACTGGCAGGATATCACCTTTCATATTATGTGCCTTTCCAGATTATAGTACAAGCTTACCATATGGTCGTACCTAGCACAGTCATAGATGAGGGCACATTTGTTAGCATTCTATCCTCAACTTCTTAGCAAGCTTTAGGTTCTCCTCAACTTGTCCTCGTCACCCAGAATATGTTATCTTTTAACAGAGGAACTAGTCAACTGTTAGGGATCCTTCCTAAGTTACCTATTACTTTGGGAGGAAAGATTGTCGATATAGACATGATGGTTGTCCAAGGGCCATTGGATTTTAATCTACTCCTTAGCTGTGACTACATTTATGTCATGGGAGCTCTTGTTTCTTCCCTCTTCCGACTGATGTGTTTCCCACATGAAGGAAGCATTATGATCATTGATCAACTTACATTCATTGGTCCTGAATCAGCTCCCAATCAACCATCATACCTAAATTATTCTCATATGAAAGCGATATCACCCCCACCACAGGTTAATTACGTGGCTACCTGTTCCATGCCTACATCTACTAATGATCTAGTAGGTGATGTAGTACGCCATGTATTGGGGGCATTGGAGCCCGATTTTTCATTTGGATCCCTGGACATGTATCCATTCCAGAATATTGTTCTCCCATCTGATGAGAACTTCTTGGAATTCATGGCCTCTTTTGGTCTGTGATCAAGTGCTAAAGTAGATTTCCTTGTCTTGTGTCAAGCTCATTAAAAATTGAAACAAGGACCATGAGGATAGTTCCTTTACTACGTCAACCTCATTAAAAAATGAAGTAGGTCTCCATGAGCAAAGTTCTTTTACTTGTTTCAATCTCGTTAAAAATTGAAACAAAGCGTCATGAGCATGGTTATTTTCTTATGTCAATCTCGTTAAAAAATGAAACAAATCCCCTTCCAATTCGAGTCTTTGATTAGATCTCGTAAAACCCCAGTCGAGTCTTTCACATTGATCTCGTAAGTGAACCTTCATTCCATCTACTTAGGTGTATGAAATGAATCTTGGGGTGCATGTACCTTGAATTGAGTCATTATGTTTGGGGCATGCAAACTTATCTCAAGCATAGTTTATCTTTGTTTCAAGCTTGTGTAAAAATGAAACCAAACCCAAGCATAGTTTGTTTCCATTTCAAGCTTGTGAAAAAATGAAACCATATTCAAAGTATACTCAAGCATAGTTTCTCATGTTTCAAGCTTGTGTAAAAATGAAACCATTCCCACTTTACATCTTGTGATTGCCATTTTTATCAACCGATTTTTTCTAGATGAGCCTTGGTTTGTCCATTCCATCGCCACCATCTCTTTGGCCGATCATTTGCTTTCACTTGGTTGTTTTACCTTTTCCTGAGGAACATCTACGATGAGTGGTCTTATTAGCCAGCTTCTTGACCTTTACATGTTTTGAGAAGTTACATCAAGATCGAAACCAGTTGTTATCCTTTTTATACCACTCGTTCCTCCAGGAAGAGTCATCTTTTAGCTCTTTTCTGACTCTCAAAATATGAAAAGATTGTAGAATACTTGTCTTTTAGAACTCATTAAATTAAATGAATTGACATCGTATCGATATATGTTTACCCCTTTTTCAGGTTGGGATTATCTATTTATGAAAAAGGCACACCTTGGTCAAAATGGTCAAGAGGTTCTCTCGAATATTGTTTTCTACCTTTTTGGATTCGAGAGACAAATTACAAAAAGGGACATGATGGAGTTTTATTTTTTGTCTCTTTTTCAAACTCTCTAAATATGAAAAATATAATGATTTATTCTTCCATCAAACTTGTTAAAAAATAAAACGGCAAAAGACTTGTCACTATGACGAGACCGAGTTTCTCCTTCCTAGGACTCATACAACTTACTAGGATGGATTCATTCGAACAATGAACCTATATGAAAAGCATATCTTATCCCCTTCAATATTTTGATTAAAAAAATAATTGGGGTACTCACTAGAAATAGTGGGGAAAATTGAAAGTGAGACACCTCTTGTATAGGCAGAATGTCACTCTTGAACATGACACTCATATGTTTATCGTGTTGGGTTTAGGATATCCTCACTCAGTCACTTATTCTTCCGGGTTTGGGTGATCCATTTTGCCTCTCATCTCACTATTCCATTTTGTCATCATGACCCTTGGTCCTGTGTTGAGTCAAATGCTGCCACACTCGGGAGTCATGTCATCGATGTTCAAGAGAAGCCCTCTCTGCAGTTCATTACCTATACATTGTCTGGCCCTTTCTATAGTCTTTCATCATACTCATTCACTTCACTTTATTCCTTGTTTCGTGTCAATGATGGGGGAATCATCATGGTCCTCCTTCGACAAGTCACTTCTTATTGACTTCAGCTCATTATCCAGGAAGATGACTTAGAAACTCCCTTTCCATAGCTTAGAGGTTGCATGCCTTAATGGAAAGTTCTTCACATCTAATGACAGGTTTACATCATTGGCCTTTGATCGGATGATTCCACGAGTGTTCGACTTCATCTTCATTTTCACATTCACAGATTGTACAGTCGTACCTTGAGGGCCATTTTCATTATTGGTGGTTCTTCTCTTGCCTGTTAACAATCCACATCATTGGCCGGTAATCAGGTGGTTTTCTAACATGTCCAACTTCAACACATTCATTCACATGTTAGAATTCATACTTTGATCGGGTTGGGATGGAGCACAAGACCCTGAGTCTTTTCTAATGTGAATCAAGTTGCATGGAGCTATGTATTGTTCATGATTGTACACATGTTTCTACTATACAGATGTTTATGACAATATCATGGGACTTTATATTTATGATGATGATCCTTCCATATCAGATGGCTTTTCCCATTCCTTGGATCTTAGATTTACAAATGATCCTTTTCAGTTGGATGGTTGCGCCCATACCATGGATCTTTTCACATAGTCCTTTCTATCTAGATGGCTGCATCCATACTGTGGATTCATGTTTTGATATCGGATATGTATATGTATATGTATATGAATCCTTGATTTGCAGGTCTCCTAACAGTGATTTTCCTCATCCTTGCAAAAGTTCGTAAAGCATCTTAGTCATCACTCCCTGTTCTGCCTTCATGCTTTAGGCGACATCTGTTACACAGTATTTTGTCACGCCTCCTGCACTTCCCTATGTCATACCCCGAAGAGCCTGAAACTTGGAAATCATGCAGTATACCCATCTTAATATGAATCTCAAATTCTCCTTAAAGCAGTGATGGAAAAATGCCTTGAGCCTTCTCTGAAGAATAGAGCTCTAAAACCCTAATTTCAGGATCATCGCGACCCTGACACTAGAAAATCGTGTTGATCGCTAACTACACTATACTAACCTCACAATGCCACAACAATTTTTTCTTGGATACCCACAATGATTCCTAAAAGGAAATTTTTCCCAAAGAGGACAAGAAGCTCATGATCTAGAGGCTTCTAGAACAACGAGCTAAAGGTTGTTTGGTGTGGATGTGGTCAAATTGTCCCAATATTGACCTTTGATATTATCCCTATGAGCTACATCCTTGAGATGAGGGCCTTCCCCTATGTTTGGATAGATACTAACTCCCTCTCCCTACCTATATATTCATCCCCTCCCTTTCCCAAATGGTTGGTCTTTGTCTATTTGCACCCTTATGCTGAGATAGTGATTACATGCTACTCATTTGGCTTGGAGAAGGAGTGCTTGGAGAGCTTGAGCTTGGACTTGGAAATTCACTCAAGGAGAGATTATTGACATCAAGGCTTGGTTGTATGCTTCCTCCTTTATTTCATTAATATATACAATTGTTGGTTCACTTTCCATAAATGTTTGTGTTAATGCATCATTTATCTTAATGTTCCTTGATATGTTAAGTGGATTAATTTCAACTATGTTATTTGTATTCGTATGCTTTGTTGTGTCTTTGATCTCTTGTGCAGACATTCAAACGCTATGAGAAGTAGGACTAAGCTTGAGGCACAATTGGTTTGAAGTCTTCAACAAAGGAGGACGTTATAGCATAAGAAAGAGGTAGGCCATCTTCCTCTCTCCCATTTCGATTGTGATTTAGGAAAGTGTCTTGTAGATTGTCACGTAGGTTGCTAGTCCCACTCATTGGGCTAGAGGGATCATCTCTGTCCACAAAGAGGATTTACCTAGACAATAGACCTTTAAGCACTTTTGAAATGAGATATTCAAGTTGTTAATTTGTTTTGATTTGTGTACAGGTATTAAAAGTCTTGTTACAGAATTCATAATAAAAATGTGTTTTAATATGAACATACAATAGCCACCTATTTAGGATAATGTGACATACACAGGTTCACAGTCACACCCGTCAGGGGTTTCCTGGAAAATACGTTGGGCACACATACAACTCAACTGCCTCCAGGTTTTTCGTTGTTCTAGGTATATGTCCAAACCTTAAATTAAATCTCTAAATAATATTACACATTGGAAATTTTTTAATGCCTACTACGTCTTCATAAACAAACATCACTGGAAAATGATCAAAGGAGAATCAACTTGGCATGTGCCTCATCGCGATGTCCAAGACCTGTCTTGTTTGGTGAATACATACTAGGCATATAAAGCAATCTCTTGCATGATGTTCTGAGCATGTATTGTTTTGGTGGGTACATACCGGATGTTTCGGCCACTTTCCCTCCCATATATGCACCCTTACGATTGGAATCAATGCTCGCATGTCATGTTGACGTGTAATATTTTCACTTATTTTTTTGAGTCACCTATAGAATAATAAACTAGGAATAATAATAAGTTAAAGATAAATAAAATAATGTGTCAGGTAGCAGGAGGGCAATGCATGTAGCACATGTGTTTCAACTTTCCTATTCCAGGAGGAACACCTTATACATTTGTACATGTTCCCAATAATAAGTTAAAAGATAAATAGAAGAATGGATGCATGTAGCACATCTGTAAAGATTGTTATATGTTATACTTTTGTACGTGTTCCGCCATGTGAATTACTTGTATGAACCTATAAATCAAGTAACCAAGGTGAATATATACTACCTTGCCACTAAATCTCTACCTTCCTTCCTCGCTAAATAATTACTAAGCTGAGCAGATAAATGATCAAAAAACTCCTCTACAATAGTGTTGTGAAAGAATGATGCATGTTTTCCAATCCTCGTCACAATTAACACAGTTTACTGGTAAAGAAAGGGAATTATTGTAACACTATCACAGAATGAACAATCCCGTGTTGGTGCCAACACAATTACTAAAAGATAGGTTCTAAGCCAGTTATTTCTCCAGTAATAGATGGATTGGATAAGACAACAATTTATGGGAATTCGACGCAGAAGACAGTTCCAGGAGGATTCAATAATAAGCCTTTGGGTGTTGTTTCTAGTAGTGATAGCTCTAAGAATTCCATGCAGGGGAGAGTTCCAGTGCATCCTGAAGTTGTTTCTAGCAGTTATAGCTCTAAAAATTCCATGCAAGGGATAGTTCTAGTAGCTCCTGGAGTTGTTTCAGGCAGTGATAGCTCTCAGAGCCAATAAATTCAATTGTTTCCTTAACAGAAGGCCTGATAATGGTTATATCTCTTTTTAAATTTCTAACACAAAATCCCATGCCTATGTAGCCCGAGATTCCACAAAAGCCCAAGCCTAGTGCCTAGTTATCGTAGGATGACTTGTATGCATTAGATAATGAAACCAATTTATGAAAAAACTTAGGGTAATTTTTTCATGGTTATTGCGTTGACTTATTTAAGTATATTCTCATGCAACTATGATGTTATACATTAAGTACATTTTATGAAAGTTATGTCTAGTTGCTTTATATGAAAGACTTAATTGCAAAATAGTCAAATAAATATATGAAAAATAATTTATATGTTTTAATTTTTATATAATGGATTGTTAGTATCTATTAACGCATGTATTGTAGTAAATACTATAGTTTTAATTTTACTTATGGCAGCCACATGACTGTAACATACCAAGGTGAGACTTATGTACCATACATTTTAGTAGTAATGTACAGAATGTCTGGTTTGTATGGCGATCTGAACTGTAGAGAATATCTGGTTTCTATGTTGATTTGTACTGAAGAGAATGTCTAGATTGTATGGCGATCTGTGCATGGATATTCTATTCAAAACTGTATTCAAAACAATATATTGCTTTATTGGCTTGTGAGTTTGTTTACTTAGACTTAATCTGACTTTTTCTTTAAACTTTTTAACTCGATACTTGTATTATTCAAAGAATGCATCTCTTCATGTTGAATCATTATCACATCAAAGCAGGCTTCTCTTACCTACCTATGCAATTAGGGCAAGTCTTTTACTCAGTGAGTTCGCTTTTTCCAGATTGAATGCAATGGATATGTTGGAGCCGCTGCGAGGAAAAAGGCTAGCTTTTGTGGGAGATTCATTGAACAAAACCTATGAAAAATAAACAGATACAAGAAATAAAAAGGACACTATAGGGATATGGTATTGATTAATTGTTTCAATTGACATGTAAACAATAACAATAATAATGGGAGAGTAGGGGAACTTACAACTCTTTAAGGTTTTGTGTTTAGATAACCACTTCAGAACGCTGCATTCTTGTTGTTGTTTTCACCTACTCTCTTTTAGTGGATGACCCACCCAAATGGCAACCTCCATCACATTAACCTCGACTAATTGGTAAAGCAGAGGAACGCACACAATCCTTGAGATGACAAGGACATTTGGCTCTGTGCTTGTTGGCTCTGCCCATTGATCTTACATGAAAACCCTTGGAAGGGTCAAGGGAAGCCATGGCTATGACCAGAGTTGAAAGATTAAAGACTACTATTTCATCTTACATATGTACGTTACAAGTATCGCTTAACACAGTAGCCTATTCATTTTCACATCCTAATTTCAAAAACATTCTGAGGAAAATGTGTTGTTAGGCATCATAATGTCAAAAACATTAGTAGGAAAATGTAATTGCAACGTGAAAGGAAGGAAATTCAAACCCAGGTGCGGTGAAGCCCAAAGCATCGATTCATTGACCTAAAGCATCGATTCGTAACTCTGAAGCCCATCCCGCACAAAAGGAAAGGTTCAATAAGCATGCCCACTGTATTATGCAGTTGAGAAATGCAACTCCAGTCAAGAAATGGTGTGGAAAGAAGCCCAACCACCTCAGAGCATTCAGATGTGTTTCTTGGGCACACATTTCTGATGATTGCAGGAAGAAATTGTATGAAAAGATTCATGCTTGCATCATGATGCGCTATCCTGAAGAATCTAAAGCATATCGACTTTTTTTACCCTGTCAAACAACACTTGGACAGAGTAAAGGGAACCTCGCATGAGAAGCCAGTTGGCCAATTTGCGTAATTCCACAACCTCTGCTTGTAACAGAGAAGCCAATTGGCCAATTTGGGTAATTCGACAACTTTCGCGTGTAATAGAGAAGCGAGTTGGCCAATTTGGGTAATTCAACAGTCGCCATGTGTACGAGACAGCTTGGGATCATGGCACATAATTGTGTCGACACAGGATGAAGTAGGAGATACCACTGTAGAGGCAACCCGCATGGAGACAAACAATTAATGTTAGCCAAGTGCCTTTAGCATTACTCTGCTTTGAATTTTTTTTCCTTCCAACATGATTTTTAATCCTATGTTTTCCAAATCATGTGCACCTCTCCACCTCAAGAAGAGGCTAAATAAGATCTTCAAATTGTTCATTGGCACAAAGAAACAATTGTCAAAATTTAATAGGATGGTCAAAAAATATATTATAGGGTTTGTACAAAAACTTTAGGTTTCATATTTGAATTCGGATGCAGAGACTAATAATAAGCACCTTTATTGGTTACTATAGTCCCTCTTGCCTTGGCAGGTACTAATAAGAATGATATTATTTAAGCGTTACTAAAACAAAATGATAATTCAAACCTGAGACACAAAACTGAAACATAGGACATGAATTTTTACAAATGTAATAGAAAATCGACTCAGGATAACGATTCTTAACCGAAGCACTCAGCTAATATTTCTTTAACGAATCCTTGGATACTGAAATAGAAAAAGTAAACAAAAGCTACACTCTAATTAAAAGATGACATTTTCAAACTTGAGAAACAATATTAAACCATTGGAGGAAATTGTTTAAAACAATAACAAAAGCTCGTCTTAGACATAATCAAGCTCTCGCACATGGAAACAAGAGGATTAGATTAAAAATTGGCTCATGAAAAATTATAAAAAGCCCCAAAAAATAAGGTTTCCGAACCCGAGAAGCCAAATTAAATTTAAGGAACATCACAACAAACTGAGAAAAAATAGTCTTTATAAAAATTTCGACAATGAATTAACTTAACAAAAATGTAATTCTCAATAAACAAGAACAATGTTTAATTGCAATGGCGAAGAAGTCTAGTAATGACACTAAAAGCAGCACTTAATTCCTTTCCTAGGCACAGGAATGCGTCTTCGACGTTACTAGAAAGAGAGATAATAGAAACCTCCTCCATCTTTGAATAAACATCTTAGATACTTAATTTCCTTTGGTTTCTATTTTTTTTAACCATATCTATTTAAAAAAAAAATACAATAATTATAATTTTAGTTTCCAAATGACAAACCATATTCTATATTACAAATAATATTTTTTATATTATAATATAATATTAACTTATACATCTAAACAAAAACATTATTCCTATTTTAAAATTATAAATTTATTTTATATTATTATTATTATTATGAAGAATAATTTTTTTAATTTTACAATATAAAATATACCTTAAGAAATAATAATAATTATATATAGTCTCATTAAAATTATATATATATATATATATATATATATATAATTAATTTTTATTATTATTTTTATTTATTAATTATAAATTTTTTTAATTTTACAATATAAAAATATATATATTCCTATTTTAAAATTATAAATTTATTTTATATTATTATTATTATTATTATTATTATTAATTTTTTTAATTTTACAATATAAAATATACCTTAAGAAATAATAATTATTATATATATAGTCTCATTAAAATTATATATATATATATATATATATATATATAATTTTTATTATTATTTTTATTTATTAATTATAATTTTTTTTAATTTTACAATATAAAAATATATATATGTGGATTCTCATTAATTATATATATAAACTTATTATCATAATCAAAATTATATATATTTACTCATTAATCAAAATCATATATATATATATATATATATATATATATATATATATAAACTCATTAAAAATCAAAATCAAAATCAAAACTATATATATAAACCCATTAAAGTTCAATTCTAATGAACGACATATTTTCAAAGAAACAATAGTTTCAGAAATAGTGGATACACAATAATCAAAACATAGCATGATGATTGATGCTATGTGATTCATTTCACTAGTTTCAATCCCACTTCTTTACCCCTGTGAGCATTACCCGATGCAATGAGGGCTAAGTGGACTATTCAGAAATCATGAGAAATTAGTGAGTTGCGACTACCTCTCATGGAAATGGTCATAGATGAATGACTTACTTAACCCAGTTGAATCCCAAAATAATATCTAATATAATGCTTAATGCACTGCGAAAACCCCCAATATTTAAATTATATAGATATGAGACGCATCTCACATGCAAAGAATTCACCACAAAATATTTTATAGAATGTATATAATTTATATTTTAGTTAGTGGAAAATGTTTTTAATGTATTATTTATTTTTTTAATAATATTTTAAATATTAAAAAAATATTTTTCGCTATCAAATTTTAACAGTTTTGTACCATTAATAATTTTTAAATTAAATATATTAAAAAATATAATTTGATTTTTGATATTAGTTACATAATTAAAAATTTTAAATAATTTATTAAAAAAATACATTAAAAATTTAATATCAAATTATAATCAAATATATTTTATTTTTTTTTTATTTCTATTTATCAATTTCATTATCATATTTATTACATTATTTTTTGATTTTTTAATATATATATATATATATATATATATAATTTTAACAATTTTGTATCATTAATCATTTTTAAATTAAAAAATATAATTTGAATTTTGATATTATTTAAAAAAAAAAAAAAAAAAAAAAACTTCAAAAATATAACACTAATACATCAACATATATACTTTAAAATAAAAGAACAACACACTGATTATTCATCTCCTTAAACTTTGAACAATAAACATTTACTCAAAAACCAATTTTATCATCTTCTACCACACACCACCTGTGATTTATCATCTTCACCCACACGCCAACTGTCACAGTAATGCATGTTAATATGACAATTTAATTGTGCAGGAGATGCATGTTGATATGACATAATTAAATTGTGCAAAGATAAACACAAACCCTCACAAATTATAAAGATATTTACAACTAAGAATGTTAAATTAAACCATAATGCTTCTTCCTTTGATGATGTAATTATATATTCAAACATTTAAAAGAGGTGTTATTTGTTTAAAGATCAAAATTTAATAAAGTAAAAAGGAATGGTTTTGATATTTATTTTTTTATATAATTATCAAATTATTTATATATATATATATATATATATATATATATATATATATATATATATTTTAAATGGTTAGGAGAATTGATTGTTATTTTATTTATTCATATTGAATTTTGTAAATGTCTATGAAAACTCATCAATGGTAATAATATCAATATAATCAAACTCGGAAGAGAACTAAATAAAAGCTGGTCTCAAAAAAAGTGATGACACTTTCAAACTTCAAAAGAAAAATTGAACCTATGATGTGCATTTTGAAATTGCAAGGGGAAACTTGTCTCAAGTAAAACGGTTTTCCTAAAGCACTAGGATATCGAAATGTGAAAATGAAAATAAGATTAGCCTTTTTAAAGGAAAAAAAAAAAAACATTGGCATTTTCAAACTTGAAAAGCATATTTAAATTCCAAGACATGAATTTTAGAAAATGCTAGTGAAATCTCAACTCAAGTAATAATGCTTTAGTGAAGCCCTGAGATATGAAAATAATATAAATAAAAGCTATTTTGAATATTGCAAATCCTAATTTAGTGGAGATTGTGTCTTTTATAGAGATATGTACCATATTTAATTAATATTTCAAATGGTAATATTACAATCATAGAATAATAACATTTAAAACCTAAGAAGAAAAATTGAAGCTTAAAATATGTAAATAAGGGAACTAAATTAAAGTTGACCTGAGAAAGATGTTTACCTCATGAAGATGTTGACCTTACAAACCCTATAAGCAAAATTGAACCCTGAGATGTGAATTTTGGAAATGCTAATGGGAATTTCGCTCACGTAGTAACAATCCTATAATCAAACTACCATATATATAAATAACATAATTGAATTGAAGCTAGACTTAGAAAAAAAAAATAAATAAATAAATAACATTCTCGAACCTCATAAGAAAAATTGAACCTAGGGGCAAAATTTTTGAAAATGCTAATGAGAAATTGGCTCCCATAATAATGCTTAAACTAAGCCTTGGGATATGGAAAATAAGAATGACATTATTTAAGCATTACTAAAGCAAAATGATAATTTGAACTTGAGACGCAAAACTGAACCTTAGGACATGAATTTTGCAAATGTAATAGAAATTCAACTAGGGATAACGGTTCTTAACCAAAGCGCTCAAGTAATAGTTCTTTAACCAATCTTTGGATACAGAAATAGAAAAAGTAAACCAAAGCTAGATCCTAATCAAAAGATGACATTTTCAAACTAGAGAAACAAAATTAAACCATTGCATGAAATTGTTTAAAACAATAGCAGCAACTCGTCTTAGACATAATCAAGTTATGGCATACGAAACAAGAGGATTAAATTAAAATTTGGCTCAAGAAAATTTATAAAAAGCCACAAAAAAAAGGTTTTCAAACCTGAGAAGCTAAATTAAATTTAAGGATTGTCACAACAAACTGAGAAAATTTATTCTTTGTAAACAAATTGGCAACAAATTAACTTAACAAAAATCTAACCATGAATAAATAAGAACAATGTTTAATTGCAATGGCGAAGATCTCTGGTGATGGCACTGAAAGTAGCATGCAATGCCTTTCCTAAGCATAAGAATGTGTCTTCCATGAATGGTGGCAAAGCATCCCCTTCATCTGTATCCCTGAAAAAATTACAATTTTTGTTAAAACATTTGGCCTTCAAAAATTACAATTTTAGGTGGGCATGGGAGCCCCATCGTGTGGGAGAATGTACGAAAGCTTTATTCTAGATAGCCTAGTGGATGACAACGAAGGAAAAAGTTGTGGTGGTGTTGGCATTGTTGTTGCGGCCACAACTGCTTCAAGGGATGAATGATTGTTCTGTTGCTGAGGATGTGTTGTTGTGAGTGGCTCAGGATTTAGCATGTGCATTGGCGGGAAAGAAGTAGAGGTATGGGGAACAAGTCTCAAAGTGCCATGTGCTAAAAAAGGATTCGATGGAGGCTAGTGAAAATGAAAGGATATTATTGGCTGGGATGAATAGTGGTTTCCCAACCCAACTCAACAACTGCACAAAAAGACACCTTCTCCGGTGTAAATATGTAATTTTATTTGAAAGTGTAAATGGTAATTATTGTCAAAATTGAATAAATGTTTTTATAGAGATAATTTTATATGTTAATGTTTATTTTAACTTGTTAATTTATCAAATCTCAAGAGAGATCAGATTTTTAGAAGTGCATTATGTTTTATAATGCACAATTTTGGAAAATGTTTATATTTCTAAGGATTTGATCCATCTCGATATATAAGAGATCCAAGGCTAGGATAGAAGTAAGGTTAAAATAGATATAAATTAATGCTATTTCATGTTTATTTGTTATTAAGATAGTAATACTACTATGTTTTAGATCTTGTTTCTTCAAGAACTTAAGACATAAAAATTTTCTAACTCTTAAAACCATGTTAGATAAATAAGACATTCATCACTTCATTTGTTGAGGAGAATGAGTGCGAATGTATTTATGCTAGATATCCTAGACACAAGAAATTTCACTATCTTTGTAGAAATATCTTCTACATGGAGATCTTGATTGGTAATCATATGGACTCACATAGTAACATCCTAGGCACCTAGAACTACTTCCAAACACATGAGGGCACTCAAGCTAATTCTACCAGTGTGAATGAAGATGAAGAGAAGCAACACCTTAAATGATTCCACCCAAAGGAAGAAAATGGTTAGTCAATCTAATATTTTTTATTTATTTGGATATGTTACTAGAGGGATAATAGAAGCCTCCTCCATCTTTGGATAAACATTGTTCTTTTTAGGATACTTTATTTCCTTTGCTAATTTCTATTTTTCTTACCATATTTATTTCTAAACAAAAAAAAATACAATACTATTTTGAAAAAAAAAACTATAATAATTGGAATTTTAATTTCCAAATAACAAACCATATTTTATATTAAAAATAATATTTTTTATATAACAATATTAACTAATACATCTAAAAAACACTATTTATATTTTAAAATTATAAATTTATTTTATATTATTATGATGAATTTCTTCTCATTAAAATTATATATATATATATATAATTGATTTATTTATTATATATATATATATAATTGATTTATTTATTGATTATAAAAATTTTATGATTTCATATTATATATAAATTCATTCATCATTATCAAAATTAATTTTATATATATATATATATATATTCAATTTTGATGAATGAAATATTGTCAAAGAAACTATAGTTTCAGATACAGTGAATACACATGCACGGTAATCAAAATATGAAGGAACCGTATTTTTAAAACAGAATCAAGGATCTCCTTTTAAGGAATATAATAATAATTATATAGATATGAGACGCACATGCAAAGAATTCAGCACGAAATATTTTATAGGATATATATAGTTTATATTTTAGTCGGCGGATAATGTTTTTATTGTATATTTTTTTAATAATATTTTTCTTTATCGAATTTTAACAGTTTTGTACTATCAATGATTTTTGGATTAAATATATTAAAAAATGTAATTTAATTTTTGATATTAGTTATATAATAAAAAAATTTTAAAAATTATTATAAATATTTTTAAAAAATTTAATATCACATTAAAATTAAATTATTTTTTTTAATTTTTATTTATCAATTTCATTATCATATTTACTATACTTATATATATATATATATATAATTTTAACAAAACAAAATTAAAATATATAAATTTTTAACAAAACAAAATGGATATAATTCAAATTTTAATGTTAATTATATTATACTAATATATCAACATATATACTTTGTAATAAATAAACAACATACTAATTAGTCATTTCATCCTTCTTCCACACACCACCTATCAGAGTGATGCATGTTAATATGACCATCAAATTGTGCAATTACTCATTTCATCCTTCTTCCACACACCACCTGTCACAGTGATGCATGTTAATATGACACAATCAAATTGTGCAAGGAAATGCATGTTGATATGACACAATTAAATTGGGCAAAGATAAACACAAACCCTCACAAATTATAGAGACATATTTACAATTAAGAATGTTAAATTAAACAATAATGATTCTTCATTTGAAGATGTAATTCTATATTCAAACATTTTAAATAGGTGTTTTTTTTTTAAATAAAATTTAATAAAGTAAAAAGGGAGTGGTTTTGATATTTTTTTTATATAATTATCAAATTAAATTTTATATATATATATGAATGTGTTTATTCTAAATAATCAGGAATTTTAATTTGTTAAATTATTTACTCATTTAATTTTGTAAATAATATATTAAATTCATGATTTTAGGTTTTATTTGTTATAAGATTTTAGTCTAACTCTTTTATGTTTTGGTTTACTTTTTTGGCATGTTTTTTATTTAATTTTGCTCAAAGTTTGATAGAAATGTTAGGATTAACCTTGACTAGAGATTGACGGTGTATATTTAGTGGTTTCGGGTACATGGTTTTGTGGCCTATGGTATTGTGCCAATTGTATTTGGTTGGAAAGAAGCCTATTAATTGGCTTATTTGTCTCCATTATAAGTGTGCCAAGGCGCCAAGATTTCAAAGGTTGAGCAAGGTCTCCTTGGTAGTGTTAGCAGGGTCTCCCCGGTTAGTGTAAGTGACCAAGGGTTGAGTAGGGCTCCTCAACAAGCTTGGTTAAGGTTTTGGCTAAAGACTAATGGAATTCCATTAGGCTAGTTTCTCCTCAGAGCTAGGGTTTTCCAAGGTATTTCTTGGTGTTCAATTGTTTTATTTGTGTTTATGATTAATGTTTATTTTACCTTTCCTTTTAAACACAATAGTCGTATCAGAGCTTGGTTCGAGGCCACATGTAGGTGTGAGATTCTCTTGATCGTGAATCGTCTTATTAGCCAAGATCATTAATGATGTTAGAGGTTGTCATGGTAATGAATCATTGTTGAAAGAGAGCGATCTGATTGGATCTATTAGATCTGACGTCTAAAGAGGTAGATCTAGTGGTTGTGCACTTCCAGAAATTCAAATCTTAAGAAAACATGGCAATGTCAAAGAGAAAGATAACAATGCAGATCTGCTATGTGGAGATTGAAGGAGTCATTGTTGACCAGAGAACTAAAGCGTAAGAGTGGAGAATCATGGCGATCAAATCGTTGTTGCTATGAGAGAGAGGACATGAGCACTGTGGAAATCGTTGCTATGAGGGTGATTGTTGGTTGCCACTAAAAGGAGTAGATCTTTGGAAGGAATCACTACATGGGAGAATTGTTGAGACCATTGATTGTTGTAGATCATAGATCGTTGCATAGAAGAAGATGAGTGTATGTTAGCATGGGCCTCTGTGTGAGGTGTCTCCAAAAGAAGATCTACAGTGAGATCAAAGGAGTGTAGATCTACGTCAAGATAGACATAGATATGGATGTGGTGCCCATGTATCTACACAGGAGGTTGCTGGGAGAAGTGGTTGAGAGAAGCTCCAATCTGAAAGAATTTGTCGATGCAAAAAATAGATATATATCGGGCAACATGATCAAATATTTTACGTTTTCATTGTTAAGGAAGAAAAAGGAACAACTCTCCATATATCAAGGTTTTTACATGGAATGTTTTCTTATGAAAAGAATTAAATAAAATTGAAGGTAAATGCAGATCGTTTCCCATGGTGTTATTTATTTTGGCATAAAGAAGAGGCAATGGTAATTTTGAATGGTGGATTCATTAAAAGCATTGAGAAAGCTAATAGTCAAAGAAAGAGGTAAATGTGGATATTTGAAAAAGGATTTCGGTTTGGTCATATTGGCAAAATATATTGTTGTATGTCTAGGTGGAAAGTTGTTATTGTAGTGACATTTAGTCTGGCCAACTATTGTCATGAGTTTGAGTTTGCGTTGGAATTGGCCATTCCAACAATAAATTAATGTTATTTTCATAAATGATTAAGTACCTGGCAATACGAAGACATGATGAGTTGAAATGAATGTTGTACTTGAGTTGAAATATTGTAATTGAGTTAAAATATTATAATTGAGTTGTAGGGGGTGCATGAATGGTGGTACCCTACATCCCCGGTGTTTGGTTGAGGTTTACCAAGTGTTTTTTAAGACCAAGAAATTCAGAAATCTAAGTTTGAGAGTTAAATTAAATTGATGAACCACGTACCTGAAAAAATCTCCTAGAGGAGTGGCGATTATAGTGACTGGTGACCCATATAATCTGGTAGATGGATTTTTTATATGGACATCAATGTCATATGTGCAACACATGGAGAAAGACAAGGTAAGAGTGTAAGAAGCAGTGACCCAAGAAATACATTAATTATAATGGAGATGATTTCATTGGGCATACCATTGTAAAACCTAATAGGCATGCGTACCCCAAGGACTAGAATGATAGGGGGCATGTGAGATTCTCTCGAGTTTCTGGATCTTTGGGGGGGTTAGATTCATAGCAATTCCCTAGTCAACTTTAAGGGGGGAATTGTTAGGATTAACCTTGACTCAGGAATGATAATCTACAACTAGTGGTTTTGGGCACATGGTTTTATGGCCCATGGTATTATGTCAATTGTATTTGGTTGGAATGAATCCTATAAATAGGCTTATTTGACTCCATTGTAAGTGTGTCAAGCGCCAAGGTGCCAAGGGATGAGAAGGGTCTCCCCAGCCAATGTGAGGGGCCAAGGGTTGAAGAGGGTCTCCCCAGTCAGTGTAAGGGACCACGGGTTGAGCAAGGCTCCTCAACATGCTTCGTCAAGGTTTTGTCTAAAGACTAATGAATTTCGTTAGATTGGGTTCTTCCCTAAAATTAAGGTTTTCACAAGATATTTCTTAGTCTTCGATTGCTTTATTTATGTTCACGATTAATGTTTATTTTAACCTTGACTTTTAAGTCTAATAAAAAAAAATTAAAATCATAAATTTAAAGTGTAATCTATATAATCCACATGTTGCAAAAAAAAATCAAAATTTCAAATTTTATACATTCAAAAACTTATTTTATACGACAAAAAAAATCACAATATTACACAAAAATATCTTACCACATATATATATATATATATATAATCGTTGCAAATAACATTAAAATTAATTTGGAAATATAGATGTGGTCATATTACACAAAAATATCTTACCACATATATATATATAATCGTTGCAAATAACATTAAAATTAATTTGGAAATATAGATGTGGTGCTTGACCCTTGCTTCAACATCGAAGTTATGGCTTTAACGACCAGTCCAAAAGGCTCTAAACTCAAAAAAATGATTCCCTTGATTTCATTTTTTAAATAAATTTGGCTCTAAACCCAAAAACATTCCCTTTGAAAATAAATTATTTGATATTACTTTCTTTAATGTTGGAAAAAATGAAGATTCGATGTATCCTTACAGTAGTGAATTTACATGGTAAGTAAAGAATTTCATCACGAAGAAAAACAAGTATTATTATAAAGTATTTGATAGCACCATCTTGTACTTTATGTAAGCAAATTGAACCATAGGTGAAAGTAGGCCCCAAGGAATCTTTTGTTTAATAAAAATCAAGGAATAAAGTTTGTTATGTATTGGTAATGTCATGATTGTACAAGTATGATCACTTCAGTCCTACTTTTCTATAGAAAATTATAGGAAATGTTAAGTGACCTTCATTATCTAGTTCACATTTATCATTAAAAAAACCCATTTCTTTTTAAAATATAAGCTTTATTTTATTGTTAGGTGGTAGGTCAATTAATCAATGCAAGCAGTAATTCTTAGTTGGACACTAGTTGGATTTTATGGGTCCTTTGTAAAGTATCAATTCTTCTTCAAAAAATGTCAAATCGTTTTTATCTTTACATGTGTACATATATATAAGCTTTATTTTATTGTTAGGTGGTAGGTCAATTTATCCATGCATGGTCTAATTCTTATTTGGTTGGATTTTATGGGTCCTTTGTAGGTATCAATTCTTCTAAATATGTCCAATCATTTTTAAAAAGATTTTCCATCCATTTATCTTTACCTGTGTACATATATAAGAAATTATTTTCCATCCATTTATCTTTACATGTGTACATATATAAGCTTTATTTTATTGTTAGGTGGTAGGTGAATTTATCCATGCATGGTCTAATTCTTATTTGGTTGGATTTTATGGATCCTTTGCCAGTATCAATTCTTCTAAATATGTGAAATCATTTAAAAAAAATTCCATCCATTTATTTTTTTACATGTGTACCTATACTTTCTTATGGATGTGTTCATGATTAAGGTAATATATCATTAAAAAAAATTAAAGTGAATTGTTGTCATTGTATATCATTAAAAAAAATTAAAGTGAATGGTTGTCATTGTATATCATTAAAAAAAATTAAAGTGAATTGTTGTCATTGTGATTCCTTTAGCTAAGAACTTCATTGATATTTGACTTTATTCGGGATAACCCTTCACTCAACAGTTATTTGTACTCAACCATCTCTTTGATATTGAAAATTATAATTTAATTTGAAATTATTATGAGGTTTATTATTTATTATTTTGGATAAATATATGTTTTAATAGTATTTGATAAAGCTTCAGCTTCGCCTCTTTAGTTTCTTGCTCTTTACATTGAAGAATTGTATTTGCTTCCTATTATGTATCAACTTTAACAATGCAGATTTAAACATTAATATAATAAATTAAATTTTCATCTAATATTCAGTATGAATGGCGCATGGCGGATAACTTTATGGATGTTATTCATTATTTTGGGTAAGTATATTTTTATTACAATTCAATAAAATTTTAGATTTTTATTTTTATTTTTTATTTTGAAAATTTATACTTGTTTTCAATTACACAATAATTTTAGTCAATTGGGTTTATTTTGGGTAGTTGGGAAGAATGATTGTTGTTCTTTCCACCTATATTCAATTCTCCCAAGTGATATTATGAGTTTTATAGTAGTGGATCCAATCTTGTTGTTGAGTTTGAGTAGTCTTTCAAACAACGAAACATATATATTCCTGGTATAGAATATAAAGATATTTTTCATGAAAAGAAAAAAACTATGCACCAACTTCAAAAGTGAATATTTGAATATTAACACAATAAAATAATTTTTTATCATCATCTAACATTAATAGCTCGTAAGCTTTATGAAAACGTATATTGAAGACTAGATGAATGTCCATGCACCTGAAAAATCCAAATTGAATACATTTTCTCTAGCCTTTGGATGATTGTGTGGAAAAATATTTGAGTGGATTTAACAAGATAACAAAGCATTTTAGAAATTGAAAGGAGAGTAATGGTATAGAAAAGATAATTTAAAGTGAGGGAGAAGTGGCAGATCAATATGACTTTATAGCCACTAAAATGACTTCTTGTTATAGATGTTGCTTATCTTCTTGCTAAAAATAACCATTTTTGAATATTATGCAGTAATGTGTGATTCTCTAAAGTGGGCAAGCAGGGAATGATAACCATTAATGGTTTTCATTGGCGTCGATTCAATAGGATGAAATTATTGCAGCATGGGAAACACAATTTGTGGGAGAGATTAGCACACAGATATTTTCATTATCCAACCCTAGATTTATCATTAGATGATGGGACTAGCAAAATTGAGAGGCATTACTTCTCTTAAAGAAATTTGTGAAAGTCACTAGTAGGTTCATTTGGCATGGCATTAAGAGGACATCAACTCATTTACTTAAGCGGAACCATTACGCCAAAATTTTCATCATCTTTTTATTGTCATGCATAATCAAGGACATCATCGTACCACATAGTCATGATGACTATAAAGTATATGAAAAGTATAATATGATTGTAGCATGTGTATGGTCATGTTTATTGACCTAAAAGGTATAATGGATGAAGCAATAAGTATAATGAGTCTAAAATCGCGATAAGATGGTGGGTCAATACTAGTTGCATAGGGTGGCATATAATGCAAAATGGGATATGTATGGGTAATGCATAGGTTAGAAGATAAGTCTTTAGGTCATGGGAAATGACTTATGAATATGGTGTACCTTGGTAGCATATAGGGTTAGCATATTTATGGCACAACGAAGTCATGTCTACGTAAGGGAGTATAGGTAGGTCGACCAATATCAATAACTTTAAACATAACATTTGTGTATAAATACACAAATCGTATTGTTGTATGATTTGTTTCTATTGTTTGGGGTTTATCATATGAACACTAGCAACTCCAAACATTATAAAATTCATTCAAATCATATTGGTAAGTAGTAGGATTCATACTTAAGTTAAGAATGTGAATAGTTGAAGAGAATGAGTACAATGACCATTAATTATGTTGATCCTATGTAATGTTAGCTCCACTTTAATCAAATCCTTCTTTAACAAATGATCAAAATTATTTGGAGAATCCCTTGGATTTGAGTAAATGTTGATGAGCATGACAATGCTCATTAAAAATTGGAGCATTTCACTCCATTCTTTCAAGAACTTATCCCTTTCTTGTTTGAATGTGGGAATATGCTTCAATTTGCCCCACAAACAAAGATAGTGCTCTTGAAGTATGTGATCATGAAATCTTTTATCTGATTGCTTCATTGTGGAAGGTTTAATAAAGTTTCAATGCTGTGTGCATGTGTGTGCGTGTGTGTGTGTGTGTGCGTGCATGCGTGCGTGCGTGCGTGTGTGTGAGTGTCCATTATTAGGTTGTGAACAATGTGACTTGAGAAAGTAGAACGTGATTCTTTTAAGTATGTTTGTATTGAAGCTAGTGGCATGATGTTGCATGACTAGTTCAGTGGTACCAAACCAATGCCTTCTTTTATCAATAACAATAATTGAAGAGGTTATGAGAGTGCATGTGATTAGAGAAGAGAGACGAATCTTCAAAATTGAATAAGCTCCATCATTCTAAATATGCACATGATCTACTGAACCAATCGTCAATTTCTCAACAACTATGCCCAAGTATTCTTCTTTATGAAACATGTTAGCATGATTGGAGTAGAGAGACTAAAAATTGTGAATCAATGTAAAATCACTAATTTTCAACTTTTTAAGAGAAATGTTAAAGTTTAGATGAGGATGTTGGTAGCATGGAAGGAACTAACTAATAATATGTCATGCTTCATTCCAATACTAATGGTGGTGTTCCTTTGATTAATAGAAGAAGGAGAAGCTAGTGCGGTGTTACTATGGTTGGTTGCTAACATATCATTACAAGGTGACATGCATACCAATACATTGTTGAAAATAATGTATTGTTGGAAATGAAACCAATGTTATTTATCATATGGTAGAAAATAACACAAACACATAGGTCAACTAGATCACCTACATACAATAGCATAACTTAGTTAGCTATGTTGTGGCTATCACAAGTAGACTTGTCCCTTTAACTTACTTCCCTACCTAAAATTCACATGAAAAAATAACATTGATTACAACTCCATAGACTAGAATAAAACAACATATGAATAAATCATAAACAAATTGCTAAGTATTCTAGGTAGTGTCAAGAGTGAATCAATAAAGAACAATTACGCAAAAATACATATATTTTTTGGTTGTCATGTAGTTGATAAAGACATTTCCATTCATTAAGATACATAGATGATGGATAAAAACCTAATTTTTAATTGGCATTTATGTCACTGGATATACATACCTAACTACATACATGACCTATATTATTTGAGTCCATAAATCAACTACAAAGATAACACTATACAATCAAAATTACATTATTTTGTAATAAACTTTCTTACATATGAGTGCATCCAAGTGAAATGTGATTATTTTTCATCCATATTGATGATATTAGAGTGGAAAAAGTGGAGGAATCAGCGCACAAAACCATTTTTACCAATGGATCCCATATCAAAGAATTTGGGTCTAAAACCTTCTGGAAGCTATTTGAGGAATTAAATGGCATTTTTGGGGGGGTAAAACTGTCAATTAAGTGTTGCACCCCCTTCCACTATTCTACACATATATAAATTTCCACTAGCACAAGAATTTCCTCAATCAAAATCTGTTGGTAAACGTTGTGCCACTCAGAATTTGACCTTCATATTTTGTCCATCGCGATTCGAGAGGATGCAATGTCTACCCCCGTTATTCATGGAAAATAGACTAGCCATGTGACAATGATTAAGAATACTCTATAATATTTCATATTGTAACTCTAATTAAGAGTTGAAGGAGTCAAACTTAACCACTAGTAGGCTTGCGTTGTGTATAACCGGGCCACGGGGAGGAAAATGGTTTCCATTCTATTTGAGTGCATTTTTGTTCCATGGATTAGCATAGTAGCTAAGAGTGGATAGAGAAAGAGAAAATAGAGAGGGTTTGCATTTTAGTGGCCCATGGACCATAGTTTTCACTCCTTTGTACTTACCTCCATGTACTTTCAACAAAACAGAGAGCAGAGAAGCTTCACCTTCCAATTGAGTTTTGTCCCGAAAGGGTTTCATAGGTCATATATTGTGTTATTATGGTTTTGAGTGATTTTATTTTTATATTTTCTCCATTTTCTATATTGCATGAATACGCAAAAAATAGTAATTAAAAAAATCTAAAAATATAAGGATAAATTAACCCTTATAGTGTAGATTTGGGATTCTTAAATATATTTTAGTGGATATGTTGTGAAAAAATATCCAATGGATTATCCTGGTAGTTTATAGATCATATTGGTATCAAAGTGGGTTTCTTTGGGTATATTGTGGGGAGTCTCACAGGATCTAGATCAGTTAATCTGAAAGTCATAAAACCCCAACCATGGCCAATGAATTTGTTAATAACCCTAAAAATTTGATATGGGAGAGGTTTACATGGATGGAAGAAAAAATCACAGATATAAATCATGATGTGAGCCTCCTCATGACAACCCTAATGAATAATCTTGATTTATTTGGAGAAGATGAAGGTACTAACACAGAAGTCAGATTAGAGGGGATCGATGGATTGGGAATAACCAAAGAGGGAGTCTAAGAAAGAACCTGAAAAGGAACAATGCAGTTTGAGTGTTGTGAACCATTCACAATCCATGTTAAAGATGGAAGTGAAGGTTGAAATTAATCCATATCAAGGTGATATTGACACTTCGAAGTTAAATAATTGGTTGCATCAATTAGAAGTTTATTTTAGTTTTCACCATATAGAGGAAGAATAGAAAATTATATTTGATCTTTTAAAACTAGAGGGCCATGCCCTGACTTGGTGGGAAAGACACACAAAGACCCTGAGGTTGGAAGGAAATTCTCCAATGATTAAGTGGGAGGATTTCAAAAATCATTAGGGGAATTTTGAGGTATAAAATGGGCCTCCAAAGGAAATTATAAAATAATAGTGGAAATAATAAAGTAATATTAGATTAGATCATCAAATTTTAGAGGGAAAAAAAGAAAAAACTATTTTTTCAACTCATATTTTCAACTTATCTCCCTATGGGTTTACTCAACTTTTGAGAAAAAACACTTGTTGGATGTAGAATTTGATTCCTCATCAAAGGAGTACACATTTTTCATACTTTCAATGAACCCTTCTACATCAAAAATGAGAAATAAATGAAAAAAGTGATTGCAATCACGTTTTTTCATGTATTTCTCATTTTTCGTGTAGTAGGGTCCATCGATGAGGAATCAAATTTTGCATCCAAAAAGTAATCGTGCTCAAAATATTAGTAAAACCTTAGGGAGATAAGTTGAAAATACGAGTTGAAAAAGTAGTTTAACTTTTTACTTTTTTACTCCAAAAATAGTGAATCATCCCCCATGGTTGACATCATCATTGTGAATCCTATTGGTTCTTATAAATTTTATTTTGGTTGTATATTTTTCTTAGGAGGCCTGTGTTAGACCTCAAAATTCCCCTAATGCTTATAAAGTCATAATTCTACCCTATCATGTATGTAGAGGACTAGTGAATTTGATAACACAACTTCAATAAGAGACAGGGGTGGAGCATAGAAAAGTACACCACTGAATTTAGGAAGAGCATAGTAATGTTGGTTATCTCCCAAAAGAAACCAAATGTACTCATCAAGTATTTTGGGGCTCTACATAGCAAGAAAGTGATGTTGTTCAAACCCAAAATAGTGTATGAGGCTTATGTATAGGGATAATACTTGGAGAACATATGCCAGAAGAAAGAGAAATAATGTGGGTCAAATAAAAATGAGCATGAGGAAGCTTCATAGGAGGGAAGGAGAAATGGAAAGGGGGAAAGACAAAAAATACAATAGCCACAGAAAACAAGTGCAAAGATCCAAACAAGCACTACAATTATTGTAACATTAATGGTCATCAAAAAGGGAAATGCTGGAAGTTGCATTTAGAGCTCAACCTAAAGAATAAAATACACATGCTAAGAAGAAAAATCTCATGCCCATTGATTCAAGAAACTATGTGGAAATCAACTCATATGTGGATGAGAAGATTGTTTCTACATTAATACAAAAGGGGGTGAATGTAAGTAGCCACTGGAAACAAGAAGAGAAGGAAATGATGATACTCTTCCATATAATGATATAGAACCAGAATATGAAAATCAATGCTCTATTTAACTCAAGATCACAATAAAATCTCATAAAATTGGGACTGGAGACTTGTGGCCATCCTATCCCATATCTAGTGGATGGGTATACAAGGAGGAAGAGATAAAGGTAACCAAAACAATACATAATCAAAGTTGTTATCAATGGCATCTTACTTTATTTATGAAGTAGAATTGGATGTGTTCCACTAGATGTATGTGGCATTGTGTTTTGAAGTTCCTATATGTACATGTGGGATGTGATATTCATATAAAGAGTCAACCAATAACACCTCATCAAGGACGTAAAATCCTTTATCATCAATGTGCACAAGGGTAATTCAAAGATCTCACCAATAAGTGTCAACCAGGTCAAAAAGTTGATCATTTCTATTAAGTATGTTTTGTTGTTTTTAAGAGAAAATCAAACTATAGAAGAGTCAATGAGAGCTAAGTCATCCCTATAGGGGTGAACTAATGAATAGAAAAAACAACTGGAAGAGTTGCTACAAGTGTACAAGGGTGTTTTCTAGGAGCCTAAAGGGTTACCACCGAAGAGGTAAGTGGAGCATGAAATCCAGTTGTTGTTGAACTCTCCCTTTCCAAAAATTGGGCTATATAGGAAGTCTATTATAAAAGCAAGTGAGGGTAAAGAAGTAGTTCCTTGAACTACTGGAACAAGGTGTCATTTAACTATGGACCTTACCATGTGGGTCACCCATAATCATAGTGCCAAAGAAGGATGAGACTAAAGAGATGTGTATTGATTACAATGAATTAAACAAAAATATGCTTAGGAACAAGTACACCCCACCTAAGATAGATGATCTACTAGATTAGTTGCAGCAAGTCAAATACTTCACCGCACTGGACTTAAAGTCAGGGTATCACTATGTTATAGTCTGAGAAGAGGATCCTTGGAAGATTGCCATCAAAAATAGACAAGATTTGTATGAGTGGTTAGTTATGTCAATTAGCTTATGCAATTCACAGGCTACATTTATGAGGTTAATGAATGCTATAATGTGTCCTTTTATATATTCATTTTCTATTGTTTATTTGGATGATATATTGGTATATAGTGTTACCCAGTAAGAGCACGTCTCACATTTAATGTAGGTGATAGAGACATTAAAAAAACTCAAACTATTGAAAAATCTCAAGAAGTGTGAGTTTACATGGCACTCTTTGGTGTATATGGGATATGTGATAGGTGGGGGAGAGATGAAGATAAATATTTCCAAGATGGAGGCCATCATAATTTGGTCAGTGCCTACTAATGTTTTTAAGGTTAGGATTTTCATTAAGGCATCATAGTATAGAGGAACTTTGAGGAGTTAAAGAAGAAGATAAGTCAAACACTAGTTCTAACATTACCCAACTTGTAATATCCCTTTGAAGTGGAGATAAATTCTAGTGGGTATGTTATGGGAGAAGTCTTGATGCATGGGGGAAGGTTGGTATGTTATCATTCTGAAGTATTTCATGGGGTTGTTCTCAATTACCATACCTATGACAAGGAGCTTTATGCCTTGGTACAAGCTGTGATGAAGTGGAAATACTACCTGATAAAAAAGGATACAATAATCCACACATATCAATAGCCATTATAGTACCTATAAGACCATAGTAAGCTACAACTGACAAGGCAATACAAGTGGATGGGGTTTCTACAAAACCAACTTCATTTAGTGATCCTATATAAGAAGGGTAGCATAAACAAGTTGACCAACATGCTTTCAAGGCCACTCACACCAAATATCATAGCTTTGGGAACTCTTATGCACATTGATCCTTTCACCCATGATGCATACAAAGAGGCATACATAGAGGATGAGCACTTGAAGGAGGTGCTTCAACAGTTGCAAAGCAAGAGTCCTGTGCGCAAAGGTGATACCATAGTTGACTACCATATCTAGAATGGGTTACTCTACAAGTTAGATAGGTTATGCATTATAAAAGTGAGCAACAATAGCTAATAAGAGAGGTCCACACTTCCAAGGATGTAGGGAAATTTGGTGTACAGAATACAGTAGCCAACTTGCATATGTGTATTGACCTAAGATGTAGGAAGAGGTAGCTAGGTTCATAAGAGGATGCATGCTTTGTTATACTAGCAAGGCTAGTAATAAGAAACAAGTTCTATAGCATCCCTTTCCTATGCCCACTTGTAACACGCCCCCTCCTAAATCTCGCCTAAATCACAGGTTAACAGAAGGTGTTTATTTTGCTTACCCAAAATTCAAGTTGTATTTATGGAAATGGGGTATAAAAATTTTGATATTTTTTGACTAATTTAAAACCTCAATTAGACATCATCGTTTTGTTCATCTTTTCAATACGATTCTAGTGATATAAATTTTTACTTCAATCCAACCTCTGGATCAAAAGCTATGGTCATTTGATTTCTACCAAATCAAAAGGTGCCATGCCATCATTCCAACACGTGGTAGCAATGTGGTTGTCCTAGCCAACCTCTTGTCTCCACTTGGAATTATGGCATTCGATATCAACACATTCATGGTGTGGGTTTTCACAACCCCCTCGTTATGCATTAATTCATCACACACACACACACATACTCAACTCGATGGGTTGTAATTATCATCAACTAACGGATTGCTTGTTGATAGAAACATTTCCCATCTCTCGGGCTCTATTATTTGACCCTTCCTCTCTTACGCACTTATGAATACTCTGGGGTAAGGTAGGTCCACCCTCACACCAATGGTTAAATTGCCTAGCTCATGTGTACGCCACCGTAGCCCAGGATAACATCATCCTGCTCCTTTTAAATGTGTGTTTCACCATGTGCTTCTTGGGAATAGCTTCCAGGATTACATGTCTTGGTGAGACCATTTCCCCGCGTGGGAAAAAATCTTGGTTGGTCAACTAGATCACACCCTCACCTAACTACTCTAGTGATGTTTTTCTTGCCACGACAGCCTAGTGTTGAGTCAAACCATCTCTCCCTTGAGTGTTGCACATTGCCACCTCTAGGAGAAAAACTATCGGACAGAGATATTCCCATAATTTTCCATGCCAGTCTCTCCACTGTAGTGAGTCAGTCTTCATCGCTCTTCCATTGTGACAAACCTTCCACATGGTTATTGGGCCCCTTCCATTAGACAATACAAGGACTCCAACTCACCTTGGTCTTATCCACGTCACTAACTCTTCCACGGTAGCCTGGTGTTGAGTCATCCTGGATCTATCCCCTTCATGGCCATTTGTGAGCTTCTAGGATGTAACCTTTGGGCTTATGTCACCCCAAGTTGTTTCCTAGCCATCGATCGCCCAGCATAACCTTGGACATTCATTACATTGACCTCACACTAGGTTATGCCTTACAGTTGTATGACTAATGACCTGGATTTCCATTCGACCATCACACGGCCCAATAAACTCATCCAATATCATGAATAAGACTAACATACCGAGGATAAGATAAATGGGTATTTTTCCCACTCTACATTATGTGCACAATTACATACACTTAGTCAAGGTCACCGTGGTTTTGTCTAATACTTGGGTCAGATAGAACCCACACTGAGCCATTTGCAAGGGATTCCAAAAATGGTTCAGTTGCAATGGTTCTACAAACATCTGGAATTCTGCCAAAGCCTAACCATAGCCATTAAGGGCTTATGAAGCATGTTTTGGTGAAATCCCTTCTAAGCTTACTACAAGAATACTTTCTCCAAATTCTTGACGACAAAAATACAAGACACGGTCCAGGAACTTGTCCACTCAGGACAAGGACTTATCCATTCAAACTTTTAGAGTTCTACGTTATCCTTTGATGATAAGTTAGCATACCAAAACCCATACACCTAACTAGAAGAATACAAAGGAATACATGTCCATAGAGGAATATATTCCCATCATACTTATGGCTTAAAGGAAATATCATGCCAATACTAGGAAGCATAAACCAAGTTATCAAACCTCTTAAAGTAATCTCCTCCACTACAAGGAGAACAAGGCTTTCCCAGTCTGAAATTGGAGAAGGTAAAAATATCGACCCAAGATACACACTAATAGAGCGCAAATCTAGCTGAGCACCATTACTATAACTAGTAATTCGAATAGGGATTTATCACATCAATCCAACACCGAGACCAAATACGAAATATAACACCTACCATTTATAAATTGACATCATCGTGTGCATAGAAAAGATGCAACATTGTGTGAAGTGCAAGAACATAAATCAAGTCATTCAAGCTCATGAAGCAGTGTCATCCGCAGCACTAAAACACAAGGTTCACTTTGCTTGAGCTCTTGTTAACAGGGGAATATAAACCTAGAACCAAGGTATACATCACTGAAGACTTGGAGAAGGCTACAATATAAAATAAACAAGTCAATAAGGACCAGAGAGGAATAAATCCTCAGTAATACCACACAACCACATAAGAAATGTTAGTAAGAGCTTGCAATCAACATAATCATGTCACTATAATAAGGAAGGATCTCCATACTAATTCTACTAGAACATAACCAACATCAACACATGTTGTTCAAGTGCCTTTAAAATAGTGACATAGCATATTAGTCAATATTGTAGATAATAATATCACAGTCATGTCTCATGCATGAATAACACCATTTTAGACGAGAAATGCAAACATGTTTTTATTGTGAATAAAGAGCATAAGAAAAACTTATCTTATTCAGTATAGAAGTGTTCCAACTGAGAATGGGACTTCAACTCTCTACTGAACCGTAGATAGTTGCAGCCAATTCTCACTTGCAGCTATCACCCCTGAGCCAGATTCCAAAGCTTGCAATGGAGTACTTTTGTGGGATTTTGACTTACATAATAGCTAAAATAGATATGCCACCAAGCCACACTACCTTTATCCACCAACTACCCACATGATATTTAACATTTCAAGTATATTCACTTCATGCTAGGATACCACAGTGCAGAGAACTTCAGCTCACTCTACATCAGAAGAGATCCACAATAAGGAAGTTTCATCAGTGGTTAAGTTGTTCATGGTCAAGAAATCTCTCCCCAGGTGGTTCATCAAAGAGTCAAGCACCAAAGTTTTATCCCAAGGAAACTTTTGGTGTTTCTTTCAATCCTCATATGCATTGGGGTGTATCCTTCCAATCTATCAATTTTTTCAAGCCACCAACTTCCAGTGGTTTCTTCAAATTGGAAAATAAACCACTTCTCTCTCTCTCTGATACCTTTTACCCAGCAAGGTTTGAGTCAAAGGATTCTTCAGTTGGTGCTATAATCCATAGATCGAAACTTAAGGATAGGAATCATTATTGTTCCTCTTTTTCATTTTCTACTCTCTTTCTATTTCTATGTGCCTCTCCTTTCTACGCTCACATTTCCCCCAGAGAGAGTCTTCCCGAGAGTGAATGTAAGAGTCCCCAAAAAGGTCCTCTTAGATGATATTTCTTTTTCCATTTAACGTCCAACCACCTACCTCTTCTTGAGGTTCCACGCAACCCCATCCTTAGATAGCGCGACCTATTATGTTCCATTAACTTTTTGTCTAGTCTTGATTTTTTTTAGATGCTAAGGACACCTAGGCATGTCCTTTTCTTGGTTGATTAAACGTATTTCATAGTTATCCCATTTAAAACCAGTTTAGCCAACCCATGCCTGCCATTTAAAACAACCAATTCCTCAAGCAATATCCTAACTCAAGCGGTGGAATTTGTGTCCCTTTCTCAACAAATTAACATAATTAAAAGTATTTACATTGAGAGAAATATTTATCCAGTGGATATCACAGTCCCCTCCCCTTTAAGGGGAACATTATCCTTGGTGTTCAATAACCATATTTGACAAACATATTGTTAGACCAAGCTTAGCTAATTATGGAGCCTTATATACATATTTCATTTTATCTTTTACAACACATATTATATGCACATTGGCTTACCATCCACTTGGCAATCATTAATTGATAAATTTATCCATCTTCCGATGACCCTTTTAAGTATTTTAATGCTTTGGAGGTGTTCAATCTAACTTGTATTGTTCTCTTTGTTGCTTTCTTTACACACAATGGATTGATTATCAAACCCAACAAGCATCTAGTGGCCTTCTCTTCTCTTTTACCTTGTACACACACTGGATCAATTTCCAAACCTGGAAAGCACCCAATGCCTTCACTTCTCTTTGACCTCATACACACACTGGATCAGTTTCCAAACCTGGAAATCACCCAATGCCTTCACTTCTCTTTGACCTCATACACACACTGGATCAGTTTCCAAACCTGGAAAAGCACCCAGTTCCTTCTCTTCTCTGCTCTTTGATTTCAAATTTACTAAGTGGGCCATCGAAGGTGATCACTTAGTAACAAATAAATATAAATAATCCCAATTGCTACCCCACGAATATGGAAACTACCAACCAAGTATTATTTTATCGACAAGAATATAGGTGTATTCCACACCTTTGTAGGTTTAAGAAACCCCCATTCTAGAAGTCTACCTGTCCTAAATCAACACAGACCCAAAAAATCCCCGACATGTTTGTGCCAACTAATTACACAACACAAGGGACCTATAGTCCCATACCTGCCTATCCCAAAACATTACACAACACACACACATATACGCATAGTACGGCACAACAATTACACATGGTAAAACACAACACATACACAATACACATAGCACATGAATACATGTACACAATAGTGTTGAAAACCCAAAGACCATTTCATCTTTCCCTCGGACACCAGGAAACACTTCCTATAGTGTCCTTCCCATGCTTCACTACATGCATCTGCTATAGGGAATTTAGCTCAAGTGGAAAAACTAGAAAACCCTCTCAGGTTTCTTGAAACCTAAGGCAAAAAAATTAAGGGATCTATTGCAATAAAAGTAGATGCATTCAATTAAGAAAGCATTAGATTGAAATTGACAAAGAAGAGGTGAATGATAACTTACTTTTCCTTACATGCAACTTAGCTGGAACAATCAATATGGTTGAGAAAGGATCATTATTTAGTTCCAAAGACAATACATACACACAAGATGGAGAAGTATGATCTTCACAACATATAAACTTCACCAATCCAAAACACTAGCAAGTAAGCAACATGATACCATTAAATACATCAATAATGATCATAATCCAAATCATTATAACATAAACATAAGAAGTATGAACTTGAGACAATGATATGGAAAAAACAACAGTAAATCTATATATTCAATGAAGGAAGATTACAACCATAGATGATTGCAACATAAACTCATCCAGCTCCTATATCTTCAACCTATCTCTCTCAAATGATATCTTGACAACATAGCAGTGCATGAATTTTGATCCTGATCACAATGGCACTGTCTCCAATATATAGGCAATGGGAGGCTCTGATATTTTACTAATTCCTTCACCAGTTCACTTTGGGCAAAAGCTAAAGGATGGAAGATATTTCCTCCACTTTATTTCTTTCTCTGGGTCTAGTATTCTTGGTTAGGATAGGAAACATCCATAGATGAGCTTGAGGTCATATTTTCCATCTTTTTAGTGATCTAAATGGATCCGAGAGAACTCTCTAAGTCTTCATGAAACTTTTAAAAATCATGCCAAATATTGAAATCTTTTAAAAGATCAAAGTTAATGCAAATGAAACACCCTTAGCAAAGCAAGGAAACACTATTGGAAGGCAAAAAACCCACGAAATCGTGAATAAAACAGAGTATGGAGGCGTGGAACAAGTGATGCACAGTAACCATCCAATTTGGCCCAACGGTCCAGATCGGATCTATAATTGCAGTCGGTGGTGACCTTCGGTAGAGATCGGCGGGATCCACATGAGTCTTGCAACTGCGATCAACGGATCACTATCGAAGGTGGCTATCGGTGCTATCGGTAGAGCCCACATAAGAGTTGTGACTATGATCAGTGGAGAACTTATAAGTGATTCCATAGCGATTGGCGAGGTCAACGAGGACCATCGATCAAGTGCGCAGATCGACGGCCCGTGTTGCATCGCCAAATCGCAATCGGTAGATCCACAAGAGCGAGGGTATGTGTATATACATATATGCGACCCGATGGATGGACCCGATGAGGTTTTGAACCAGATTGCATGGATTTTGAAGTCTGCCAAACATGTTTTAATGTATTTTTGCAGTTTCATTTGTTAAACAAAATGTGAAGGGGAGAACGTTGATGCGATAAGCCAGACCCAAAAAGGTACCTTAAGGCTATTACATATGATTTCAAGTCGGAGGAAGAGCCTTTTCCAATGCATTTTAGTGATTTTAAATTTATTTACGAAACAGATGGACAGAGCCATTGCAATAAGTGACAACGACCGATAGGAAAACCCAACAGGGGAATGAAGTATATAGAAGGACTTTTGAAGTCTGACATATCATATTTTTGGCGATTTTCTCTGTTAAAATGTATTTTCATTGTGGAAACAAAGAGCAGCAGTTTCAAAGGTTCCAGAGGCCCGAGGCATTCTTACATTATGGAAATGGTGGCCACCTCCCCTTTGGGGCGTTAAGCGATGATTGCATAACGTTGTAAGAGGGATTCAAAGTGGGCAAGAGGCCGGGGAGACTGAGAGCCGAGGATATGAAACGAATAGGCAGTGCAGTTGGCTTTAAAAGCCACAAACAAAGAGCATAATAGGGGGGCAATATTTCAAGCAAATTCCAAGACAGAGTTTAGGACAGAGAGCATTAGGGGAGTCTATGTACTCATAGAGAACTTGAGAGGTTCAAGTAAGCTCTTATTATTGTATTTTTTTTGTGGGTGAGGCTCAAAATTGAGCTCACTATTGTAAAAAAAACTTTGCTTGAAGACATAATAGAGAGGCCACTACTGAAGGTTGGATCATGAGATGTAACCCAGGAGTATTGGGTGAACTCCTTATTAAATTTGATGTGTATGTGTTGCCTATTATGTTTTGTTTTACTGCTTCATTGTATGTGCATTTCGCAATCTTATCAATCCATTGCATAAAATGACAAGGACAAATCCATGCACATAGGTCTGTAATACCTTATTAATTGTCTTAGATCTCATTATCAGATCAAGTGGTATCAGAGCTTTAGGTTGCTAAGGTTAGACAAGCTTGTGTTGCACTGTTAGTGAATGATAACTAGATCAAAGCTTAAATTAGGAGAAAGAGGATTGGTTGAAACTAACCCAGAAATTGGTAGAGTCTATCCTAAGAGGAATATGTCAGAAGAAAATCCCCGGAATCAGACTCTCAGTTCATGGATAGTTTCATGACCATGAGAGCCATGGTAGAAGAAATGTATAGAGAATTTAAGAAAGGTCGAAGTGAAGATTCTTCCACTTCCAAACAAGACAAAGGAACATAAGAATCTCTTATAGATGGCCATTCTAAATACAAAGGGAAAGGAAAAGATATTCCTCTATCCACACCTCCTGATAGCCCTGAAAATAAAAAGAGAAAACATATTTTATTAAACTAGATGTTAAATTTGATTTGCCAATATATGATGGAGAGTTAAATGCAGTGAAGTTATATAATTGGATTAGGTAGATTGATGTGTATTGCAGGGTGAAAAATATTGACTCGAACAGGAGTAAGATTCAGCTGGCCAGCCTACGCCTTGGAGGAACTGCCTTGGTATGGTGGGAAGGCAGGACACAAGCTGACTTGAAGAAGCATGGTAAAATTCTTTCTGTCTGGAGTGAATTTGTTTCTGCAATTAAAAAGCAATTTTATCCACTAGTTTATATGAAACAAGCTATGATGAGTTGCCAAACTCTTCGCCAATTAAAAGGGAAAAGTGTACAAAGCTACACCCAAGAGTTTAGAAAAAGAGCTTTGATTAGATAGGAATTTCTTTAGACTCACATGAAACTTTGTCGAAGTATATAGGTGGTCTACATAGTTATTTGAGACATACCATTCTCATGTTTAACCCCACTAGCATAGATGAGGTATCTGTTCAAGCTACCCATCTAGAGGCTAGAGGCAAGAATGTGAACCCATAGATTGGGGGATCATCAAAACCCACTGCACAAAAGAATAAGGAAAAGAGGAAGTAGAAATGGAAAGAGAGGAAGGCCAATGTTGTACAAAAGACCAAACCTTCATGCACTCACTACAAGAAGGATGGATAGTATGATGAACATTGTTGGTCTTTGCATCTAGAGCTGAAACCCAAAAAGTTCGATGGCAAGAAGAAGAAGAATGTTGCTGCTATACAAAAATATTTGGGGTCAGACTCAAGTGATGAAACAACAATTGCAGCCATAGGTATAAAAGGTTATCCGCTTTAAAGAATGTAGAAATCAATAAGTAGGCACAGGAACTGCTCGAGAAAGGGTTCATAAGACCAAGCACATCGCGATGTGGATCCCCAATAGTGTTGGTGAGAAAGAAGGACAGTTCGTGGAGGATGTGCATTGATTACTGAGCACTGAATAAAATAACGATCAAGAATCGCTATCCCCTTCCTCACATTGATGACCTATTGGATCAGTTGAAGGAGGTTGTTTAGTTTTCCAAGTTGGACCTACGTTGTGGTTACCATCAGGTCAGAGTAGCAGAGCAAGATGCATGGAAGACTGCTTTCAAAACAAAGCAAGGGTTGTATGAATGGCTAGTTATGCCTTTTGGCTTAACTAATGCTCCTACCACTTTCATGAGAGTAATGAATGATGTACTCAGGCCTTTTATTGATGATTTTGTAATTTTATATTTGGATGACATTCTTGTATTTAGTAAAACATGGGAAGAACATTTGAAGCATGTGTAGTAGACCCTAGATGTTTTGAAAATGGAAAATATCTATGTTAAATGATCAAAATGTGAATTTGGTAAAACATCTTTGAATTATTTGGGTCATATTGTAGGGGGTGGTGAATTGAAGATAGATCCCTCTAAGGTTGCAGTCATTGTAAACTGGCCTAAGCCCAAGTCTGCTACAGAAGTTAGAAGCTTCTTAGGGGCAGCACAATATTAGAGAAAGTTTATTGCTAACTTGTCCTTAATTGCAACTCCCTTACATGCTTTGACAGTATTGAACAAGGTGTTTCATTGGGGAGGCAAACAACAGAAAGCCTTTGAAACCTTGAAAGAAAAAATTAGTACAACACCAGTACTAGCATTGCCAAATCATCAACAACCATTTGAGATCGAAATAGATGCCAGTGATTATGGCATGGGAGCAGTGTTGATTCAACATGGTAAAACCATATGCTACCATTTTGAACTTTTAATTCTGTAGTAGTTAATTATCCTATGTATGATAAAGAATTCTATGCATTAGTTTAGAGTATTGAAAAGTGGAAACATTACTTAATGGGCAAAGAAACAGTTATACAAACTGATCATTAGCTACTTCAGTACTTGCACTCACAAACTAAATTGCAGCAATCAAGACACTATAGGTGGATGGGTTTCCTACAACAGTTTCATCTAGTCATCAGATATAAAAAGGGCATACACAATAAAGTTGTAGATATGTTATCCAGACCAATTATAAATGCATCTACTATACTTAAGCAGAACTCAGTAATACATGAAATCTACATTGAACAATATGCTCAAGATATAGACTTTAAAGATGTATATGCAACTTTAAGTAATGGAAAAAAGGTAAAAGGATTAGATTACTATGTTAAGGACCGACTCTTGTATCATTTGGGAAAGCTATGCATTCCACAAACAAAGAGGATTAATATAATTAGGGAAGCACATACTTCTCTGATATCAGTTCATTTTGGTGTAAGCAAAACAATTGCACAGCTACAAAGATACTGCTATTGGCCAAAAATGCATGAAATAGTTTCTAGATATGTAAGAGGGTGTACCATGTGTGCTAAAAGCAAGCCCAGCAATAGAAAATTAGGCTTGTACACTCCACTGCCAATCCCTTCCCGTCCTTGGGAAAGTGTTTCCATGGACTTTATTGGAGGACTGCCAAAATCTAGAAATGGTTATGACTATTTGTATGTTATTGTGGACAAGTTCAACAAAATGTGTATTTTAATACCTTGTAATAAGCAGATTACAGCTGAACAAACAACGAAATTGTTCTTTCAGCATGTCTGGGTGCATTTTAGGTTACACACTTTCATAGAATCTGATGGAGACTCTCGATTTGTTGGGAAGTTTTGGTCAAGTCTGTGTAAATTAATGGACACCAAACTGAAGAAAAGCAGAGCCTTTCATCCACAAACAGATGGCAAAATAGAGGTAGTCAAAAGGACAATGATCTAGTTGCTTAGGGGTTATTGCAACAAGCATCCCAAGCTTTGGGATCAACATTTATGTTATGTGCAGCATGCTTACAACGGTGCTAAACATTCTTCTACACAGAGATCTCCTTTTGAGACCTGTTTTGGTTTTACATCAAGGTCTCCCTTGGATTTTGTCTTTGAAAAAGATATAGCAGTTGCTGGACACAGTGATGTGGAGAAAGCAACCAGATTCATTGAACAAATCCAAGAAATTCACCAGGCAGTGCAAGAATAGTTGGAAAAGAGCCAAGCCAAATACAAGGCAAGGCATGATAAACACTGGGTGGAGCACAGCTTCTAAGTTGGTGATCAAGTCTGGCTGTATATCAGCAAGGACAGAATGCAAGGTGAAGGAAAGAAGCTGAAACCAATAAGGTATGGGCCTTTTAAGGTACTTGAGAAAATTGGTGAGAACGCTTTCTGCCTTGATCTGCCAGCATACATGCACATCTATTCAATAGTAAATGCAGAAAATTTAAGGTTGTTTGAACCTTCTTTAATTGAAGATCCTGAAGAGCAAAGTCAATTTCCTTCCATTGATGATCTGTTGCCTGAATACCTCAATGAGCTACAAGAAGATACAGTTTTGGACAGGAAGGTGAGGACAATGCATAGAGGAGATGTCGAGTACCTAAGAGTAGGACTCAGAGGTTCAAAACCCAACAGTGCAAAATGGATAGAAATTAGGAAAGTGAGGCAGCTGCATCCTCACTTAAGCGATGCTTGAAAACCAACTTTTTGTGGTCCAAAAGCCTTTTTCAGTGGGAAGGCATGATCCAAATGGATCCGAGAGAACTCTCTAAGTCTTCATGAAACTTTTAAAAATCATGCCAAAGATCGAAATCTTTTAAAATATCAAAGTTAATGTAGAGGAAACACCCTTAGCAGGGTGGGGAAACACTATTGGAAGGCCCAAAACCCACGAAATAATGAATAAAATAGTGTATGGAGGCATGGAACAAGTGACGCACAGCAACCGTCCGATCTGGCCAAGCAATGGTCAAGATCAGATCGGTAATCGCAATCGGTGGTGACCTTCGGTAGAGATCAGTAGGATCCACATGAGTCTTGTGACTGTGATCAGCGGATCGCTATCGACAGTGGCTATCAGCGCTATCGACAGAGCCCACATAAGAGTTGCGACTACGATCGACGAAGAACTTATAAGCAATGCGATAGCGATTGGCAGGGTCAACGAGGACCGTCGTCAAGCACGCAGATCGACAGCCCGCGTTGCATCACCATATCGCAATCGGCAGATCCACAAGAGTGAGGGTATGTGTATATACATATATGCGACCCGATAGACAGACCCGATGAGGTTTTGAGCTAGATTGCAGGGATTTTGAAGTCCACCAAACACCATGTTTTAATGTATTTTCGCAGTTTTGTTTGTTAAACGAAATGCGAAGGGGAGAACGCCGATGTGATAAGCCGGACCCGAAAAGGTACCTTAAGGCTATTACATATTATTTCAAGTCCGGGGAAGAGCCTTTTCCAATGCATTTTCACAATTTTAAATGTATTTACGAAACAAAGGGACAAAGCCATTGTGATAAGCGACAATGACCGATAGGTGGAATCGATAGGGGAATGAAGTATATTAAAGGACTTTTGAAGTCCAACATATCATGTTTTTGGCGATTTTCTTTGTTAAAATGTATTTTCACTATGGAAACAGAGCGTGACAGTTTCAAAGGTTCCAAAGGCCCGAGGCATTGTTATGTTATGGAAATGGTGGCCACCTCCCCTTTGGGGCGTTAAGCGATGATTTCATAATGTTGTAAGAGGGATTTGAAGCGGGCATGAGGCCAGGGAGACTGAGAGCTGAGGATATGAAATGAACAGACAATGCGGTTGGATTTAAAAGAAACATACAAAGAGCATAATGGGGGGGCAATATTTCAAGCAAATGCCAAGACAGAGTTTAGGACAGAGAGCATTAGGTGAGTCTATGTACTCATGGAGAACTTGAGAGGTTCAAGTAAGCTCTTATTATTGTATTTTTGTTTGTGGTTGAGGCTCAAAATTGAGCTCACTGTTGTAAACAAAACTCTGCTTGAAGACATAATACAGAGGCCACTACTGAAGGCTGGACCAGGAGATGTAGCCCAAGAGTATTAGGTGAACTCCTTATTAAATTTGATGTGTATGTGTTGTCTATTATGTTTTTTTTTACTGCTTCATTGTCTGTGCATTTCGTAATCTTATCGATCCATTGCATAAAATGACATAGACAAATCCATGCACATAGGTCTGTAATACCTTATTAATTGTCTTAGATCTCATTATCAGATCATTTAGAGTCAACTTTGAGTATACAATAGAGGCACAATTATTTAACTCATGATTTTTTCTCGTGGGCTTGTGAAAGTTGGATAATGCAACCTTCATTTAGATATAGAGTATTTCTGGCTAGGGTAACGTGAGTTTTCTTTGTGTCCAGCGTTAACATGCTCTATTCAAGGCTTTCAGGGTGTGTTACAGTGGTAAAACAGCCTACAATAAGGGTTTATTCCAGTCATAAAAATGTTCTTCTCTTCTAAGTTGATGAGGAGGTATTTTCCAATATAATAGCACCCACAATCTATATCCAAAATCTATGGTTTCTTTAGTTATTCAAGCTTTTCCTAGTATGTTGTGGGTCACACTACTCCCATCTTGCTAATATATCCATCAACATTCCTTGTTCATAATATAAACATGGGCATAATATAAGAATAATTTTCTTATGATGTTAAAATCATAGATCAGCCAAGGCTACTTTTTCCCATTTGACTCCTCACACAACCAGGAATCTTGCATGCCATCCACATTTACATAAAATGAATATAAACCATCATTCTTATACAAGAATGACTCTTGAAAAAACTTGTCTATCACAATGGAATTTACATATGTATATAAATATTAGCCTGGTCATGGGCATCTCACAAATTCATATTGAGATAATTTCAAAGAACTTCCCTTGTTCCATTCTCATGGCTACAATGGCAATGTCCATCATTCACTCTGGACTAACCATCCAGTTGGACATCATGTTGTTTTTCACTAAGCTGTAGGTGTAACAAACATTAAATCATGACAAATAAAACCAAGGTTTATATAACTCATTGTGCATAACAAGGCACAAATTAGTTAATGGAATTCTCTTCTAGGATTCATTCTTTTTACCTTCTCCTTTTACCTTATTCTTATAAGGAAACTTCTTGGCACTTATGTTTTCATCTATTCCCACTATCGTGTACAAGAGTAACTCTATAATATGTTTCAGCATTGGCCTTTTCCCATCCCATCTTACAAGCGTAAAGTTCCTTATTTATTGGAACTCACTCAATTGATCATTATTCATATCCATTACATGCAACCCTCTTAAGCTTTCTTTCACCAAAGCTTCATGGCCTCCCCGCCACCTTCAATCAATTTGAATCAAGGCCCTAATCCCCATGTATGTAAATCAAAGGCTTGTCAAAACATCAATAGGAAATGTAAGAGGAAAAATAAGAGGTGACACTGCAAAAGAAAATAAAATCCATGACTGAATCATAGAGGAAACCACACACAAAATAACATGGTAATGTACACATCTAAAATCAGAATGATGTCAGTCATGAAAACAATAAATTAAAACCACCATTTATAGGCATTAACATAGAAAAAAAAAAACAAAACAAAAAAAAAACAAAACAAAACAAAACAAAACAAAACAAAACAAAACAAAACAAAAACAAAAAACAAAACAAAAAACAAAAAACAAAAACAAAAAAAAAAAACTCAAAATTTTAATTTTATCCCCCTAAATCCAACTTCCATGGCACTTCAAGCCATCATACAAATGCACATATGTATACATGTACATATGCATATTCATATACCAAAATTAGTTCAAGACTTCTTTACAAGGCTCACAGCAACCTTGAAGTCTTACATTCCCCAAACGTTCACAGGTGATGTTTTCAACAAACACACACACACACACACATATATGTGTCAAGGAGCTTGAGGGAATCCCCCCCATCCTTCTTGGCATCCTGCATCATTGACATGTGCCCCTGTGGCTCGTAGGGGCAAGTTTCTTTCTTATTCTTCCTACGGGGATAGTCCTTTCTCAAATTTTCTTCTCCACAACACCAATAGGAGAATATCCTCTTCTCCTATTCAACGTCACGAGACCTCTTCCTGTCAATTCCATTTTTGTTTTTCAAGGATTCATCTTTATATGTCATTTCTCACAACTATTTTCATAGTTAAACATTCCACTCAGTCAACTCTTACTATTCCCAGGTGAGGTTTCTAAGTTCTTCCCTGCAAATATTTAACTCATCTTCCAAGTCCTTGAGCTCAACCCCCAAATTCTTTAAGGTTCTTTTACTTTGGAAGGATGTCCCTCTTTCTCATTCTCAATGGACTTGGTCCATATCCTACTGCACCATGCCATGATACATGTTTCATTTCACTACCACTGAGCCTTGCTATGTGTTGCCACATACACTCAATTTTTAGTGCATTATTAAATATAAACAAATATACAAGTTTCCTTGCCTTGTTGTACCAAGCACGTTTCCTTGCAACTACACACATCTCAATTTATGTATTAGTCACATGTCTCAAAATCTAGGACATAAATATTTCAACATAATTTTTCAAAAAACTAGAATTTCTACATGCACATGCACATATCAGCTCATTTATAACCATGCTTTTAGAAGATTCTAGTTTCTTTGTCAAGTTCATCTATAATTGGAAACCAACTATTATGCCAAAATTAGAATCATTAGTTTCATTTAGTCTCTACACTGACACCAAAGAAACAATTTAAATTCATCCTTTATACCAAGTCTAGTAATAAGGACGTCTACAATCCTAAGAAATTAATTAGAAAACCTTTGACACATCAACACCATTTCATGCTTAATTAGGTCTTTGCTGGATTAAATTTTAGACTTTTACACGAATTTATTGGCATTCATTATTATTAGCCTCTTTATCGAGACTCTTGTTATTACTTGTTAAAATCAACCTTCAAAATTTAAAAAGAATGCCAGCATTCATTGGCTCCATTCAGTCTCTTGAATGAGACTATTACCATGTTGAAGCCTCGAAATTCATTGGAACAACATGGGGGATTACCACCCAGTATGGATCTTAAAGCAGCTCCTTTTCCATTTGGAATGGTGGTTCCGATTGGTTCAACTAGATCTAGTTACCTTATCTCAATCTCCAATGGCCTTAAAATATGACTTTCATTCACCAATGTAGAAGAGACATCAAATCAGTCCTCTTGCTAATCAAGCAAGAAAGTGATCCTTAAGCTGATCTACGTCTCAGCCAAGCGACAACTAAAGTTTGTCTCTTTATAAAGAGGACTTATAAGAATGTAAAATTAAATCTAAATGCAAACTTATTCTATAATGCAAGCAAAAGGAACTAAATCCTAATCCTATCTTAATTAAGTAGATATAGATCTAACCCAACTGAGAGAAAGATATTTAAATGATTGGGATTTAAATATGTTTGGCTTATGATGAACATAAAGCTAACAAAGTAGTTCAATTAACTGACATTATGAATACCGAGTCACACTCTATTAAGAGACATCTTGACTGAAATAATCAACCAACAACATTTAGGGAAAAGTTCACAAAAATGATATTGATTGTTTAATCAGTAATTCGAATAATTAAACAATAATATGAGGAATAAGTTCACAACATATTACTATTTGTTAAACCAGTATTAAAAGACATATTTATGAGTAAATAGTTACTTAGAAATCAGAATTCAACCCATAAGAGCAGAGATAAATAATAACATATGATTGAGACAAATTACTCATACCGACAAAAGTGCACAAATATGAATAAAATGACACATTTCTACCATCATAAAATGAAACTAGTATTTAAAATAGTAGTATTAGAAATACCAATTTATTGAATCCATTTCTCTGGCTCTAGTCTCCAACAGTCCTTTACATTGCTTGAATTTTTGTTGTTACAACAAGAGCTGTAGAAGTGCAAACTCTGCCCATCACACATAATTCAGAATGCAAAATAAAAATCCTCAATAATCCCCAGATCTGAGATTTTCACTCCTCCCACCTACAACTCTAAATCCCTATTATATAAGTGCTTTTAAAATTCCAGAATTGCAGAGGAGAGAAGCCCTTTTTACATTCTACAATCTGGTATTTATAATATTTACAAAAGAATTTAGAATAAGAAAGTTTGTTGAAGAATAAATCTGTTTAATCAATTTTCATTGGCTCAAAATTCCATTCTTCTATTGTTGGAGCCTTCTCATTCATTGAAATTATTTTTTCTTCATCTCTTCAACTGTTTTCCTGCAAAATCAAATCAAAACAAAATTAAAATGTAAAAATAAAATCAAAATGCCAAATATGGAATTAAAACAAATCTAATCAAATTCAATTAAATAAATAATTGAAAAGGAAATCTAAGCTTTCTATTGATGCTTGTGATTATTTAATTGGCTAAGGATATCATTGACGAATGGATTTTCATTCAAAAGAGGCTTGGGAAAATGAAAATGCAAAAAATAAAATTTAGGAAAATTAGTTTTATTAAAAATTCAGAGCTTGATCTTCTACAGAGTTTTAGACCTAATAAATATTCAAATCTATTAATGGAACCTCCTCAGAAATGTTCTTCTTGATTTTATCTTTCCAATGAGCCATCCTGGACCTCATTTGGCCAAATAAAACTCAATCTATGAGTCTCCAAAATTGATGAGTCAAAACTACCAGAATTCTGGAATTTTTGCTGCCTAGGCTAAAAATCAGAATTTTTTGATTAAAATATAATCCTAAATTAAATTATAATTAATAATCTAATTAATATTAATTAATTGTATCAACATTATTAAACTTAATTAATTATAAATTAATTATTAACATACTTAAGTTAATTAAAAATTTTAATTTAATGATTGATTTAAAATACTATTATATTTACATTAAAATTACTTCACATCAAAATCTAAAATTAATACAATCATAAGTAATGTGAGCTTTGGTGTAAGTGTTAATGGAGTGGTGGAGGGTTATGGAGTTATAAGGAGGGTGGAGGTCAACGGGAAAATGGAGTGATAAGGAGTGGAGAGTGAGGTGGAGGGTGGGTGAGGTCATGGTGACGGGAGTCATAAGGTGTTGAAAAACTTTGTGTTAAAATTTTTAACCCCTACATAAAACTAAATCGCAAATCGGAGTTTTAATACCAATGCATAAAAAACAAAAAAAAATATTTTCGATATGTGATTTGCGATGTATCGCATCGTAATTTTTTATCGCAATTTTTGGAATGAAGCAAGTGATATGAAGTGAGGCTCATGTGGAATTAATAATCCTACAAATTGGACTATAGTCACTTTACAATTTTGAGAATCTAGTCTTGGCAATTTGTTTTAAAATAATAAATTGGAGTAAATTACCAAGATTCTGAAACACGTTTTCATCCGTTGTATGATTTAGCTGGGTCATTTTGTAGGACCATTAGTGAAAAAATGAAAAATTAATAAAAGTTAACTAAAAGTCAATATTTATAATGAATGACTATTGAACTTAATTAGTTACAAAAATTGAAATATTATACATTTATTTACATTTTTAGTCTAGGCGAGAAAACGATCAAACTTCAAAGGAGTATTATTTACAAACCGGTTGACCAAATGAGTCGAAACAAGTATCAATAGAAAGCTTGTGAAAAATCAGATTCAATGAAACAATCAAAACATAAATCCGATGAAAATGAAAAAATGATAAAATTGTAAGACAATTAACTTAAATGAAAATCATAAAAGATGCTTAGCCAAAAATTTATAGAAAGGGTCCCCATTATTTGAGTCAATAAGTCAAAAATGGGGGGTGTTGAGTTTTCCCTACAACAATGGCGACACACTGGGAAGAACTAGTTATCTTTGGTTAAAGATAATGAACTTTAATTTACCAAAAGGTTAAAAATAATGGAGTTCAAGAAACCGGCTAACAGTAAAACATTTCCATATGTCCCACATAAATAGATTAAGTAATATGAGTTTGTAAAGATAAGTACTCAAAACAGATTCGAGTAAAATTCATAAATCCAAATTTGGGAAAATTTGTTTTAAAACTACCTCATATAATAATAGAAGAAGGTAGAGATAGGAGTTTTTTGATAAAGCATATATCCATTTTATGATTGTCTCTGACATTGCTTCACTGCTAGCGAGCCTGAACAGTACCTAGACGAATTTGTCTTTTATGTCATACAAGCCTAGTCCCGCTGCCAGTGAGAGATCATAGCCTCGACGGGTTTACTTGTATTTCCCATGCTTCCTCTTTAATCGCCCTTTTGATAAGATCTTCAATCTTTTATTTTATGATGTATTTGAGTGAAAGAGGTGGGATGGTAATAGAGACTTATGTTTAATGGATATAATACTTTCATAATGTTTGCTCCAAATTCTTTCCCTGCAACCATCAATCAGAGGCTTTTATGTGGAGGGGTGGGATGGATTCATTATGTTAAACTCAAATCAATTCTTTCCTTGAAAAAGTAAACTCAATCACCTAGAAATGATGTGTGTTCCTCCATGAAAAATATTTAAAGCTAGATGATCTTATGATTCCATAAGGATATGTCTTTAATGATAAATGAAATTCATTGAAATTAGGAGAATTAAGAGATTTCCCATGTATGTCAATAATTGGTAGGCGAGGAAAAAGGCCTTTCATATAAATCGTGACAGAGCCACCAAAATGAAATCAAAATTGAAAGCAAATGGAAAAGAATTATTAAACTAAAGTAAGAAAATAAATCATAAAACCAAAAGAAAATTGAAGAAAGAAAAAACTAAAAGAAAAATCCAAATTTAAAAGATAAACTCCATCAAGACTACTTATACAAATGTCTCAACAAAATAGATAAAAGAAAATAATCATGTGAATGTTCCTTCTTTTGTTGAGATTTAGATAAATTTTATCTTGCAGAGTTATAAACATTTTGGCTTCCGATAGCAGTGATGATAGATAATATATTAAATGAGAAGTCTCTTTCTACTGCAAACTTTCTTGTTTCGAAGCAAAACCTACAAAAAACATCTTAATCATTTTTCGAATAAAAGCAATGCTTAAGGAAATAGTTAAAGGTTCAGAAACTCCCGAATTTAGCTAATTCAATGAGAATCATTACTGCTTCTTTCAATAATCTCAAAGAAAACTAAACAAAAGAGAATGAACTTCAACACTGATCTAGTAGAGGCGCAATAGGTTCATGAAGACCTGCAAAAACAGAGTTAAAGATCAGCAAAAATTAAAAACGAAACTAAAAACAAAAGTAAAATAATGAGAATGGGTACATGAAACTTACCATTGGAGAATTGCATTTAATCTTACCTGAAAGATATCATTTTCTCCAATACTAGCTAACTTCTTACTTTAATTAGAATTAAAAGCATGAAGAAGTTGAACTAACTGAAATCTTATTAACCCAAAATCATCATTTATTAAATCTATACTAAAACAAGCAACAAACTAGAAGAAAACAATGTTTCATGTTCTAGGAATCTGAAGTGAACTGAATTCATCATAAATGAAAGGATTCTTTTTAATGAATTGTAGCGATGAATGTTCTCATAATATTATAAGTTTCATATCAACTCCATGATTTTCATAAATATTTCAGAATTAAGACCAAATCCAAGATAATGAAATACAAATGTGTAGATGGGGAGGTCTTGAATTTCATATATTAAATATAGAGTGATATATCTAAAACTCAAATATAAGAGAAATAAAAATGATTTAACCATGTTGCAATTTTGTTACCAATTTCTTCATTACCATAGTGGTTGCCCAATAGTGCCTTAAAATCTTTTATACAACACGTCTTATCGAATTTTTCGCATCGCAAGTTTTTCTACCATGCATAACTTCAAACTGTGAGATTCACCTTTACCAATATGTGATTGAATGTTATGTAATAGTTAAAATTCATTGGCAGAGAGGCATATATCATAGCTGTCGCATCAGAGGATGTCAAGGCAATATGCGATATAAGTGTTGCGATGACAAGGTTGCGATATCAGCATGTGCAATGAGAAATTGCGATGAAGCGATTGTTATATTGGAGAATAGTCATATCGGTGATCAAAATTGTTAACAAAATGAAAACCGATATGATTCTTGTGATAATAGGATTGTGATAGATGGCGTGGCTCACTAGTGGGACCAACTTTGAATTTTATAAGAAATTGGCAATTGGAAGATTTTGAATACGAGATGTAATATCATTGATATGTCTATATGCGATATAGAATGGACTCGATCATTCTATCATGCGGATTTAATTTCATATCAGATCCGGGACATCGGAACCTTTAAACATGTGCCTCAACCAAAATTGTGATTTATGCACAGACGCGATATTTGTCATAACTGGATTTAAATGTTGTATCGGGTCCGGGGTTGTATCTCAATATTGGTGAAGTCAAATATCGAAGATTGTTGATTCGAGATATCGGAGAAATTTAGAGTATGCTTATTTGAGAACCTCTGATATGCGAAACGTGATATGAGAACGCGATATGAGATGTGGCATTTTACAGGTTTGAAAACTTCTTAAGGTATTCAATTCAAAAGAAAGTGACCAAGTTAACTTTACTTTTTAACAAAATCCCTTTTAATAGATATCGGAAATATTGGATAATGGAATATGTTTATTGGATCCTTTTCGAATAATGAAAATTATGATATTAGAGTGCTCCAATATGAATCTTCTGATATTACCTTTTAAACGCCTCTTCGGTTTTTTAATGAATGAAAGAAAAAATAAAAATTCTCAAATTCTTATAAACAACCAATGATACTTCCCTGAATATGTTGCGGATTTGAAAAGGTCTAGTTCCTTGCTTATCTTAAGTCTCCATAATCAAGTCGATGAAGACCTTTAAAAGAAACAGAACAGAATTAAGAAATAACCTTTGAAAAAGTAAAACTAACGATAGATGACGATGAACTTGTAAACACGTTTCTGGAAGAAAATTGATTGTAAATTTACCTCATGAATCTTAAAATTCCCCCAAATTTTCTTAAAATTTGCATATGTTCAACCTCACCTACTAATTTAATCTAAAAATTCTAAGTAATGAGTTTTCATCCAATGTACATTGGAAGACATGAGTGGTGAAACTGAGCTCTTTTTTAGACATACTTGTGAATAAAAAATCGTCAAGCTGTAGCAAATTCTTGGAATTTCTTTATGTATGATAGTTGTGATGATTTTTTTCCAAAACAATACAATGAAGTGCTTTCACAAATATGTATGATCTAAGAGCTTCTACTTTTTTAAGCCGCTTTCCAAAAACGAAAGAGGATGCCCATGATCATGTTCCCCTCTCGAGGGTGGAAGCTCATGAGACTTGTTAAAGATTGGCAGATGTTTATTTAAGATCTGTTGCATCTCAGGATGAATCAGAAGAGAATTGGGTTCGAAGGCTTGGATGGCATTAAATTGAGCTATAACTCCATGATGGCCCTTTTTTAACAATTTTTCCATCCAATGTGAGCTGATGATAGAGGGAGCTCCCGCCTGGAGTCCGCGAAGGGTATGTGTGTGGTTGTTATGCTTAAATCTCATATATAACTCCTGGAAATCCATTGTGATTGGGCCAAGTGTGCGAAGCCATTCAGCACCTAGGACAATGTCACACCCTCCCATGTGTATGGAAAACATGTGGGTCTTTAACTGATAATCCCCCATTTGAAGTTTGACATTTTCACAGCAGCCTTCACATTTCATTGTTCCCCCATCAGCAATTTGGACTTGGAAGTTAGAAACCGCTCGTACAAAACAATGCACTACTTCCGCGACTCTTTGATGGATAAAATTATGTGTACTTCCACTATTAATCAAGACTACTACTGGGCGATGCTTAATAAAACCTCTGATTTGAGAGTTTGAGGCGAAGAAATCCCTGCCAAAGCATGCAGTGAAATAAATGGTTCTTCAGGTACATTGTCCTCCTCGTTGTCCTCTTCTTCCTCCACTAGTTCCTCAAGTGGTGGAGCTTCCTCCGATGAGATGTGATCAGTAGCATCAATTTGAAAAAAATTGGGCTCCTTGCATTTATGCCCTGGGGAGTATTTTTCATCACAGTAGTAACATAAGCCCTGCTTTCTTCTTTCTGCCATTTCTGCAGGTGACACCTTTTGAACCTTAAGTGTTTGGGTAGTGTTGTGAGCCTATGGGGGGCAACCCTTGGCGGTGAAATTTGGGCGATTGGACTAGGCCGCTAACGCACGTTCTACTTCACGAGCTATCTTGCAAGCCTCCAGCCATGTTGGAGGGTGGTGCAGCCGGACGTGAGCTTGTATGGCCTCTTTAAGACCACTGATAAAACATTCCGTGTAGAACTCATCTTGTAGACCTAAAGTGCAGAAAGCTAAGGCTTCAAAGGCTGTAATATATTCATCCACTGTTCCAGTCTGTCGGAGCTTAGTGAGACGACCCAAAAAAGTAGAGTCATGGTCAAAGCGATCCATAAGCGCTTTTTTGAATGTGTCCCAAGTCAAGGGCCTTCCATAGCAACGTTGATGCCATTGCCACCATTGCCATCTTTCATTGTCCAAGTACATGCTCCCCACACTAAGCTGAGTGGCATTATCCAGGATGTAATTCAGATTGAAATATTGCTCCATTTGTGCTATCCATGCTACCGGGTGAGAGCCATCAAATTTATGCATGTCTAGCTTGGGTGGTCGCAGACGGGATTGTTGATGGGTGCCCCAGAGGTGAAGAGAGTGGCTAGACTCACCCTCACTGTGTTCATTGCCAATATATGCCTCCTCGCGGGCTTCCGCCTTGCCCATAGAGAGAGTTGTAGTTATTTGCTTCAACTGGTCTTGGATTTCTTTCAAGGATGCTTCAAGTTTGTCGATCTTCTCATTCGCCATAGCTTGAGCTCTAGTTTCTACCATGCACCAATCCGATGTACTGGAAATTTTGGGACCGCCCGAATTTTTTGGCTCTAACAATTGAATGGTACCACCTTGCTCAGCTCGTCGTCCTAATTCTGATGGGCTAAGTCACCAATAAGCGCCCCGGGGGGTCTCAGACTTTTTTTTTTTTGAAAACTCCTAATGGAGTTTTACTCCTTGCTTAGTAATACTGCAGTAGCCGAATCCCCAAAATGTCACTGCTGCCAAAAGTCCTGTGAAAATCATGCCCAGGTATAGGAACCCACACAACTACTTAGATCTGGATGGTGGATCTGATGGATCTAAGAGATCTGAATGGTTGATCTGATAGATCTGAACGGCGGAACAGATTGCTGTTGCGGATCTGATGGATCTAATAGATCTATATGGTTGTTCTGATAAATCTGAACTACAAGACTAATTGCTGCTACTGCTGCAAAACCCCACTTGCGAGATCTGATCTAGCAAAGATTATGCGTGATCCAGAAATAGAGAAGGGAACTATGGTCTCAAGGAGTTTCAGGAGCTACAGATCACAATATACATAAGGGTCTGACAGTAGTACTCGGCCCAATCTTTCAAGGCACTAACCAAGGAGGATCAACCGTACCCTTAGCCATACAACCCGACTACCCTATTGTACGGGCGAGTAATCTCTCCGAGTGTTGTTCTCGGTGTACTGTAGCATCAAGAAGGCCGACGGTTTATCTATGGTGAGGTTTCAAGGGAGCTAGGGGGCTTCCGATATACTCAGTGGGTACTTGGCAGACAGTCCGTTCACGGTTCTGTCTAATGCGCTACTACTCGAAGGGGTACCCATAGGGGTTACAAGGGAGTCCAACAAGTGTGACCACCTCTTGTATTTCCTGCATACATGCCTCCCCAAATCCACAAGTTTATGCGCTCAGCGACAGATCCCGTGGTTTAAAGATGCCAGAATACGTCTCTAGCCAAAAAAAAAATTGCTAAAATTGGAGATCCCACCTTCCCTGGAAAGCGCTCTGATCCCACTTGTTATTCTCTTAACTTGCAAGACGATACCAAAATACCAAATATGCGAAGCAATATGCCCAGAACATAGAACAGTGAGAAATAACAGCAAGTATTTTATTATTCAGAAAGCAATGTTCACTTGCCTCTTCGAGGGGGCAACCTCCAATAGAGCAGAGCTCGATTACAAAATAAGACACGATGCTCCTCACAGGGAGTCTCTATCCTTTTTATAGGATTCATACATGCAATACTATGGGGCAATACCATGGTTCTTATTAATACCAACTATCTAATACCATGGCCCATTTGCAACTAACTGTGGTCCCATCATTAAATGCGGGTTAACCACTTACAATTATTAATATGGGTTTTATTGACTCTTTACTTAACTATAACTATGACTCAATCCTATTACATAAATAAAGGGGTTAGGGTGGGACCCTAACATCTTCTTATGTTTCGGGGACGAAACATGTTTAAGGGGGGTGGAATGTAGTATACCTAGGGGGGATAGTATGGGGTACAGAGGGAGGTACCCAAGGGAATAATGTAATAATATGATGGGCCATAGTAATAAATAAAGTGGTTAACCTGTATCATGTAAGGGATCACAAGTAGTTAGCAATAATGTAATAAGCCCATGGTATTAGATAGATGGTATTGAGGAAACCATGGTAATGACCCATGGTAGTGTATGTATGAGGTCTATATAGAGGCTAGAGACTCCCATTGAGAGATGTCAAAGATTATTGTATGAACATGCATATGGCTTGTGGAGTGTTCTCCTTCCATAAGGAGTGAATGTATGGTGTTACTCTACCTTAAGGGTTTTGATCAATAAAGAAACATTTTCTATTATCATATATTTCTGGGTTTATTTCTATTATCATATATTTTCATATCAGATCTATAACATTTAACACCTAAACACTTATTTAGTTAATTTTCTAAAAATTAAAATGACCCGCTTGCAGGAACCCTACCATCATTTTTCCATGATAGAGCCCATCTAGTCCAAGTGTTGAACCTGGGTGCTATCATACCACTCTGTAACAAACCCCCTCCTAAATCCCACCCAAATCATAGGTCAGAAGGAGGTGGTTACTATATTAACCCAAGATCCATGGTGCCATTATGGAAATGAGGTCTAAAAATTTCAATATTTTTTGACTAACTTAAAACCTCAATTAGAAATCATCGTTGCATTTGTCTCATGAAGAATATTTTGGTGATATAAAATTTTACTTCAATCCAACCTTTGGATCAAAAGTTATGGCCATTTTATTTCTACCGACTCAAAAGGTGCCATGCCATAAATCAACACATGGCAGGCACATGGTTGTCCTAGCCAACCTCTTCTTTCAAAATGGCGTTATGGCATTAGTTGTCAACCCAATCATGGGTTGGGTTTTTATTTTATATATATATATAGATATATATATATATATATATATATATATATATATATATATATATATATATATATATATCTATATATATATATATATATATATATATATATATATATATATATATATATATATAGAGAGAGAGAGAGAGAGAGAGAGAGAGATATCAACGTGTCATTAACTATCATCAACTAATATATTTTTTGTTGATGGAAACATTTCTCATCTCATGGGATCTGTTACCCAATCCTTCCTCTCTTGCGCACTTACGAATATTATGGGATCGGTATTTTGGTTTGACCTGTAAGGTAGGCACACCCTCACACCAATGGTTAAATTTTTGAGCTCATGTGTACACCACCATAGCCCAAGCTTACATCATCCCGCTTCTTTTAAATTTTCATTCCAGCCTGTGCTTCCATGGAATAGCCTTTGAGATTATGTGTCTTGGTTGGACCACCAGCTCACACCCTCACTAAACTACTCCAGTGGCCCTACTCCTACCATGGAAACTCGATGTTGAGTCAACTCGACTCTCCCTTAAGTGCTGCACATTTCCACATCTAGGAGATGAACTTTGGGACAAAGATATTCCCATCATTTGCCGCGCTAGTCTCTTCGTAAGAGCGGGCATGTCTTCAACCCTTTTCTATTGTGACAAAACTTTTGCATGGTTATTGGGCCCCTTCCACTGGATAATATTAAGACTCCAACTAACACCAGCCTTCTCCACCTTGTCGGCTTTGCCACACTAGCTCGGTGTTGAGTTAGCCTAGATCTCTCCCCTGCGTGGCCATTTATGAGCTTCTAGAATGTAATCTCTAGGATTATGTCATCCCAATCCATTTCCCAATCATCGATCACCCTGCATAATCTTTACTATTCATCATGTTGGCCTCGCGGTAGATTATTCCTTGTTGTCATATGATTAGCGACCTGGATTTCCTGCTGACTATCCCCTTGCCTGATAAACTCATTCAATATCATGGATAAGACTAAGAGGTTGAGGATAAGAGAAAGGGGTCTTTCTCCTGCTCTACGTTATGTTCACATCTGCATACACTTAATCAAGGTCACAGTGTTTTTTTACAATACTTGGGTCTAATAGAACCCACATTGAGCCATTGACAAGGGAATCCAACCATGGTTCAGCTATGTTAATTATAAAAACATATGAACTTGTGTTAGAGCCTAACCATATCCATTAAGTGATTATGAATCATGTTTTAGTGAATCCCTTCATATCTTACTACAATAATACCTTCTCTGGATTCTTGATGATAGAAATACAAGACACGATCTAGGAACTTGTCCATTCAGGTCTAGGAACTTGTCCATTCAGGTCTAGGAACTTGTTCATTTAGGACAAGGAATTATCCATTTAGACTTTCATAGGTTTGTGGTCTCCTTTGATGATCAATTAGCGTACCATAACACATAAACCTAACTAGAAGCATAAAAAGGAGTACATGTCCATAGAGGAATAGATTCCCATCATACTTGTGGCTTAAAGGCAATATCATGCCAATATTAGGAAGCATAAGCCAAGTTATCGGAGCTCTTAAAGTCATCTCCTCCACTGCAAGGAGAACAATGATTTCTCAGCCCTAAACTTGGAGAAGGTAAAAATATTGACCCAAGAACATGAGTCTGCGTTACTGGAAGGTTTAGAGAACCTTTAGATGAAATATATAGACCAACAAGGAGAGAGGGATATTTGATATGATACCCTAACTCGTAATCAAAACAAGTTCATGATCATGTGATTTATGAAGGAGCTTCCATAAAGGGTTACTATCATAGAATATATATATATATATATATATATATATATATATATAGATATATATATATATATATATATAGAGAGAGAGAGAGAGAGAGAGAGATATAATCAAACTAATAGAGCACAAATACAGCTAAGCACCATGACTATAACTAGTCATTCAAATAGGGATTTATCACATCATTCTAGCACCGAGACCACATATAAAATATAACACCCGGTATTGAAAAATTCACATCATTGTTTGCATAGGAAAGATGTGAAATTGTGTGAAGTGCAGGAATGTAAATCAAGTCATTCAATCTCATTAACTACAACACTAAAACACAAGGTTCACTCTGGCTTGAGCTGTTGTTAACAGGGGAATATAAACCTAGAACTAGGGTATACATTACTGAAGACTTGGAAAATACTACCATATAAAATAAATAGGTCAATAAGGACCAGAGAGGAAGAAATCCTCAGTAATACTAGACAACCTGTTACACAAAATATTGTCACCATGACTATTTGCAGTCAGTATGGGTCTATCATCATTCATACTGTCCTCCTAAGCAAAGTCTCAAACCTCAACTCTTCATATCAAGCTTTGAAAATGAGAGAAAGACCTTAAAAATCATTAAAGATCTGGTTCCGCCCTTTCTCTCACTATTGCCTGCGGTCCCGCACCCCCTGTTCATGTTACCTGCGGACCTGCCCGCTCTGTCTCTAAAGGAGTGGGTGCATACCCCTGTGAAAGTCAAAAAGGCGCAAGTTTATTCTTAAAAACTCACTTTGGGTTAATTCTAGATGATTCTAGAAGGAATTTTGACGTGGATGATTCGCTCCTAGGTGGTTCATGCATCCCAAAAGTGAAGGAGCTAATCCCTTTATGGGAGGAGCTATCCCTTTGAAGGAGGGCTTTATCCCTTTGAAGGTGGACCTAGTAACTTCCCTCCATTGCACTATAAATTAAGGCATTGGGTTGGTTGCTAGGGGGGTTAGAAGCTGAACATGGAATTGAGACTTCCTAGTTAAGCTTGAGAGGAGAGATCACATACCTTTTGGCTTCATTGGGAAGAGAGTGAAACTTGTCAAAGTAGAGGAGACTTCTTGATGGACCCTGGGAGGAGCTTGTATAGCATCAAGGCACAGGTTGTAAAGTTCTTCTTTGATCTAAATTAATACAATCAGATTCATTTTTCTCAACAAATTGTCTTATGTGATTTGTTTCATGAATTCCTTGATCATCATGCTAAGTATGCTTTATTATATTGGATTTTCAAGTGCTATATAATTTTTGTGCTTGTTTTTGTTTGCAAATTCTCTACAAGGGAGCTCATTTGGATCAACAGAGCGAGGCTTCCACAAACTTGCATTGGACCCAAGGTAGGCCTAAAACACTTGTTTGCCTTTATTTATAAACTGCATATTTAGAGAAAGATAGAATTTGTTTGGTTTGCTTGTCGGTAGATATCATTAGATACTAGGGAGGTCGGTCTTGTCCGCAAGAACAACTCATTCCATGTGACAAAATGGCGACTCCGCTTGGGACTTGATTTTTTGATTTGCTTTACTTTGACTTGAGAAACTGTGTTTTTGTTTCTGTTTTTGGCTTGTTGTGTGTGGAATTGGGTAGGTTTAGTAGATCTTGGATTATTTTTTATTTTTCATACTTTTGGGAGAGGACCGCACCCTCTGCTTGTAACACAGTGCGGACCTATCCGCACTTTTGCTTTACACACAGAGCAGTACCGCACCTGTGTGGACTGCGGGCCTGCAGACCCTGTCAAAATTTTGAAAAACTTAAGATTTTCTCTTTCAGTCAGCTTAGGATTTGTTTAGGTGTTTTTACCTCTGCCCAAACCTGCATGTGACTTGTCAGGAACTTTTCTTAGGTTAATTCCATTGGCATTAGGGTTTTAGGTGAAATTCCTAGAAGTTTTGGTTGTCGGGCTTGATTTTCATTTTGGTCTTGTAGTAGCTTAGAAGCCTTAGAAGCCTCAGATCACCTTGGTTTTTACTGGCCTTCTTATGAGTCTGACCATTTGCAAAATCTGCCTTTGTTGAGGAATCCATCTTGTTATTTCTCTTTGCGAAACTTCGAAAGGACTTGTGTTAAAAGTTTTGGATTTCATTTTTAGAAAAGAAAACAAAAATTGGTTGTTTTTTGACTGATTTGTGATTCTGGACAAATTAGTCCTTAGTTTGCTTATAGCTAAGTAAAACATCCTTGAAAAGAAATCTTGTAAGCTTTTACTTCAAATAGTTCTTAGAATTTATAGATCTCAAGATTAGATTTTTCCATAGTTTTGAGTGTTTTATAAAAAATAATAAAAATCTCTTTTGGAAAAAGTTTGTTTTTGTAGTGTTTGAGTGTTTGAAAGAAAAGGGAAATTTTTGTGAGCATAACTAGTTGTCTCGTTTTTTAGTGTATTGGAAAAGACAAAAAGCTCTTCTTTTGATTTGTTTGTTAAGGAAAACATTTGTTTTTACAAGTATTTGCATTCTCAACTCTTTCCTAGCTAGAAATTCATTGAAGGGAAAATATTGCTTATCATCTTAAGTGCATTTTTTAGTGATTTCGAGTCGACTCTTCACACCACAAGTTTCATCTCCGCACCTTTTGACTTAAAGAAAAACCAATAAAATAACGCTTAAAGTAAAATCTATTTAGTAATGTTTTTGCTTCTAGGGCTCTATATCACCAACATAGCTTAGGCTAGTATCTTGGAGTAGGGAGTAATTAACTCTCCAAGATAGTAAAACAAACAAGTAGTTGTATCTTGCGGTAGAGATAAAATCCAATTGTTACATCTATGCTCTGGGAAAGCTCCTCTTAATGAAGAAGCACGAGATCATATCTAAACCAGTGTGGGAATCAATCCTTCCTCATTGGGAACAATAGAAGATATTCACGTATTAAAAACGGTAAACCTCGAATTAACCATTGTCGAGGAGCCTGGGGTCACTTGTTGGTAAACCTTGGATTATGTCAAGGAGCCTTCAAGGGGATTGAGCTTGTTACTCTGCCCTTGCGTGCGTATCAGATCGTACACTGTTCCCCCAGGTATATTTGTTTCCGTTGGTAACCATAGTGACCATATTCTATAGGATTCTTTCCTAAGGTGACGGTGGAGGGAAGATCCCACTGTACCTGGAGCAGACGTCGGCTACACTCACTTGGATTTTCTGGGGGGTTCTCTTCACTCAAGACGGTTTAATGGAGAAACTTGTGCCAGTATATTCATTAAGCAGGTTGCCGGGGTAACTGTTCCAACCACCATTTCTGTATTGAACTCTGCGACGTTGGATTTCATCACCAACTAGTGTCTTCAGTACGGAAAGTTACTATTTGTGTGTGGTTTGATCTCCTAGATTCTTTAGGCGTGTGATTCAAAATTGTTTGGTTCTTTAGAGGCTTTAGGTGGTTTTCATTGAGATTTTTCTTTGTTTGTGTGTGAAGTAGTTAAAATATTTAATCGTGGCTAAATTACCAAGGAAGTCCCATAGACTTTGGGGCCAACCTCTTGAGTTTTCACCAAGCCAGCCTGAAGGGCTATGAGCCCTTGTAACTCCTAGAGACAGTAGAGTTGGGTCACCTGAAGAAGGAGAATCTTCTTTAGTGGTACATCATGATTATCAAGCTCTAGTAGCAGATTATAATCCACAATGTGTTTCTATTTCCGAAGTTACTGGTAGTTTTCATCTACTAGTGATTTAGATCAGGAACCTGATATATTTGAACCTAAAACTAAATTTGCTGCTACGCCAACATCGGGATTTGCCTCTCCAACTTCTAGTGGTCCTGGTTCACCCAGGGTAGAAAGAATAATTACCCAAAATCTTCCTTCTGGACTTATAGCTATTGAAGAACTTGCTACTCCGGAAGAAGAAGGTATCCCTATCCCTGAAAATCAACCAGTTATAGAACTTAGGGAGCGTGAATCAATCTTTTACAGTCCACCTAGGAGCAATGCTTGGTATCTTTCATTGACCAATTTTTTGGAAAACCCGGGACTAATTTTTTCACCACCTCGCATTCCTTTTCACCCAACACCTAGGGGTTATTATCCTCCATTAAATATGTCAAGACAGTCATCCATGTTTTCTCAATCTCTAGAAACCTTTTTATATGGCGGTCCTTCTGTTCCCTCTGGGTATCAGTCACTTACTGGTACTTTTTCGGGAGCATCTCCTCAACCTATTGAACAAGGGTTATTAACTGGAAATAATGGAACTAAGCCATTGAGTGTAGAAGATATTCTTATGATGTCAGGTACTATTCCTAATCCTCAACCTCAAGGTGGCCAGTTACCACCTGGGGGGCAGCCTCAAAGTCCTCAATTATCACCTGGGGGGCAACCTCAAGGTACCCAATTTCCGCCTGGGGGGCAACCTCAAGGACAGTACATACCTACGGGACAGTACGTTCCTCAAGGTCAACCCCAGACTCAGTATGTACCTCAAGGTCAACCCCAGTATCAATATGTACCTCAAGGTCAACCCCAGTATTAGTACGTGCCTCAAGGTTATCAACCTCAAGGTCAGTACCCAACCCAAGGTTTCCAACCACCTTCCGATCAATCATTTGTCTAAGGAGCTGGAAATGTACCTTTGAATTATCAACCCTACCCTCAACCTGGTTATGGTCCTCAATATTCTCAACCTGTTATGGGTCTGTTGGGACTCAGAAATGTCATATTTTCATCCACCTTTTTCCTTACATTTCATCATCCCATTAACCTGTTATCATATCACTTTCCTACATACACTTGGGTTTCACCTTCTTATTTTCCATTTTATTCATTTTTGTATTATAAGTGAATTTATGATTAATTATTAGAAAATGTACATATTTTTATATATCTCAAGAATATGTGAGTTTTGTGATGTGTAGGAAATATGTGAAGAATTAATATCTCCTCCACCATATCAAGGAGATAATTATGCAAGCCTTTTTCTATGGAGAAAATCATGGAGGCATATCTTTTTCTAAGGAGAAAATCATGGAGGCATATCTTATCCTAAGGAGAAAATCATGGAGACATATATTATCCAAGATATGTGAGAGATTTGTGGGATCATGTTTGAGAGATTTGTGCGATGATATCTTGTAATAATGGGAAACTAATTGAGAGTGCTTGAGAGAATATTTGATATGTAATTATGGAAAGGTTATCTTCCTCATGTATATAAGAGAGTGCTCTCTCTTCATTGGAACAGGGAATAATAGAGAATGGAGATTAACTTTGATTCTTTCATGATTTGTAATTTAGTTATTGTAATATAATTTGACATAGTTTTATTGTTATGAGCTCATATCTGTTGTTTGCCATTCACTTCTTCACATGTTGTATTTATTTTCCTTTATGCAATTTCATGCTTTCCTAGTTAGTGTTTCAATGCTTTAATTTGATTTCAGTAATTTAGATTAGATTAGATTAGATTAGTTCCACTTCAGTCCTACATATATAGTGCATGTGTCTCGTAAGTCTACGGACCTCGGATTGATAAATTAAATAGTTGGGTAAGTACTACAACGGAATTAAACGAACATAGTTTCACCCAACATTTTGGCGCCGTTGCCGGGGAGGCACGATGGATTGAAGTTTAGTTTGATTTTTTTTTTTTTTATGCAAGTGTGTTTAGACATGTTCCTAACTCCGAGGTGTTAAGGCGGTAAGACGTGGGGAACAGCCTACGCATCGCATTCGAGATACCGTAATGGGCTCGACCTCTTATGGATCAGGGCATGTAGGGTGTGTTTACATTTATGCAAGTGTGAATTTTGATTTCTGCAAGTGTGTTTGATTTTCTCAACTGTGAAGAGTGTTTGATGAATTCATGGTTCATGGTTATAATTGAAGCATTTGATTACTCAATTAATGAGCAGTCCTTGTAAGAGGGTTTAATTGAGTATTGAATTCAAGATTATTTCTGTGGTCCTTTTGTTTTTAATTCAATTTTTAGTGTGCTGATTTTTATTTGATTTTCTCTTTCAACATGGTTTTATAATGAGTGTCAGCTTGGAACTACTCACTCAGATCCTAGCAGAAGTCGGGATCTCTTCTTCCTTGGAAGAGGAGATCTTGACAAGAATTAAAGGTTCAACTACTCCCCAAGAAATAAATGAAGATTCAACATCTGAAGAATCCTGTGTATCTGATGGCGAACAATCATTCGAACAGGCGATTGAGGAAGAAGAACAGCAGATCGAAGAAGAACAGGAGTTACAACATGATCTGAGTGAGAGTAACTGTGCTTATCAAAGCTTCATCGAACAATGGTTCCAGGTAAGTACTAGATTAGATTCATTTTTTAATTTTTTAGTTAATTTGCAGTTACAACAACTAGACTCATCCACTCTCGAATATTGTCATTTTTCATTTGAAAAATTGATACTGAATCTATTGTTGTTACTGCTGCGTGAATGGCTTCATTGGAAGTTTAACTACACGTAACTAATTTGTAAATTCTAATTAATAGCGTAGGTAGGCTTTTAGATTTAGCTTTTGCTTTCATTTTCAGTTCTGCTTTTACCTAGAATAAGTATGCTCTCCTCCTGCATCTTTGTACGATCTCGAGGATCAGAAAATAGGTTTCAGTTTTGCTTAGAATAAGTATGCTCTCCTCCTGCGTCTTTGTACGATCTTGAGGATCAGAAAATAGGGATGATTTAGGCGACCAATTTCAGGAATAAATAAATGTTTTTGCAATATGCTTTCATCAAAAATATCTTTCAATATGCAAATCTTTGTGTCCATTTGTTAAAAAGAAAATTTAAAACTAAAAGATAGGATTAATTTCATTTTCTAGACTGTTAATAATAAAAATAACAAAAAATAAAAATAAAAAATAAAAATAAAAATAAAAAAAATAATAATAAAAAATAAAACAGTCAACCAGCGCACTCATGTATGGTTTCACACGGGTTATAGCTTGATAGTTGGAAGCTCTAAATCGGCGACGAACATTCTTGTCATCTAGGATTTGAATCTCAAATGTAAAATATTTCTTTAGATTCTTGACAATCATCACCAAAAATGGCAGTTTAATACCAAGTGTCGTAGCAAGATCTGTAGGGCATTACACGACAGGACATTACACTTTTGTTGGTACTGTTAGCACTTGAAATTTCACCTCAGGCTGAGAAAGGTAAACCTCAAGGCAACATCAAACCATTTAGCCTCGTAGCTAGCCCTACGGGGCAGGAGAAGGCTCTCTCCGGTCTATCTCGGTAAAATCTTCAATAGATGAGATGACCAATAAGGTAACACTGATATTAGGCTAGTAAACTGATCAAAGAGTTTGATTTGGGGTTTTTGTTTTGGGTTTTTGGTGGCAAATTGAGGAGAGGGCAATTTTGGGTGCGGGGATTGGACACAGTGTCTGCAGGGGGTTCCTTGGGGCGAGGTAGGAGACAGTGTTGATGCCTTTGATTGAGGTGGAGGGTCAGGAATGAAAAGTGAAGAGCTAAAGAGAGCAAACAATAACTTTGAATTCTCTTTAGACAGTAGAAAACATTGAAATTAAACAAACTTAAAAGCAGAGCATGGCAAGCATGAATTCTTACTTTAACACTTCATTTGTTTAATGTGCAGAAGTAAAAGAAAGGAAATGAGTCACATAACAAGCTTACAAGTACATTGAAAAACACACCATCAACACATGAGTCCACAAGGATCCCAAAGAGGACTGCAAAACCCTGGTCTTCCTTAGCCAAAAATTGCAGAGATACAGTGAATAATACAATGATAGCTTCTCCCTCAAGAGTCCAACCTTCCAACCTCTGAAAATGATTGAGAAAATACATAATATAGGTAAACCAACCTCTTCCCTTGCCTCTAGGGGTCGATCTCATCCTTCTAGGAGCTGTTTCAACCAATTCTAAACTGAGCACTAAAATCTAGGCAGTCAAAACAACTTGCCTCCATAAGCTAGGAAACCAATTCATTCACTTAACATTTACCCTTTTCATGAATGAATGTTCTAGAAGTGTTACATAAGAGTAAAAGTGTCTAAAAAGTACAATAATTACATCAAAGAGAATCACATTTCATCCCAAAAATTCAAACTAAGTCAAATCTGCGTTTTTCTGAGCTGTACACTGAAATTTGGAAAAGTTTGCCTGACGGGTCGCGCGCCTCTGCCTGACGGGTCGCGCGCCTTTGGAGCCACTTTTGGGGCACTTGCAGGTGTCCAAATTGGGCAAGAGTAGGCTTGTTGGAAAGGTCTGTGAGTCTACTTTCCAACCCAACTGAAATTTCTGAATTTGGAGTTCAGTTTCCTTGTCAAAAATCAAATCTCCCAAGACTGCTTTCTGCAATTCAAAAAAGTGGCAGAAAGTCATTTTTTACTAGTTTTTTGATTTTCTGGAGGCCCAAAACTTCACCAAATCTCAAGTCCATCCATGAGCATGTGTAACTTTGCATGAAAAATCTGGAAATGCTGAGTTTTTGTCAAATGGAGTTGCCATGATGAAGGGTCGCGCGGGGGGTGAGACCTGTTAATGGGAAAAACCTGCAAATTGCACAAAAATTCACAAATGACAAAATTTTCTCCAAATTTCTTGAAATTTGGGCTGGGAGTCCCCAATCAAGTACCATGCTCAGTCAAAGAGGCTTTGACCAAAATTTGGAGTGGATCGGGCCTTTTCCGTCGTTTTAGTGCCTTGGCCAACCTCCTTGGATCCGGCGATTGTAATTTTGACATTTCTCTAAAACCATGACACCTGTGCAAAAAATGAAGGAGGTGTTTCTTCTTTGGCATGTTGTGGACAAAAACCTCTCTCAGTTTTGCAAAATGCATCTTTGATTGCTCTGAAACATCATTTGAGTGCGACTTGTCCCGATGTGTGAAACAAGGAATTTTGTCGAAATGGAGCGAAATGAAGGGGATAGGGGGCTTCTAAATTCTTAGGGAAATTTTTGGGAGTGGGGAGGGATGTTAGGAAGCAGGGGAAAGTGGAATCTCAGAGATTGAGTGAGGGGAAGGGGTCCAAAAGGGCAAAACACAGGCCCAACCTAGAAAATTGCCAGGTTGTAGCTAGAAACTAGGGTTTGTGCAAAAATGAGGAATTTGGGGGATCTCAGTGATGGGAAGCATTTGATAGGGTATTTTAAGGATAGGGGAAGGTGTATGAACATCAGGAAACAAGTTTTGCCGGTGACTTGACCGTCCAAGAGAAATTGACTTTCAAAACCCTAGGAGAGGGAAATGACCTTGCCAAGGCACAACTGAAGCATGAACAAGGTGTACAATGACTCATTAGACACTGAGATGATAATGAAAACCCTAAGAATGATGATAGACTCAGCTGAATAATGACATGGACCGACATTTTGACAACTTTAGAAGGAGTTAAAGCAAACCCTAGACCTAATGCCTAGTGACCAAATTTTGCTTGAAAACTCTTTGAAATGACAAAATTTGACATTGACACTCTGAGACCACTTTGGAAGAGCATATTTGATCATTGGAGGAAGGCTGGAAGGACTGACACTAACAGGTACCATCCTATCATTGTATCCACCATAAATGTAATTAGATTTTTGGTGGACATGCTAATTCACATTTGGGCCAACAATTTCCAGAACATCGGACTGAATCTTGTAACCATTTAATCTGTCCATTTACAACTTCTTTGTCCCATATTTGCAATGGTTTGCTCCCAAGGCTGTAGAGGATTGAAAGAAAACCGGACTGGGAAGTATTCTTGAACATCTCGACAATCAGTTCATCTCTTCCTGAGAGTCGTGTCCTGATCAATTGATCTGCGTGAAAATTTTCATTCTGAGAAGAAGGACTTCTAATTGATGGATTCGTCCCCAGATGTCACAGGACTCTCACTGAGAAAATCTTATACCACTATCACTTCACACATGTTCTACATATAAATTAATAATCTATTGAAATTTTAATCCCTGCCGCCACCAATGGAGCCGGAACTGCCATCGCATCCTCATAAAAATCATGTGCCGAACCTTATCTGATTTGATGCATCAACTATTGGTACTCGGCCAGATGGAAATTCTGCCTTTATCTCAGGAACCCATGGAACTATCGTTGTGAAACTATTTTGTCCTTCTTCAATGCCCAGATGTTTCCCGAGTTTTTCCTTTCCAACCAATTGCCAACAATGCTTTTGCAGCTTTTCGATCTTTTGACACCTCTTCAATTATCCAATCCAGGATTCTGGCTTTCGAATTTGATTGATAAAGACAAACATTCATGAATTCACACAATATATCTGTAGCCCGACACAAATGGATCCTGTCTTTTCAAAAGCCTGTTCAAAATTTCTGATGAGATGTGTCTATCGCTAATCTTTCCGCCATGCCCAACTGAACTTGGAAGATGCTTTTCCCAATAGGAAGAACCTGGCTTTGCCCTATGAACACTGATGCAATGGGACCAATTTACACTCTGCTGAGAGCGCTTAGCATAAGACTTCTCTTGTACCACAAAATCTTGAGACTGAGATTCAAATTGTTACCATCACTGCTCGACCTCTGAGCTAATCTCTCTGATATGGCGTCCAAGTCTTGGATGGGTGTATCCAATGGTTGATTCTTGTCAAAATGTTGCATTCCGACCGCTCGATGGCACTGATATCGGCCCAAAAAAAAAAATACGCCCCTGCCACCATCGTTACAGGTTTTTCACAAAGCTCGATGGTTCCCTTGCTTCAACAATTAAACCACCAACATAAACCTGTTCTCTATTATTAACCCGCCTATCCCTCCTATTCGATATTGATGATGCCCTCAGTCTCTTCTCCAATCGCTCCCGTGCCTCCAGTATAACTTCATTGAGGTGATCATTATCATTCTGGTCTGTCTGGTACAGGGTTATAGGTCTTGTCCTTGGATTGCTTGCAGCTCTGCGATTAGCAAAAGGCACGGCAGCCTTGTCTTTCCAGCAGCCCAAGAATTCTAGCTATGATTTGAAGAAACAGCTCTGAGATAAGACATGATGTATCACGACAAATGGCCTTTTGCGGATCCACGTTCCTGTAATTTGAATAAAACTCTACAGATTTTCACAGTCGTCTTCAGCCCACATATTGGGTGGGAAAACGTATATTTATTGTCAGAATGGGCATTTGATCCAACGCACACTATTCGTGAAAGCTCCGGTCGAACTTAACTCCACCAAACGCCCTTCGATATTTTACAACTTTAGAGAAAGTTATCGTGACCTTTACAATTGTAAATCATCGTCAATCACGCCTCCAGACGAATTGCCTCCTGCTGACCTACGTTCCTGTAATTTGAATAAAAGTCCACCAATTTACACAGTAGGGCTTCAGTTCACGAATTGAGTAGGAAAATTTATATATATATTATCAGAAAGAAGATTCGAATCCACAACTCCACAAATTTACACAGGAAAGTTTCAGTCCACCACAAATTGAGTAGGAAAATTTATATTTATTGTTGGAAAGGAGATTCCCTCTTTCGGGAGGCAGGAGTCGAACAGGACCGTCGATGAGCAACATTCCAATTACTGGGATCTCAACCAAAACAACTGAAAATTCACCCGAAGTCATGTGATCGGAATGTCAAGACTGTATCAATCCCCTACCTTTCTAAAATTCTCCTCTTCCAGAGCCTCCTATTCAATTGCATCTTTCCAATGACCTCCTGTGGTTTGTAATTGGGAATTTTTTTTTTTTTTGGGCCATATGTGTGTTCTGTAGTTCGGTTCAGTGTCTGAGTATCTGAGTTTTGACCTACCCTCGGGAGCAACGTTGTCTGATTTTTTCGGACGAGACAGAGCAGCATGGAGATCGCGCTCAGGGACAAAGGAATGCTGTCCCTCATGTTAATGCGGATCGAATGCTCCCAGGACCAGCTCTCGGCTTCCATGGTCTACAAAGACTGGAACAAGGTGCCGACATCGTTAGCCCAGAGGTTGACAATCAGGTCGCGTGTACTCCTCCCTTCTCTTCTGCAGCTGAATCTCTCTCGATGCACTGATCAATTTCACGATCAAGATCTCCAGATGGCCTCCAAATTCTTAAAAACCTACGTATATTATCATTAGGGAACAATGCCCAACCACAAGAATGCATTTCAAATGTAGGGTTTGTGAATTTTGTGAAAACTTGTACCATGCTCGAGAATGTTTCCTTGACTTCCATACGCAATTTGCAGGTATCGAGGCCATGACTAGAGTTTGTAATCAGCTTGACACTATTTGTCGGATGATACCCTGAAAAGCCTTAAAAACTGTGAGACTTACTCCGTTTGGTTTGATAAAAATAGGTCCGACGCTTCTGAAGTTTTCACTCGAGCTTGAGCCTTCCTTCGACATTACCCTAGCTCTCCAGTCTTTGGCCACCCACTGCCGCAATCCGCAGGAATTGTCGTTATACAGTACATGGATTTTCTTTCTTTCTGATAATTATATGCAGTAGATAAGTAACTGCAAAGAGGATATTTTGGAACAGATAAGTATCATAAGCGCTTGGAAAATATGATCTATATTACTGTTTCAGTAGCAATGGATGGCACCGCTTTGATTCTATATGAAATTATGAATGATGTAGTGGCGAAGATATAATGTTTGCGGGACACACGAAGTGTTTCAATTATTCAAACTTGCCTAACTTAATGTAATGCATAATGTATAGTTGCTGACTTGTAGTTTAAAAAAAAAAAAATCGAAATAAAAAAAATAAATAAAAAAATAATAATAATCCAATAAAATTGCCTTCATTCATAAACTCATTACTTGTTCCCTAACAAGTACAAAGCTTTTTCAAATGTTTTAAATCAATTTTCGTGCAAAACAATAAAAACATTATGAAAAAGTATTTGAGTCAATTGCATGGGGACATGCAATAATTTTAGTTGGGGGGAAATCAAAGTATGTTGGGAAATCAAAGTATGTTGGATTTTTTTTGTGAATTTATGGGCAAAAGTTAGGATGCATATACTAACATATGAAATGAGATTGGTGTTATGTGTAGGACAACGAGAAGCTTATGCAGAAAGCTCAACATTACGATGCGACACCTTTTTCATCCACAATTAGAGTTATTTCGGAAAATAATTAAAAAAAAAAAATGGACATTTTGTAAATTCTTGAAAATGCGCTAATTTGTTTTTGAGTCACTTCATACAGGAATGATCGATGGAGATGGCACACAAAGGTGACAATTTTTATGCAGGAATGGTGCTAAGTTTTTCAGAGTCTGCAAAGTGATTTTTTTCAAAATCACAATGAAACATGCATCATTGGATGCTTGATGGAACAAATTCTTCACTGCACATATCATGACATTTTCCACTACACACCTTTTGCGTCATGATTACTTCCCTTTTTCCTTCCACATACCTAGACCATCCTTGTGTTGCAGCCCATCTTCCATTTCCTTATCTTTCATGACTGCATGCACGCCTATTTTTCTGAATCGCATACATCCATTTATCCTTTTCAGTTTGCCTTTTGAATAAAACTCATTCCCTTTCCATGATTACATTGCCTTGATTTCCTAGCCATGCTGATCCACACTGCTTGTCCGTGAGTTCTTTCTATTTATAGTCCTACCAAATCTTTTTGTACAAACTCACGTTGACTGATGTGGGATTCCTTAAGGCCCACCTTTCAACAAGTCTTGCCCCATCGACACCAGCACCTTATCTGGGAAATAGACTAGAGTTCATTTTGAGTACCTAGAGGCTTGCATGCCTTAATGGCAAGCTCTCTCGCTGGCGATCATGGGAATACATCAATGTCCCTTGATTTTCAGATCTTGCAAGTGGCTCGACCTCGACACATCCATTCGCACTTCGCAAGATGTACTCCGGTACCTTGGCACTCATTGACATCAATGGTGAGTTGCCTCGCATTGGTTAACGGCATACATCAATGGCCGGTAATCCAATGATTTCTATTCATGCTCGACATCGACAAATTCATTCGCATGTTTAGAATTGTACCATCGGGTTTGTAGCGGGTGAAGACTATACACTTTTTCATGACTCCCTTAGCAGTTACAACAGTATGCATTCTGACCTATGAGAGTACCACAGTACCACTTTCAGCTTTTATCTTTTCCATGATTCAGCATCAGCAGTTCAGATTCCTTCATTCTCCAGGATCCAGTTACATCAGTCACATTTTCCCGATCCAACAGCAGCAGCAGCTACATTCCTATTGCATACTTCATCATTCTTGGGTAAGTAGAGGTATGTTGTTTTCTAATCTTTAATCATGCAATTCCTTATATGCTAACTTGAATATTTTGGAAAATTCCCTCACCATGCTACATTTCCTTTCATGCGCCATGTTAAGTTGCATGCGGACATGCAACCAATTCAGTTGAGGGGGGGAGAACTACATTCACTACATATTCACTTCCATGATTCCATTTCTTCACCACTATCACTCCATTTACCATTCACCAACATTTATTTTCCAATGATACTTTGTTGCACTTTGTTTCATACGCAATATTGGCATGCTTCATTAATATTACAAAAGGGCTTTCTTATGCACATTATGATTTCCAGTGAGTGTTTACATTATTGAAGAAAAGAGAACAAAAAATGAAATGAATGTTGTTAACACAAGAACCAACATTCTTTGTATTCATGGTTGTCACACAAGAACCAACCATAAGAAAATGTAAATTGTTACTAAATGTCTCTCACATATCCTGGAAACATTTAAGACATCATCATGTAAAGCCAAAGTTCAATATGCCAAATGTTCTTAAAAGATACCCATGTATGGTTGCATGAGGACATGCAACAAGTTCAGTTGGGGAGGATGTTGGGACTCAGAAATGTCATATTTTCATCCACCTTTTTCCTTACATTTCATCATCCCATTAACCTGTTATCATATCACTTTCCTACATACACTTGGGTTTCACCTTCTTATTTTCCATTTTATTCATTTTTGTATTATAAGTGAATTTATGATTAATTATTAGAAAATGTACATATTTTTATATATCTCAAGAATATGTGAGTTTTGTGATGTGTAGGAAATATGAGAAGAATTAATATCTCCTCCACCATATCAAGGAGATAATTATGCAAGCCTTTTTCTATGGAGAAAATCATGGAGGCATATCTTTTTCTAAGGAGAAAATCATGGAGGCATATCTTATCCTAAGGAGAAAATCATGGAGACATATCTTATCCAAGATATGTGAGAGATTTGTGGGATCATGTTTGAGATATTTGTGCGATGATATCTTGTAATAATGGGAAACTAGTTGAGAGTGCTTGAGAGAATATTTGATATGTAATTATGGAAAGGTTATCTTCCTCATGTATATAAGAGAGTGCTCTCTCTTCATTGGAACAGGGAATAATAGAGAATGGAGATTAACTTTGATTCTTTCATGATTTGTAATTTAGTTATTGTAATATAATTTGACATAGTTTTATTGTTATGAGCTCATATCTGTTGTTTGCCATTCACTTCTTCACATGTTGTATTTATTTTCCTTTATGCAATTTCATGCTTTCCTAGTTAGTGTTTCAATGCTTTAATTTGATTTCAGTAATTTAGATTAGATTAGATTAGATTAGTTCCACTTCAGTCCTGCATATATAGTGCATGTGTCTCGTAAGTCTACGGACCTCGAATTGATAAATTAAATAGTTGGGTAAGTACTACAACGGAATTAAACGAACATAGTTTCACCCAATAGGGTCCGTACCCCGAAATGAACTTAGTGTGGGATCCATCTCAATCTCAACAGATCTTGCAACCGAATGTACAGTTGTCATCTCAAACTAGACAACCCTTGGTTTCTGTTTCACCCCAGCAACCTGTCCAGTCTACTATTCAAACTTCTACACCTTCTGTAGTTTCTCATTCTGGGCCTAGTACGCCTCGTACTCCACCTCAAGTGACTACTGCAACATCTGTTCAATCTACCCCACTTACTTCTAGAGTATCGACAGCTCTGGTTTCTACTGTTCCTGTATCAACTCCTCAGACATCTTTACCTCAGTCTGGATCCACAATTCAGACTTCGGTTCAAATGCCTGTAGGACAACCTGGTCCAAGTACGGTTGTCACAAGTCAACCTCAATTTACTTATCAACCATACAAGGGATAGTACCAATTCGGTCCTACTGTGCAGCAGCCAGTCTATCAGTATCAACCATACCCTGGGTATACATATCAGCAACCTCAACAACCCCAGTACGGTCCGGTTAATCCTGGTTTTCCAGGAGGATATAATATCCCAAATGCAATTCCAATTCCTAGTTATCCTGGATATCCTCCTCCTGGGGCTAGTCTCATGACCCAAGGTTTCAGGGACCCTAATCGTCAGTTACCATTTATTGCAACTTTGGACTTGCCAGACTTGTCACGCCTTACGAACGATCCAATTAACTATCTTCCGTTTTGGCTGCCAATGCCGAATAAGTTGCCTAGTGATATTCCTAAGTTTGAAGGCAAATCAGGAGAGGACCTGTCGAACCATGTGATGACTTATCACCTCTGGTGTGCATCTAATTCCATTTCAGATGATTCAATCTGTTTAAGGCTTTTCCAGCGCACTCTAATTGGTCTTGCGGCCAAGTGGTACATTGAGTTACCGCGAGCCACTTTTTATAACTTTAGTCAGTTAGCTACTTCATTTCTAACTCATTTTCAGTTGTCAGTCATATATGACAATGGCACGAAATTATTAACTTCATTAAAGCAGTCAACGTCCACTTACATTTTAGATCACATTCATGAATGGAGACGTCGACGACGTTTAGTGAATTTTTTTATCCCGGATCAGATCTTAGCTAAATGGTTTGTAAAATCTTTATTACCAAAGATCACTGAGGATGTATCTAAGGCCAGAGTCGTTACTGAGGAGCAAGTAATTGCTCAAGCTCAGTACCTTGACTTAGTTTATACGCAGTCAGGTACGTTACACGATAAAATCCCCGATCTTCCTAAACAAAATCAAATAACTGCAGCTCCTTCAGGGTCTCATGCCACTGATGGTATGATTGGTACAGTTAATACAAAAAGTAAGAAGAAATCTTCTAAGAATTCTTCTCCTATCATAACTTTACCAGATTCCCCGACAGGACATTCTTCCGCGGAAATCTCCGCCGATATTCATGTTGTAGAGTCATCTACAGCCAAATCAAAATCCGGCGGTAAGAAGAAAGGGAAGAAGAAAAATAAAATAGATAAAAATTTGAAAGAGAAACCAGAAAAAACAGAATCAACTGATGAGAAACGCAAACCTCGTTATCCTTGTCTCATTTGTGATGAAGAGCATTTTACAAGAGACTGCCCTCATCGCACAGAGGTTGCGAAAATTGTCAAAGGTCCCTAAACGCCTGCTGTTTTGAAGGATCCTTTTCCTAGTCAAGACAATAAGATGATAGGTTCTTCCTCAAATGCCTCCGAAGAACCCATAATGATGATGTCCCATGTTAGGATTGTACTCAATCACGTGATTATGGAAGTAAAAGTCCTGCTGATGGTAAGGAAGTAGAATCTTCTCATTCGAACCCATCAACTTCAACTCCCGGTTCCGATCCACTACAGATCGAGAAACCTAACCTAGACTTAGTAATCAAACTGCCCGCCAAGGGTATACTTCGAAAGTCAGCTTTCAATCCACATGCGAGAGCGGCTTAGAACTATAACAATGTTGAAGATTTGGCTGTTTCGCCTTCAGCAATGTCGGCTTTGGAAGTGCTGTAATCATGCCCATCACAGCGTAAATTGCTTTTGTCGGCTGTAGGAGCTGTTGACGTTCAGGACTCGAACCTTATAATTTTCGATCTAGAAAATAGTACACCGCACTTACCTCATCAAATGGCTTTCCAGATCCCAGTGTTAGTCAAAAACAGACCTTGTTATAGGATTGTGATTGATGAGGGAGCCTCAACGTGTATTATGTCGATACAGTGTTGGAGATCGCTTGGTTCTCCTACGCTAAATCAATCTCCGATGATTCTAAAGGCCTTTGATGGCCGTGGGTTTCATCCTTTTGGCATTCTACAGGATTTACCTATAGGGGTTGAAGGCAAAAGTGTTAATCTAGACGTGGAGGTGGTTGATGCCCCTCTAGATTATAACCTTCTCTTGGGTCGTAGTTGGTCTTATGTTATGACAGCTATCATTTCATCGGTCTTTCGGCTTATAAAGTTCCCTCATAATGGAAAGATCGTAACTATAGACCAGCTGACTTATTTTTCATCCGACCCAACCTCTTCTGAAAGTATTCAGCATGTCGACAAAACAACTATCCCGTATAAGGATGTTGGAGTAAGACTAATTAAAGATTCTGGTTTACTAGGAACTTTTCATTTTCCTCCTATCAAAGTATCGTCTTCTACTGCAACCATTCATATGATTTCGTCAAACACTATTGTTTATGACGATCCTTGGATTGTACCTTCCGAATCTGAGATAGACTCAATTGGTGATGTTATGCCTTTGAGTCCATATGAAATTGTGTATCAGGCTGTGCAGTCATTTTCCGACCCTTCTTCAACCAAAATTGACTTAATGAATGTGGTCCATGAGGAATCACTTTCAACAACTCGGATTCAACAATATTTTCCAAAATTGTTCACACTGATGAGCAAATTCATGAAATCCTATGTGTCGATGATTTACCATGGGAAGATCTTCATCATAGATCTTCGTTTTTACATGAGATTGATCGTTTTGAAAATGATTTTTCATCTATTTTTACGACTGAATATGTCAAGAAACCTCAGAATCCAATGAAAAATTCTGATTCAAAGTTAAATTTGGGAAACATTTCTCAAACTATTCCTATTGATATTTCGGTTAAGCCTGGAATTGTTGAAAACATTCATATAGGTGCCTCTTGTACAAAAGATGAAATTCAAACATATAAGGCCCTATTTCAAGAATTCCGCGACGTGTTTTCCTGGTCATATGAGGAAATGCCAGGAATTGACCCAGCAATTGTTGTTCATGAAATCAAAACTTACCCGAATGCTAAACCCGTCCGACAACATTTGCATCAGATCCACCCGAGAAAAGCTGCTGCTATTAAAGTAGAAGTTGAAAAATTACTCAAAGCAGGTTTCATTTATCCGATTCCGTTAACGGATTGGGTATCGAATATTGTTCTTGTTAACAAAAAGCAAGGGACAATAAGAATATGTATTGATTATAGGGATATTAATCGAGCCTATCCAAAAGACAATTGCCCAACTCCCTATATCGATCAAATCATTGATGATTGTGCCGGCAGTGAAATATTCTCCTTCATGGATGGTTTTTCCGGATACAATCAAATCAATATTCCACTTGCTGATCAACCAAAAATGGCTTTCATTTGTCCATGGGGGACATTTGCTTATTGAAAATTACCTTTTGGGCTCAAGAACGCTGGGGCAACTTTTCAAAGAGCCATGTCTTATGCGTTTCATGACATCAAGCACATTGTGCAACCCTATCTCGATGATTTACCTGCTCATTCATTACATCAAGCTGATCATCTCATCCATTTACGAGCAATCTTTATGAGGTGTAGGCATTATCGAATTAGGTTGAATCCACACAAGTGTGTTTTCTATATAGAAACGGGTTGGTTACTGGGGTTTGTTGTTTCGAAAGCTGGCATTCACGTCGATCCCTCGAAGGTTGAAGCTATTGTCAAATTGCCTCCTCCTTCGAGTCTTCGCAACCTCCAAAGTTTGCAAGGGAAAGCAAACTTTTTACATCAATTCATTCCTAACTACGCCAAGATCACAAAGGGTTTTACCCGGTTGTTGAAATAGAACACTCCATTCTTTTGGGATGAGATAGCTGATAAATCTTTTGATGCACTAAAACACACATTGACCCATGCCCGTTATTGCATCCTCCCAACTACAACCAGGACTACTTCTTGTATCTCACCGCCTTGCATTCCACCATCGGAATGGTGTTAGTTCAGGAAGATGAATTTGGTACTGAACATGTGATATATTACCTTAGTCGAACTTTAAATCCAACTGAGCTAAAATACTCACATGTGGAGAAATTGGCATTGGCAGTTGTTCAAGATGTCCAACGTTTTCGTCATTACATTTTACTACGTAAAACTACAGTAATTTATGATTGCAACCCTATGATCTATATTTTGACCAAACAATTGCTAGGGGGAAAGTACTCCAAATGGATTGTGATCCTGCAGGAGTTCGACTTGGAATTTGAAAAGTCTAAGTCGAAGAAATCTTTAGTTTTTGCGGAGTTGATGTGTGACTTCCCGTGTGCTGACATGGAAACTGTGGCAAAGGAGCCCATTGCGGACGAATCCTTGTTTCTAATCAGCACTTTAGATCCATGGTATGGGGATATCATCATTTATCTGCAGAACCAATCCTTTCGGCCAGAAATTTCAAGGTCAGAACGTCGAAAAATACGATTCTAGTCCCAACAATTCAAAATTATTGGAGATACACTTTATCATCATGGGGCAGACTCTGTTTTCGACGTTGTTTAACTCATGAGGAAGCTGAAAGGGTTCTAAATGACTGTCACTCTGGAGCGTGTGGCAGACATATGTCGGGTTTGCCACAGCCCAAAAGATTTTGCGCGTTGGCTATTTCTGGTCGTCTTTGTTTAAAGATTGTATTAACGCGGTCCGAAAATGCCACAACTGCCAAATTTTTGATCGAAAGATGCACGCTCCACCTGCTCCTCTCCACCCTATAATTGCTGTCAGTCCTTTTGTGAAATGGGGTATCGATTTTATTACATGTAACCCTCACTCGCCCGGGGGGCATGCGTATATCATCCTTGCGGTAGATTATTTTACCAAGTGGGCCGAGGTGATGCCTACATTTGAGGCGGACGACAAAAATGCTGTGATTTTCGTGTTCAATCATATAATTGCTAGGTTTGGTGTTCCACAAGTGATTACCACTTATGATGGGCATCATTTTCGAAACATTATGATGACTAAACTTACAGGCCAACTTGGCTTGCGTCATGACAGTTCAACTCCATATTATCCACAAGCTAATGGTCTGGTTGAAGCCATCAACAAAGTTCTAGTCATCATGATCTGACAAATCATTGGGATTCATAGGTAAAATTGGCATAACATGCTATTTTCAGTGCTTTGGGCGTATCGAACCTCAGTAAAAACGTCAACCGGGTTCACTCCTTTTCAACTAGTTTATGGTCTGGAAGCTGTGTTACCCATTGAATGCAAAATCCCATCATTGCAAATGGCCATCGAATTACTTCCAACCACTTCCGAAGAGGAAAAATGTTTGTTATACTTGGCTCAACTAGATGATAATCGACGTGATGCTGCATTAGTGATCGAAGCTCATGCCAAACGTATTAAAGCTCAGTATGATCGAAATGTTACCCCTCGAAATTTTTTGGAAGGAGACCTAGTCTTATTGTACGATCAAGCAAATGATAAATTAGGCGCTGGGAAATTCGTACCCATGTGGCATGGTCCTTATGTTGTTAAGCGAAAGTTATCAAAAGGGGCCTATGAATTGGTAGACTTTGACGGGGTCTCTTTAGGTAAACCCAGAAATGGTCTTTACCTGAAGAGGTATTATGCTTAAATCTGGGTGTGGAGATTTTTAGTTAGGTTAGTTTTCTTTCTAGCTGGTGTGTTTTAGATTAAAAAGTGTGCTTAGCTTAGAGAGTGTTTTTCGTCATTATTCCTGCTTATCTTGGTTTTACTCTTGATATTGCAGATGTCGATGCCTCTCCAAACATACATTGGTTTTGCTGATGGTGCTTGTCGTAATACATGGAACATTTCTTCCGCAGCTTGGGTTATCTATTCGCCCTCTGACGAGTTGGTATCTATGCATGGGGTAAGCCTCGGTCAAACAACAAACAACATTGCCAAGTATAGTGCAGTGATTGAGTTATTATCTGAATCTATTTCATTTGGGATTCGGAGTTTGATAGTGAGGTTAGATTCTGAACTCATTGTATTACAGCTTAATAGAGTATATGCCATTAGAAATCCAGTGTTATTGAGATTATTTTTGAGAGTTCATCTCTTGGAACATGAATTTGACTATATTGAATATCAGCATATTCCAAGATATTTAAATACATTAGCAGATGCAATTGCTTCTCGAATGTTAAGTAGACATTTGCAATAATCATACAAGTAAATTTAAAAACATTCCATAACATGTTTTACAAGATAAGCTGGTAATAGTGATATAGTATAACATAGGAGTGTGTCAAATATATATCTTCTTCGATCATAGGTTGAAAAACACCTTATGATCGGAAAAAATGATAGTACAAAAAGCAAAAAATGTCATATGTGTCTACAACAGGCGATCATCCTATCACTGGTGATGATCTCGATAAGAAACCACTGTACGGGCCACCCTGCAAAGGAACCTCCTGAAAGGTCCTGGGACCCCAATCACATAGCGTTGTAGCCTAAGAGGAATGTCATCTATGCTGGTCTCCAGAATGTCTGTTGTCAATCGCTCTAGATGACTCTCCAATTCGGCCAAGGTCTCTGCTGATTCGTCCTATGGGACTGGTGCTGCTGCAGCTGGTTGTTTCCTCTCATAGGGCCGGAGAGTGGCTGGTCGTTGTGGACCTACATCTGCATTTGAAACTTTTACTATCAATTTTGGGACGAGATAAAAACAAAAAATAATAATAAATTAGAAAATGTTGAAAATGATTTTACCTGAGTCATCCCATTGCTCTCCTGGTGGAAGAGCCATGTCTGGGTCACCACGAAAATCTACCCCAGTGTAAGGAAAGTCCTGAATAGCAAAAACTTGGTTCTCCAACCAATGGAAATACTCAGGAGTGAATCGAACGACTTCTGTCCCCTCCTCAGGATGACGGGCCATAACTGCAACCCATCGCATCAGTTTGGGCTCTCGAGGAAGTCCAGCTCCAACAGTGAGATGTTGTGGGACCAACATTGGAACCCTCTCCAGACCAAAGCTCATGACTAAAGCACCATATCCAAAGGTCTTCAGTTGTCTGTTCTTTTCTCTAGTTAGTTGGCCTTTTATATTAGCCAACATAGCATCGCACCAATTGAAGATGGTGCCTCGAAAGCAGTCTACTGCCATCCGCATCTGGGATCCAGTGGCTACATGTAGTGCTGCACTCCCGCAGAGCCTGGTAACAGTAAACACAATTACCTTGAGTTCAGGAAGGGATATGGTTTTGATATCTATCCCTTTGTCTCTAGTCTAGTTGTTACAGAACTCTAGCCGGAGGCTATCGACAGACTGGCCACCTGGCCTAGTCCCGAATAAAGTTAAGTGTTCACCTCTCTTAAGCAAACCAGTCAAAAAGTAAATGTCTGCCGGCTCCATTTCGAGCTGGTGACCACCAATAAAGAAGCACTGGTCCTGTATGCTCCACCTGTCTACCAGCCACTACAAAAATTCCACCTGAGCCCTCATGCCAGGTATGGCCCAGAATTTGTATAAGCCGCATGCCTTCAATGCATCAATCGAAGGTTGATGATTTATTGTGGTGAGATCTACATCCTCATGCTCCCGTTCTCGCCAATCAAGCATGATGTATACTCTACATTCAACAAAAAGGCGAATTAGATTATCTAAAAGCAAAGTTTTTGGGTGAATTTTGAGAAATTTAGGTTTAAAAACCCTTGCTGCGGGGACCGCACCCTCACTGTTAGAGACAGTGCGTGGTTCCGCACTTTGCCTTCACGGCAGGTGCGGACCCCTGACTTTTTTCCTTTTACGAAAAAGTCAGGGTCCGCGGGTTACCTGTGGTATGCCTGCAGACCCCCGCGCGCGGGTTTCTAACCTAAAAATCCCTTAAAAAATGAAATTAAAACCTAAAAACAACTTTGAAACAGATGAAATGAAAGAGTAGGATGATGTAGATTACCTGGAGGAGACGGTGTTCGATTCCAACGGACGGATTTTCCGCAATCTTCACGGGAAGTTTCTGACCAAAAGCTCTATTTTCTCACCCAGAACTCAAACGGTAAAAATGAATTTACAAAAACCCTTTTTATAAGTTTTTTGAATAAATGAGTTTTTAATTTGTTTATGTTTTACTTTAAAGAGGTAAATTTTGAAGCATTTTTATCCATTTTAAATAGGTATGAGTAATGTTTGAGTTTTTGTTCAGGATAACGGATTTTTCAAGCAAAATCGGTCATTTTCGACGAAAAAACATTAGAGTCACCTTTAAGCTCTTTTCTGACTCCTAAAACATGAAAAGATCGCCGAGTTTTTCTTTTTAAACTTGTTAAAACGGAACTAAAAAGATGGTCCACTTACAGCCCTTTTCTGACCGTAAAAACATGAAAAGATTGTCGGATTTTTGTCGTTTCAAATTTGATATTGGTTATAAAACGACGTGTCATTGATCGATTTTTTACTTTTCAGATCAGAGGCACTAATTATGAAAAGTACTCCTTGGTCGTAATGATCAAGCAGTTCTCCCAAGTATTATTTTATACTTTTTCGGGCTTGGGAGACACAAATTTACGAAAAAGGACAACCATGGAGTCTTCTTAATTTTTTTCAGACTCTCTAAAATTGAAAAATGTCGAGTTTCTCCTATACTGGACTCGTTAAAATTTAACAGTAAAGGACATGTTCAATTACAAACAGGAACGGACCACTCCTTCTTAGGGTTCAAATTTAAACTATGTTGGACTCATCCGAAGGATGAGCTTATAATCAAGCAAATGTTATCCTCCTCAAGCTTGTCGAAAATAAAGAGGTACTTGCCAGAAATGGTGGGGGAAAAGAGAGAAAAATGAGCCTGTTTGTCATACTTTGTAACCACTCTTGAACACGACACTTTTATTCACCTGGGTTGGGAAATCCTTTGCCTAACAATTGATCAAATCATATTGAAAGTCTTCAGCCGGTTTCTGGGTATTAACTTTGGGTCAATTGTCACCAAACCATCTGCTGTGTCGTTATGTGTTCAAGAGGTCAGTGCAAATAAGCCATTCATCTACAAAATATCTGTCATCCATATTGACCATCCCTGAGTCAGTCCTTGCAACTAAATTTCTTCAAACTTGATCTATGATTTCGTGTTGTGGGCTTGCCTACGACGGATCACTTTCTATCGACTTCAACTTATTATCTAGAAAGATGATCTAGAAATTGTCAGTACCTTGGGATCTGCATGCCTCAATGGCAGGTTTCTCGCCTTCGACGATAGGTTGCATCATTGACCTTCAATCAAAGGATTCCGTGACATGTTCGACATCAACGCATCTATTCACATCTCATGGATTGTACTGAGTACTTTGAGAGCCATTGACATTACTGGTGGTTTCTCTCACACTTGTTAACAATGTACATCATTGACTGGTAATCAAGTGGTTTCTACCATGTTTGACTTCAACACATTCATTCGGATGGAATCGTACTATTTCAGGAAGTAGAAATCAAGACCCTTGATCTAATTTCCACCATCCAGGCTGCGAGGAATTTTGTATTCATTATACAGTGGACTATTCATAAACAGATGGTTACGTCCATACTGTGTCTACATGTGTTTATACTTGTGATGTATTACAAGATCATTCCTATATCAAAGCAGTAGTTAGTTTTCTAGTCAGTTTTAATTTGAGTATGGGAATGCCTACCTGAGCGATGATATGATCTCATATATATATTTTGAATTGAATGTTTTTACAGGTTCCAACCAGGCTCTCCACAAGATAATCCTCGAAATGATAAAGTACTTCACTCTTCCTAGATGATAAATGAAATCCTCATCTACTACAGACTTCGCACTTTAGGGGGCGATCTGTTACACAAAATATTGTCACCGTGACTATTTTCAGTCAGTATGGGTCTATCATCATTCATACTGTCCTCCTAAGCAAATTCTCAAACCTCAGCTCTTCATGTCAAGCTTTGAAAATGAGAGAAAGACCTTAAAAATCATTAAAGCTCTGGTTCCGCACTTTCTCTCACTATTGCCTGCGGTCCTACACCCCCTGTTCATGTTACCTGCGGACCTGCCCGCTCTGTCTCTAAAGGAGTGGGTGCGGACCCCTGTGAAAGTAAAAAAGGCACAAGTTTATTCTTAAAAGCTCACTTTGGGTTAATTCTAGATGATTCTAGAAGGAATTTTGACGTGGATGATTCACTCTTAGGTGGTTCATGCATCCCAAAAGTGAAGGAGTTAATCCCTTGATGAGAGGAGCTATCCCTTTGAAGGAGGGCTTTATCCCTTTAAAGGTGGACCTAGTAACTTCCCTCCATTGCACTATAAATTAAGGCATTGGGCTGGTTGCTAGGGGGGTTAGAAGATAAACATTTTTTAGGGTAAATACTGGTGGAATTGAGACTTCCTAGTTAAGCTTGAGAGGAGAGATCACATACCTTTTGGCTTCATTCGGAAGAGAGTGAAACTTGTCAAAGTAGAGGAGACTTCTTGATGGACCCTGGGAGGAGCTTGTACAGCATCAAGGCACAAGTTGTAAAGTTATTCTTTAATATAAATTAATACAATCAGATTCAGTTTTCTCAACAAATTGTCTTATGTGATTTGTTTCATGAATTCCTTGATCATCATGATAAGTATGCTTTATTATATTGGCTTTTCAAGTGCTATTTAATTTGTGTGCTTGTTTGTGTTTGCATATTCTCTACAAGGGAGCTCATTTGGATCAAAGGAGCGAGGCTTCCACAAACTTGCATTGGACCCAAGGTAGGCCTAAAACACGTGTTTGCCTTTATTTATAAACTGCATATTTAGAGAAAGATAGAATTTGATTGGTTTTCTTGTCGCTAGATATCATTAGATATTAGGGAGGTCAATCTTGTCCGCAAGAATGACACATTCCGTGTGACACAACCACATAAACAATGTTAGTAAGAGATTGAAATCAACATAATCACGTGATTGCAATAAGGAAGGATCTCCATATTAATTGCTACTGGAACATAATCAACATCAGCATATGATGTTCCAACACATTTAAAATAATGACACAACATATTAGTCAACCCTATAGATAATAATATGATAGTCATGTATCATGCATGAATAACACAATTTGAAACCATAAATGTAAACAAGTTTTTATTATGAATAAAGAGCATAAGAAACATTTATCTTATTTAGTATAGAAGTGTTCCAGCTAAGAGTGGGACTTAAACTCTACACCTAACCATAGATAGGTGCAGCCATTTCTCGCTTGCAGCTATCACCCCCGAACCATATTGCAAAGCTTGAGGTGGATTTCTTTTGTCAGATTTTGACCAACAGAACAATTGAAACATGAATGCCACCAAGCCACGCTACCTTCATCCACCAACTACCCACATTATATTCAACATTTCAGGTATATTCACTTCATGTCAGGATACCCAACACAGAGAAATTCAAATCACTCTATAGGAGAAGAGAGCCATAATAAGGAATGTCGATGGTAAGGAAAACACTCTCCAAGTGGTTCATCTGTGGTTCATCAGTGATTCAAGCAGCATAGTTTTATCACAAGGAAATTTTTGGTGGTTATTTCAATCCTCACAAGCATTGAGGTGAATCCTTCCAATCTAGCAGCTTCTTCAAGCCACCAACTTCCAGTGGTTTCTTTACACTGGAAAGCAAGCCAGTGCTCTCTCTGTGTGATACTTTTTACCCAGTAAACCTTATGTCAAAGGGTTCTTGAGCTGGTGCTCTCATCCAAAGATCAAATATTAAGGATGGGAATAGTTCTTCTTTCTATTTTGCATTTTTTTCTCCCTTGTTGTTTCTACGTGCCTCTCCTTTTTGTGCACATATTTCCCCACAAGAGTGTTTTCCTGAGGGTGAGTGTAAGATTCCCACAAAAGGTCCCCTCGGCTTATCTTAACTTGTCCATTCAACATCCAACTATCTACCTCTTCCCGAGGTTCCATACAGCCCCCTCCTTGGACAACTCATCCCATTATGTTCCATTAAATTTTTGTCCTATCGTTCTTCTTGTTAGAGGCTAAGGACACCTATACATATCCTCTTCTAGTTGGTTAAAATTATTGCATAGTTATCCCATTTAAGACCACTTCATCCAACCCATGCTTTTTATTTAAAACATCCAATTCCTCAAGCAATATCCTACCTCAAGTAGTGGAATTTATGTCCCTTTCTCAACCAATTAACATAATTACAATTATTTACATTGAGAGAAATATTTTCCTAGGGGATATCGCACCACTCATCCATGGGAAATAATTTCAATGGAATTTGTGGGAGGTTTACCAATAACTAGGAAGGGACATTACTACATTTTAATTGTAGTTAACAAGTTCAACAAGATGTGTGTTCTAATGCCCTATAAAAATACCATCTATGGGAAAGAATTAGTCAACTTGTTCTTTGGAAAGGTTTAGGTGTATTTTGGAATACCAAGAAGCATCATTTTAGATAGGGACACAAGATTTCTTAGTGACTTTTGGACTACATTGTGGGAGAAGATGGACATGAAGTTGAATAGGTATACATCATTCCATCCATAGATAAAAGGGAAAATAGAAGTAGTGATCATGACTTTGGTACAACTTTTGAGGGGATACAACTATAAGGAAAAGACCTTCTAACGGAGGTTTTTGCAGAAGCCCATATAAAAATAACCCAAAAAATCATTGTTGGTTATGATTGGGGCTGACCCGGGTTTGATCTCTATTGCACACCAACAAAATCCTTAATCGCTGGCCCTTTCGGAAACAACCTGTAATCAAATCGTAGTTTCAACAGAAGTGACTATGGGAGGATGCATAACCAAGTTTCTGCAGCCTTGAAGGATGTGGAGATGTGGTATTATTATGTTTTCTTACACTTAACATTCATAAATTACTTCACCGTATCACATTAACCACTTAAACATACCATATAAAGCCATAAATCATCACTGTGTTGAAATAACATGTAACTATAATAAACTGCTATGCTACAACAGATAATAAGAAAATACACACATGAAGAAACCAATTTTACCATGGTTCACCCCAATGTGGGGCTACATACACAAGAATGGTTGCTAATATAATGATTCTTTGTACAACAAACATCTCTTGACCTACACACTAAGTTGTAGGTCATTTGCGCACTCAACTGCAAACATGGGCTTATGCGCACTTAGTTGCAAAGCCTCACCTCTTCTTCCAGCTACATATCACAAAATTTCAACCATAACATAGATCTGGATCAATTTGATGATTATTTTCTTATTATTTTACCCTATATATACTATTACATCAAGGGTACATCATTATAATACCATGGTCCACATACCATGGATTCCCTAAAGAAAGCAGCTAAAACCATTAATCCTTTACATTACTTCATTCTTTTACAAAATGGAGGGTCTTAGACCCACTCCAATTCCCTTATACCATGCGGTATATTCCAACTGCTTCATTGTGTGGTCCACTTCGCACTCCACTCCAAAAAATGTGTATTCTTTTCCAAAAACTAGGCCAAGTTGGGTCTTGCCCAACTAGCCCCCAACACTCACATGTGACTCGTCCCGAGTCACTCAGCTACTTTTCTTCTGATTTTTGCTGCAATATTGTTGTAAGTATTGCTGAACTTCTATAGAGTCTCTATGACCTGCTTCTCTTCGCTACGCGCTTCCTCTAGCAGTGCTTTTGTCACATGTTCTATATCTTTCTACACCATTGTTGTCTCCCTCTATTGAAGCTCTTGAATATTCTCATCTACTACATGTGATAGTTGGAGAGCCTCATCCTGCCATGGCTAACTCATTTCTGCTAAAACCTATTCTTCCTTCTTCAACTCCTCAATCTTTTTCTAGAGGGAATTTCCATCATTGATCTTGACGAGCTCCTGTGAGATTGGTAAGGTCTTCGCAGATGCCTAAATTTATTCTAACTGTTGTTGCTTCTGCTAAATTTTTTCCTTTAGTTTCTTTACATTTGGATCTAATTGTAACGAAGTCCAAATCTGTAAACTTTAATCCAATAGTTTCGCACAATTTGCCACTATTGCGGAGATACCGGCCACTGTAGCATTTAGGTCGGTCTCCCTTTGTTCTCTTACTTCCTACGGCATGGTTGGCTACAACTTTATTTGAAGCTCACTAATCTACATTTCATATCTAAATTGTACTACGGTGATCTTTTCCTTATATTCTTTAACTACAAGGTCAAGCTTTGCAACCTTGTTCTCCACTGACTCTTCTTCTCAAACATCAAGGTCTGGAAAATATTTTCAAGTTGCTTCAACTACTTCCTTAAGCTTTATTGTTGCTTAACTTCTTGATCCCTCTCCTGGATCATCTAGTCGAGCTTATACTGTAGTGAAGCTCACTCTTTCTCTACCTAAATATTTAGCTGCGAGGTGTGTTGTCCGCGCAACTTCAACTCCTCTATTATCTCCAAGTGCAACTTGTGTAATCTTTGTAATGGTATTGTTGTGATGTTCATGTTGACATGCTTCCACCTTTTTTCTTACTATTGTACCTCGGCGGAGTCAAACTGTAGGGCTCCGGCAAGTATTGGTGTTAACCTCGCTACAAGTGTAGGCTCTATTTTCCTTTCTTCTCTAATCCTTTCCTCTATTTGTGGTGGTTATCTCACCATTTGCGCCAAAAATTTAAGTTTTTCGATCCGCACCTGCACACCTATGAGAAGTGCATCGTAGTGATCTTCCCACTTATTCCACAACTATGTTGTCGCCTCCTGAATTTTATTTGCAATCTACTCTAGGACCCCATCAGTAAGGACCATTGGTGTGATATCCTTCATCTTATCTGCCTTCTACTGCTTCTTGATCTTCGAGGTAGCTTCATCCTATGCCTTCCTCTTTTCTATGACAGCTTTTTCTATTTCTTTCTTTTACGACTCCTTATTCTGGTCATCTCCTTTAAGAGGATCTTGGTGACCCTCGTCATGTTTCTCTTCTTCCTCTAATTCCTACTCATCCTTATCTCTTTCCTTTCCACTCGCTTCACCATGTTGCGAGGTGTCCTCCTCTCTTGCACTATCTTCTTCCTCTAACCACATCGTAGTCATCCATTATGCAGGTCACTATTGTACCTATGCAAGGAGATCTTCTTCTATTACCAACTATGGAAGGGAATGCCAGTTCTTCTTTGTATCCCAGCGGGCCTGTATATAGACTTTGTGAAAATCAGCTTTGAATTTTGCAACAAAGCTATACTTCTCATATAGGCTCGACAAGAGGCTAGTATGTTGGTTCACTAAAATATGTAAATCTATGTGATATAACGCAAAAAACATCTTGTTCTCCATTGCTCATGACGGTTGAGTGGTATACCACAGTGAGGCATACCACATAGCTTCACAAACATTTGAAGCTACCAGAGGGAACTGTGAATCCTCCAGCTCTCTCCATGCCAACATTGCAATTATCAATATCAACCATGCATAATGGAATGTGGTACCTTTCTCCTGGACCTCGTAGCAGTCATTCAAAAATTCTTTGCAAAGGTATTCATCCCAGTTGTATTGAACCCCATTGGCGCACTACGCAGCTAATGAAACTACCATTACAGGGACTTCATTAGCCCAACACTTTCTCATGATCTTCCCAACCAATATGTGTGTCATAAAGCGAACTTCCTGGTCACAAATTGAGTTTATATCATATCCCCTCTTTTATTTTGTCAGACCGAACTTCTTCTTAATTTTTTCGGCTATGGCATAGTCTTGATCTTTTCCAACAAATTCTTTCATGGGGTTTCTCCCTTGATATGGTAGTCTGGTGATTCTCCATATCAACATTGGATCTATAGGGATCTTATTTCCCATCCATAAGCATCCATTGTGCACCAGCATGAGAAATTGTCGCACAAAATTCATTCTCCCCGTACTTCTACTAAAGTGTGACACATTCAACATGTTCATAAATCCTTACTGTGCCAATCCATTTTCCCACTGTTGTCGCTCTAACCTCATCACACCATTCTCCGGGTAGTTTACTTGTTTCAAATATTGGTCTAGTGCGAACTGTGGGTATTTCTTCCTGTCATTGAAGTCGTAGTCTATGAACTTCAACTAGGTATTTTCCCAATTAATTCCCCAATAAATGGTACTTCCTCTATCAATTAGGGTGTGAAGGTGCCAAAATTCACATCCTTCAAGTCTTTCACTAGTTTAGCATTTGGTTTTCTCGATAGAATGTATGGTGGTAGAGGAAATGGAAATGTTGCACCATTTGGTTTTCTCAAAATTGAGATCCTTTTCTAAGACTTTAATCTCCCTTGTTTTTTCCACAACACTTATTTTGGAAATGTCATAATTTCTCTCTGCTTTAGCCAATTGGTCTTTTACTTGTTTCAATTTTGTAACTTGTAATCTCAATTCTTCCATGGCCTTTATTAATTCTTCTGTGCTTAAATTAGCACTGCTGCCTGATGCTATTCCTGGTTTTGATGTACCTGTAATCACCTCTGCTGTGGCTGTTGGGATGTTTGGAGCCAATGTTGTTCCAAGTGTAGAAGGGACTGTTGTTGAGACTATGGGGATTACTTCAAGAGGCTGGGAGGTCGACTCTCCCTGTCTGTCCTTCAATGAATTTTCTAATGCCTGTTCTGTATCATTTAATCTTTCATTAAGTTTCAGAAGGAGATCCATCATCTCTTCATCATATTTATGCTTCACAACCTCAGCAGTCTGTGGGTGCCTTAAAGGAGGTAGCTTTAGTTGTTTCTTTAGGGCAGGAATGTCTTCTTCCTTCTTCTTGATTAATGCCTCAACGCCTTTCATATCTTTGGGATCATGTCCCAATCCAATGATGATTTCTTCTAATGATTTTATTCTATTATCCTTGGCCAAGGAGGAGGATTTCTCCAAGTGTAGTTGAGTAGTTGTATTGTCCAAGGAATTTTGTAACTTGTGGGCCAACATTGCTTTGTCAGCCAGTGTGGAATAAACCATTTCCCCAGTCTGCTTGTGAAGTTCAATTTGGTCCATAGGATGAATATCTTTGGCTAGGACCTCCAAGTTTGTTCTGATGTAATCTGCTGCCGACTGGGGTTGTTGCACCTTTGGCTTAAAATAACTCATTAACATTTTGCCTTCTTTAATATCATAAGCTGACATTAATCTCTGTTGGTTTGTGGGGGCCATTTTCAGATACTAATTATAAATTTGAAGCCTTACTGGATCATTCCTAGCTTTTATCTCTGTAAATGTCTTCTTAATTTCTGAGGCCTATTTGCTTTGTGGCCTGGTGGATGATACTTCTACACTATGTTGTCTTTCTAGCTCCTGCCTTTGTGAGCTAGTTGAGGTTCCTCCCAATGGGGAATTTTGTTGGCTAGTTGCTCTTTCAGCTCTCATACTTTCTGTGGTTTCTTCAATGATTTTCTCTTCTGAAAGAGGATTCAGTCTTTGTCTCTTTGCTCCAGGTTGTTCTGTAGGTCCACTGATAGGTGTGGTGGTTTCTCTATCCCTCTTTTTGTTTCTTTCTGTATTTAGAGGAGTTTGCAATGCTAGAATTTCTGCTACTTTAGTTTGGGTTGGAGGAATTTGTACTTGACTCTATTCTTTAGACATTTCAGATTGATCTGTCATTGTAGGCTGCTCTGTGGTCTCTACTTCTTTGCCTTTGGAAGTTCTTGTAACTGGTATGCTAGTTTCCTGTGCAGGCTGTTGAGAAGTTCTGGCAGAAGATGTACCAATTTTTTATTGTTGAGGCAGCTTGAATGATACCTGTCCAAAAGAGTCCAGGTCAAGGGTTTTTTCAAGATCTTTCATAGCATTTTCCATATTTTCCTGCTCACTAATCTCTTCTATTAGGGTCCCTTCTACCCATTCATCCTGATTTGCAAACTATTCAATTTTTGGAATCCTATGATGTATATAAACTGATAACTTGTGTTTTGTCCTTCTGTCACATATGAAACTATTTGGGTCATATGGAACCCACCAAAAACTTTTCTTCAATCTAAGATGGTCTTCTAAAATCTTTTCAGCTTTTTGCCATGCATCCCTAGAATTGATGACCAAAGGGCTTAATTGGTTCTTGATTCTTAGCTGAGCCTTTTTCTTTGTGCTACAAAAATGGACTAAATCTGCATTTATGATCTGTCTGAAATATTCTAGTGCAAATAATCTCATGGGCACATATTTAGGTAACTTGAAAGGGCACATTTCGCACCCATACATTATGATTTCTGTGTGATTTTGGTACAAGTACCAGTCACCTATCCTATACTGTTTAGAGAGCTGCAGAATCTTCTTCATGTCACCAGTGATCCTAGGAGGGGAAACTCCTATCAATAAAGTGGTTGCTGGATGTACAAACTAGTCAATGAACTCATTATAAGTGTAAGGGGACTCACAGGTATTATGAAATATGGAACTCCAAAAAATCACAGACCTTCGATTTCCTTTTGAGTCCAATTTCCTGATGGGGAAAGGAAAGCTATCTGGCTAATGATACAACAAAAGATGGTATATAAAAGATGTATATTTGAAGACTCCTTCCCTATCCAAATTCATGAATTGATCATGGATTTTGTTGGCAATGAAAGTGGCATAGTCATATCTGACAACAGGGGGCTGTCCTGGAGTAAAAATTGATAGTAAAACTAAGGTGATCTCATCAACATATTCACTGGAGTTAAATCCCATGATCAGGGATATCATGTCAACAATGAGTCTTCCAGTGTCAATGAAAAAAGTCAGCAGATAAGGAGGTGGGCCTTTAGGCTGGTACTTTGGTAGCATGAAGGTCTGAGCAATACGACTTATCTCTGATGTGGGCAATTGAGATGCTTTTTCAAGTAGATACCCCATGGAAAGAGGAGCAAGGGGCTGAGTGGAGTGGAACTGTATCATTTCATTAATGGACTTAGAAGTTATGGGAAAAAGAACAATTTGGGATGGGGACATAACTGCTCTATGGACAGGGTCATAGTTAGCACAGCACTAATGAATAATGTCTGGGGAAACATGGACTGAGGGGAGGAAATACATGGGAAGGTTAGATTCCCACGGTCCAAAAATGTCAGACTTGTTTAGATAGCTATCCCTGATTTGGCAGAAGGCCTAAAGATGGTTCCTATTACCAGATAAATCCTTCATTTGAAAATCTTTATCAACTAGAGGTAGATAATCTAAGTCTTTATGAGGTGCGTTCATGGGTGCGACATTCAGGGCTATGGGAGTTTCCATATTTGGTTCTTGTGTATTCAAACTAGAATTCGGGATTTCTGTGGAAAAATGGATTAAGTAGCAGGTTTAGGGTCTTTTTATGGCAGCTACAAACTGTTTTTACCTTGAATTTGACTTTCTCTGGTAGAATTCTCAGTAGAAAACTGAAATTGCAGGGTTGCAGGGAAAAATGAATAAATACTTGTGTTAAAGAGGAAAACCGTACAATGGCAAGTTGGTTGACAGGCTGCGAAGCTCGTGCTGTAGTCTCTTGGCTGGGTGGTGGGCTGAATGCTCGAACAGTTGACTGGATATTATTTTGCATGGGAGCACAGTTTGCAGAGAATAATAGTGAAAATGACGTTTAGTTAGTTTTATTTAACAAAACTAAGGTTGGCGGGTCTTTTTGGCTTTATTGGGTGGATGATGTAAGCTAGATGTGACGTTTTGTCGTTACTTGGAGGGTGGTAAGCGGTTTGCATCGCACTGCTTTTGAGGCTGGGCGGTTTTGGGCCGGGAGCGAGCGAACATATTGGCAGCGCGACGCGTGGCGGAGGTACAGCGGAAAACCACCTGGTGATCGTGAGTTAAAGCGCGGTCACCAGGGGGGTCGCGATATCGCCGTCAACCGTTGGATGAAAAGGCGATGATCGGACGGCTGACGGGCGTGGGACATGGCGGGGATTTAACGCAGCGGGCCCGACATAATAAACAAAGTTTTAATCGTATCGGGGGTGTTTTGATTGGTCGGGGGATGGTTATTAATTAACCCAAATGGTTAATTAATCCCGTATTTTGTGGAGTGGGTAAGGTTATTAATAAATTTCGAATAAATTTATTAATCCCTATTAAGTAGCGTTTTATGGTTATATTTAACCGGGGCGGGAATTATATAAAATGTCGGGGTTTTACATATTATTACATAATACGGGAAGGGTTAAAATTTCTTTGGGAGTTATATAATAATAGTTAAAGTTAATATGAAATAAAATGATTAGTGCCAAGTTAAAATGTTAAGAATTTACATTTAAAACTTAGGCTAAAGGGGTTTTCAAGTGATATTATGTATTTCCTAAGTAAAATAGGTTTTTTACTTAGGCAAACTTTATGAAACGAAATGAATGATGGATGGATGATTTTTGAGTACTTAGGCTTTTAGATCATTGGGCCGAGGGTCCGGTCCCTCCAGAAGTCAGAGAAATGCTCTGAGCCCCTTTGATTTTCAAAGTCCTTAATACTTGAGGGGGAATTAGTGAAATATTTAGGGAAAAATGTGAATGGAAATTAGTTATTTGACCTTGTCTTGCTTGAACTGCATCAAGTGTAATATTTGCCTTGCACTGGTGGGAAAAGTAAAGATCAACACATTTAGAAGCATTTTTCATCACAAGTAATTCTGCAACACCATCTACCTACCCTATCTACTTTAGCCTGACATTTTTTCTTCTTTATTAGGGTGCACTTAGACTGGCAAACCCTTATCACACTTTTCTTTTACATATAGAAATCTATCTAAATCTAAACTTATTACATCCAAGGGCTCAGATTAAACTATTGAGCTCCTTTTATTCACTCTACTTATCTACTTATCTGCCAAGATTACACTGTTTGGTCAGATATTTATTCTCTATTTCTACAACATGAAATTGAAAAATGAATGAGCCAAGTTTAAACAGTTTGACTCTTCATGAATTGTGGCATAAATGACAAGTTGCACACAATTGTTTATTACAGAAAATGAAAAAGTAGTGGCATTTAGACTTGCACACTTTCCTGGTCTATTTTTGTTTGGGGTTCATTTCTTCTCATTTTTTGACCATTTTATTCTTTTCACCCTTTGATTTTTCTTTTAGGGTATACCCTCTTTACATTTTTTATATTTTTTTATTTTTTTGAAAATATGGAAAACCTTTGCAACAAGAAAAGGTATGAACATATTACAGAGCTTATCAAGTCAATCATGAAATATGACACCTATTGGTATAGGAGCATAACACGTTGCAGGGACTTCATTAGCTTGACACTTTCACATGATATTCCCAGACAATATGTGTGTCGTGAATTGAACTTCCTAGTCACCGATTGAGCTTATATCATATCCCCTCTTTCCTTTTGTTAGACTGAACTTCTTCTTCATGCTATCGCTATGGGGCAGTCTTGATCTTTTCCAAAAAATTCTTCCGCGGGGTTTTGCCCTTGATATGGCAGTTTGGTGATTCTCCATATTAACATTGGATCTATATGGATCTTATTTCCCATCCATAAGCATCCATCATGCACCAGCACGAGCAACTTTCGCACACAAGTCATGCTCCCTGGACATATTCCGAAGTGCGACACATTCAACATGTTCATCAATCTTGATTGCGCAAATCCATTTTCCCATTATTGTGGCTCTAGCCTCATCTCGCCACTCTCCAGGTAGTTTACATGTTTCAAATATCGGTCAGCTACGAACTGTGGGTATTTATTCCTGTGGTTGAAGTCGTAGTCTGTGAACTTCAACTACAATATTTTCCCAAGTAATTCCCCAGTAAATGGTACTTCCTCTGGAAATAGGGGTGTGAAAGTGCCAAACTTCACATCCTTTGACTCTTTCAGTAGTTTAGCATTTGGTTTTCTTGGTGAAATGTATGGTGGTAGAGGCAATGGAAATGTTGTGCCATGTCCATCTTCTCTGCACGCTCCTCTTCTTCATCATTGTATCTGACTTGTTCGGCTTCTTGTTGAGGTTCTACAGGATTCTTATCTTGTTTCTTCTTTGTTCTATGTTTCTTGATTGGTTTCTTCTGTGGAGATCTCCGTTGTTTTTGTGATGATGGTGCTATGGTTGATGCTGCTGCGGCCGTACCAGTGATTCCTACGAGTACTTCCATCATTCCCAGTAAGCTCTTTTCATGAAAATTACAAACAATTTCTTCTCAAGAACGCTCAGGATGACATATGACAGTGAAAATTTCTGCAACTTCGTCGCACTATCAACACTCAAATTCTCAATTCATCAAAGTTCCAAATCTAGGCAAGACATGACTTTTTTAGCATTTATGAATATCTAACCCCATAATTATCTTATATTTTATCCAGATTGTGTTTTATTGTGTTCATTAATTGCATATCTATCCTCATATCTTTTCAATCTGTCCTCATAAATGAAACTTTCCATCTGTTTTACGTTAACTTTCCCTTTTGTCGGTGATATTTTTGTTTTTTTCGGTGAACTTTGACACATCCATATTGTATCAAACAATGCTTCTTACGTTGCAACTCCTATGTACTTTGACATAATCCAGAATGTAGTGAAGTAACTTCCTACGTCAAAGTTATCTGCAACGTAGTTTATAGTCCAGTGCCCACTTTCAACTGCAGGTGGCACTAAGACTTTTCTCCTTTCTTCTTTAGAGCGAGGTTGTAGGGACAGGTTTGTCCCTATACAAATTCAACCTACTTCCATTTACTCTTCCTTGGATCAATTCTCCATTTAACTTCACTAATTGAACTGCACCTCCATCAATAATATGCTTGATAATGTAGGGGCCCAACCAATGCATCTTGAATTTTCTTAGAAATTTCATAAACTTACTGTCATAGAGGAGAACAAGGTCTCCTACCTGGAACTTATTCTAATTAATATGCCTATCATGCCAAGCCATTTCTCTTTCTTTTCATACCTATTAATCGAATCCTGCTATAAATTTGTCTTCTTCCAAACCAATCAACTGCAACATTCTTTCCTCCATTATATCAAGGTCTTCCATATTTGTAAAAGTTGCAATCCTCAAGCTAGGCATGATGTACTCCATGGGCATCACAACTTCTTGCCCATAAACTAACCTGAAGGGTGTCTGACCTGTCAACTTTTTACATGTGGTCCTATAAGCCCATAAAACTATTGGGATTCTAAGGTCCCAGTCATCTCTATTCACATTGCATACCTTAGTCAATGCATTCTCCAAAATATTATTAAATTATTCTATTGTTCCATCTGTCTGAGGATGATAAGGGATACTCTTCTGATGATAAACTTGGAACTCCTTAGTTGATGCTTCAATATTCTTATTCAGGACGTGTGAACCTTGCTCACTCAACAAAATATTTTGACATCCAAATCTAGACAATATATACTCAAAAATAAAATTTGCAACAGTCTTTGCACTGTAGTACCTTACTGGTTGTGCTTCGGCTCATCTTGTCAAGTAATCAGTTTTTTTGATTATGTACCTCACACCAGTCCTCTTTCTAGGTGGGTTGATGGGTCCAACAAAATCAATAGCCCACTTATCAAAGGCCTGCAATGTAACTTGTGGCACCAATGGCATCTCATCTCTTCTTGAAGGTTTTCTTGTTCTTTGAAACATATCACATGCTCTACAATACTCCTTTGCATCTCTATGTAGTGTAGGCCATCACAATCCTGCTCTCAAAATATTCTGCACAATAGCATTTCCTACATAGTTTCCACCAACTTCACCACCATGAGCTTCTTCTAGAATCATTTGTCTTTCAAGAACATATCTGTGCAATATTTCATCCCGTCCCATATTATATAAATGTCCTGCTATTAATGAAAGGTCAGTTGGCTTAACCACTAATTATTTCTTTTACTGCATAGTATACTCTAAAGGAGCCATCCTTGTGGTCAAAAGTTGAATGATATATACAAAATGGTCATCTGAAACTCTGATTGCAAATAACTCCGCATCAGGGATATTATCCTCTATGCTGGTTGGTTCTTCCCCTATTTCTAATCTTGATAGATGATCAGGTCCTACATTCAGTCTTCCTGGTTTAACAATGATTTCAAAGCCATAATCTTGGAATAACAGTAACCATATACAAATATTTCCTCCTATGACAAGCTTATTAACCAAATACTTTAGTGGAGAATGATTTGTAAACATTTTAAAGTATGATCCCAACAAATAGTTTCTGAACTTCTGCAAAACATACACCATGGCCACTCATTCCCTTTCTGTAGTGGTGTGATTCTTTTCTACTTTAGATAACGTTTACTTGAAAAAGCTATAGGATGATCAATTTCTCCTACACCAGGTGTTTTGGAGAATTTGGTATCTACGAGTAAATACTAATCCCCTAGATGAGTAGCCATATCTAGAACAACAGTTTAAAGCACTTTAGGCTTTTCCTATAAGAAATATATAAGACAAAGAAGATGAGAAGACCTACTTGTAGTTTCGCTTTCCTCTGTCTCCTTTGTATCGATACTCTCGCTCCTTCCCATACTTAACGCACTTGAGAAGTACCTGTAAACATCAACAGAAGACAAAGAACCAATCGAATCAAAATATCTATTGGATACAACTAAATGGAATCAGATACATTCACACATATAAGCATCATATAACAAGATAAGCATATGGGAAAAAGGTTCAAATACTTTATTGAATAGAAGAAGGAATTACAACCATCAAGTTTGATTCAAAATCACTCCTCTAGCTTGGATCCCATCCACATCACATCAAAATCATGAAAAATGTGTAGCATAACAATACTTGTCCTAAAGTAAATTCTCATATCAACATTATCTCCTTACAATTTAACTAGTCCAGCCCCTGATCACTTAGATGAGTGTTCAATTTATAGGAGGATGAAGTAGGTTATGTCATAAATGGAGGTATTGGATGGCCTTCCATACTTAGAATTAGTTCCATGGAGGAAGGGATGAGAGGATAGGATGCATCTTAACTCATTCCTCATCCATTTTCGAGCTCATAGGAGTTGATAAGTGAGGGAAACTTCTAGATGACTCCAAGAGATAAGAATATTCCCCAAAACCTATGTGAATTTCGTTCAATCTCGCCCAGCGCAAGTGAAAGAGGACTGAAGTGCTCTGCAGAGCACCCTAGTATGGACTCAACTGCTCGCGCACCCTTACATGGGCCTACCTGCGCTGGTCCCTTTAGAGGTCATTTTAGGATGTCTTCAAGTCATGAAACTGTATAGGAAGGAGGCATTCAAAAGGGTGACTTTTTAGGGCATGTAGAAACTGAAATTAGGGTTTTATGAGCCCTAAAACATTGATCTGGATGATGGGAGTGATGTGCCCAAATGGATCTATAACAGTTGTCCCCTAAAGCATTAAGTCAAAAAAATGTTAATGTCGAATGAAATGCTTTACGATGTGATGAGGAGGTTTCGAAGTGGAAGGTGACCTGCATCAATTACAATACATATATCATGATTTTTTAGTTTTTCATGAATTGATGAGGGAAGGCATACCCATGCTCAACACATAAACTTTAATTACATGTACACAGACAATCGTCTACAAATATAGACCCATGATCGGAATGACCATCAATGTAAAGCCATTGTACATATGATTTAGTACTCCTAAAATTGCAGCCCAGATGGATGAAACTAGATCCAGGATTGATCCAGGTCCGGGTGTGACAAAGGACCCTTCCAAGACCTTTTACTTTCATGATGTGTTAAATTTCATTTTTAAAAGAACATAAATGAATACATCTGCAGGTCCGGGTGTGACAAAGGACCCTTCCAAGACCTTTTACTTTCATGATGTGTTAAATTTCATTTTTAAAAGAACATAAATGAATACATCTGCATGTTGTAAAGAAGAGGAACATGTCAATCATTAGCAACATAAAAACATAAGATGTTGATAACAGAGTTCGTCCAGGAGGGACTACGTCTCCAAGCCCCGGTGTCAAGATGGTGTAGGTTGCTGCATTAAGTGCTGTCAGTAGTGATAATGTACACAAGAGATGATGTCGCGATCATACAAGTAAATTCCCTCACGCAGGAGTGGCTCTAAGAGATGTTCAACTACAGGAACTCTCAGTCAAAAGACTCCTATCGGTATGACACAAAACTCATGCATGATGAGCATCTCACCAACATGGCATAAAAGGGATCTCAATGCAAAAACATGCATGACGACAACATGAGTATCCCATCAACATACAATAAGGTATCTCAACACATAACATGACGAATCATGATAGCAAGTACATCGCATAGAAGATTATGCATCACATCAAGCAAGGAATCATAAAAAACATGTAAGAAACAGAATTCCACATCAAACATAAAAAGGGATCTGTACAACACAATGCATAAATAAGAAGTACATGAACACATCATATACCTCACAACCAGAGGCCATCTGAAGAAGCGGATGTCAAACTGCTAAAGCTGCTCAGACCATCGATCTCACGGCATCGATCGTATGAAGAAGACTGCTCACACATGAATGTGGACATCTACACTGGCACTTAGAAAAGTGGCTGAAGAATAGAATGAGAGAATGAAAAATCTGAATGAACCATCAGATTTGTGGTGTCGAGTAGTGAAAAATCAAGTGTCCAAATATGAATTTTGAAAAGTTGAGAATCTGGGGCTCAAGGAATCTTTTACATTTCCCCTAGATTCCTCAAAGATTCTACTCCATGGGTGGATTGGAAATCTACAACTTAGATGGTGAATCTGATCTTGCCATTGCGATCCCTGCGGAAAACCATGAAAAACAAGTATAAAATTGACTATATTCCGACATGGAAAAATTTTATGTCCTTGGGGAAATTTCAAGGCTCATGGTTCTGCTCCTTGTTTTTGCAGCAATCATGGTTCCACCTTCATCCTGAAAATGGCCAAAAAATGCAAAACTCTAATGGAGACATGGACAACACCATTGCATTCATGGCGATGAGAGGTGTTGAATCCATATAAAATTTGTCAAATTCTAACAAAGTAGAAATTTGGCCCTCCTGCAAAATTCATGGTTCCCACATTGGGCGGTCCACCCCATACCAACCGAAACACATGAACTTTACTTTATGGTGAGTATTGTTGGTTGCATTAACGTTTTAAGATGGGCACATATGTTTTTGGGGTCCCCTACTTGGGGGTCGGCCATGTGGATCAGGCGGGTTCGACCCCCGCTAGTCCCATATCCCATGTGATATGGCGTAATGTGAGGGGTATCAGGGTGTGGGTCGGGTCCACCAGAGGTGGCCCGTGCCCATCCCCATTAATACATGGGTTATAACATATGTGTGGTGGTTGGAGGGTCAGGCGGGGTCATGGTCACCAACCCATTTAAATTTGGTTAAATTTTATATGGATAGGGTAAGGTTGTGGAAGGGCAAGTGGGGGTGATGGCCCGCCAGCGCAAACAAACTATAAAATGTGTTTTCTATGTGGTAATTTTAGGGGGTGATAGGGCTGGTGACCCGCCACCTCATATATATATTTTTTATTTTTTTATAGAAAAGAGGTATTTTTAAAATCCTTAGAAAATACGGGTCACTGGCAAATTAATGAGGCCGCAATTTCAACTGATTTCGGGGGCTAGGTTTCATGCCTCGGGGTGGGTCAAATTGTAGGACACTTAAACCTGGCCCACAGCCCAACTTTGACCAAAACTTTGACTGGACCATTCTCCCTCATACGAGCTCGGATTGATGAATCGTTCACACCTCCACGATCAAGACGACAAGATCTACACTCTGGTCCTAGGTCAAAGTCATTCTGAGCATTTTGATTTTCGAGCATTCATAAGCCCTCTTTGACCTGTGTCTCTCTCTGGAGCCACTGGATCAGGGATCTTCTATCTCGTTCAATCGTTCGCTCAAGTACGAGTCTAACCATATGAGTATGTGATCTGAAGTCGAACATGGGAAGACACCGTCTTATTACCAGCCAATGATGTAAGTTGTTAACAGACACGAGAGGAATCACTGATAATGATAATCATCCTCAAGGTATTGTAGTACATTCTGCATGGTGTGAATGGGTGTTTTGATGTCAAACACCATACAAAGTCTTTCGGTTGAAGGTTAGTGATGTCAACCTATCGTTGGAAGTGAGAAACCTGCCATTGATGTATGCAAGCCTCAAGGTACTAGAAGGGTGTTTCTAAGTCAACTTCTTGGATAATGTGTTGATGTTGAAAAGAAGCAACTCGTCGTAGGAGGGCCTTGACGTATCCCACATCAATGACACGAAATGAGTGTAATTATTTTGGAGATGGACTCTAACTGACAACACAAGGTTCAGGAATGGTGGTCATGAAAATGAAGGTTCATGGTATTGCAAAGGATGAATTTAAATTGGATGACTTCTCTTGAACATGTCAGCGACACTGAAATGAATTGGTAGAATTGACCCAAAACAAAGTGATGGATGGTATGATAGACCAACGGTATGATAACCATCAAGCTGATAACCCAACCCAAGTAGTCATGGTGATGAAGTGAAAGTGTCATGTTCAAGAGCGACCTGCTACCATAAAGTGGTTTTCCCCTTTTCCACAGTCATTGTTGACAAGTACCTCTTTATTTTTATCAAGCTTGAGGAGGATAACATATGCTTGTTGTATAATTCCACCCTTCAGGTGAAATCATCGCTATTTGATGTTTTAACGATTCTAGCGAAGGTGAAACTTGGTCTTGTCTAGATGGACAAGTTTGTCACTATTTGATGTTTTAACGAGTTTAACGACAAAGATAACTCGGTCCTTTTCATGTTTAGAGAGTTTGAAAAGGGACAAAAAGAAAACTCCACAAGTTCTTTTTCGTTGATTTGTCTCTCAAGCCTGAAAAATCATAAAACATTACGAAAGAGAACCAATTGACCATCTTCGGTCAACGTATTCATTTTTCTTAGTTAGTCTATCTTAGCCCGAAAAAGGGTTAAACTTATACTGAGTAGATGTCCTTTCCAATCCGTCAACGAGCTGAAAGGACAAGCACTCGGCAATCTTTTCATGTTTAGAGAGTCTGAAAAGAGCTTAAAGAGGACTCCAAGGGGGTTCCTTTTTCGTTATTTAACAGAGCTTGAAAAAGAGATAAAATTATGCTCTGTGGTCAAAGGTACAATTTACAATCGAGCACGTCAAATTCTATAATTCAGCTGCAAAACCTGCTCAAAACATCACCAAATGGATTAAAAATATCTATTTCATAGGTAAAAATAGGCAAATAGTAATGTTTACTCGATTAATGAACATGAAACAAGTTTTTACCATGAAATTGATACTTACCATTCAGTTTTGTGCTCTGGGATAGTTTTTTACCTCGAACTTCGTCAGCTGATTTTGAGATATTCTGTGGACCATTTCTCATGTCGTCCAGACTAGGTAGGATATCTACCCCTTCTCTTTCTTTTCAAGTCATTGTTTTACTGTTTCATGCAAGTTTTAGGGTTTTTTGGGGCCTCTGGGGTTTGATTTTTTTGCCCTGGGATCAGCGCAGGCTTTCACATTAAAAACTGCACTAAAGAGCACCCTGATAGAAGGCTGCCTTCTCTTCAATGCACTGTCTCTGTGCCTGGGCTACGCTAGGCAAGTTTCCCAAACTAGATTTAGTTGTTTTCTCCCAAATTTGTCTTGTTTTTTACATGGAAAGGATCCTAACTAAGCTTATGATTGGATTTCAGGCTTTCATCATATCAGAATGTTGATTACATGGTGAGAAAGAGAGCATGAAGAACAATACATGGTTTCCCTAAACAATCTGGGTACAGTTGAGGCCCTCAAAAACTGTGGGTTACTCAAATACTTCAGTTTGTTTGGAATGAGGCAACAAATAGAACTATTGTAGTTCCTTGTTCATGCATGGGATCTGACATATCAGACTTTTCACATAGGGGACAAGATGGTCCCCATTACCATTGATGATATTTACTTTCTTACTGGAATGTTGAGGCGAGGTGCCCCCATCTCACTTCTGGATTTGCTAGTGGAGGTGAATCGGTGAGGGATTACATTCGACAGTTTTGTCGACCATGTACATAGTCTAGCAAGGATGGGAAAATAAACATCATAGATGTAGGTGATTTTCCTTTGAGAACGATCCTATTCACAATCACAAATTTGGCTGGTAGTGTGACACTTCATCTGGTGAACAGATCATATATGCAGTATGCACTTGAGTGTCTAGAGTCAAAAGTATTCAACTAGTGTGAGGTCGTGCTTTCTTCACTGAAAGAACAACTGAACAAGGTAAAAAGTGGCAAGACAAAGAATTTCTACTATGGTTCGATCTTAATCGCTTTTACTTTAGAGAGAATCCCATTAATGCAACCGTAGCATGTATCACTAGGTGTCATTGGTCCTAGAGATCCACGTATGCAGAGGTGGGTCGAATTGATGGCTTGACATGCGGATCAGCCAACAATAATTTTTTCCACTGCATTCTTCAGTTGCCTCAATCGACAACACCTTGTCATCGAGGAGAATCTATACTTAGGGATGGATTTTTGTGGAGATCAAGACTTGATTCTTCCAGTTGGAGCACAATGGGGTGCTATAGGTAAAATGTTTGACCAAAGCATTTTTTATTTTTCAAGTTTCTACATGTTATTGTGTTTTTAATGTTTCCAAGACCAAACTAAAATCATTTTCATGTAGGTATATGTGGGTATTGTTCAACCTGTGGGACACCAACAGGGTGTAGGTGGGCCAACGCGGAGAAACATTGGGAGAGCGGTCCTCCAGGACTTGGATTTGGACGAGACCTTGGCAGAGTTGCAGGATCACATAGAGGGATTAACCCTTGCTATTTCGGATGTTCGGTTCGAGGAGTTACCTATGAGGCTGTAGCATCACACTATTGGTGTTCCTAGCCGTTAGATGAGTCTTTTAAGCATGATAGCACATGCTGTGATTTGTTATCATGAGCATCACTAGGTCTACTTAGGATATTTTGCATGCATTTTGAGTTTTTGGGTCAGATGACCAAACTTTTCTTGGACACAAATTTTGTAAAAACTTTTAAAACATCTATCTATTTTACTTTCAGAGTTTTCTATGGTTATGTGCAATCCTATTTAACTAATGATTTGAATTGAAAATGTTACTTTTACATGTGTCACAAATGTCTATTTAACACATAATTCACTAGAGAATCAGTTAATGTGTTAAATTTTCTGGAAATATGTTGATATTGAATGTATTCAAAATGCCTTTCCAAAATATGAACTCTAAGGAACATACGAAGAATTGTTGGGTTTCGGACGGTATACACACTTGTAAGTTGTAGTACGACAAGTTGTGAGTCCAGCCTAACAATGATTCGGTGAATTCCAAGTGAAATGGCATCAGAGAGAAGTTCGATCAATGCGCTATACTCAATGATATTTTTTGTTGAACGACAGATACAAATCCCTTGAAAACTCACTAACTTTCCACTTGAAGTGAAAATATCCCATGTTGCAGAAGATAGGTTTTGTGTACTACAACTAGCACCATCGGCGTAACCAACAAATGGTTCCAAATATTCCGACATCTACAACAAATGCAAAGCGGATTACTAACCAGATAAAAAAACTCTAAAAGGCACACACTGACACACACATGCAATGAAAGCATATATACAGTGAGCTTTATTACACTCAATTAAGCATAGTAACATTTGAGGTACAATCCATTTCAGGGATGTGACAATGGAATCCCATCATAGTCTGCTAACTCGTAGGCACCTTTTGCCAAAACACGCTTGACAATATAAGGACCCATCCACATCGGTTCAAATTTCCCTGCTCCAAGTTTATCATCTTCTTAATCGTAAAGCAAGACCAGGTCTCCTTCCGAGAAGATATGAGGCTTGACATTTCTATCATATTGGGCCTTGATTCATTTCTTATGTGCTTCGTTAGCCAATGCAACATCACAACGGGTTTCATCCAGATGGACAAGTTCCAAGAAACGCTTCTTCTTCAGAAGTGTTGGGTAACAGGTCAATCATGAGTTTGAGAGATGAAATTTCACATTGTATCAGTAAGATTGCTTCCAAACTGTACACCAACTAAAAGGGTGTGAATCCAGTTACATTTCTCACTGAGGTTCAATATGCTTACAAGGCAGAGTACAGGATTAAATGCCAATTTTGTTTATGAACCCCTATCATTCTTTACAACATTCACTTAAGAACTTTGTTGATGGCCTCAATTTGTCCATTCGCTTGCGGGTAATAAGGGGTAGAACTATCATGTGATAGTCCTAACTTAGCAATCAACTCATCCATCATGTGATTGCAAAAATACGACCCATGATCTGTAACTATGGCCTGTGGTACACCAAACCGGGCAACCACGTGGTTGAAAGAGAAAAGAGAATTCATTTCGCCACTATTGTTTAGTGTTGGCATCGCCTTGGCCCATTTGGTAAAATATTCAACGATGACTATAATATACCCATGCCCCCTAGCCGAGGTGGGGTTACATGTCATGAAGTCAATGCCCCATTTGGTGAATGGTCCAATAGCAATGACTGGATGCAATGGTCCATGTGTCAATCTAACTTTATGGTCATAGATTTGGCATGCATGACAGCTTCTGACGACAATTATGCAATCTTTGAATATACTGGGCTAGAAGTAGCCAGCACAGAGACTTATCTGCGCAGTAGCATAACCAGATAAGTGTCCACCTATTTCTGGGAAAACTAGTATTCCTAAATAATGCTAGCCCTCTAGGTTTGGAAGCTACCCTAGAAACAACAGTTAAAGCAATTCGAAAGATTTCCTATGAGTAATAGATAAGAATGAGATGATAGAGGACCAACCTCTGTCTTTCGCTTGATCCCTCGCTTGATCTCCTTCTCCTTTGGTTGATCCTGTAACTCCTCCCCGTACTTAACACACTTGGAGAGTACCTGCATAGTTACAGAAACAAAGACCTGTCAAAGCATCGTGATCTATTACAACATAAACATTATAGAATCAGAAATACAATGAACAATTGAAAGCATTTACAATTGACACAATCAATTGGGAAAAATCTCAAAGAACTTTATTAATAACAAGGAAGATTACAACCCAGTTGTCTGATCCAGCGCCATCCTCCCAGCTTCAATCCTTCTTCACCTCATGAATTAGCAAGAACACACCAACAATCATACAATGCTCTCTCCTCAATACTAAAAGCAACAGCACTTCCTTACAATTCACAACAATTCAGCCTTTTGATCTCTTGGATAGGAGATCCTTTTATAGATGTTTGCAAGGGTGTGAGTCATCCATGGGAATTGATGAGTGTCATTCCATTTTTTGAAATTGGCTCCACAAGAGAGGGAGATTGGAGATGGTTTCCTAGTTCCCTTGGTCATCCTTGGGTGAATTCAGAGAGGCAAGTGGCATAGGAGAAATTTCTAGAAGATTCCATGAGAAACCAACTAAAAAACTATCCCGAAACTTTGTCTAACCTTGCCCATCACACCTACTAAAGGGCCAAATTGCGATGCATCGCACTTAGCTAGTGCAGCAATCAGTATGCATCTCACCCTAACACAGGGCTTTCTGATATGGTTCAGTTTTGGCACTTTTCTGGATGATTTCTGAGATGGAACTTTTGTGGAATGAAGCATTCAGATGACTAAGCTTCTTTAGGGTATAAGACAACCATTTTAGGGGTTGATGAGCCCTAATATCATTGACATATGAGTTTGGGGTTGATGTGCCCAAATATGTCTATAACAGTTGCCCCTTAAAGCATGAGGTCGTAAATGTTCATGTCGGGTGAAATGCTTTATCATGAGGATTCAAAGTTTTGAACTGGAAGGTGACCTACATAAGTTACAATACAATACATTATCATAATATGATTTTTCATGAACTAGCTGAGGGAGGAATTCCTATGCTCAGCTTTATAAATTTCATTTCATGTACATTGATCAGATAGTCGTCTGTAGATACAGACTTGTGATTCTACAGATATAGAGTCAAAATCCATGATTAGGATGACCATCTGTGTAAAGTATTTGTACATTTGATGTCTTCATATCCCTGAATATATCGTAGCCTTGATGGATGAAACTAGATTCGGGGACTTCAAACTCGTTCAATCTCTGTTTGATGTATAATTCAAACCATGTGAAGAGATGTTCTGAGGTCGAACATGGAAAGACATCATTTAATTACCAGCCAATGACGTAAGTTGTTAATAGATGTGAGAGGGATCACCGATAAGGATGATGATACTCAAGGTACTACAGTACATTTCACGTAGTGTGAATACATGATCCAATGTCGAACACCATGTAAAATCTTTCGGTCGAAGGTAATTGATGTAAACCTGTCGCCGGAAGAGAGAAACTTTCCATTGATGTATGCAAGCTCTAAAGCACTGGAAGGGTGTTTCTAAGTCAACTTCTTGGATAATGAGTTTATGTCAACAAGAATCGACTCGTCATAGGAGGGCCTTGATGTATCCTACTTCTACGACACGAAATGAAGCAGATGATTTTTGAGGTGAAAACGGACTGATGACAGATGGTTTAGGAATGGCAGTTATGAAAAATGAAGGTTGGAAGTATTGCAGTGTATGATATTTAAACTGGATGAATTCTCTTGAACATATCAGCGACATTGAGATGAATTGGTAGCATAAACCCCAAAAGATGGATGGTATGATAGACCAATGGTATGATGACCAATAAATGGAATAACCCAACCCAACTCAATCACGGAGATGAAGTGAAAGTGTCATGTTCAAGAGAAACTTGCTACCATGAGTTCTTCAAAAAATTTCCCCTTTTTCCCCAGTCATTGCTGACCAATACCTCTTTATTTTTTATCAAGCTTGAGAAGGACAACATATGCTTGTTCTATAATTCGCCCTTCAAGCAAACCTGTCACTATTTGATGTTTTAACGAGTTTAGCGACAGTGAAACTCGATCTTGTCTAGATAGGCAAGTTTGTTGCTATTATTTTAATGAGTTTAATGACAAGGATAACTTGGTCCTTTTCATGTTTAGAGAGTTTGAAAAGGGAACAAAAGGAAACTCCATATGTTCTTTTTCGTAAAGTAATCCCTTAGGTCCGAAAAAGGATAAAATAATCCAAGAGGGATGACATTTCTAATACTTTAACGAGCTGGAAAAGATAAGTGCTCGACAATATTTTCATGTTTAAAGAGTTTGAAAAGGGTTTAAAGAGGACTCTATCGTTCTCTTTTCATTTTTGGATTGAAGCTCGAAAGGAAGATAAATAGTTTGCTTGGCGGTCAAAGATGATCAATTTACCATTAGAACATTAGATTCTGACGATAGTTGTTCAACCTACTTAAAACTCCATCAATTTGATTAGAAATACATATTTATGATGAAAAAATGAATAAAACTATCATTTAATTGGAGTACATGGGAAAGTAAATATAAAAAGTTGTTTTAACATTTCATTTTCACTATTTCATTTCTAACATTGGATTTTGGAGCTCTGAAGCGGCTTTTCCCCAAATTTTCACCAGTTGACTGCGAGAGATTTTGTGGATCATTTCCCATGCCATCAGAACTAGGTAGGAGCTAACCTTATGCTCTTCAATTACATTCCATTCTTTTTCAGTTCTGGGCAACCTTTCTCAGTTTTCTGGGCATCTAGGGTTTAAAATCTCATTTTCCCTCCATCGCACCTTGCCCTAGTCGAAAAATGTGATGCATATTGGGCTGCTAACAGGAAATCCAGTATGCATATCACTGTCTCTAAAGGCAAAGTGTGATGGGCGTAGAAAGCCAAGTTTATACAGTTGTTTTTTATCAAATTTTGAACTAATTTTTGCCCAAAATGGATCCTAATTTCCCTCTTGATTATGTTTCAGGTATTCATTGGATCAAAATGGTTGTTACATGGTGAGAACGAGAGAACAAAGAACAAGACATGATTGCGTTACATGACCAGGGCACAGTAGATGCATTAAGGAACTGTGGATTGCTAATTTTTTTTCGTTTGTCAAGAATGAAACAATAGATGGATTTGCTGCAATATCTTATTCATGCTTGGAATCCTATTGACCAGGTATTTCGTATCAGAGGTAAAGATATTCCTATCATCACCAAGGACATTTATTTTCTGACAGGTTTATCGAGGCGAGGTGCCCCTCTTTTATTATCAGGCTCCCCCGAGGAGGCGAATCGGTGAAGGATTATATCCGTCAGTTTTATCGGGAAGGGTCTCAGCCCAAAAAAGATGGTAAAATTCATATCCGCAATGTTATCGATCAACCTTTGAGGACCATACTTTATACCTTTGCTAGATTGGCTGGTAGTGTGGCTCTACACTTAGCAAACAGATCCTACACGCAGTACACCTTGGAATGCCTAGAACCGAACGTTTTCAACTGGTGTGAGGTGATTCTTCCTATCATGAAAGATCAATTATCCAAGGCGAAGGGTGGAAGGACCAAAAATTTTGGTTATGGGTCCATTTTGATCGCCTTCACTTTGGAAACAATCCCACTTATGCAGCCGCAGAATGTTTCTTTGGGAGTGCCTGGACTGACGGAGCCACGGATGCAGCGATGGGTCGACCTTATGGCTAGGTAAGCAGGCCAGTCACAGATCTCTTTTTCATCTACCTTCTTCGAGTGATTCGACCGTTAGGAGATGGCCTATGTGGAGTATCCATATGTAGGGATGGATTTCCGATGCAATCCAGATTTGGCATTACCAGTCGGTGAGCAATGGAGTGCTATAGGTAAAATGATTTGACCACATCCTTTGTTTTTGGGTATTCTATTGTTTTTGTGTTTTTTGGTTGTTACCAAGAATAAATAAACTCATGTGTGTGTGCAGATATCAGACCAGTATGACCAGTGGCACGCCCACGGGAAGCAGACGTTCCAGCAGGGGAATCTGTAGGGAGGGAAGTCCTTAGGGATTTGGACATAGCGGAGACCCTGGCACAGTTGTAGGATCAGATCGAAGGCTTAACTCTCAGTATTCCGGATGTCTAGACTGATGAGTTACCCATGAGGCTACAGTGCCACACTACTGGTGTACCGAGTCATTGGACTAGGCTCCTGCGCATGATAGCGTAAGCAGTGACCTATTATCACCAACATCACTAGTCTAGGATGTTTTTCTGCATTAGTTTTGAGTTTCTGGGGTCAGATGACCAATTTTGTCTTGGACAAAAAAATTTTGTGAAAACTTATAAACAACTATCTATTTTGACTTTTGGAGTTTTATTTTGGCTAAGTGATGAAATCCTATGCAAATGTTGATGTGAAATGCTTTCTTTACATATGTTGCAAATGTCTATTTAACACATAATTTTCTAATGAATCAGTCAATGTGTTTAAGTTTCTAGAAATGTGTTGATATTGAATGAAATCAAAATGTCTTTCCAAAATCCTAACTCTTAGGAACATCCGATTAATAGTCAGGTTTCGAATGGAGTAAACGCCAGTAAGTTGTAGAATGACAAGTTGTGAATCTAGCCTGACAATGATTCGGAATATGCCATGTGAAATGGCATCAGAGAGGAGTTCGATCAACGTGCTATACTCAGTGATGTTGTTTGTCGATCGACCAATACATATCCCTCTGAAACTCACCAACTCGCCGCTTGGAGCAAAGATGGCCCAGGCTACAGAAGATAGGTTCTGCGTACTACGACTAGCTCCATCGACATACCCAACAAATGGTTCCAAAAAGTTTGACATCTGCAACAAATGTGAAGTGGATTACCTAACCAAAATGACAAATATAAAAGAAAACACACAAAAATGCAATGAAATCATATGTACAGTGAACTTTACTACACTTAATCAAGCATAGTACCGTTTGAGATACAACCCATTCTGGGGCTGCGACAGTGGAAACCCATTGTAATCAACTAGCTCGTAGGCTCCTTTTGTCAACTCACGTTTAACAATGTAAGGGCCCATCCATAATGGTTCAAATTTCCCTGCTCCTAATTTGTCAAAATCTTGATCGTAAAGCAAGACCAGGTCACCTTCTGAGAAGACACGAGACTTGGCATTTCTGTCATATTGCACCTTGATGCGTTTCTTACGTGCTTCGTTAGCCAATGCGGCGTCACGACAGGTTTCATCCAGATGGATGAATTCCAAGAAATGAGCCTCTTCTTCAGAATTGTCGAGTAGCAGGTCGATTCCAAGCTTGAGGGATGAGATTTCACACTGAATTGGTAAGACCGCTTCCAGACCATACACCAACTAAAAAGGCGTAAATCCGGTTGCATTTCTTACCAAGGTCAGATATGCCCATAAAGTTGAATATAGGATTAAAGGCCAATTCCATTTATGGACTCCAATCATTCTCTATAGCATGCGCTTAAGAACTTTGTTGATTGCCTCAACTTGTCCATTAGCCTGCCGATAATATGAAGTAGAACTATCATGCGACAGTCCTAATTTGGTAGTTAAATCAATCATCGTGTGATTGCGCAAATGTGACCCATGATCTGTAACTATAGCCTGTGGCACACCAAATCTAGAAACTACATGATTGAAAAAAAACAGCAGTTGTTTCACCGTTGTTGTTCAATGTAGGGATCACCTGAGCCCATCTAGTAAAATAGTCAACAGTGACTATAATATACCCATGCCCCCAGCCGAGGTGGGGTTACATTTCATGAAATCAATGCCCCATTTTGGGAATGGGCCAACAACAACTATTGGATGCAATGATGCAGGTGGTAATCTGGTTTTACAATCAAAAATCTGACAAGCATGGCACTTTCTGATAGCAAGTATGTGTTATCGGGAAAACTAGTGTCTAAGCAGAGTTGCTAGTCCCACTAAGGCTAGTATCTACCTTAGAAACAAACAAACTAAAAACTACTTTTGTTTTCCTTTATGAGAAATAGATGAGAGGGGAATAAGGAGACCAACCTCTGTCTTGCGCTTGGTTCCTTGTTCGATTCCTCTCCCTTCTGATAGGTCCTCGCCACTTGCTTCCTAGTCCACCCAGCTTCAAAGAGCACCTGTAGAATCAAAGTAGCATAACACTATCCAAGAACATAGATCTATTATCATAAACAATATAGGACCAGATATATATTGACCACACAAATGCATATAACATCAATCATACAAGAATGTGGAGGAAAACTTGAATAGATTTATTGATAATCAAGAAAGAGCAAAGAGGATTACAACCAATTGTTCTGACCCAGCATCATCCTCTCAGCAAGAAATCCCTTCTTCACCTCATGAAAAGCTTAGATCACCCAACACTATGATGTTGCACCGTGAAACCAACAACACTTCCTTACAAGATACAAAATTCCAGCCTCTGGATCTCTGGGATGAGGGATCCATATATAGATGTTTGCAAGGGGAATGAGTCAGATTTTGATATTTGATTAGTGTCCTCTCTTTGATAGTTATTGATTCCACTTGGAGATTGATGGTCTCTTACTCATCCCTGGTCGAATGCAGAGAGGCAAGTGTCACAGGAGAAGTTTCTGGAAGATTCCATGCTCCTCCACCTTGCGGATTGACCTTGCCATTTGTCCACTCTCACCCATCGCACCCCATAGAAGGGATTTTCAACATGCATCGCGCCTACTGTGTGTATTCAAGTGGGATGCAATGCACTTTGACCATGGAGTAGGTGAAATGGTCCAGTTTTGACCAGTTCTGAGTAGTTTTTCATGGAGAACTTCTGGGAGATGCTGTAATCAGTTGACCTTGTTCTTTTAGGGGTTGGAACAACACCTTTAGGGACTTAAGAGCCCTTGGTTTATGGACATTTATGATTGGGGTTTCAGTGCCCAAAAATGTCTATAACAATATGCAATCCTTGAATATTGATGGCCAGAAATATCCTGCTCATAAGATTTTTTGTGCAGTTGCGTAACCAGATAAATGCCCCCCACAAGCACCTGAATGACATTCATTCAAATATTTTTGAGCCTCCTCATGCGTAAGGCACCTTCATAAAATCATATCAACACTACGATGATAAAGTGTATCACCAATGATCAGATAATCTTTGGCTTGGTATCGAATACGTCGGTGTTCAGAGCGAGAGGTGTTAGGCCTAAAAGCTTGGGTCTGGAGATAGACCAGTCTATCTCCATACCATGGATTGCTTACGAGATTAGAAATAGAGACTCATCCAAGATTGATGCTTCTGATGTTAAATCATTGGAGGAGGAGGGAAGGTCGCAAAGAAACTCTGCAAAGATGAGAGATTTCTTTGATTTGGATTTGATGAATTCCATATCAAAATCCTGCAAGATGACTATCCATTTGGAATATTTCCCCCCAGCAATAGACGTGATAGGATGTATGTCATAGGGTTGCAATCTGACACAATGGTAGTTTTGCGAAGGAGAATATAATGTCGAAATCTCTATACAGCTTGAACGGCTGCTAAAGCCAGCTTTTCAATATAAGAGTACTTGCTTTTTGTATCATTAAGATTGTGACTTAAATAATATATAGGATGTTCTATTCCATCATCTACTTGCACTAAAACCACACCGATGGTTGTATCTGTAGCGATGCAATACAGGTGAAAGTCTTTTGAATAATTTGGGGTGTACATTAATGATGCTTTTATCAGGGAATCTTTGAGAGCATCAAAGGAAGCTTGCGCAACCTGATCCCAATGGAAGGGTACCCCTTTCTTCAATAGACGTGTATAACCCTTAGCAAGCTCAACATAATTTGGAATGAACCTCCTCAGAAAGTTAGCCTTCCCTTGAAGTATCTGGATCTGTAACAAATTGGAAGGTGGAGACATGTCAAGAATTACCTGAACCTTTATTGGATCGAGTCGAATTCTGTATTTAGAAACTACAAATCTAAGCAATCGACCAAAGCCAACACAAAACACACATTTGTGTGGATTGAGTCTTATTTTGTAGTGTCAACAACGTAAAAAGATTGCTCTCAAATGTTGCGGATGATCATCTTGTTTTCGTGAATGAGCAGGCAGATCGTCAAGATATGGTTGAACTATGTGTTTGATGTCATGGAAAGCATAATTCATTGCTCTCTGAAATGTTGCCCCTCTGTTCTTCAAACCGGAAGGTAGTTTACGATATGCGAATGTGACCCATGGACATATAAATGCGGTTTTTGATTGGTCTTGTGGGCGGATATTGATTTGATTATAGCCAGAAAATCCATCCATGAATGAGAAGATTTCACATTCGGCGCATTCATCAATAATATGTTCGATAAAGGGTGTAGGATAGTTTCCCTCCGGACATGCTTGATTTACATCCCTATAATCGACTCACACTCTGATCGTTCCTTGTTTCTTCATCACAGGAATAATATTCGATACCCAATCGGTGAGAGGTACAAGGTAAATGAAGCCAGCATGTAAAAGTTTTTCAACCTCTATTTTAATGGCATCAGCTTTCTTTGGATGAACAGGTCGAAGCCGTTGACATACTGGTTGACACTAGGATACATTTTGATCTCATATTCAACAATGCTTGAGTCAATGCCTGGAATTTCCTCATAAGACCATGCAAAGACATCTTGGAAGTTGCGAAAAAGAGAACAATATTTATCTAGTTCTGATGGCGAACAAGATTTGCCAACATGAATATTCTCTACAACATTGGCTTTGGTCGAAATATTTATGGAGATAGTCTCTTCGATGTTAGACAAATTTCACTCGAAATCTATTCTATTTACAGAATGCAGTAAAAAATCAACAATCGAAGGGTGATTAAGTTCTTTTGAATAATCTTCATTATCATCTTGAAGGTGAGAACGATGATGATAATCTTCCCACGGTGTATCTCCTATCGTCATTGATTGGATGATTCCTTCGTCCATAGAATGTATACGTGACCAAGGAGCAGAAGAGGCACCATATTCTAAAGACCTATCCACCCATACAATTGTTCAGTGCGGATTTGGGTTGGCCGCACAAGCCCAGTAGATTGATTTCTACAAGGATTCGATGGGGCTTGGTGACATCACCTGGCTATGAACATCACTCTCAAAATAGTTGGAACTCTTCTTGTACTCAAATGATGTAGAAGAGATCATGTTGCAGGTTTCCACCATTGATACTTCCGCAAGACCAGATGGTGACGGTAGGGTGAATGTACCCATTAAGGAAGGATCTTTGAGGAGACCTACTCCAACATTTTGAAGTGTCTGTGAATTTCCATGTATCAATGGAATGCTTCCAGTAGCTTGTGAACTATTAGCAAAAAAGGCCAACTGGTCTATGACTGTGATTCCACCTTTGAAAGGAAATGCAATCATCCGAAAGTATGTGGAAACAACCGTAGCCATAGCATATACCCAGGGTCTTCCCAATATAATATTGTAATCAAGGAGTCCATCAACAACTTCAACTTCAATATCTACTGTTTTGCCCCCTAGTTCAACTTGAAAGCTATTTAAAATCCCGTATGGGGTGTACGTTCTGCCATCAAAAGCTTTTAGTGTTGTTGGTGATCGAGACAAGGGAGGTGAACCAAGAGTTTTCCAGCAACTCATTAACATGATACAAGTAGATGCCCCCTCATCAATAATGGTTCAATGAACAATTTTATTGAGGGTTTTTACCTGTATCAGAAAAGCTATTTGTGCTGGTAACTGTGGCGTATATGTTGTATGATTAAAGACTACAAGATTGGAATCCGTAGGATCGATTCCACCTATTGCCGATAACAAAGCCTGCTTTTGGGAGGGGTAATTTTGTAATACCTCAAGTGTCGACATATCAGATGGCGATTGAGCCAAATCCTCCACTATGTTATAATTTTGCGCTACTCGAGCTCAAGGATTAAATGTCGATATGTGTACTACTCCCTTGGGTGGCTTAATTGTTAATTCAGGAATAATTGGTGGAACAACTTCTGGCAAAGTTGTGGTCAATGTACCAGGTTGATCAGTAGCCTGGTTATTCGACGACAATGGATTCTCGTAATATTTATTCCTTATCGATACCAAAACATCATTTTTCTTATTCGTAATGGATAACATAAGCACTTGGGATGTGGAAGCGTTATCAGTGGCAACCATATGTGTTTCTGGGTTTGAAAACAGATCAGTCAACACTACTGAGGCATTTGAATTCTTCAAAAGTTTTGAAACCTTAGGTCGATCTAGATAATCTCTTGTAAAATGCTCGTTATTACATATTAGAAATGGATAACGAGGTTTCCTAGCCACAATGGGATTTTCAGAAGATTTTTCAGGAGTTGAATTTTCATGTTTCTTCTTATTATTCTTTCCCTTTTTCTTGCCTCCTCATTGCTTTCGATTTTTTCCCTTTTCAGATGACACGTCATTAACCTTAGAGGCAAGATTGTTTTCGGATGAATTTTCATTTTGACTTGAAATAGCAAGAGCTTGACCAGATGGACCTCTTGCTGTCTGTGTGCTTGAGGAACCGATCACGCTGTTGCCAGCATGAGAGTTCCTACTTGATTTTGGAGGTGGTGGAATGGTGAATGCTAGTCTGGGTGCATCAGGTATCTTGTCATAGAGTGTGCCAAACTGTGTATAAATCAAATCTAAATATGGGGCACGAGCAATGACTTGCTCTTCTGTGACAACCCCTCCTTTTGCCACATCCTCAATGATAGATGGCAATAAGGATTTTATAAACCACTTAGATAATAGTTGATCAGGAACATATGTTTTTACCATTCGATGACAATGCCTCCACTCATGAATATGATCTGATATATGAGTGGAGGTAGTCTGTTTAAATTTGGTAAGGAGTTTTTTTCCAGTTTCATACCTGATGGGTAATTGAAAGTGGGTTAGAAAAGTAGTGGCTAGAATGGTGAAGTTGTCAAAAGAAGCTCCAGGTAATTCTATATACCATTTTGCAGTATGACCAGTGAGTGTTCTCTAAAAAAGTCGAAGCCTAATCGAATCATCATTTAAGGTGTTTGATGAGCAACATAAATGAAAAGTCATTACGTAATTCAACGAGTCTTCTCCTGGATTTCCATTGAACTTTGGAATGTCAAATTGTAGTTTATGAGGAATTGCCGACCACCAAGGGGCATAAGCAATTGGATCATTTGTTAGCCGGTTCAAATCTGGTAGTTCTAGAGTTCCTACAGATGGCAACTATTGATTCAGGTTTGGTGTATCATACCCAGGATAAGATGGAATCACTTGAGCAATAGGTCTTTGCATACCAGCATAAGGCATCTGTGTCTGGTAACCTTGATAAGTTTGTTGGAATCAACCAGTATAGGGCCGTTGTTGATAACCAGTTTGGAAATATGGTTGTCCATAACCTGCAAAGCCTTATTTTCCAGCTCCTTGGTATGTCTGATATTGACACATACCAGTTTGAGTTTAAAAGCCCTAGACTAAGGTTGGGTTTGTTGGAATTAAGGTTGTTGATATTGTGACAGTCGTTGTTGACGGACCGACTGTTGTTGTCTAGTACTGACAGATTGACTAAGTTGTGGATTTACTGTACCAGTGTATACCTGTGTCACTCCTGATAATGGCACACTAACCTGAGTTTGTTGTTGAGCACTATAAACAAGCAGTTTTTGTACAACTACTTGGGAAACTTGAACCCCTTTCCTTGAAACTTGAGGTCACGATGAAGGGGGGACAGTTTGCATAGGTCGTGCTTGTGTCTGTGTTACAGATGTAACAATAGGTGTGGTAGGAATATTAGACACAGGTCTCATTGGTTGTGTAGGATACACAATCCTCAGTTGTTCTGGCAGTGCTGGTTGCCATCAACTAACTCTAACTCCAGTTTGACCTAAATACTGTGGGAAACTCTCATATGGTTGTCCCCCAGAGAAGGGAGGAAACGGTGAGTATATGTATTGTTCTCAATATGGCAGCAATCGAGTATCTAACGGATATATCGGTTTTTGGTGACTAGATTTCCCAATTTGATACTAATATGCAGGATCAAATTGTTGAGTTTCCATGTGAGAAAAACCAGGTTGAAATACAAACGATTAAATGGGAGTTGACCATGGTGCTGAAGCAACCCCTGAGTGGATTCCAGATGATGATTGGTAACCAACCAGAACGGATGATTCACTGTATAGGTGTGACTCAAGTGTAGCAAAGTACATCGAAGGGGTAACAGCATATGATTCAGCTGTAGCTACACCAAATGACATAGTCTTGGATGTTGATGGTTGTTCAAACATGGTTAACTTATCCAAAAGTTGTCCTAACGATTCGACAGGAACTTGCGATGGAACAGGATTAAAGGAGGCAAAATTAGGAGTAGCAGTGTTATAGACATATTTGGGCACTGCAACCCCAATCACATATGTCCATAAACCAAGGGCTTCTAAGTCCCTAAAAGTGTTGTTTCATACCCTAAAGGAGCAAGGTCAGCTGATTACATCATCTCCCAAAAGTTCTCCCTGAAAAACTACTCAGAACTAGTCAAAACTGGATCATACAGACTGCTCAGTGCTAAGGGTGTGATGCATCTCACTTGCCACATGCAAAAAGTGTGATGCATACTGGAAAGCCCTTCTGTAGGGCGCGATGAGAGAGAGCTGACAAATGGCAGAAGCAGTTTGCTAGGTGGAAACCTAGAGAATCTTCTAGAAGCTGCTCATTCAACACTTGCCTCTCTGAATTTTCCCAGGGATGAGTAAGAGATCATGAAACCTCCAATTGGAACCAAGAACTATCAGAGAGATGACACTAATCAAAATTCCAGAAGCTGACTCACCCACCTACAAACATCTATATATGGATCCCTCATCCTAGATATCCAGAGGCTGTAATTTTGTATTTTGTAAGGAAGTGTTGTTGGTTTCTCTGTGCAACATTGTATTGTCGGGTGATCTAAGCTTTTCATGAGGTGAGGAGGGCTTTCATGCTGGGAGGATGGCACTGGGTCAGACCAATGGGTTGTAATCCTCTCTTCTACTACTTCTATTAATAAAGCTATTTGAGTTTTCCTCCATATTCTTGTGTATCTCTGAATCTTGTATTGATATATGCATTTGTATGGTTAATATACATCTGATCCTATATTGTTTATGGTTATATATCTCTATGCTTTGATGGTATTATGCTTCTTTGACTCTACAGGTGCTCTTTGAAGCAGGACAAGGAAAAAGTGGTGAAGTTTTGTCAAAGGGAAAAGGAAACAAGCAAGGAGCCAAGCGAAAGACTGAGGTTGGTACTCTCTGCTTCTTTCTCATCTATCTCTCATAAAGGAAAACACGAGTGACTTTATTTTGTTTGTTTCTAAGATAGCTACCCGTCTTAGTGGGACTAGCAGCTCTGAATGGACACTAGTTTTCCCGATAACAAGCAGGATAAAGATGAATCCCAGTCCCAAAATGAAACGGGGCGCTGCATGTTGGATCCTCTACTATATCCTCTATATCAATCAAACCAGGTGGAAGAGGTTTACCGTCAGGTCTGTAAAATATTTCTGGTGTAGAAGAAGTTGTAGTTTCTAAAGTAATAGATGTAGGAGGGGTAACTGCTTCTGGATACTGAAATTCATAGTCCAGATGTTCAGGTAATTGAACAACTGTCTCAAAGGGAGGTTCTTGAACAACTGTTGGTTCAAATGTAACCTCGGTTTGAACTTGAATGGGTTCTGGACCAACTCTAGATGGAGTTGTTTCAGGTTCAGAAGTATCTCTTGGTTGAGCAATTTCAATTATGGTTACACTAGGATCAGTTCTAGTGTCCTCGGGTAACTTTGAAACTTCCTCTTTCGAGGTGGATGTGCCATAAAAGATTGGAGTAACTGGAGTCCCTGAAGATGTTGAAACAAATGTTCCAAATAACCCATATAAACTAGACTCAGTTAAACGAGATTGCTTTGCCCGGATTGCTTTCGCTTCTGGAGGCAAGGATGGTTGACTCGCTAATCTCTGCGAACAACAGGGTTTTGATTGACTTTCTTCCACGATTGCAGATTACTCGATCAACATAAAAATCAACTAAGGGAATGTGATGTTATTTGTAGTAAATTTATTTTAACAACACTTTGGACACAACTTTGCTTTTTCAGTTTTAAAGAGTCGAGAAAAATCTAAAGATGACTCTAGTCTCCTTTGATTTTTAATGAGCCTGAAAGGACAAGTGCTCAGATGGACCCTTTCTTTTAAGGAGTCGAAAAGGAATGAAAGTAACTACTCTGGAGAATATAGACAGAAAGGTTTACCAAATCAATTGTAAAACTGCAATATACACCTTGGCGACAAATTAAAGAGAAATTACCAAGGACTTAATGTATGGTAGTCAATCTATCTGAATACTGTGTTCAGTGCATTACGATCGATAAGGCAGCAGACTCGGTTTCCTATGGATAAAGGATTTAATCCTAGTGGGGTCTCCTAATATATACACGATGGTACGGGGAGCACAAGTCCGTACTAGCACTTGTCGTATCAAAGAGGAGGAATCACCCAACCTTCAATGAAGACGATAGCCACTAGGTTTAACGACGCCAGAACACATCTCTAGCCTAGACCTCTAAATGTATTGTGTTAGATTCCAAAGCGTTGTTAAGTTCATTAAGGTTCATTTTAAAGTTGATCTTTCTTAGAATTTTGCCTTTGATGGTTCACCACATAATGTGATCTGAAATTCCTAAAGATTCATCTACTATGATAAACAATATTTTCGTTTATTTGATTCAATGAAAATCCTAACTACTAGGGAAAGAGCCTAGAAGTTCCTTTTTTTTTAAAAAGAGCAAAGAGCACTCGCTAATGAATTTTCCTAAATCATACTCTTATACACACAAACCAAAATACTAAAAATGCAAATGCATGTATTTTTTTTCAGTTCTCCTTAATGTGAATGATTCAGAAGGAAAACTAAATGCACAAAGACTCAAAATATTTCACTCAAAATGATCATTTTCGACAATTTTTTCTTCAAGAGAGAAAGGAAGACTCAAAATGACACTTTCAAAATTGAAGAAATATGCTTTCGAAACTTTGAATGTAAACAAATTAAAACAATATGCAACAAAAAGTTTAATCGATTATCAAAGGAAGGAAGAATTTACGACACTTCGCTTTTCGACACAAAACGACGATTTTACGACAGTTTCTTTATCGAAATGACAAATCGACTAAAAACACTTTTTGACAATGGATTGTAAATGAGAAACAAATACACAAAACATTTACTAATCCTAATCTAAATTGAGGGTGATCTGAGTGTTAAAAAGTGGCTTTAGTAAGGAGACATTATTCATACTCAAAGAAACAAGCAAACAACAATGAAAACTAATCAAAACCTTCAATTTCCTAGATGGGAAATGTGGATCTCAGTCATCCATCGCACCTAGCCTTTGCAAACAATAGTATGCACCGCACTTTGCCCATTCGGGAAATGAGATGCATATCAGGTCACAGTGGAAGACAATGTGATGGTCCAGGGAGCAATTCTGAAGGTTTTTGGCTCAAATTTGTAGTAGTTTTCAATGGATTTAAGCTTGGTTTTGATGAAAAATGGTAAGCAAAGTATGATGGAATGACCTAAGATATTACTGAGCTACCAAAAGGGCCTCTAGATTTGTTTTCAAATCAGATGTTCAATACATAAACTAAACCAAAGATTGACTGAAGTAGCATTCATCTACTACGCAATTGCATGGCAAGAGTGGTTTGAAGGCTTCCTGGCTAGCTTCAGGCTCTATCTATAGTTTATATAATAGAACAACAAACAGCAAATAAACATATGGTTTCCCCAGCGGAGTCACTAGTTTATTTCTGGGAAAACTAGTATTCCTAAAGAATGCTAGCCCTCTAGGTTTGGCAGCTACCCTAGAAACAACAATTAAAGCAATTCGAAAGATTTCCTATGAGTAATAGATAAGAATGAGATGATAGAGGACCAACCTCTATCTTTCGCTTGATCCCTCGCTTAATCTCCTTCACCTTTTGTTGATCCCGTAACTCCTCCTCGTACTTAACACGCTTGGAGACTACCTGCACAGTTACAGAAACAAAGACCTGTCAAAGCATCGTGATCTATTACAACATAAACATTATAGAATCAGAAATACAATGAACAATTGAAAGCATTTACAATTGACACAATCAATTGGGAAAAATCTCAAAGAACTTTATTAATAATAAGGAAGATTACAACCCAGTTTTCTAATCCAGCACCGTCCTCCCAGCTTCAATCCTTCTTCACCTCATGAATTAGCAAGAACACACCAACAATCATACAATGCTTTGTCCTCAATACTGAAAGCAGCAGCACTTCCTTACAATTCACAAAAATTCAGCCTTTTGATCTCTTGGATGGGAGATCCTTTTATAGATGTTTGCAAGGGTGTGAGTCATCCATGGGAATTGATGAGTGTCATTCCATTTGTTGAAATTGGTTCCACAAGAGAGGGAAATTGGAGATGGTTTCCTAGTTCCCTTGGTCATCCTTGGGCAAATTCAGAGAGGCAAGTGGCATAGGAGAAGTTTCTAGAAAATTCCATGAAAAACTAACTAATAAATTGTCCCGGAACTTTGTCTAACCTTGCCCATTGCACCTACTAAAGGGCCAAAGTGTGATGCATCGCACTTAGCTAGTGCAGCAGTCAGTATGCATCTCACCCTAACACAGGGCTTTCTGATATGGTTCAGTTTTGGCACTTTTCTGGATGATTTCTGAGATGGAACTTTTGTGGAATGAAGCATTCAGATGACTAAGCTTATTTAGGGTATAAGACAACAATTTTAGGGGTTGATGAGCCCTAATATCATTGAAATTTGAGTTTGGGGTTGATGTGCCCAAATATGTCTATAACACCACCACAAGCACTTGAATGGCAATCATTCAATGCTTTCTCAGCTTCCTCATGTGTGAGGCATCTCTGTAAAACTGTATTGATACCACGACAGTAAAGAGTGTCACAAATGATCAAATAATCTTTGGCTTGGATTGGATATGTCGTTGTTGCGAGCGAGAGGTATCAGGCTGGAAAGTTTGGGTCTAGAGATAGATCAGTATATCTCCATACCACGGCTAAAATCACGATATCAGGAATAGAGACTAATCCAAAATCGATGGTTCAGATGTTGAATCAATGGAGGTCGAGGGAAGGTCACAAAGTAGCTCGGCAAAAACTATAGATTTTTTTTATTTGGACTTGATGAATTCCAGATCAAACTCCTACAAAATGACTATCCATTTTGAGTATTTTCCCTTGTTGAACAAATCCGGTATAAGGTGGTTGTTGATAACAAGGTTGAATTTGCAGTTGTCCATAACCAGCAAAGCCTTGTTGACCAGTACCTTGGTAAGCTTGATATTTTCCAAACCCATGTTGAGCTTGTTGGGTAGGTCCAAATTAGGGTTGGAATTGCTGGAATTGTGGCTATTGATATTGGGGTTTCCATAGTTGTTGAATCAACTGTTGTTGTTGTTGGTACAACTATTGTTGATTCAACAGTTGTTGTTACCTAGCAATGTAAGGTTGACCAGGTTGTGAATAGACTATACCAGTGTAAGCTTGAGTCACTCCAGATAAAGTTACACTAACCTGAGGTTGTTGGACCCTAGAAACAAGCGGTTGTTTTATAACAACCTGAGAAACTTGGGCCTCCTGACTCGAAACTTGTGGTTGTGAGGTAGAAGGACAAACTTGTATAGGTTGAGATACAACTGTTTGAACTTGTGACTGCTGTACAGTGGTAACAACAAGTGTAGTAGGAATAGTTGACACAGTTTGCATTGGTTGTGTTGGATACACAAGCCTTGGTTGAACTGGCATTGTTGGTTGCCATTGACAGACTCGCATTCCAGGCTGACCTGAATACAACGAGATACTACCATATGATGGTCCTCCAGGATATGGAGGATAAGGTGAATAAGCATATTGCTCTCCATATGGTGGCAATCCAGTATGTAATGGATACATAGGTCATTTTTTACTAGATTGCCCAGTTTGATATTGATATGCAGGATCAAATTGTTGAGTTCTTTTAAATTAAGAACCATGTAAAATTCTAGTTGAAGACATGGGTGATGACCATGGTGTAGAAGCAACCCTTGAGTGGGTTCCAGATAAATATTGGTAACCAACTGGGATGGACAATTCACCATATAGGTGTGACTCAGGAGTAGTAGAAAACATCAAAGAGGTTGCGACAAAAGATTCTGCCACAACTTCATCAGATGATACAGTCTAGGATGTTGACAGTTGTTCAACCATAGTTAATTGACCCAATAGATGTCCTAAAGAATCAACGAGTACTTGAAAAGAAGTTGGATCAAAAAGAGAAGTAAAATGAGGAGTATAAGGGTAAAGATAAAGCCTAGTTCCAAAATGGAATAAGGTTCCAGGTGTAGTATCTTCTTCAAGTTCTTCCTCAACAGTGATTAAACTAGCTGGAAGGACTTCACCATCAGGTCCGTAATAGACTTCTAGTGTTTGTAAAGTAGAAGTTTCAGTAGTTACTAATGTCTGAGGGTTAACCAGTTGATCATCTTCTGGTAAAGTAACAACTTCTGAATGTTCAAATTCGAAGTCCAGATGTTCTAGTAAAATAACAACAGTTTCAAGGAGAGGTTCCTAAACTACTTTAGGTTCAGAAGTAACTTTTGTTTGAATTGTGATTGTTCTGGATTAACTTCTGGTTGAACTGATTCAAATTCAGATATATTTCTTATTGAGTGACTTCAAGTTGAGGATCAACTTGTTGTTGAACAACTTCGGTTACTGTTTCACTAGTATCAGTTATAGTGTCCTCAGGTAATTGTGAAACTTCTTCTTTAGTAACGGATGTACCAGAAATAGTTGGAGTAACTGGAGTCTCAGTACTTACCAAAATGGATGATTCTGGTAATTTAGATGAAGAACTAGGATTTCTTGATGTACTTGACTCAGTTAAACGAGACCACTTTGACTGAATAAGTGTAGCTTCGGGTGGCAAAGGCGATTTACTCGTTGCTCTCTGTGAATGACGAGGTAAGGATTGATGTTCCTCCATGACTGTTAATTAATTTTATTACAAAAAAGAAATAAACAAAAATGGGTAAACTAGGAAAAAGGTTTACCAAGCAACTTTGAACTGCAGAATACCTCTTGACGAACCAAGAAGTACGGGCAGGCTATCTCCCCAAATGTTGTGTTTGGTGTATCACAGTGTACAAGGTGGCCGACTCGATTACCTAAGGATGGATAGCAACCTAGTCTTTTCCTCCCATATATACCCGAAAGTACGTGGAGGCTATATACCCGAAAGTACGTGGAGGCCCAATTGGTATAAGCATTGTCTAATGCAAAACCGCATGGTAAGAGCATTCCCATATACTTTACGTACTGTAACACCGCCCTATATACCCGAAGGTACGTGGACGAGCTATGATATACTCACGTACATGGAATGAGGTATCACACTCAGGATGTATTGAAGACAAGTTAGCGACAGCTGCTTTGTTTTACGATGCCAGAACACGTCTCTAGCCTAGAACAACTAAATTTTTTTCGTAGGTGACAATGCTCCATTAGGTAAATTGATGTTAATTTTAAGTTGATCTTGCTTAGGAATTTTCCTTTCAAGTTCACCACGTGATGTATTTTGAAATTCCTAGGAATGCAACTATTATGATAAGCATTCTTTCCATTCTATTTAACAATGAAAATCTTAGTTAATAGGGATAGAGCAATCAGATTTATTTCAATCAAAGAGAAAAGAGCAAAATCTAATGCAATTTCCCTAAACTATTCCTGTGAGCACACACAAACTTTTCAATGCAAATGCATGCATTTCTTTTCGATTTCCTTAATGTGAATATGAACAAAAGGAAACTAATGCACATACAATCAATCAATCTTTAACAAGAATGAAGACTTTACGACAGTTTTGTTTTGAAGGAAAAGAAGACTTTTACGACACTTTCTTTCGAACAAAGATTAATCGACTATAATCTAACTTTGACTATGGATCGATAATGACAAAGAAAACATTTAAGAAACATTAATCAACCAAGTCAAAGTAGGGCTAGCAAAGGAGATAAAAACTTGTTTTCTAAGACATGACATTCATTGATCAATCAACAAGCAATCAAACAGAGGAAATTTGGCAAAAACTCAATCCAAAGGTGGGAAACTGACCCTAGGAGGATCAGCGCAGCCCTGAATGGGAGACAATGCACTTCAGAGCACTGTCCCTAAGCCAAGGGTGCTCTACAGTGCACTGTGTCCCTCACAAGACTGTGTTGGTGATAATAATCCATTTCAAGAGCCAATTTGACACAGTTTTGACCAAAATTCAATGCAAAAAAGCTGAAATAAAATCAATGAACACAAGTAGGGTCTGCAAGAGTGTCCTAGGAGGTGGATAAGCTACTAGGAAGGATGATATTCACCAGCTATTATAGACATATTTGGGCACTTCGACCCCAAACTCATATGTCCATAAACTAAGGGCTCCTTAAGTCCCTAATAGTGTTGCTTCACACCCTAAAGGATCATGGTCAACTGATTACATCATTTCCCAGAAGTTCCACTTAAAAAACTACTTAGAACTGGCCAAAACTAGACCATACAGACTGCTCCATGGGCAAGGTGCGATGCATACTAACTACCTAACTGGCCAGGTGTGATGCATACTCAAATGGCCTTCTGTGGGGTGCGATGAGTGAGAATAGACAAATGGTAGAGATAGTTTGCAAGGTGGATGATCATGGAATCTTCCAGAAACTTCTCCTATGACACTTGCCTCTCTGAATTCGCCCAGGGATGAGTAAGAGATCATGAAATCTCCAAGTGGAACCAAGAACTATCAGTGGAATGACACTAATCAAAAACCCAGAGCTGACTCACACCCTTGCAAGACATCTATAAATGGATCCCTCATCTGAGAGATCTAGAGGCTGGAATTTTGTATTTTGTAAGGAAGTGATGTTGGTTTGTTGAGAGGAGACATTGCATTGTTGGGTACTTTGCTTGTTCATGGGGTGAAGAGGGCTTCTACAACTGGGAGGATGATGCTAGACTAGACAGCTGGGTTGTAATCCTCTCTTACATTATTATTAATAAAGTTCTTTGAGTTTTCCTCCATATGATCTTGTATTTGTGAATCTTATTGTTTATGAATGCAATTGTATGGTTAATGTGTTTCTGATTCCGCATTGTTTATGATGTTTTAGATAGATATGCTTTGATAGTTTGCTGTTACTTTGACTCTACAGGTACTCTTTGAAGCAGGACAAGTAGGAGAGGAGTGGCAAATTCTATCAAGGAAAGGAGAAATCAAGCTAGGATCAAAGCGGAAGATCCAGGTTAGTCCTCTTTTCTTCTCTTCCATCTATCACACTTAAAGGAACTCTTGAAAAGCTTTCATTGTTTGTTTCTAAGATAGCTACCCGTCTTAGTGGGACTAGCAGTTCAAATCAACACTAGTTTTCCCTGAAACAAAATGGCGACTCCGTTGGGGAACGAATAGTTTGTTTTGTTTGTTTATTGTTTCCTTTATAAATTACAGACGAAGCATGAAGTTATCTAGCTAGCCTTCGAAACGCCTTTGCTATGCAATTGCAAAGTAGATAAACACTGCTTCAGTCAATCTCCAAGTTGGTTTATGAACTAAACATCTGACTTACAAAGCATCCTAAGTGCCCTTGTGGTAGCTTAGAACCTCATCAGATCCTACCCTTATGCTTTGTGTTTATTGTCCATCATTACTCAGCCTAAATCACTAAACTTAGCTGCAAGTTTTGAGCAAAAACCAAGCTCAGTTTCGCTCCCTGGCCCATCGCACTATCTGTAACTATGAAACCTGGATGCATCGCACCTCCCGTGTGTTACAGGTGAGATGCATCCCTATTTCCCTGTGTTGCAGGTGCGATGATTGAGTGAACTGTTTTTCTTCTCTAAATTTTGGTTTTTTTCTCTCTATTTTCAGCTTTATTCAGTAGTTTTGTTGTTCATGATCAATACCTTCTTACTATGACCATCTTCCTTCACATTATTTTAGCCTCCATCAGTTAGGAATTGTAAATGTTTTTGTGTATTTGTCAATCATTTGCAATCTTCCTTTGTCGAAAGTAGCCTAATCGAACTGTCGTTTTTGATGCAAGTGTCGTAATTGTCATTCTGAATCAAAAGAAGAGTGTCGTAAAGTCTTCCTCTTCTAGATAGTTGATTGTACTTGATTTTGAAATTATTAGTATTTCAAGTGTCAAAAACAGTTTTCAATTCAAAATCGAAAAGTGTCGTCTTAGTCTTTCGTTTTGAAAAGAACAATTGTTAGTACTATCGCTTTGAAAGAAAATAGTTCAGATCTATACCTAGCTTTCTTTTTGTCATTCACACATTAAGGAAGCGGAAAACAAATACATGCATGTGCATCTGCATTTTGACTGCTTGTGAAATTTGATTTAGGAAAGTGCATTTAGTGTGTGCTCTATGCTCTGCTGAAAGAAAATCATTATCTTATTTCCTTTGTAGCTAGGATTTTCATTGCTAAAAGAACATAAACGACTGTTTATCATTTTAGATTGCATATTTAGGAATTTCACATCTACATCATGTGGTGAACCTTGAAAGACAAACTTCTAAGCAAGATCAACTCTAAAATAAACCTCAATGAACATAAAAACGCTTTGGAATCTAACGCAACACATCTAGAAGTCTAGGCTAGAGACATGTTCCGGCGTCGTAAAACCTGGTAACTATCGTTTTCATCGAAGGTTGGGTGATTCCTCCTCTTTGATACGACAAGTGCTAGTACAGACTTGTGCTCCCCGTACCGTCGAGTATATATTGGGAGACCACAATAGGCTGATATCCTTTATCCTTAGGAAGTCGTGTCTGCTACCCTATCGATCGTAATGCACTGAACACAACATTCGAGAAGATTGACTGTTGTACATAAGTCCTTGGTAATTTCTCTATCATTTATCACCAAGGTGTATTTTGCAGTTTTACGATCGATTTGGTAAACCCTCTGTCTAGACTTCTAGAGCAGTCACTTTCGTTCCTTTTCGACTCCTTAAAAGAAAAGGTCCATATGAGCACTTGTCACTTCAGGCTCATTAAAAATCGAAGGTGACTAGAGTCACCTTTAGCTTTTTCTCGACTCTTAAAAATTGAAAAAGCAAGTTGCGTCAAAGTGTCTTAAAATTTATTTTAAATGGAATAACATCCTTGTTCCTACGTTGATCTGAGGTTGAGATAATGGAGTCTACCAATCAAGGAATCCCCCTTGGAGGGAATACTAGTCCTTTCTCCTCTTCGGGAGATATTGGTTCTCCATATATGGCTACATTGTCCCTTCCAGGAATCACAATCGTCCTGCCAGTATGGATTTTCTCAACCTCTGTCGTTCAAAACACTGCAATTCTTCAACAAGCTAATCAGCAACCAGTTGATACTAAAGTTACCCCTTCACCTTCTACTTCGTTTGTTTCTCCTTCCCCTTCTTCCCCTTCGCTTGGTGAAACTAGTGACACTAAAAACCAAGTAGCTGAGAAGAAAAAGAAAGGGAAGGAGAAGAAGAAGAAGCCAGCTAAACAAGGGAACACCAAAGCATCGTCTGGAATCCACACACTAAAGTTTCCAAACCAAAAACTCCATGCGCAATTTGCAAGGGGAGACATTACCATCGAGATTGCCCTTGCATCGTGCGGATCTTGAGGGAATGGTCTCCCTAGTTGCACCATTTGGTGTCATCAACCCCTGACAGTCAGGTTGACAGCACACCATCAACTAGTGAGAACGAAGTCAACAAACAAAAAGGAAAAGTTAGAGTTCCATGTAGGTTATGTGAAGGTGATCATACTCTTCATCGTTGTCCTTTTCTGGACAAAGCCAAAAGAATTTTGGATAACCGTCCTGCTTCACCGCAGCAACTTCCACCTAGATACAAGAAACTCTTACCAAGTCCTTCGCTAGTTGAAAACCCGATTAACATAACTCAATTGTCGATCGAATCACCTACCATTGAAAGTGAACCTTCTGAGTCCATACCGGATCAAAGTCAACTAGTCGAGATGGCAGTCAACCCAGTCTTGCCTTCAGAAAATCCACCTTCAGATGATATAGTTTCCAAAGAGGATCCATTCAAATTCTTTTTGTCGATATAGAGTCTAATGAACTTGGGGGCAATCCACCCATTCCTTCACAACAAGAAGAGACCCCCCCAGTTCATGAAACTTATCCAAACATTTATTCGGTACCTCCTCCGAGTAGTCTAGTCGTTTTCTTTGATTGGAATCAACTAAAAAAACCTCACCTTCCATCTAATGTACCATTCTGAATCATAGTACAAGTTTACAAAATGATTGTGTCTAGCACAATCATAGACGAAGGGGCTTCGATGAGTATCCTTTCCTCAACTTCTTGGAAAGTGCTTGGTTCGCTAACGCTTTTGCCTAAAAATCAAAATTTGTTGGGCTTCAACAAAGGAACTAGTCAACCATTAGGGATCCTTCCAAAATTACCGATAAATTTGAGAAAGAAAACCGTGTATTTGAACGTGATGGTAGTCTAAGGGCCACTAGATTACAATCTACTCATTGGACGTGATTATATATATAGCATGGAAGCCATTGTTTCCAAATTCTTTCGAGTGATGTGTTTTCCACATGAAGGCAGACTGGTGCAACTTGTCGACCAACTTTCATTTCCTGGTTCAAACACAGCTATAAATCAACCATCATCCTTAAATGGTCTCTTCGCATCAACAATGTCTCTTCCATCTTCATCCCATCCACCTAATTACCGTGAGTAGTTCGATGAGTGTGATGAAGATTAGGGGGCATGCACCCTAGTCTGCTGCGATAGGCGAACCCAGAGGAAAAGAGATATTTTCTTGAAAGGTCATAATACTTGGATCAAATAACATTCCCGTATAGGTTATGTGATCAGTCTGACGCAATTATTTCCTTTGTACAATTGTGAAGCTTGCAGCATTCATCTTCGTACGTTATGTGATTGGGGCTCATAGCAATCGCCTTCATCCATTTCAATGGGCAAAGCAAAGGAAGAGTTTTTCTTGGTCGACAGAAACAATCCTGTCTAACTTTATAGGAACTTCCATTTGGTAACCTAGAAACTCTCCTTTTACTGAAAGACCTAGGGGCATGCAAGTGAAAAGTGACCTTTGATTTTCTTAGTTTGTAGGTTCTTAACCCTTTAACCTCGTAGCTCGGTCATTTCTAGCTTACATAAAAAGGTCATGAGCACATGTTATAGTAGTGATCAAGCTCATTAAAAAATAAATCTACCAAGAGACATTATCAAAAGACTGGTAAGAGCAATGTTCCCGCAAGGTTCAAGCTCGTTAAAAAATCAACCTGCACTGAGCACATGTTGGCACAAGGTTCAAGCTCATTAAAAAATAAACCCGCCTTTGGTAAATAACCTTTGTGATCACTTTGCTATCTGCCCTTTGTGAACTTTGGTTGTGTTCCTTCCGTCACCTCCATTTCATTCGGTTGACCATACACTTCCACTTGATTGTTTACCCTTTTGAGGAACATCTGCGACGAGTGATTCTGATTTTCACCCTCTTCACACTGCCATGTTTTGAGAAGTTCCAAACTTACCTGGAATCAGCTGCTACCCAGAAATATCACTCGTTCCTCAAAAAAGAGCCTCTTTTAAACTCTTTTTAGACTCGTTAAATATAAAAAGATTGTCAAGCTATTAGCCTTCCCAGCTCATTAAAGTAAGGGGAATGCTATCCCTCTCATATATTTTAATCTTTTTGGACTTGAGGGATTATTAAACAAAAATATCAAGCGCTTGTCTTTGTCGGCTCGTTAAAACTATCGAAAAGTCATCCCTTTCGTATTATTTTACACTTTTTCGGACTTAAGGGATTATGCCACGAAAAAGGACTGTTGGAGTCTCCTTTTCATCCATTTTCAAACTCTCTAAACATGAAAAGGACCGAGTTATCTTTGTCGTTAAACTCATTAAAACAATAGCGACAAACTTGTCCACCCAGACAAGAACGAGTCTCACTAACGCTAGGCTCACTAAGCACAAAGCGAAAATTTTTCCAGAAGGGAAAATTATAGACCAAGCATATGTTATCCTCCTCAAGCTTGTCAAAAATAAAGAGGTACTGGTCAGCAATGACTAGGGAAAAATGGGAAGAAAACTTGAAGAACTCTATTGGTAGCAAGTCGCTTTTGAACATGACACTTTCACTCCATCACCGTGATTGAGTTGGGTTTGGTTTCTGTTCACTGTCACCATTGGTCCGATGTGCCATCCATGGGGTTAACACTACCAGTCCATATCAGTGTCGCCAATATGTTCAAGAGAAGTCATTCAGAGAATTCACCATCCAACAAACGCCTCATCCACTACATTACATCCACGCTTCATTTTTCATGACCGCCATTCCTGAACCTCATATCATCAGATCGTTTTCACCTCCACAAAAAATCATTTGCTTCATTTCACGTCGTAGATGTGGGATACATCAAGGCCCTCCTACAACAGGTCATTTCTTGTTGACATCATCTCATTATCCAAGAAGTTGACTTAGAAACAACCCTTTCAGTACTTTGAAGCTTGCATGCCTCAATGGAAAGTTTCTCACTTCCAGCGACAGGTTTAAATCAATGACCTTCGACTGAAAGAATTTGCGTGGTGTTCGACATCAACTCATATATTCACACCACGTGAATTGTACTGTAGTACCTTGAGGATCATCATCATTATCGGTGACTCCTCTCGTGTCTATTAACAGCTTACATCATTGGCTGGTAATCAGGCGATGTCTTTCCATGTTTGACTTCAGAACATCTTTTCACATGGATCGACTTGTACGTCGGGTGAAGATTGGACAAGTTTTGAAGACCCTGGATCTAGTTTCATCCATCTAGGCTGCGATATATTCAGGAAAATAAAGACATCAATTATACACAGAAGTTGCACAGATGGTCATCTAAGCCAGGTAAGATGACTCTTCATGCGAAGAATCACAAGTCTACAGTAGCAAACGATTGTCTGTCCTATGTACATGAAAATGAATTTATAAAGTTGACCATGGGAATGCCCACCTCAACTAGATCATGAAAATAATGTGATGATGTATTGTATTGTATCTTATACAGGTCACCTTCCAATTTGAATACCTTGTATCCTCATGAATAAAGCATTTCATCCGACATCAGAAGATTTACAACCTCATGCTTTAGGGGGCAGCGGTTATAGACATATTTGGGCACTGCGACCCCAAACTCATATGTCCATAAAATAAGGGCTCCTTAATTCCCTAAAAGTGTTGTTTCACACCCTAAAGGATCATGGTCAACTGATTACATCATTTCCTAAAAGTTCCACCTGAAAAACTACTCATAATTTGCTAAAACTGGACCATACAAACTACTCCATGGGCAAGGTGCGATGCATACTAACTGCCTAACTGGCCAGGTGCGATGCATACTCAAATGGCCTTCTGTGGGGTGCGATGAGCGAGAATTGACAAATGGCAGAGACAATTTGCAAGGTGGATGATCATGGAATCTTCCAGAAACTTCTCCTATGACACTTGCCTCTCTGAATTCGCCCAGGGATGAGTAAGAGATCATGAAATCCCCAAGTGGAACCAAGAACTATCAGTGGAATGACACTAATCAAAAACCCAAAGCTGACTCACACCCTTGCAACGCATCTATAAATGGATCCCTCATCTGAGAGATCTAGAGGCTGGAATTTTGTATTTTGTAAGGAAGTGTTGTTGGTTTGTTGAGAAGAGACATTGCATTGTTGGGTGATTTGCTTATTCATGAGGTGAAGAGGGATTCTACAACTGGGAGGATGATGTTGGATCAGACAGCTGGGTTTTAATCCTCTCTTACATTATTATTAGTAAAGTTCTTTGAGTTTTCCTCCATATGATCTTGTATTTGTGAATCTTATTGTTTATGAATGCAATTGTATGGTTAATGTGTTTCTGATTCCGCATTGTTTATGATGTTTTAGATAGAGATTCTTTGATAGTTTGTTGTTACTTTGACTCTACAGGTACTCTTTGAAGTGGGACAAGTAGGAGAGGAGTGGAAATTCTATCAAGGAAAGGAGAAATCAAGCTAGGATCAAAGCAGAAGATCCAGGTTAGTCCTCTTTTCTTCTCTTCCATCTATCACGCTTAAAGGAACTCTTGAAAAGATTTCATTGTTTGTTTCTAAGATAGCTACCCATCTTAGTGGGACTAGTGGTTCGAATCGACACTAGTTTTCCCTAAAACACCAGCAGAGTTGCCAATTTGTTTTGGAGAATTTGGTATCTACGGGTAAATACTAATTCCCTAGATAAGTAGCCATATCTAGAACAACAGTTTAAAGCACTTTAGCCTTTTCCTATAAGCAATAGATAAGACAAAGAATATGAGAATACCTACTTGTAGTTCCACTTTCCTCTTGTCTCCTTTGTATCGATCATGTCGCTCCTTCCCATACTTAACACACTTGAGAAGTACCTGTAAACATCAACAGAAGACAAAGAACCAATCAAAGAAAAATATCTATTGAATACAAGTAAATTGAATCAGATACATTCACACATATAAGCATCATATAACAAGATAATCATATGGGAAAAAGGTTCAAATACTTTATTGAATAGAAGAAGGAATTACAACCATCAAGTTTGATTCGAAGTCACTCCTCCAGCTTGGATCCCATCCACATCACATCAAAAGCATGACAAACTTGTAGCATAAAAATACTTGTCTCAAAGTCAATTCTCATAGCAACATTATCTCCTTAAAATTTAACATATTCCGGCCCCTTATCACTTATATGAGTGTTCAATTTATAGGAGGATGAAGGAGGTTATGTCATAAATGGGGGTATCGAATGGGCATCATTCCTCATCCATTTTCGAGCTCATAGGAGTTGATAAGTGAGGGAAACTTCTAGATGACTCCAAGGGATAATAATATTCCCCAAACCCTATGTGAATTTTGCTCAATCTCACTCAGCGCAGGTGAAAGAGGGCCTAAGTGCTCTGCAGAGCACCCTGGCATGGACTCAACTACTCTGCAGCACACCCTTACATGGGCCTACCTGCGTTGGTCCCTTTAGAGGTCATCTCACGATGTCTTCAAGTCATGAAACTGTCTAGGAAGGAGGCATTCAAAAGGGTGACTTGTTTAGGGCATGTAGCAACTAAAATTAGGGTTTGATGATCCCTAAAACACTGATCTGGATTATGGGATTGATGTGCCCAAATGGATCTATAACACCAGGTTGTGCTAATACTACTCCTAAAGCTATAAAAGATGCATCCACATGGACATGGAATTCCTTATTTCAATTAGGAAACACTAATATAGGTGCATCTAACATTTTTTCTTTCAATATTCTGAATCTCTTCTGACATTCTTTATTCCACTGAAAAGTTACATCTTTATTTAACAATTTCTCCATAGGCACAGTGATTTGTGCATACCCCTTGATGAATTTCCTATAATACCCAGTATGTCTCAAAGTAGTACGAAGTTGTCTTACTCTCTTAGGCAGAGGAAAATTCACAATGATAACGATCATAGCAGGGTCCACCATTAGTCCTTGCTTGAAAACAATATGTCCCAACAATATGCTGAAGGGTACATAAAATATGCACTTCTTTAAGTTCAAAGAGATTGGATACTGTCAACATGTGTCGAGCAAAAGTCTTAAACTTCCAATATGTTTTCTCAGCAACCCAAATGTTGTCCAATCATCAAAATATACCTCTAAAAATTTGTGGATATATTCCTTAAAAGCTATAACAACCACTCTATAAAATACAGCAGTGGCATTCTTTAATAGAAAAGGCATTACTGTGTATTGATATGAGCCCCATTCTATAGAAAATGTGGTCTTGTGCCGATCTTCGAGTGCAATCCTAATCTGATGATAACCTGAAAATCCATCTGTAAATGAGTAAGCCTCCTAACCTCCTACATTATCTAGCACTTCATCTATGATAGGGGTAGGGAAAGGATCATGTAAACATGCATCATTTAACTTTATCAGACTCACACAGATCTTAATCTCTCCTTGAGTCTTATTTTCTTGCACCACCATAGGACTCACCCATTCTTATTCTTTTATTGGTTCAATAATTCTTGTTCCTGTCATCTTATCAATCTTTATCTTTACTTTCTCCTTATAGTTCGGGTTCAGCCTGTAAGGTATTTGTTTGACTAGCTTCGCATCAGGCTTAAGGGGAATCTTCGCAACTCCTAGATCTCCTATTATACCCTTCATCTATGAAAATTTGGTGGGAAATAGTTATTGGTATTCATGAAGTAACTCTGTAACTTTACTGACTGTCTCTTCATCCCAATCGTCTCCTATTGTTTCGAAATTAGGTTCCTTCTCTAATCATATGTTCACCTTCTTGGTCTTTAGTGGCTTCGTTATATCTGGTATTAATGGCTCAGGTCCACTTACTTTGCGATATCCTTATGATTCTTCTATGTCGATGTTGTGTGGATATTCTTCTTCTTCTAAAGTAAGGTTATAGAATTCTAATGCATTTTCTATCTGTGCAGCACAATTAGGCTACTACCATGTAAATGGGTTTTCATTCTCAAATATCCTCTTCTTAACTGTCTGAAGGGCCAAATCCATGTATGGGAAACCATCCTCAAAGTTGAATTTTAATATGAAGCCATCAACCAAGTCTACCCATTTTACTGTACCATGTCGAAGTTGTGTTTCTAAGTACCCATTCTTAGGGCTTGTCTCTAATGTATGAATGAATCCATGTACCCATTCTTGTTGTGGAATATCCTTCCATGTTGTAGTGCACAGTTGGATATGCTTCCTAGGATTAGTTTCACCATCATATTTTATCTCTATTTCTGTATCAATTTGTACAAACCTTATCCACATCAATCTTCGACATTCCTGCTAGCCTTCTATATTCTTACTCTGTGCACCCCACCATCTAGTAAGGGTAGATTTTAGGGCTATATCCAAGGCTAACAACCTTTGATTCTCTGGAACCTATGCTTCATAATCATCAAGAAAAGTATTTAGATCACCCAAGCCATCATATGAAGGCAGATTACATACAACAAACTGATTTGGTAATTCTTGCACAACGCCTTGTGGATACATCATGTAGTCTATTTTGGCAGTTTTCCAACTCTTCTTCTGAGTCTGACGTATAATAACTATCATGCTCCCATGTCAGGTTGCCTTCTGTAGTAGGGTTAACCCAATCTTATTCCTTTGTTGTCATTTGATAGATATTATCTATATCATCTGCATAATATTATTCTCTAATCGATTATGTATATCTTACCCCTTCTGATGGATCTAAGGGAACAATTACTCTCATATTATTTCCTTCAAATATCATTTGTCTCTTCTTTAGATTAATTGTATCCATATTTTCAAATGTCATCAACGATCTCTATTACTTCAAAATCAACAGTAGTGCAACCTCCTTCAATGTCCATTGTTACACCTAGTACTCTTCCTAAGGGGAAGATATTTTGTTGATTTTCCATCCTTAACTGAGTAGGTGACTACTGTAGCTTCGGCTTACCCACTAACTCCGACGTCTGCTTCATTAAGACATTAGCATCAGATCCAAGATCCAGGATAACTTGATCCATATCATATACTCCTATCTGCTCACTAGGCCTCATCTCTCCTTTTGTTATTTTTTGTCGAAGAAAATTATTGACTGATTGCATCTCACTTCACAGTGTTTCTTTATGTGCATAGGTATCTATCAACTCATGAAGCCCTTCTACCACCTCTTGATCTCTTAATAATTTCATACAAGTCTGTAGAAAATATTTTAAAATACCTACTTGATTTGTTGAATCCTAGTCTTGTGTCGAAGCTTGATCCTATGTCGAAGCTCAATTCTGCATCAAAGCTTGATTCTATGCCAAATTTGATGACATTTCATAGCTAGTTCTGCTTTGGCTACACACTGGAGGTTGAAGCTCCAACATCCATAAAGCTTCGTGTTGCTTCCATAAATATTTGTTTTTCCTTCTGAATAGAAAAAATGGGAACTTTCTCAATAGTTTTTCTAACCCATTTACTTTCAGATTATTTCTTCTCATTTGCTTTATCACTTCTAGTCGCAGCTCCACTTCTAGTGACAATACTAATTTGAGGTTCATTGGTCCTCATTTCAGCAATCACCATATGGATATTTTGTGTCGATTGTTGATTCCTTTTTTCTTGCATATTTGCCATAAGTATAGGGAATTGTTCAATTACATGGTCAAAGGATTTACAATACTTACATGTCGTTGTAGGGTTTTGATAATCTCTAGCAAAATTACCTACCTAACCACTGTTATATCAAAAGATCTCTCCACATCCTAGACCAGCTCCAGCACCTCGACCTCTTTCTTGGTAGCCTCCTCGACCACCATGTTTTCCACTGCCTTCATGTCCATGTTCATCTACTTGCATTCTATAAGTATCAAAGCCACACTCCATCATTAGTTCATAAGCTCGACAATTATTCTCATCATATCCTCCTGATTCACAGAATTTACAATAAAGGTTCCTCGAAGTCTCACATATTTTTGTAACAGGTAACAGTCTTCTAAGCGATGTTGGCCTTTGGTCTTACATATCTCGCACCATATGCTGGATCCTACATTTAAGGGATTCGGTGCCCCACTAGCCATGTAATCCCTAAAGATAGGACATTGCTATTTAGAATGGCCCTCCGATCTGCACTTTGTACACCATACTTCTTCTCTGACTTCTTTTCTTTTCTTGATATCTTGTATCTGTAGGGTTAGGTTTTCTAACCGACTATGAATTTTTTGTATACCTACATTAGTATCTCCTATAGGTGAAGCTTCCAACTTCATCACAATCTGTATATCTTCGGCTTGATTTGTTATATTTTATTGTGTCAATGGTAATCTGATATGCGGTAACAACGCAGCTATAAACCATTCTTCATGTTGTTGTGGAGCTATGTCGAAGATCACTTGATCCGAAAATACCTTAAATCTCTGATCAAATTCCCAAACAGACTCAGTAGGTTTATGTTTAATTTCTTTCAACTCAATGATGCAATGTGACTCAGACTTCAACTTCTTAAATTCTCTGATCAACACTACTTTAATATCTGCAAATGTTCTAATCTAATTATTTGAATACTTCATATACCATGTCAATTCTCTATCTAATAATGTAGTAATGAGTTGCGATTTCTTTATATTTTCATCGTTGATATACTCCGTGGTCCATACAACTCCACATAAAAATCAAAATTGTTATGGATTCTCTGATCTAGTTCCTTTGAAAATAGGCAGCTTAATATCATCAGCCATATTTCTGCTTGGAGGGGGAGGGGGATGAGTAAGGGGAGGGGGATGGGGGGTTGGGAGAGTAGGGGGAGAAGAGGGAGGGGGAGGGGTAGGGGAAGAGCCAAAAACACCTTGGCTATTACTATATTCTGGATTCTGCAAACTCTCAAACTGGGGAGATGAATACTGCAAAGTTACATGGGGTTTATCAGGGTAGCTATCTTCTCTTTCACTTTTAGATTCACTCAAAAGAGGATTATACTCAGTCTCTACAAAGGTATGCGGGTCTTGTCCACGAGATCTCTTTCTGGTGTCTATTCTATATCTTTTTCCACTTCGTGTTACTGTGGTCTCTAGCTCAGATTTATTCTCTTTTCTTCCAAACATAAGAAAACTAGCAATTTGATTGCATTTGTAAAACTCCCTTTTCACATAGAAGCATCTCAATCCAAAGTTTCGAAAACTTTAAATACTTACCTCGCGATCCTATAAATAATCGTCATTTTGCTTCGTTGTATGACACATTAGATTCTAGTGCAAACTCAGTAATAAATCATCCCACGATGCTATCAATCTAGAAATCGACAACCCTTGAAATCCTATTGTCAGTGCTCTTGAGTCATTATATTAGTTCAGGAGTCCACACCATATGTTCTCCATGTTTAAAATAGTTCTTTGTTTCGGTCAACCTTGATATCCACTCATACAACTCAACAGGAAATGATGCGAAGAAATATCGTATTGATATTTAAAAATATACTTCTGTAACAAATCTTTGGATGTCATAAGAGGATTTATGTTCTCTTGATTTGCAAATTCTTTCTCTTTTAATTCTAGCCAATCTTGAATTTCCATCTGCAATAAGTGTCACATCCACATATCCCTCAAACAGATCCTGGTTCTAGCAACAGAACCATTTGTTGGTTATGATTTGGGCTAACGCAGGTTTGATCTATACTGTGCACCAACAAATGATAAATCATTGGCCCTTCTGGTAGCGACCTATTAGCAGATCGCAATATCACCTGAAGTGACTATGGGAGGATGTATAACTAGGTTTATGCAGACTTGAAGGATATGGAGATGTGGTATTATTATGTTTTCTTACACTTAACATTCATAAATTACTTTTCCATATTACATTAACCACTTAAACATATCATATAAAGCCATAAATCATCATTATTCTTAAATAACATGAAACTATAATAAACTGCTACACTACAACAGATAAGAAGCAAATACACAGATGAAGACACCAATTTTATTGTGGTTTACCCCAATGTGGGGCTACATCCACAAGAACTATTGCTAATATAATGATCTTTGTACAAAAAATAGTTCTTGACCTATGCACTCATCTGCAAATCCTCACCTCTTCTTCCAACTACAGATCACAAAAGCTCAACCATACCACAAATCTGGATCAATTTGATGATTCTTTTCTTATTATTTGACCCTATATATAGTATTACATCAAGGGTACATCATTACAATACCTTGGTCCACACACCATGGATTCCCTAAAACAAGCAGCTAAAACCATTGATCCTTTACATTATCACATTATTTTACAAAAAAGAGGGACTTTGACCAACTCCGGTGCCCTTATACCGCGCAATATATTCAAACTGCTTCGTTGCGCAGTCCACTTCACACTCTGCTACGTGCTCCACTACACACTCCACTCCATAAAATGCGGAGTCTTTTCCAAAAACTAGGCCAAGTTGGGTTGCGCCCAACAGGTCCCCAACACTCACATGTGACTCATCCCAAGTCACTCAGTTGCTTTGCCTCTAATTTTTGTTGCAATATTATTGTAAGTATTGTTGAACTTCTGTAGAGTCTTAGTGACTTGATTCTCTACACTACACGCTTCCTCCAACAGTGCTTTTATCACATATTTTGTATCTTTCTGCATCATTTTTGTCTCTCTCTGTCAAATCTCTTGAAGCTTCTCATCTACTGCCTATGATAGTTGGAGAGCCTCATCCTGCCATGGTTGAGTCCTTTCTATTAAAACATGATCTTCCTTCTTCCTCTCAACAATCTTTTTCTAGAGGGAATTTCCCTCATTGATCTTCGTGAGCTTTTGCAAGAATGGTAAGGTCTTCATAGATGCCTAAATTTCTTCTAATTGTTGTTGCTTTTTCTGAATGTCTTCGTTTGTTTCTGTACATTTGGATCTTCTTGCAGTGAATTCCAAATCTATAAATTTCATCCAACATTTTTTCACAGTCTTCCACTGCTACGGAGATACTAGCCACTGCAACCTTTAGGTCAGTGTCCCTCTATTCTCTTACTTCCTGTGGCATGGTTGGCAACAGCTTCATTTGCATCTCACTGATATGCATTCCATATTTAAGGTGTACTGTGGTGATCTTTTCCTTATATTCTTTAACTGCAGGGCCGAGCTTCACAACCTTTTTCTCCACTGACTATTCTTCTCGAACATCAAGGTCTGGAATCTCTTTGCATGTTGCTTCAACTACTTCCTTAAGCTTATGTTGATGTTGAACTACTTGATCCCTCTCCTGTATCATCTGGTCGAGATTCTGCTGCAGTGAAACTCATTCTTTCTCTACCTAAATATTCAACTGCGAGGTGTGTTATTTGCGCAGCTCGAGCTCCTCTATTATCTCCAAATGTAGCTTGTGTAATATTTGCAATGGTACTACTACGATGTTCATGTTGACATGCTTCCACCTGTTTTCTTTTTGTTGTACCTCGGTGGAGTAAAACTCTAGGGCTTCGACAGGTATTGGTGCTAACCTCGTTGCAAGTGTATGCTTTATTTTACATTCTTTTCCAATCCTTTCCTCTATCTGCATTGGTTGTCTGACCATCTACACCAAAATTTTAAGTTCTGTGATCCACTCTTTCACACCTGTGAGAAGTACGTTGTAGAAATATTCCCACTTATTCCACGACTCTTCATTCACCTCATGAATTCTTTCCCCAATCTGCTCCAAGTCCCCATCAGTAAGGACCATTCGAGTTATATCCTTCATCTTATGATTTATCTACCTTTTTCTTCTTCTTGATATCTGTGGTAGCTTCACCCTGTCCTTCCTCTTTTCTGCAACAGCTTATTATGTTTCTATCTTTTTAGACTCTATATTCTATAAATCTCCTTTAGGAGGATCCTGGTGACCCTCATCATGTTGCTCTTATTCCTCTGATTCATGGTCATCCTTATCTTTGTCCTTTCCACTCGCTTCACCATGATGTGAGGTGTCCTCCTTTGTTGCACTATCTCCTGCCTCTGCCTCCAGTGTAGTAATCCATTCTCCAGGCCACTATTGTACCTGTGCGAGGAGATCATATTTTTTTACCAAATATGGAAGGGAATGCCACTTCTTCTTTGTATCCATGTGGGCCTATATATGGCTTTGTGAAAATCACCTTGAATTTCGCAACAAAGCTATACTGCTCGTATAGCCTCTGCGAGAGGTGAGGATGTTGGTTCACTAATATATGTAAATCCATGAGATATAACACGAAAAACATCATGTTCTCCATTACTTGCGATGGTTGAGTGGTCTACCACAGCGAGTCATACCGTGCAACTTCACAAACATTTGAAGCTACCGGAGGGAACTGTGAATCCTCCGACTCTCTTCATACCAGCATTGCAATTATCAATATCAGCCATGCATAATGGAATGTGGTACCCTTCTGTAGACCTCACGACAGTCATCCAGAAATTTTTGCAAAGGTATTCGTCCTAGTTGTACTGAACCCCATTAGCACACTGTGTATCTACTGAAACTACCACTACAGGGACTTCGTTAGCCCAACTCTTTATCATGATCTTCCCAACCAATATATGTACTTTGAAGAGAACTACCGGGTCACCAATAGATTTTATATCATATCCCCTCTTTCCTTTTGTTAGATCGAAGTTCTTCTTCATGTTGTCAACTATGGTTTGATCCTTATCTTTTCAAAAAAATTATTTTGTGAGGTTCCACCCTTGATATGGAAGTCTTTTGATTCCCCATATCAACATTGTATCTATAGGGATCTTATTTCCCATCCATAAGCATCCACCATGCACTAGTATGAGCAACTGTCACACACAAGCTGTGTTCCCTGGACTTTTGCCAAATTGCACCACATTCAGCATGTTCATAGATCCAGAGTGCACCAATCCATTTTCCCACTACTACGGCTCTAACCTCGTCACACCACTCTCTAGGTAGTTTGCTTGTTTCAAATATTGTTCTAGTGTGAAATGTGCATATTTCTTCTTGTCATTGAAGTCGTATTTTGTGAACTTCAGTTGCAGTATTTTCTTAATTAATTCCCCAGTAAATGGTACTTCCTCTAGAAATAGGGGTGTGAAGGTGCCAAACCTCGCATCCTTCGAGTCTTTCACTAGTTTAGCATTTGGTTTCCTCGGTGGAATGTATGGTGGTAGAGGCAATGGAAATATTGTGGCATCTATTTCCATCTGCTCTACATGCTTCGCTTCTTCCTCATTGTCTCTGACTTGCTTGGCTTCTTGTTGAGGTTCGACATGTTCCTTATCTTGTTTCTTCTTAGTTCTTTGTTCCTTGATTGGTTTCTTCCAAGGAGATCTCCATTGTTTTTTTTATGATGTGGTTGCGGGCGTACCAGCGGTTTCTTCCACCGCTCCCATGATTCCAGGTAAGCCCTTCCCATGAAAATTAAGAAAAATTTCTTCCCAAGAACACTCAGACGACATGCGACAGTGAAAATTTCTATAACTTCTTCGCAATATCGACACTCAAATTCTCAATTCATCAAAGTTCCAACTCTGTGCGAGAAGCGGTTTTTTATAGAAATTATGAATATCTAACCCCATCATTAGCTTAGATTTTATCCAGATTGTGTTCATATTGTGTTCATTAATTGCATATATATCCTTAGATCTTGTCAATTTGTCCTCATAAATGCAACTTTCTGTGTCTTTTACATTAACTTTCCCTTTTATCAATCATATTTTTGTTTTTCTGGTGAACTTAGACACATCCATATTGTAGTGAACAATGCTTCTTACGTGGCAGCTCCTATGTACTTCGACATAAACCAGACTATAGTGATGTTACTTCCTACATCGAAGTTCTCTACAATGTAGTTTATAGTCCACTGCCCACTTTCAACTACAGGTGGCAGTAAGACTTTTCTCCTTTCTTCTTTAGAGCGAGGTTGTCGGGACAGGGTTGTCCCTATACAACTTCAACGTACCGCGATGTACTCTTCCTTGGATCAATTCTCCATTTAACTTTGCTAATTGAACTGCTACTCCATCAGTAATGTGCTTTATAATACAGGGGCCCAACCAATGCATCTTGAATTTTTCTAGAAATTTCATAAACTTATTATCATAGAGGAGAACAAGGTCTCCTACCTGGAAATTCTTCTTCTTAATATGTTTGTCATGCCAATCCTTTTCTCTTGCTTTTTTTACCTACTAATGCAATCCTGCTATAATATTTTCTTCTTATAAAGCAATCATATGTGACATTCTTTCCTCCATTATATCAAGGTCTGGCATATCTTTAAAAGCTGCAATCCTCAAGCTATGCACAATGTACTCCATGGGCATCACAAATTTTTTCCCATAAACTAACCTGAAGGGTGTCTGACCTGTCAAATTTTTACATGTGGTCCTATAACCCCTAAATATGTTGGGATTCTAAGTTCCTAGTCATCTCTATTCACATTGCATACCTTAGTCAGTGCATTCTCCAAAATCTTATTAAATGCTTCTATTATTCCATTTTCCTGGGGATGATAAGGGGTACTCTTCTGATGATAAACTTGGATCTCGTGAGTTAATGCTTCAATATTATTATTCAGGAAGTGTGAACCTTGGTCACTCATCAAAATCTTTGGACATCCAAGTCTAGACAATATATACTCAAAAATCAACTTTGCAGCAGTCTCTTCGTTCCAGTCCCTTACTGGTTGTGCTTCGGGCTATCTTTTCAAGTAATCAGTTGTTGTAATTAGTTACCTTGCACTAGTCCTCTTTCTAGGTGTTGATGGGTCCAACAAAATCAATATCCCACTTATCAAAGGCCAATGGCATCTCATCTCTTCTTGAAGGTTTTCTTTCTCTTTGACACATATCACATGCTCTGCAGTACTCCTTCACATCTTTATGTAGTGTAGTCCACCACAATCTTGATCTCAAAATCTTCTGCGCAATGGATTTTCCTACATAGTGTCCACTAGTTGTGCCACAATGAGCTTCTGCTAGAATTATTTGTCTTTCATGTTCAGGAATATATATGTGCAATATTTCATCTGGTATCGTCTTATATAATTGTCCTGCTATTAATGAAAAGTCAGTTGCCTTAACCACTAATTCTTTCTTTTTCTGCGTAGTACACTTTGAAGGATCCATCCCTGTGATCAAAAACTGAATGATATATGAAAAATGGCCATCTGAAACTCTGATTTCAAATAACTGTACAATAGGGAGATTATCCTCTATGCTGGTTGGTTCTTCCCCTATTTCCAGTCTTGATAGATGATCAAGTCCTACATTCATTCTTCCTAGTTTAACAATGATTTCAAAGTCATATTCCTCGAATAATAATAACGAAGTGCAAATATTTAGTGAAAAGTGATCTGCAAACATTTTAAAGTGTGATCCCAACAAATAGTGTCTAAGCTTTTGTAAAGCATATACCATGGATAGTCCTTCCCTTTGTGTGGTGATGTAATTCTATTCTACTTTAGATAACTTTCTACTTGCAAAAGCTATAGGATGATCAATTTCTCCTACACCAGGTTGTGCCAATATTACTCCCAAAGCTATATAAGATCCATCCCCATGGACATGAAAATCTTTACTCCAATCAAGGAACACTAATATAGGTGCAACTACCATTTTTTCTTTCAATATTTGGAGGCTCTTCTAACATTCTTCATTCCACTGAAAAGCTACATCCTTCTTTAATGATTTCTCCATAGGTGCAGCGATCGGTGCATACCCCTTGATAAATTTCCTATAATACCCAGTATGTCCCAATGTAGTGCGAAACTATCTTACTGTCTTAGGTGGAGGAAATTCACAATGATAGCAATATTAGCGGGGTCCACTATTAGTCCTTTCTTTCAAACGATATGTCCCAACAATATGCCAAGGGTATACAAAATATGCACTTTTTTAAGTTCAAAGAGATCTGATACTATCTACATGTGTCGAGCATAAGTCATAAATTTCCAATATGTTTTCTTAGCAACCCAAATACTATTCAATCAGCAAAATATACCTCTAAAAAATTGTGGATATATTCCTTAAAAGTTACAACCACCACTCTAGAAAACACAACAGGGGCATTCTTTAATCCAAAATGCATTACTTTGTATTGATGTGAGTCCCATTCTATAGTAAATGTGGTCTTGTGTCGATCAGGGAAAGTTTTAAGAACCCCCCCTAAATTTATAAATATAATAAATGGGCAAATCTCCATGGTATATAGGAAAAATGGAAGGCGATTTTATCAATAATATAATATGTATATATAATTTTTTGGCGAATCTCTCACTAGGCATGGCGAATATTTTACTCAATTATAAAATCTTGTAAGATCTTGGCGAGTCTTTCATTGAATAATAAAACTTTGTAAAGTCCTAGTGAATCTTAGCATAGACTACATGTTGGTTTAATTCCCCCATTTAAATAGGCTACATTCCAGGTGAATACCATGGGTCAATACCATGTGCCATTTTGGTGAATACCATACCATGTGCCATTTTTATTTTTATTAGAATATTTTACTCAATTATAAAATCTTGTAAGATCTTGGCGAGTCTTTCACTAAATAATAAAACTTTGTAAAGTCCTAGTGAATCTTAACATAGGCTACATGCTGGTTTAATTCCCCCATTTAAATAGGCTACATTCCAGGTGAATACCATGGGTCAATACCATGTGCCATTTTGGTGAATACCATGGGTCAATACCATGTGCCATTTTTATTTTTATTAATTCTAATATTAGGGTTAGTGACGGTTTTTTGCATGGTATTAATAACAATCTAGTCCATGGTATTTGTCCCATAGTATTTTGGCCATAGGTTTCACCTAAATATAACCCATTTTTTGAGTGTTCGTAAATATAAGGTGACTTATGGAGTAAATATAAAAAAATGTTTTATTTGTTTACCATACCTCTCGTTTATTTATATTTTTATTAATTTACCATACCTCTTTTACAAATATGGTATTTGGCTCATAGGATTCACTTAAATAAAACCTCTTTCTTGGGCCTTCATAAATAGAACGAGGGTTATGGACTAAATATAAAAAGAGGTTTTATTTATTTACGATACGTCTAGTTTATTTATATTTTTATTTATTTACCATACCTTTTGAGTAAGTATAAAAAGACGTTTTATTTATTTACCATACCTCCACTTTACTTATATTTTTATTTGTTTACACCCTTACATGTATATAAGGTGACTTAGTTTATTTATATTTTTATTTATTTACCATATCTTTTGAGTAAGTATAAAAAGACGTTTTATTTATTTACCATGCCTCCACTTTACTTATATTTTTATTTGTTTACACCCTTACATGTATATAAGGTGACTTATGGAGTAAATATAAAAAATGTTTTATTTATTTACCATACCTCTCATTTATTTATATTTTTATTAATTTACCATACCTTTTTTATAAATATGGTATTTGGCCCATAGGATTCACTTAAATAAAACCTATTCTTGAAAATGGGCGAATGGATTCACTTAAATAAAACCTATTCTTGAAAATGGGCGAATGGAAGGTTGTAAGTCCTAATTTCAAGGGCTAAATTTACCTTTTTTACCCTCTCCCTTAAAATAAGGTGGGCTATTTGAGGTGATTTGTAAAAATGTACTATGATACAAAATATTCGCTACAATCGTAATCTGATGATAACCTGAAAATCCGTTTGTAAATGAGTAAGCTCCCTGACTCCTACATTGTCTAGCACTTCATATGTGAAAGGGGTAGGGAAGGGATCATGTAAACATGCATCATTTAACTTTTTGAGATCCACATAGATCCTAATCTCTCCTTGGGTCTTCTTTTCTTGCACCACCATAGAACTCACCCATTTTGATTCTTCTACTGGTTCAATAATTCCTCCTGCTATCATCTCATCAATGTTTATATTCACTTTCTCCTTATACTTTGGGTTCAGCCTATAAGGTATTTGTTTGACTGGCTTCGCATCAAGCTTAAGGGGAATCTTCATGACTCCTAGATATCCTATTATACCCTTCATCTATGAAAACTTGGTGGGAAACAATTCTTGGTATTCATGAAGTAACTCTATAACTTTATTGATTGTCTCTTCATCCCAATAGTCTCCAATTGTTGCAAACTTAGGTTACTTCTCTGATCTTATGTTCACCTTCTTGGTCTTCAGTGGCTTCATTATATCTGGTATTAATGGCTCAGGTCCAGTTACATCGTGATATCCTTCTAATCCTACTATGTCGATTTTGTGGGGATCTTCTTCTTCTTCTACAATAAGGTTATAGTATTCTAGTGCATTTTCTATCTGCACATCCCAATCAAGTTGCTTCCATGTCAATGGGGTTGCATTCTCAAAGATCCTATTCTTAATTTCCTTAAGGGAAAAATCTATGTCTGGGAAATCATCCTCAAAGTTTAATGTTAATATGAAGCCATCAACTAGTTCTACCCATTTTAACATACCATGTCAAAGCTCTATTTCTAAGTACCATTTCTTAGGGGTTGTCTCTAATGTATGAATGAATCCATGTACCCATTCTTGCATAGTTGGATATGCTTCCTAGGATTAGTTCCACCATCATATTTTATCTCTATTTCTGTATCTATCTATCCAAATCTTATCCACGTCAATCTTCGACATTCTTGCTAACCTTCTATATTCTTCTTGTGTGCACCCCACCATCTAGCAAGGGTAGATTTCAAGGCTATATCCAAGGCTAACAACCTTTGATTCTCTAGAACCTGTTCTTCATAATCATCAAGAAAAGTATTTACATCACCCAAGCCATCATAAGAAGGAAGATTACATACCTCAGATATCGTACAGTGAACTGATTTGGTAATTCTTGCGCATCACCTTGTGAATACTTCATGCAGCGTATTCTGCCAGTTTTCCAACTCTTCTTATGAGTCTAAGGTATAAGAACTATCATGTGCCTAAGTCAAATTTCCTTCTGCAATATGGTTAACACAATCTTGTTCCTTTGCTATCATTTGGACGATATTATCTATATTAGCTGCATAGTATTCTTCTCTAATTAATTCTGTATATCTTACCCCTTCTGATGGATCCAAGGGAACTTAGTAATAAATCCTCCCACGATGCTATCAATCCAGAAATCGATAGCCCTTGAAATCCTATTGTTAGTGCTCTTGAGTCGCTATATTAGTTGAGGAGTTCACAACATATGTTCTCCACCTTTAAAACAATTCTTTCTTTCGGTCAACCTTGATATCTACTCATACAACTCAACAAGAAATGATGCAAAGAAAATCTTGTATTGATCTGTAAAAATATACTTCTGTAACCAAGCTTTGGATGTCAAACAAGGGTTTTTGTTCTCTTGATTTGCAAATTCTTGCTCTTTCAATTCTAGCCAATCTTGAATTTCCTTTGTCAATAGATGTCACATCCACATATCCCTCAAACAGAACTCGATCCTGGTAAGGGAACCATTTTTGGGTTATGATTTGGTTTTACCCATGTTTGATCTATACTGAGCACCAATAAAACCCTTAATCATTGGCCCTTTCAAAAAAGACCTCCTAGTAAATCACAATCTCACCCGAAGTGACTATGGGAGGATGCAGAACCAAGTTTTCACAACCTTGAAGGGTGTGGAGATGTGGTAGTTTTCTTACACTTAACATTCATAAATTACTTCGCCATATTACATTAACCACTTAAACATATCATATAAATCCATAAATCATCATTGTGCTTAAATAACATGCAACTGTAATAAACTGTTATGCTACAATAGATAATAAGAAAATGCACACATGAAGAAACCAATGTTACCGTGGTTCACCCCAATGTGGGGCTACGTCCACAAGAATTAATGCTAATATAATGATTCTTTGTACAACAAATAGTTCTTGACCTTCACACTCAGCTGCAAACTGAGGCCTATACACACTCATTTGTAGAGCGTCGCCTCTTCTTCCAACTACAGATCACAAAATTTAAACCATAACACAGATCTAGATCAATTTGATGATTCTTTTCTTATTATTTGACCCTATATATACTATTACATCAAGGGTACATCATTACAATACCATGGTCCACATACCATGGATTCCCTAAAACAAGAAGCTAAAACCATTGGTCCTTTACATTATCACATTCTTTTACAAAAAGGAGGGGCTTCGACCCACTCTGACGCCCTTATACCACACATATATTCCAACTGCTTCGCTATGAGATCCACTTCGCACTCCACTACACCCTCCACTCCACAAGTTACGAAGTCTTTTCCAAAAAATAGGCCAAGTTGGGTTGTGCCCAATAGGCCCCCAACACTCACATGTGACTCATCCCAAGTCACTAAGCTACTTTGCCTCTTATTTTTTTTGCAATATTGTTGTAAGTATTGTTGAACTTCTGTAGAGTCCCTGTGACTTGCTTCTATTCACTACGTGCTTACTCCAGTAGTGCTTTTGTCACATGTTTTGTATCCTTCTCCCTCTATTAAAGCGCTTGAATCTTCTCAGTTATTGCCTGTGATAGTTGGAGAGCCTCATCCTTCCATGAATGAGTCCTTTTTGTTAAAACCTGTTCTTCCTTCTTCAGCGCCTCAATCTTTTTCTGTAGGGAATTTCCCTCATTGATCTTGGTGAGCTTCTAAGAGATTGGTAAGGTCTTCACATATGCCCAAATTTTTTCTAAGTGCTACTTATTTTGTTGAATGTCTTCCTTTAGTTTCTGTACATTTGGATCTTCCTACAGCATAGTCCAATTCTGTAAACTTTCATCCAACAATTTTACACAGTCTGGCACTATTGTGGAGATACCAAACACTGCAACCTTTAGGTTGGTCTCCCTCTGTTCTCTTACTTCCTATAGCGTGGTTGGCTGCAGCTTCATTTGTAGCTCAGTGATATGCATTTCATATTCTAATTGTACTGTGGTGACCTTTTCCTTATATTCTTTAACTACAAGGCTGAGATTCGCGACCTTCTTTTCCACTGAATCTTCTTCTCAGACATCGAGGTCTAGAATCTCTTTGCATGTTGCTTCAACTAATTCATTAAGATTATGTTGTTGTTGAACTACTTGATCCCTCTCCTAGATCATCTGGTCAAGATTTTGCTGTAGTGAAGCTTGCTCTTTCTCTACCTGAATATTCAACTACGAGGTGTGTTGTTCGCACAGCTTTAGCTCCTTGATTATCTCCAAGTGCATCTTGTGTTGTTCACGTAGCTTTAGCTCCTTGATTATCTCCAAGTACATATTGGTTAATATTTGCAATGGTATTACTATGATGTTCATGTTGACATGCTTCCACCCTTTTTCTTGATGTTGTACCTCGGCGGAGTCAAACTGTAGGGCTCCGACCGGTTTTGGTGCTAACCTCACTACAAGTGTATGCTCTATTTTCCTTTCTTATCCAATCCTTTCCTCTATCAACGTTGTTTGTCTGACTATCTGCGCCAAAATTTTAATTTCTACGATCCACTCCTGCATGCCTATAAGAAATGAAAAGCATTGATCTTCCCACTTATTCCATGACTCTGTTGTCACCTCCTGAATTGTATCCCCAATCTGCTCCAGGTCTCCATCAGTACGAACCATTGGCATGATATCCTTCATCTTATCTGCCTTCTACTTCTTCTTGATCTTCATGGAAACTTCACCCTCTACCTTCCTCTTTTCTATGATAGCTTATTATGTTTCCATCTTTTCAAACTCCTTATTCTGGTCATCTCCTTTAGGAGGATCCTTGTGACCCTCGTCAAGTTACAATCCTAATCCGATGATATCCTGAAAATCCATTTGTAAATGAGAAAGCTTCCTGACCTCCTGCATTCTCTAGCACTTCATCTGTGATTGGGTGGGGAAAGGATCATGTAAACATGCATCATTTAACTTTCTCAGATCCTAATCTCTCCTTGAGTTTTATTTCCTTGCACGAACATAGGACTCACCCATTCTAATTCTTCTACCGGTTCAATAATTCATGTTGTTATCATCTTATCAAGCTCTATCTTTACTTTCTCCTTATACTTTGGGTACAACCTATAAGGTCTTTGTTTGACTGGCTTCACATCAAGCTTAAGGGGAATATGATGACTCCTAGATCTCCTATTATACACTTCATCTCTGAAAACTTGGCGGGAAATAGTTATTGATATTCATGAAGTAACTCTGTAACTTTACTGATTGTCTCTTCATCCCAATAGTCTCCTATTTTTTCAAACTTAGGTTCCTTCTCTGATCATATGTTCACCTTCTTGGTCTTCAATGGCTTCGTTATATCTAGTATTTTTGGCTCAGGTCCAATTACTTTGCGATATCCTTCTGGTTATGTTATGTCTATGTTGTGGGGATCTTCTTCTTATTATGTAGTAAGGTTATAGAATTCTAGTGCATTTTCTATCTGTGCATCCCAATCAGGTTGTTGCCATGTCAATGGGGTTGCATTCTCAAATATCCTCTTATTAACTATTTGAGTGCCAAATCTATGTATGGGAAATCATCCTCAAAGTTGAATGTTATTATGAAGCCATCAACCAAGTCTACCCAGATTACTGTACCATGTCGAAGCTTTGTTTCTAAGTACCAGTTCTTAGGGATTGTCTCTAATGTATGAATGAATCCATGTACCATTCTTGTTGTGGAATCTCCTTCCATATTGTAGTGCATAGTTGGATATGCTTACTAGGATTAGTTTCACCATCATATTTTATCTCTATTTTTGTATCTATATGTCCAAATATTATTGTTTTTGGATAATTTAGCATCTACTGATAAACATTAATTCACTAGACAAGTAGTTGTGCCTAGAACAACAGTTTAAAGTGTTTTAGACTTTCCCTATAAGCAATGGATAAGGAGGATAGAAGGCCTACCTGTAGTTCTGCTTTCCTCTCAACTCCCTTGTATCGATCCCGTCGCTCCTTCCCATATTTAAACCACTTGAAAAATACCCTGTCAATACAACAGAAGACGAAAACCGATCAAAGCATATGATCCACTGAATATAAATGAAAGGAATCAGAAGTAATTCATACATATAAGAATTATGAAAGAACACAAATATGGAAAAAGGTTCAAACACTTTATTAGATAGAAGAAGGAATTACAACCATCGTTATCTGATTCAAAGTCATTCCTCCAACTTGGATCCCATCCACATCACATCAAAAGCAAGACAAGCTTGTGGCATCACATCATTTGCTCCAAAGTCATCTCATAGCAGCATTATCTCCTTACAATTCAACATAGTCCAGTCCCTAATCACTTAGATGAGTGGTCACTTTATAGGAAGATGAAGGAGGTTTTGTCATTAATGGTGACATTGAATGGCCTTCCATACTTAGAATTAGTTCCATGGAGGAAGGGATGAGAGGATAGGATGATCCTTAACTCATTCCTCATCCATTTTCGAGCTCATAGGAGTTGATAAGATAGGGAAACTTCTAGATGACTCCAAAAGATAAGAATATTCCCAAACTATGTGAATTTCACTCATTCTCGCCCAGCGCATGTAAAAGGAAGCCTAAGTGCTCTACAGAGCACCCTGGCAGTGGACTTAGCTGCTCTACAACACATCATAAGGGCTTACCTGCGTTGGTCCTTCTAGAGGCAATTTCTGGATGTCTTCAAATCATGAAACAGTTTGGGAAGGAGGCATTCAAAGGGTTGACTTTTTTAGGGCATGAAACAACTTATTTTAGGGTTTGATGAGTCCTAAATCACTAATCTAAATGTTGGGATTTGATGTGCCCAAATGGATCTGTAACAGTTATCTACATCAATCTTCGACATTCCTACCAACCTTCTATATTCTTCTTGTGTGCATCCCACCATCTAGCAAGGGTATATTTCAGGGATATATCCAAGGCTAATAACCTTTGATTCTTTGGAACCTATTCTTCATAATCATCAATAAAAGTATTTACATCACCCAAGCCATCATAATATGGCAGATTACATGCCTCATGTATCATACAACGAACTGATTTGGTAATTCTTGCACAGCGCCTTGTGGATACTTCATGCAGCATATTCTGCCAATTTTCCAACTCTTCTTCTGAGTCTTAGGTACAAGAACTATCATGCTCCCAAGTCAAATTTCCTTCTACAGTAGGGTTAACCTAATCATATTCATTTGCTATCATTTGACATATATTATCTATATCAACTACACAGTATTCTTCTCTAACTGGTTCTATATATATTACCCCTTCTTATGGATCCAAGTGAACAATTACTCATATATTATTTCTTTCAAATATCATTTGTCTCTTCTTCTGATTAATTATAGCCATATTGTCAAATGCCCAATCAATTCCAAGCAATGCATGATAGGGGTTACTATCATCAATGATCTCTATTACTTCAAAATTAGCAATAGTGTGAACTCCTTCAATGTCCATTGATACACCTGGTAGTCTTCCTAAAGGGAAGAGCTTTTTTTTATTTTCCATCCTTAAATGAATAAGCGATCATTATTGCTTCGGCTTACCCATTAATTCCCATGTCTACTTCGTTAAGACATTAACATCATATCCCAGATCCAGGATACTTGATCCATCTCATATACTCTTATCTACACACTAAGCCTCATCTCTCTTTCGATTCTTTTTTTGTCGATGCAAATTATTGACTGTGCGCATCTCACTTCGTAGTGTTTATTTGGATGCACATGAATCTATCAACTCCTGAATCCCTTCTACCACATTTTGATCTCTTAATAATTTAATACAAGTATGTAGAAAATATTGTAAAATGCCTACTTCATTTGTTGAATCCTAGTCTCTTGTCGGAGCTCAATCCTGTGTTGAAGCTCAGTTCTACATCGAAGCTTGATTTTGTTTCGATGATGATGACACGTCGCAGCTAGTTCTCTGCTTTGGGTGCGCACTGAAGGTCGAAGCTTCAGCATCCATACAGATTCACTTTGCTTACATAAATATTTCTTTTTCCTTCTAAATATCAAAAACAAGAAATTTCTCAATAGTTTTTCTAACCCATGTACTTTAAGATTCTTTCTCTCATATGCTTTATCACTTCCGGTTGTAGCTCCACTTCTAGTGACAATACTAATTCGAGGTTCATTTGTCCTCCTTTTAATAGTCATCATTTGGATATTTTGTGTCGGCTGTTAATTCCTTTTTTCTTGCATCTTTTCCATAAGTACAGTGAATTCTGCAATTACATGGCCAAAGGATTTATAGTACTTACATGTCAATGTAGGGCTTTGACAATCTCTTTCAAAATTACCTTCCTAGGTGCAATTATAGCAAATTATTTTTCCACGTCCTCAACCAGGTCCAACACCTCGACCTCTTCCTTGGTAGCACCCTTGACCAGCTCCAACACCTCGACCTCTTCCTTGGTAGCATCCTCGGCCACCATGTTGTCCATTTCATTCATGTCCATGTTCTTCTGCTTACATTCTATAAGTGTCAACACTGCGCTCCATCATTAGTTCATAAGCTCGACAATTATTCTCATCATGTCCTACTGATTTACAGAATTTTCAATATAGGTTCCTTGGAGTCTACACATATTTCTGTAATAGGTAATAGTATTCTGATCGATATTGGCCTCTGGTCTTACATATCTTGCACCACAGGCTGGATCTTGCATTTAATGGATTCGGTGCCCCACTAGCCATGTAATCCCTAAAGATAGGACATTTTTCTTTAGAATGGCCCTCTGATCTACACTTTGTACACCATACTTCTTCTATGACTTCTTTGCTTTTCTTGATATCTTGTATTTGCAGGGTTAGGTTTACTAGCTGACTCTAAATCTATTGCATATATCTCCTATAGGTGAATCTTCCAACTTCATCGCAATCTATAGAGCTTCGACTTGAATTGTTACCTTTTGTTGTGTCAATGGTAATCTGATATGCGGTAATAGTGCAACTATAAACCATTCTTGATGTTATTGGGGAGCTATGTCAAAGATCACTTGATCAAACAATACCTTAAATCTCTTATCAAATTCCCAAACAGACTCAATAGGTTTTTTTTTTATTTCTTTCCACACAGTGATGCACGATGACTCATACTTCGGCTTCATAAATTCTCTTATCAACATTTCTTTAATATCTCCAAATGTTCTGATTTGATTATTTGAATACTTCATATACCATGTCAATACTCTACACCGAAATGTCATAATGAGTTGCACTTTATTTATATTTTCATCATTGATATGCTTCATGCTCCATACAGCTTCACATAAAAACCAAAATTGTTCTGTATCCTCCGATCTAGTTCCTTTGAAAACAGGCAGCTTAATATCATTAGCCATATTTCTTCTTGGAGGTGTAGGGGTATGAGTAAGGGGGGGGATGGGGAGTAGGGGGAGAAGGGGGGTGGGGAGGGGGAGATCCAAACACACCCTAGCTATTGCTAGATTCTAGCTTCTGCAAACTCTTAAGCTCGAAAGGTGAATACTGCGAACTTACTTGGGGTTTATCAGGGTGTCTATCTTCTCTTTCACTTTCAGATTCACTCAAAAGAGGATTATACCCAGTCTCTACAAAGGTCTTCGATTCTTGTCCATGAGCTCTCTTTCTGGTATCTATACTATATCTCTTTCTACTTCACATTACTGTGATCTTTGGCTCATATTTATTCTCTTTTCTTCTAAACATAAGTAAACTAGCAAACTCATTGCATCCGTAAAACTCCCTTTTCACACAGAAGCATCTTAATCCAAAGTTTCAAAGCCTTTAAATACTTACCTTTCAATCTTATGAATAATCATCATTCCACTTCACTGTAGGACAAATTCGAGTCTACTATGAACTTAGTAATAAATCCTCCCAGGATGTTATCAATCCAAAAATTGACAGCCCTGGAATTCCTATTGTCAGTGCTCTTGAGTCACTGTATTAGTTCAAGAGTCCACACCGTAGGTTCTCCACCTTTAAAACAATTCTTTATTTCGGTCGACCTCGATATCCACTCATACAACTCAACAAGAAATGATGCGAGGAAAATATCATATTGATCTATAAAAATATAGTTCTGTAACCAAGCTTCGGATGTCAGGCGAGGGTTTATGTTCTCTTGATTTGCAAATTCTTTCTCTTTCAATTCTGGCCAATCTTGGATTTTCTTCTTCGATGGGTGTCACATCCGTATATCCCTCAATCATATCTCGGTCCTGAAAATGGAACTATTTTTTGGTTATAATTTGGGCTGATCCAAGTTCGATCTATACTGCACACCAACAAAACTCTTAATCACTAGCTCTTTTAGCAGCGACCTACTAGCAGATCGTAGTCTCACCCGAAAATACTATGGGAGGATGTAGAACCAAGTTTCTACAACCTTGAAGGATGTGGAGATGTGGTATTATTATGTTTTCTTACACTTGATATTCATAAATTGCTTCGCCATATTAATTAACCACTTAAACATATCATATAAAGCCATAAATCATCATTGTGCTGAAATAACATGCAATTGTAATAAACTACCACTCTACAATAGATAATAAGCAAATAAACACATGAAGAAACCAATTTTATCGTGGTTCACCCTAATTTGGGGCTATGTCCACAAAAATTGTTGCTAATATAATGATCCTTTGTACAACAAATATTTCTTGACTTGTGCACTAAGCTGCAAGTCGTCTGCGCACTTAGCTGCAAAATTCGACCTCTACGCACTCAGTTGTAGAGCCTTGCCTCCTCTTCCAACTATAGATCAAAAAACTTCAACCATAACACAAATTTGGATCAATTTGATGATTATTTTCTTATTATTTGACCCTATATATACTATTACATCAAGGGTACATCATTATAATACCATGGTCCACATACCATGGATTCCCTAAAACAAGTAGCTAAAACCATTGATCATTTACATTATCACATGCTTCTACAAAAAGGAGGGGCTTCGACTCACTCTGGCACCAATATATCGCTCGGTATATTCCAACTACTTCATTGTGTGTTGTAGTGTGCTCCATTGCACACTTCGCTCCACAAAATGTAGAGTCTTTACCAAAAACTAGGCCAAGTTGGGCCACACCCAACACTCACATGTGACTCGTCCTGAGTCACTTAAGTACTTTGCCTCTAATTTTTGTTGCAATAATGTTGTTGTTGAACTTCTACAAATTCTTTGTGACCTGCTTCTCTTTCGTTGCATACTTCCTCCAGCGGTGCTTCTATCACATGTTTTGTATCTTTTTGCACCATTGTTGTCTCCCTCTATCGAATCTCTTGAAGCTTCTCATATACTGCATGTGATAGTTGGAGAGCCTCATCCTGCCATGGCTGAGTCCTTTCTATTAAAACTTGTTCTTGCTTCTTCAGCTCCTCAATTTTTTTCTGGAGGGCATTTCCCTCATTGATCTTGGTGATCTTCTTCAAGATTGGCAAGGTTTTCGCAAATGCTCGAATTTCTTCTAACTGTTGTTGCATCTGTTGAATGTGTTCCTTTCGTTTCTGTACATTTGGATCTTCCTGTAGTGAAGTCCAAAGCTATAAACTTTCATCCAACCGTTTCACGCAATCTATCAATGTTGCAAAGATACCCGCCACTACAGCCTTTAGGTCAATCCCCCTTTGTTCTCTTACTTCCTGTTGGTTGTAACTTCATTTGCGGCTCATATGCATTTCATATTCTAATTGTACTGTGGTGACCTTTTCCTTATATTCTTTAACTACAAGGTTGAGCTTCGCGACCTTGATATCCACTGACTCTTCTTCTCATACATAAAGGTCCGAAATCTCTTTGCATGTTGCTTCAACTACTTCCTTAAGCTTTTGTTGTTGTTCAATTGCTTGATTCCTCTCTTGGTGTGAAAATTTCTAAACAGGAATTCTATTACTGCAACAACTGATTTATTTCACCTACTTATTATCCCCAACAAGTTATTTATGAAATCCCTTCAGTAAATATAAAAATAAATTCTACTACAGATATCACACCATTATACAAAAACAAATATATGCACAAGAATAAATCACATCAACACAGTTATTTTTGGAAAATTGTCCCTGAAAAAACCCAATGAGGGAAAACCAGTGCAGTAGAGGTGGGTTTTATTAATCTTTAGGAACAATCACTTTTACAGAGAAATTTACATAGACACTGGGAGAAAATACCTGAGACTTTTCTCCGAGACTTTCTGACACCCTGGAGAGCTTCCTTTCTTGACTGCGTCAGCCCTGTGTCATTCTATGTGGCTCCGTGTAGCTCTGGTCCCTCTCTGCGTCATCCCTGTGTCTCTCTGATCTGCGTCTCCCTCTGCACTGTCTCTCAGAGTCCCCACATCACTTATTCTAAGCTCCCTATCTGTTGCTAATCCCCCCTCGTCCTCCACCCTGCAACTCTCCCTCTGAAATCGATCTCCTTCTCTTTGAGAATCAATTTTCCTTGAGATACTAAGTATATGTTGGTGTATCTCCAGCTGACCCCCAATCCTCCTCTTATAATTTTCCTGTTGAGTTTTCAATGGCTGAGATTAAGTCCCTAATCAACGGATAAGATTATATTTGGCTTGATCCATGTCATTTAGAACATTCTCACCGAGTTTTATATTAATACCCATTACTATTTTAATTTTCCTAAGTTGAGACTTAGGAACCCCATTAAAAATATTAATTATTTTAATATCTCTCCAACTGGGTGGCATTTCCCCAAACTATTTCTGGGTCTTGGAGATCTTATGTGCCTTAGCCGCTCCACCAATTTTCATTGCTAGAGAAAAATCGATGCTACCAAAATTTAACACTCCCTCTTAGCGATGAATGTCCTCTAGTAATGCTCCATTGCTGAAACATCACAGTGATCCTTCCGCACCGGTACCTATGTTGATGCTTGGCCTGATACCTCACACCATCTGCATTGTTGCTATTTGTAGTGTTTCCCATGAAACTACCACTGCCACTGCTACATCTGTACTGCAGCTCCCTCTCCATATGTTTCCCATGCTACCCATAGCACTGCTAACCGCTGCACTACAACACCTGAAACTTATTCATTTCTGCTACTGAAATGGATTCTTTACCATCCCCATCTTCTCCCTGAAATAAATGAACTTTGTTCTTCCTAGTGCCTTGGTGAGTATGTCTGCCACCTGTTCTCCTATAGGAGTGTAGCTCAATTGTATTGCTCCTCATTGGAAATAGTCTCTGACAAAGTGACACCTGATATCAATGTGCTTCAACCGATCATGAAATACTGGATTCTGAGAGAGCTTGATGCAACTTTGATTATCACACATGATCCTGGTTGCATCCATCCTTTTATTGAATAGGTTCACAAGAAATTTTCTAAGCCATATGGCTTCGCACGAAGTTGTGCTAACAACCATATATTCTTCTTCAGTTGAGCTCATAGCTACGGATTTATGTTTCCTACTACACCAGGAAGTCATCCCTAATCCAATGTTGAAACAATACCCAGTGGTACTTTTCCGTTCTACTGAAATTCCAGCCCAATCTGCGTCAATGAATCCACTCAGCCTAATTTCATTGCCTCTGGTGTACAATAGTCCATGCTTGATTGTTCCTTGTATATACCTGATAACATGTTTGGTTGCTACCCAATGCACCCTCTTAAGTTCCACCATGAAATGACTAAGGGTGTTGACAACATAACATATGTTTGGCCTGGTATTGACCAGATACATCAGGGATCCTATGAGCTACCTTTACATGGTGGGATCAACATCTTTATCTTCTAATGCATCAATTTTCTTCCAGTTGATGATCATTGGAGTAGCCATAGGCCTACAATCCTACATCCTGAATCTCTTCAGGATTTATGTAGCATATCTCCCTTGTCCAAGGAAGATCTCACCCTTCTTCTGCCAAACTTCCAACCCCAGGAAATAATGCATATGTCCCAAATCCTTCATGTTGAATTCTATGGCTAGATTCTTCTTGCAAACCTTGATGATCCTGGATGATCCTGTCAAGAAGAGATCATCAACATATAATACTAGGACTAGAGGCTCATTCTCTACAACTAGATAGTATAGATTGGAATATGTATCACTCTTGATGAACCCCATCTTCTGCAAGTAGCCATCAATTCGACCATACCATGATCTAGGTGCCTGTTTGAGCCCATACAAGGCTTTCTTTATTCTACATACATGAGATTTCCTCTCATGTGTCTCAAAGCCTTCTGGTTGTTAAATGTATACTTCCTCTTCTATTACCCCATTCAAGAATTTCATCTTGACATCCACCTAATGAATCTCCCACCCTATCTGTTTTGCAAGAGATATCACGATTCTAATAGATGTATACCTAGCGATTGGGGCAAAGGTCTCTTCGTAGTCTATTCCTTCCTTCTAATCATACCCCTTTTGCCACAAACCCAGCTTTGTATTTCTCCACAATATCGCCTGCAACATATTTGATCTTGTACCTGGATGTGGGTGATTAAATTGATGTTAATGCAGATTAGACAGAAGGATGGCAGGTGGCCAGGCCACATGGCCACCCGCATCCCCTTCCATGCCAATTTATGGCAAGCCACAATCGACCTACAGGCACCATTACTCTGGTGCTCAAGTCAAGGAATTCGCAGCAGGCATAAGGCCATGGCTTCCGCAAGCCATAATCCATTCATCCCATCCCCGCTAAATTGCTCTTTCCCCCCTCATGCTGCGGAGCCGAGCTCACGCACAATTACAGGGAGGCACTGTTGGATTCTCAGCTATATTGATTTGGGGAATGGCTTCCATTTCTCCCAAACCACTCACTGTGCTCTGAATTCCGCCCAGAATTCCTCTGCATCTCTTCTGAATAGCCTCATCAATTCCAGAGTAAACTCTACCTCCCCTACTGCAATCACTGATAACAACACAGTCATTTTGGCCCAGACCAACAATCGTCAACCAGCCATGCCACGTACTCGCCATCGAATGCATAGCAAAAGAGGTGGTAGTCACGACAAAAGCATTCGCCTCCCCTCAACGCCCACCCCTGAACCAGCAACTCCTTCCTCATCCCCTTCTACTATTCATTCCAGAGGTCATTTCTCTGGCAGACACCCTGACACGCGCAGTGGTAGAGGTCGGGCACAGGCCCATGGTGCCAGAAGAATGAACACTGCTACCCAAACAGCCAACCTCCCTACCCCCCCTCACCCCTCTCACCACACGACCCAATTTCGCTTTCACAGTACGTTGCATCGTCCCGATATCATTGCCACTGTCACAGTGACCTTTAGTGAGGAAATCAGTCCACAGGATGAGCAGGATGCTCAGACCCGCGAACCTGGACTAGAGAAAGGGAACAACAGCAAGCAGCAGAAGGCAGATAAGATGAACAAGGATGGTTGTGAACCAAAGAAAGGAAACAACAGCAAGTAGCAGACGGTAGAGACGACAAGAAAGGTTGGTCATGATAACATTCTGCATGGCGAGGGTATGGCTAGAGGCAAGCATGCAATCGAAGGTAGTTCGGGTGGCACGCAAGCAGTTGGTGGCATCCCGGGCGGCACGTCAGGCAAGCATGCAGTCAAGGGCAGTTCGGCCGGCTCGCAAGCAGTCGGTGGCATCCCACGCGGCACGTCAGTAGAGGATGATGACTGGTATGAGTACGCATGTCACATTGTGGAGGAGCCTCCACTAGACGATACCTAGGGGGTCCAAACAGACTGCTGGCCAAGTTGCCAGGTTTCGATTCGCCGCTCTCTTGTTGTTTCATGGGTTTGTTTCATGGGGTTTTTTCTCTACTGTTTTTTCAAACCATGTGGCTCATTTTGATTGGTTTTGATTTAGGACCCCTATGTGGGCCTTTTTACATTAATAATTGAGACCCCTACGTCGGCATTTTACAATGGGTTCACTCGGACTGGTTTCCCCTCGGTGGGCAGTGGAGTTTTGTCTTCTTGATTAAATTTTGACATAACTCTGTTCAGCACCACAGAGGCTGGAGCCTCGCTGTATTTTTAATTTTGTTTTTTTCAATAGAATAGTATTACTTAGAAAAAAAAACATATTTGATCTTGTAGATCCATCTCGAACCTACCATTGATTTGTCATGAGGCCTTGGCACCACTTCCCAGACATCATTCACCATTATAGAGTTGTATTCCTCCACCATCGCATCCACCCATACTTGATGTTGAACGGCCTTCTAAAAACTGGAGGGTTATCCAACCTAAGATGCTTTGACCTGGTATCTGTATGGTTGTCTTCTCTCCCTTTTACTATTCCTAGGTTCACCAATGAATTCTTTTGCATCTCGTAGAATCTGTGATAGTTCGTGGCTCATTCTTCCTCTAATAGTAGGTGCATCTGTCAGCTCTTCCTCTTCCTTTGATTCCTCTGTTCTGAAGGAGAATTTATGGTACTAGCTTTCACTAGTTGAAGTGGTTTGACCAACGACTCATCTTTTGACTGCTCCTTGAAAGGCATTTCTCGAGATTTTTTGAAATCTCTATCCTCCATGAACTTTACATCTCGTCGAACTAATACCTTCCTACTCCCTAGAAGATAGACTCTATATGCCTTAGCATTCTCTCTATATCCCACAAGATATCCTTTCTCTGCAGTTTGATCTAACTTCTTCCTCTTCTCCTCGGGTATATGGCAATATGCTAAGCTCCCAAATATCCTAACATGTCTAACTTCAGGTGTCTTCCTGATGAAGACCTTCTCTGGAGTAATCTTTCCCAATGTCATATGAGGAGTTCTATTCTGGACATAGACTGTCATGATGCATGCTTATGCCTGCCATGCGGAAAGAGTCAATTTTGCGGACAAAACCGACCTCCCTAGAAGCTAAGGCTTTCTAGTGACAAACAAGACAATTAAGCACTATCTTTCCCTAAATATGCATTTAGAATACAAGTAATCAGGTGTTTAAAACATACCTTTAGTCCAACGCTGTTTGTAGCAGTCCAGCCTCTCCGATCCAGATGAGCTCCTCCTTCTCTTTGAAACCTGCATTCACTAACAAGTAAACGATTACATAGCACCTGAATAACTCATAAAATAAAACATATTCATCATAAAGACCAAGGAGTATATGAAACAAATTATATATAACAACTTGTTGAGAAAAATGAACTTAATTGTATTAAGTGGAAACAAAAGAAACCATTACAACCAGTGCCTTGGTGTTGTGCAGGTCCCTCCCAGGGTCCAGCAAGAGTTCTCCTTTACTTTGATAAGCTCACCCATTTCCAAATGAAGCTAAGAAAGGATGGGAATCTCTCCTCTCAAGCTCTATAAGGGAGTCCTAATTTCAGCAGCATCTACCCTTAGGAATGTTCAGCTTTCAACCTCCCCTCCCTCTGGCCCAATGCCTGTATTTATAATGCTTTGGAGGAAGTTAATCAGGTCCACCATCAATGGGATAAGCCCCTCTTTGAATGGGATAGCTCCCCTCTTGATGGGATAAGTTCCTCTTTCATAGGGATACATGAACCATCTGGAGGCGCTCAATACACGTCAAACCATCTTCTAGAATGCTCTAGAATCGACCACAAGTAATTTTTTTGAAGTAAAACTCGCGCCTTTTGACCTTTACAGGAGTACGCACCCACCCCTTTACAGACAGAGCATACAAGTACGCAGGTATTGTGAACTTGGGGTGCGTACACGCAGGTAAGGTTAAGAGAAACTGCGTAACCAGAGTTAATTGACTTTTTAAGGACTTTCTCTCTTTCTTGGAGTTTGACATGAGGAGTAGAGGTATGAGACTTGCCAAGGAGGATAGTATGACAGTTGATGGAGCCATACTAACTGCAAATAGTCATGGTGACAAATTTTAGTGTAACAGATTGCCCCCTAAAGTGCGAAGCCTGTAGTAGATTAGGGTTTCATATCATCTAGGAAGGGTGAAGTACTTTATCATTTCAAGGATTATCTTGTGGAGAGCCCAGTCAGAACCTGCAAATATTCAACACAAAATACATATGTAAGATCATATCATCGCTGAGGTAGGCATTCCCATACTCAGATTGAAAACTTTAACTAACAAACTAACTACTGCTCTGATATAGGAATGATTTTGCAGTACATCATAATCATAGACTCATGTAGACACAGTATGGACACAGCCATCTGTTTATAATTAGTCTACTGTATAATGAATACAAAACTCCTCGCAGCCTGGATGGTGGAAACTAGATCCAGGGTCTTCATTTCTACTTCTCGAAATGGTACGATTCTATCCATGTGAATGAATGAGTTGATGTCGAACATGGTAGAAACCACTTGATTACCAGTCGATGATGTAAATTGTTAACAAGTGTGAGAGAGACCACCAGTGATGTCAATGGTTCTCAAAGTACCCAGTACAATCCATGAGATGTGAATGAATGTGTTGATGTCGAACATGTCACGAAATCCTTCGATCGAGAGTCAATGATGTAAACTGTCGTCAAAGGCGAGAAACTTGCCATTGATGCATGCATATTTCAAGGTACTGATGATTTCTAGGTCATCTTTCTAGATAATGTGCTGATGTCGATAGAAAGCGACCCGTTGCAGGCAAGCCCACAACACGAAATCATAGATCAAGTTGAATAAATGTAGCTGTAAGGACTGACTCAGGTATGGTCAAAATGGATGACAGGTATTTTGCAGATGAATGGTTTATTTGCAGTGACCTCTTGAACACATAACGACACGACAGATGGCTTGGTCACAATTGACCCAAAGTTAATACCCAGAACCGGCTGAAGATTTTCAATGTGGTTTGATTAACTGTTAGGCAAAGGATTTCCCAACCCAGGTGAATGAAAAAAGTGTCGTGTTCAAGAGTGGTGATAAGGTTTCTTCTGAGACAAAGGATAACAAATAGGCTCATTTTTCTCTCTTTTCCCCCACCATTTCTAGCAAGTACCTCTTTATTTTTTACAAGCTTGAGGAGGATAACATATGCTTGATTATAAGCTCATCCTTTGGATGAGTCCAACTTAGTTTAGATTCGAACCCTAAGAAGGAGTGGTCCGTTCCTGTTTGTAATCGAACAGGTCCTTTACTGTGAAATTTTAACGAGTCCAGTATAGGAGAAACTCGGCGTTTTTCAATTTTAGAGAGTCTGAAAAACTTAAGAAGACTCCAGGGTTGAACTTTTTCGTAAATTTGTGTCTCCCAAGCCCGAAAAGGTATAAAATAATACTTGAGAGAACCGCTTGATCTTTTACGACCAAGGAGTACTTTCATAATTAGTGTCTTTGACCTGAAAAGTAAAAAGCGATCAAGGACACGTCGTTTTATTTCCAGTATCGAATTTGAAACGACAAAAATCCGGCAGTCTTTTCCTGTTTTTACTGTCAGAAAAGGGCTATAAGGGGACCGTCTTTTAATTCCATTTTAACGAGTGTAAAAGAAACGCTCGGCAATCTTTTCATATTTTAGGAGTCAGAAAAGGGCTTAAAGATGACTCTGATGTTTTGTTTGTAAAAATGACAATTTTCCCTGAAAATCCTTTATCCTGCGCAAAAACCAACACATTACTCATACTTGTTTAAAGATAGATAAAAATACTTTGAAAAATACCTTTTCATGGTGAAAAATAAACAAATTTACCATTTATTTACCCAAAAAACCTATAAAAAGGGCTTTTACCAATTCATTTTTACCATTTTACTGTTGAGGAGAGAAAAAGGGCTTTTGGCAAGAAACTTCCCGTGGACATTGCGGAGAATCCGACCGTCAAAATCGAACGCCGTCTCTTTCAGGTATTCTACAACATCCTCCTCTTCATTTTCATCCGTTTAGAATTTGTTTTTAGGCCCTAGTTTCATTTTTTGGAGGCTTTGGGGTTTCAAGGTCCGCCTTTCGGGGTACGCAGGTGCTCCACTGGTGACCCGCGTACCCCGACATTTTCTCAGTTGGGAAAATGCCGGGCGTACGCACCTTGCCTTAAGGGAACCCACGTACCCACGCCCTGTTCCTAAAGGCGGGGTGCGTACCCCGCAAAACGAGTTTTCAAACCCCAATTTCTTCAAAATGGACCAAAATTTTTTGATTTCATTGAATCTAACAGATGTTTTTTGGTGTGTAGATTGCCCACCATGCTTGATTGGCGCGAGAGAGAGCACGAAGATGTTGATTTGGCCGCCATTAATCATCAACCGTCCATTGATGCTTTGAAGGCATGCGGCCTTTACAAATACTGGGCCATACCTGGCATGAGGGCCCAGGTGCGCTTTCTAGAGTGGCTGGTAGAGAGATGGAACGTCCAGGACCAGTGCTTTTACATTGGAGGGCACTAGCTCAAAATAGAGCCCTCAGATATTTATTTCCTCACTGGTTTGCCCAAGAGAGGCGAACACTTGACTCTGTTCGGGACTAGGCCGGGTGGCCAGTCCATCGCTAGTCTCCGACAAGAGTGGTGTAACACTCAGTCTCAGGAGAAGGGGATAGAGATCAAAACTATATCCCGACCTGAACTTATGGTGATTGCTTTTACAGTTACCAGACTTTGCGGGGCTATCGCTTTACACATTGCCACTGGATCCCAGATGCGGATGGCGATTGATTGCTATCGGGGCACCATTTTCAACTGGTGTGATGCTGTGTTGGCCAATTTAAAGGGCCAACTGACTAGGACTAAAAACGGACAGTTAAAGACTTTTGGTTATGGGCCTTTAGTTGTGAGTTTTGCCCTAGAGAGGGTTCCGATGTTGATCCCACAGCAGCTCACTGTTGAGGTTGGGCCTCCCCGAGAGCCTAAATTGATGCGATGGGTTGCGGTTATGGCCCGTCATCCTGATGAGGGCATGGAGGTTGTCCGATTTACTCCGGAGTATTTTCACTGGTTGGAGGACCAGATCTTTTCTATACAGGATTTTCCTTATGCTGGAGTTGATTTTCGTGGAGATCCAGACATGGTTCTTCCACCGGGAGAACAATGGGATGACACAGGTACTTCATTTTTCACAAGTTTTTAAATTATCTACTTTTTTTTGTTTTTTATATCGTCTCAAAACTGACAGTAACAATTTTCAAAATGTAGATGTAGGCCCACGTCGTCCAGCCAATATCTGGCCTTTCGAGAGGAGACTACCAGTTGCAGCGGCACCGGCCCCACTGGACGAGGCCACAGAGACCCTAGCTGAGTTGGAACAAGACCTAGAGCGTCTTACAGCAGACATACCAGAGACTACTATAGATGATATTCCTATCGGGCTTCAGCGCTATGTAGTCGCAGTCCCAGGACCTTTTAGGAGGTTCTTGTGTAGGGTGGCTCGTGCAGTGGTGTCAGATAGAGAGCATAACCAGTGATTGGATGGTCGTTTTTGTAGACACATGTGACATTTTGGTTTTTTGTACTTATCATTTTTGCCGATCATAAGGTGTTTTTCAACCTATGATCGAAGACGATGTATTTTTTGACACACTCCTATCTATATATATCATTATTACCGGCTTATCTTGTTAAACATGTGTGATGAAATGTTTTTAAATTTACATGTATGATTATTGCAAATGTCTGTCTAACATTCGAGAAGCAATTGCATCTGCCAATGCATTTAAAGACCTTGGAATATGCTGATATTCGATGTAATCAAATTCACGTTCCAAGAGACGCACTCTCAAAAATAACCTTAATAACACTGGATTTCTAATGGCATACACTCTATTAAGCTGTAATACAACGAGTTCAGAATCTAACCTCACTATCAAACTCCGAATCCCAAATGAAATAGATTCAGACAATAACTCAATCACTGCACTGTATTCGGCAATGTTGTTTGTTGTTTGACCGAGGCTCACCCCATGCATAGAAACTAACTCGTAAGAGGGTGAATAGATAACCCAAGCTGCGGAAGAGATATTCTGTGTACTACGACAAGCACCATCAGCAAATCCAATGTATGTTTGGGGAGGCATCGACATCTGTAAACATCAAGCGTAAAACCAAGATAAGCAGAATAACGACGAAAAACACACTTTCTAAGCTAAGCACACTGCCTAATCTAACAAACACACCAGTTAGAAAGAAAAACCTAACCTAACTAAAATCTCCATACCCATTATTTAAGCATAATACCTCTTTAGGTAAAGTCCATTTCTGGGTTTACCCAAAGAGTCCCCGTCAAATTCTACTAGCTCATAGGCCCCTTTTGCTAGCTTTCGCTTGACAATGTAGGGCCCATGCCACATAGGAACGAATTTTCCAGCACCTAATTTATCGTTAGCTTGATCATATAATAACACTAGGTCTCCTTCCGAAAAATTTCGAGGGGTCACATTTCGATCATACTGAGCTTTCATACGTTTTGCATGAGTCTCGATCGCCAATGCAGCATCACGTTGAGTCTCATCTAATTGAGCTAAGTATAATAAACGCTTCTCCTCTTCGGAAGTAGCTGGAAGTAATTCGACGACCATTTGAAGTGACGGGATTTCGCATTCAATGGGCAGCACAGCTTCCAAACCATAAACTAATTGGAAAGGAGTGAACCCTGTTGATGTTTTCACTGAGGTTCGGTACGCCCAAAGCGTGGAAAATAACATGTTGTGCCAATTTGACCGATGAATACCAATGATTCGTCGGATCATTATAACTAAAACTTTGTTGATGGACTCAACCAGACCATTCGCCTGTGGATAATAAGGAGTTGAGCTATCGTGACGCAAACCAAGCTAGCCTGTAAGTTTTGTCATCATAACGTTTTGAAAATGGCGCCCATGGTCAGTGATTATCGCTTGTGGGACACCAAACCTAGCAATAATGTGATTGAATACGAAAATTGCAGTTGTCTTGCCGTCTGCCTCGAATGTAGGCATCGCCTCGGCCCACTTAGTAAAATAATCTACCGCAAGGATGATATACGCATGCCCCCTGGCTGAGTGAGGGTTACATGTAATAAAATCGATACCCCATTTGGAAAAAGGACCAACGACAATTATAGGGTGGAGAGGAGCAGGTGGAGTGTGCATCTTGCGATCAAACACTTGACAGTTGTGGCATTTCCGGACCGCAGTAATACAGTCTTTAAATAAGGACGGCCAGAAGTAGCCAGCGCGCAATATCTTTTGGGCTGTGGCATACCCAGACATATGACCGCCACACGCTCCAGAGTGACAGTCATTCAGAACCCTTTCAGCTTCCTCGTGAGTTAAACAACGTCGAAAAACCAAGTCCGCCCCACGGCGATAAAGAGTATCTCCAATAATTTTGTACTGTTGGGACTGGAATCGAATTTTTCGACGTTCCGACTTTGAAACTTCGGGCCGAAAGGATTGGGTCTGGAGATAGACGATGATATCCCCATACCACGGATCTAAAGTGCTGATGAGAAACAAAGATTCGTCTGCAATGGGTTCCTCTGCCACAGTTTCTGTGTCAGCACGCGGGAAGTCACACATTAACTCTGCAAAAACTAAGGATTTCTTAGACTTAGATTTCTCAAACTCCAAGTCGAACTCTTGCAGGATAACGATCCATTTAGAGTACTTGCCCCCTAGCAATTGTTTAGTCAAAATGTAGATCATAGGGTTGCAATCTGAAATAACTGTAGTTTTACGGAGTAGAATGTAGTGACGAAAACGTTGGACAGCTTGAACGGCTGCCAATGCCAATTTCTCCACATGTGAATATTTGAGCTCAGTTGGATTTAACGTCCGACTAAGGTAATATATCACATGTTCCATTCTGAATTCATCTTCTTGTACTAAGACCATTCCAATGGTGGAATGAGCGGCGGCGAAGTACAAAAAGTAATCCTGGTTGTAGTTGGGAGGATGCAGCAACGGTGCATGGGTCAACGCGTGCTTGAGTGCATCAAAAGATTTCTGAGCTATCTCATCCCAAGAGAATTGAGCGGTCTGTTTCAACAACTGGGTAAAACCCTTTGTAATCTCGGCGTAGTTAGGAATGAATCGGTGTAAAAGGTTTGCTTTCCCCTGCAAACTTTGGAGTTGGCGAAGACTCGAAGGAGGAGGCAATTTGATGATAGCTTCTACCTTCGAGGGATCGACGCGAATGCCGGCTTTTGAAACTACAAATCCCAACAATCGTCCCACTTCTATACAGAAGACACATTTGTGTGGGTTCAACCGAATACGATAATGCCTACACCTCATGAAGATTGCTCGTAAATGAACAAGGTGATCAGCTCGATGAAATGAATGAGCGGGCAAATCATCGAGATACGGTTGCACAATGTGTTTGATGTCATGAAACGCATAAGACATCGCCCTTTGAAAAGTGGCTCCGGCATTCTTAAGCCCAAAAGGTAATTTGCAATAAGCAAATGTCCCCCATGGACAAATGAAAGCCGTTTTTGGTTGATCGGCAGGTAGAATATTGATTTGATTGTAACCGGAAAAACCGTCCATAAAGGAAAATATTTCACTGCCGGCACAATCGTCAATTATTTGATCGTTATAGGGTGTTGGGTAGTTGTCCTTTGGACAAGCTCGATTAATATCCCTATAGTCGATGCATATTCTTATTGTTCCCTGTTTTTTGTTAACCGGAACAATATTCGATACCCAATCCGTTAACGGGATCAGATAAATGAAACCTGCATTCAACAGCTTCTCAACTTCTGCTTTAATTGCAGCCGCTTTTCGTGGGTGAATCTGACGCAAACGTCGCCGGATGGGTTTAGCGTTCGGGTAAGTCTTGATCTCATGGACAACAATCGCGGGATCAATTCCTGGCATTTCCTCATAGGACCAGGCAAACACGTCACGGAATTCTTGAAATAGGGCCTTGTATGTCTGAATTTTGTCATCTGAACACGAGGCACATATATGAATGTGCTCAACAATTCCGGGCTTGACTGAAATGTCAATGGGAATAGTTCGAGAAATGTTTCCCAAATTCAGCTCTGAATCAGGATGTTTCATTGGATTTTGAGCTTCTTTGACATGTTCAGCTGTAAAGATTGATGAGAAATCGTTTTCAAAACGATCATCCTCAGGTAAAAACGAAGATCTGTGATGGAGATCTTCCCATGGTAAATCGTCTACGCACAGGACTTCACGAAGTTGCTCGTCAGATGACACAACTTCGGGAAACACTATTAACTCTGAGGTTGACGTGAAAAGTGATTCCTCACGGACCACATTCATTTGGTCGATTTTGGTTGAACGCAGGTCGGTAAAAGACTGCACGGCTTCATAGGCAATTTCATATGGACTCAAAGGCATAGCATCACCAAATGAGTCTATCTCAGATTCAGAAGGAACGATCCAAGGATCGTCATAAGCAATAGTGTCTGAAGTAATCATATGAATGGATGCAAACGAAGACAAGGCGTTGATTGGAGGAAAAGGAAAAGTTCCCAGTAAACCGGCATCTTTAACTAATCCTACTCCAACATCCTTATAAGGGATAGTCGTTTTACCGACTTGCTAGATACTCTCTGAAGAGGCTGGGTCGGATGAAAAGTAAGCCAACTGGTCTATTGTTACGATCTTGCCATTATATGGAAACTTTATTACCCTGAAGACCGATGAAACGACCGCTGTCATAGCGTAAAACCAACTTCGACCCAAGAGAAGGTTGTAGTCTAGAGGGGCATCAACCACCTCCACATCCAGACTAACGGTTTTTCCTTCAACCCCTATAGGCAAATCCTGTAGAATGCCAAACGGATGAAACCCATGGCCATGAAAGGCCTTAATAATTGTCGGGGATTGATTTAGTGAAGGAGAACCAAGAGATCTCCAACACTGTATCGACATAATACACGTGGAAGCTCCCTCATCAATTACAGTCCGATGAATAGGCCTGTTTTTGACTATCACTGGGATCTGGAAAGCCATTTGATGAGGTAAACGCGGTGTACTATTCTCTAGATCAAAGATTATTAGGTTGGGGTCCTGAACATCAACAGCTCCTATAGCCGACAAAAGTAATTTGCGTTGTGCTGGGCATGATTGCAGCACTTCTAAAGCCGACATTACTGAGGGTGAAACAGCTAAATCCTCAACAATGTTGTAATTCTGGGCCGCTCTCGCATGTGGATTGAAAGCAGACCTTCGAAGTACACCCTTGGCGGGCGGTTTGATTACTAAGTCCGGGTTAGGTTTCTCGATCTGTAGTGGATCGGAACCGGGAGCTGAGGTTGATGGATTAGAATGAGAAGATTCTGCTTCTTTGCCATCAACAGGACTCTTACTACCATAATCTTGCGATCGAGTCGCAATCCTTACATGAGACATCATCAATATGGGTTCTTCACTGGCACTCGAGGAAGAACCTATCATCTTACTCTCCTACTTTGGAAATGGATCTTTCAAAACAGCAGGAGTTGGGGAACCCTTGACGATTTTCACAACCTCGGCCCGATGAGGGCAATCTCTTGTAAAATGATCCTCTTCACAAATAAGACAAGGATATCGAGGTTTGCGCTTTTCGTCATTGGTTTCCGACTTTTCAGTTTTCTCCTTTGGAGTTTTGTCTGCTTTATTCTTCTTCTTACCTTTCTTTTTCCCACCGGATTTTGATTTAGTTGTAGATGACTCTACAACATGAATATCAGCGGAAACTTCAGCAGAAGATTCTCCTGTCGGGGAGTCTGGTAAGGTTATAATAGGCGAAGAATTCTTTGAGGATTTCTTCTTGCTTTTAGTATTCACCGTACCAATCATGCCATCAGCAGCATGAGACCCCGAAGGAGCAGCAGCGATTTGATTTGACTTAGGAAGATCTGGGATCTTTTCGTGTAACGTACCTGACTGAGTGTAAACTAAGTCAAGGTACTGCGCTTGAGCAATCACTTGCTCCTCAGTAACTACTCCGGCCTTAGCTACGTCTTCAGTAATCTTCGGTAACAATGATTTAACAAACCATTCAGCTAAGATTTGGTCCGGGATAAAAACTTTCACTAACCGCCTTCGACGTCTCCATTCATGAATATGATCGGAAATATAAGTGGACGTCGGTTGTTTTAATGAAGTTAGTAACTCCGTGCCATTATCATATCTGACCGGCAACTGAAAATGAGTTAGGAACGAGGTAGCTAACTGGCTAAAATTATAAAAAGAGGCCCGTGGTAACTCAATGTACCACTTGGCCGCGAGACCAATGAGAGTACGCTGGAAAAGACGTAAGCAGATCAAATCATCTGAGATGGAATTAGAGGCACACCAGAGGTGGTAAGTCATCACATGATTCGACGGGTCCTCTCCAGACTTACCTTCGAACTTGGGTATGTCACTGGGCAACTTATTTGGCATTGGTGGCCAAAATGGAAGATAATTTATTGGATCGTTCGTTAGGCGCGACAAGTCTGGTAAATCCAAAGTTGCGATAAACGGTAATTGCCGATTAGGATCCCTAAAACTCTGGGTCACGAGACCAGTCCCAGGAGGAGGATATCTAGGATAACTAGGAATAGGAATCACGTTCGGGATATTGTATCCTCCCGGAAAACTAGGATTAACCGGACCGTACTGGGGTTGTTGTGGTTGTTGATAAGTGTACCCAGGATACGGTTGATACTGGTAAACTGGCTGCTGGACAGCAGGCTCGTATTGGTACTGTCCCTAGTACGGTTGATAAGTGAATTGTGGTTGACTAGTGACAACCGTACTTAAACCAGGTTGTCCTACAGGCATCTGAACCGTAGTTTGAATCGTGGATCCAGACAATGGTAAAGATGTCTGAGGAGTAGTTACAGAGACAGTAGAAACCGGAGCTGTCGATACTCCAGAAGTGTGGTAGACTGAACAGATGTTGCGGTAGTTGCAGCAGTCGTTTGAGATGGAGTACTAGGCGCAATAGGCCCAGACTGAGAAACTACCGAAGGTACAGAAGTTTGAACATTAGACTGGACTGGTTGCTGGGGTGAACCAGAAACTAAGGGTTGTCCAGCTTGAGATGACAACTGTACACTTGGCTGCAAAACTTGTTGAACTTGTTATCACAAAATCATGTACTAAGGGCTGCTACTTAGCAAGATCTCATGCAACTATTTCAAACCAGGCTTTAGACTAAGGCTTAGCCTCCTTAGTCAGAGAGGGCTCTCTCACAGATTTTTGATATGGATTAATAACAAGAAAAGATGGCTAACTCTTCAAACAGTACATGAAAATAAGCTGGTTGGAACAACAAAATAACACTTCTTCCATTGGGCTCATGGAGTCAAACACCTCTGCAGTAAACTATTAACTACTCAATCATGGAAGCCAAGGCATATAATGTTTAAACACTCAGAACATTTCTCAACAAGAACCTCAACTCATAAACATACACAGGAAGTCTGAGCACTAGGTGAATTCAGAGTGATTGCATGTCTATTGAGCTGTAAAACAGAAAGGATAAAGACAAAACCACATATATTCTGAGCCTTTGAACACAAGATGAATCTTGGGAAGAAAAAGTAATCTTTCTATTACTGTCAAAAGTCTTTTACATCAGCCAATATAAAAACTCTGTTTTTTCATAAATCTCCAACCCCAATTACATCAGAGTTTTCACTATATATAGGAAAAACCTACTTAACTACTTCGAGTCTCCTCCTCAAGCATGAGGGGAGCTCGATGACCTATCATTAACTACCCTTATCTATTTTTAAACAAACTCATTAAATACATAAAGTATTGAGCTGTAATTACAAAGAGTCCTAAACACACTAAAACTCTAACTTCATCTCCTCGTATGCCTGATTCCTTTCTTGATCTTTGACAGCTGTCTTTTGTTGGTTAGGCTCAAGATGATTGAGCTACAGATGCGAAGAACGCTGACTTTGGATACCTGTAAGCACTGATGGATCATTTATCATCAGGATCAAAACACCTATTTTTAAGGTCCCTGTCTCCTACCATCCTCCGAAAATGTAGCAGCATGTTCCTAACTCTTTAATAACTCAAAGTATGGAACGTTGCTACCAAACACCATGTCTCCAGATGAGCTATAGGCTGTATTGATGTACAGGTGTCTCTCTTCTAACATTCCCAGTCAAACTGTTTATTCTGCATTGAAAACATCACCTACAGCAGTTTCGTAGCGCGCTACGAAACTGCTGTGTGACTTAAAAAACACATTCTTCCTCTAAACTCCTCACAAAATTGAATAGCTGCTGTTGCCATTCTTCAGTTTTACCTTTGCTATGCTGAGATTCAGAATCACATTCCCTGTAACATGAACCTTCACATTGTCCAACAATGTTCAAAGATTCTGTGATGCCAGCAACTTTAAGTTTACGTTTTAGGTACCAAATGAACATTGGCGTGATTATCAGCATACTGACCTCCAACAGATGGACCAACTACACATAAATCTTTTCGAGCTTCTGATTTGCTTTGGCCTGTGAGAGATTGATCAAGTACACTAGTATCACTTACAAACTTTTCAACAACAAAGCGAACCCGATGCTCTTCCAGCAAGCACCAGAAGTGCTTGTATTTGCAATACCATTTGGTACAAAGTCTAATAAGTTCCCTCCTTCCCAGCGCTAACGGTGCTTCTTCATTTCTCACATCTAATTGATCTGTCAGGAGCTCATGTGTCATATTTGGAATAACACCCTGCAGCATCCGGGGCGCACACTGATATATATCATAAATAATCGCATGGTAGGCAGTTTGCAAGGAGACTATTTATATTATCTAAACCGCGGAAAGCTGTAACAATCAAATGAAAGACATCGCTCAACACATCATCATTGTAATGAGCCTCTGGTGTTGTGATTCTGGTGATTTCACTAATGCAGGTGGCCATCAGAAGTGCCACATCTCTATCCCGGTGTCACTAATAACGGCGGCCCTGTGGCAATCAAATCCTTACCATCATTTGGCCTCTTCACTCATTCCATACATTTGGTAATATGGCAAGGGGGGTCCTCATAAAGACCACTTGACACATGGCATTTAATCGTTGCATTTCGTAAGAGAGAATTCTAATGCTAATGTTGTCAAACAGTTTACGTGCACATGGCATACATAATCACAAGATTGGGGATAATATTTTAATCAAGTTCAATCTTCATCATATGGGCATGGATCCATTCACGACATCGTAGAACCCTTAAGTGCGCACCCACTGGCAATACGCCAACCATGATAACAATATCATGGCTCACTCCTTCTGGCCTCAAGGCTTCTTTGACATCTTCACTCTGAGCATAAGCAGCAATCATGTTACCCCATGAGACGGCATCTCGTTGATGTCTTCAGTCAAACAATTGACGTGCGAACTCCAGATTCCCAAATTTGGCATACATTATAGCAGGTGAATTATTATTTGACACAAAACATTTTCCATCCATATTTTCCTCTGGAACCGCCAAAGCATGAACAAAAGGAGGATTACAAATTTGATTTGTACTCGAGGCATTTTCTGCATTTTCTATGGTGGGAACTGCAGCGTCTATAACCATTTGTTGACTTCCTCTTGAAAAGTCCCATGCTACAATTTTTGAATCTAATCCCCCAGATATAACTTCCCATGGCCGCCAAGGATGAAACTGCACAGAGCTGCAAATATTTGTGTGTACGGATCTGAGTGTTTTGTAAAGGCAATGTTGACAAATGTCAATAATCTTTACTTCTCCTCTGTCATCTGCAGCCGCAAGAAAATATGACTTAAAGTTCATAGTAATCTGATTTATGTCCTCTGTATTGAATGTGTACTTTTGCACTTGTCCACTGGAAGGTGCCATGCGCACATCCAAGCAAGTAACTGTGTTTGCATATGCTGCATACAAAATATCATCATTTCCTGGACTGAAACAAACAGAAGCAACTGGTTCATGTATGCGCATCATTATAAACCAAAACACAGAAAATAAGTACATTGAGGTTAATATTCTTTGTCCATGATGGTTCCATAGGTACAAAATTATGCCTCTGCATGCTGGGATGAGTTTAAGTGTCTTTGTATGATATGAAGAACCAACAGATCCATTAGCATCATTGTAATAGCTGTCCACATATCTATTGAACAAAGATTGCTGCCCAAATGGCTGTATGATAGGCATTGGTCATGCATCCATCAATGAACCAATTATTGCACCCTTTCTAAGAAACTCACACTGACCAAACTTAATGACAAGCATTGATGATGACTTCTTGAGAACATGCCACCTGTAAAATGTATCCGCCCCAGAACTATTTTGCATGACAGCTACTATGGATTCGAACAAATCCCCCATTTCGTAGCACGCTACGAAATCACTAAAACAGGCTGCGCTGCGAAACTGCTAAAGGATTCATGCGCTGTGAAAACACTTGGTCTTTAAGCTAATCTGAGCAAATGTTTGGAAACGGAATTTTCAATGATAACAGAACTTGCGATGGATCCCACACTATGTTCATTCCAGGGTATTGACCCATGACAGGTTGAGGATATTGAGATCCATAACCGGATTGAGGGTAGGATTGATAACTGAAAGGTACATTTCCCATACCTTGAACATAAGATTGACCTTGGGGTGGTTGGTAACCTTGACTCGAGTACTGACCTTGGGGTAGATACCCTTGAGGTAAGTACTGATACTGGGGTTGACCTTGAGGTATAAATTGATACTGAGGTTGACCCTGGGGTACATATTGAGGCTGGGGTTGACCTTGAGGAATGTATTGCACCACGGATACATACTGTCCTTGAGGTTGCCCCCCAGACGCAATTTGTGTACCTTGAGGTTGCCCCCCAGGCGTTAATTGATGCTGCCCCCCAGGCGGTAACTGGCCACCTTGAGGTTGAGAACTAGGAATTGAACCTGACATCATGTAAATGTCTCCTACACCCAACAGTTTATTACCATTGTTTCCAGTTAATAACCCATGTTCAATGGGTTGAGGAGATGCTCCTGCAAAAGTACCAGAAAGTGACTGATACCCAGAGGGAACAGAAGGACCGCTGTACAAGAAAGATTCAGGAGATTGAGTAAACATGGACGACTAACCTGACATATTTACAGGAGTATAAATACCTCCAGGTGGATAAGGAGTACGAGGTGGAGAAAAACTTGACCCTGAGTTGTCCAAATAATTAGTTAACGAAAGATACCAAGTAGTACTTCTAGGTGGACTGTAAAAAATGGATTCACGCTCCCTTAGATCAATAGTAGGTTGATCTTCAGGGATAGGGACGCCTATTTCTTCTTCTGGAGCAAGTTCTTCAATAGCTATCAAACCAGAAGGAAGATTTTCGGTGATGACTCTTTCTACCCTAGGTGAATCAGGAGCACTAGAAGTTGGAGTAACAGGTTCAGATATTTCAGGTTCTTCACCTATATCACTAGTAGATGAAAAACTACCAGCAAGCTCGGAAACTGCAATAGCTTCGGGATTATAACCTGTTTCTAGACTTTGGTAATCAGGATGAACTACCAACGAAGACTCTCCTTCTTCAGGTGAACCTACTTTACTGCCACTAGGAGTTACAAGGACTTTCAAACCTTCGTAATGACTCGGGACGTCTTCAGGAGGTTGGCCCCGAAGTCTACGGGACTTCCTCAACAAATCGGCCACGGTTACAATCTCAGGAGACTGGCCCCGAAGTCTACGGGACTGTCTCAGTAATTCAGCCACAGTTAAAAACTTTTAACTACTGCACATGAAAACAAAGTAAAATCTCAAAGCAAACCGCCTAAAGTCTCTAAATAATCAAACAAATTCAAATCACACGCCTAAAGAATCTAGGGCGTCAAACCATACACAAACAGTAGCCTTCTGGACCGAAAACACTAGTTGGTGATGAATTCCAACATCGTCGAATTCAGTACAGAAGTGGCGGGTGGAACAGTTACCCCAGAAACCTATTTAATGAATAGACCGGCACAAGTTCCTCCACTTTAACCGTCTCGAGTGAAGTGAACCCCCCGGAAAATCCAAGTGAGTCTAGCCGACGTCTGCTCCAGGTACAGTGGGATCTTCCCTCCACCGTCACCTTGGGTAGAACCCTAAAGATAATGGTCACTAAGGTCACCAACAACAACAAATATACCTGGGGGAACAGTCTACGATCCGATAGCACGCAAGGGCAGAGTATCAAGCTCAATCCCCTTGCCGGCTCCTTGACAATAATCCAAGGTTTACCGACAAGTGACCCCAGGCTCCTTGACAATAATCCGAGGTTTACCGTTTGTAGTACGTGCGTATCTGGCGTCGTTCCCAATGAAGGAGGATTGATCCCCTCACTGGTTCGGACACGATCTCGTGCTTCTCCTTTAAGAGGAGCTTTCCCAGAGCATAAATGTAACAGCTGGATTTATCCTACCACAAGATGAGCTACTTGTTTGGTTTTGCTGTCTTGGAGAGTTAATTACTCTCCTACTCCAAGACACTAGCCTGATCTATATTGGTGTTTCAGAGCCCTAGTAAATAAAAGTTACTAAGTTAATTTTACTTTAAGCGTTAATTTTATGGCTTTTCTTTAGGACAAAAGGTAGTGGAGATGAAACTGATGGTGTGTAGACTCGACTCAAATCCACTAAAAAGATGCACCTAGGATGATTTAAACTATTTTTCTTTTTTCAATGAATTCCCTAGCTAAGAGAGTTGGAGAATGCAAAATTGATATAAAGACAACTTTCTTGGCAATGAAAATCAAAGAAACAATCTCTTTATCTTTTCCAAAGCATACAACACATGACCACTAATTATTTCACGAAAACTCCTTTCTCTTTTCAAAGACTTCAAATGCTACTAAAACAAACTTTTCTTCAAAAGAGATTTTTGTATTTTTTCCTATATTAACAAAGCATGTAAAACTACTTAACAAAAATCAATTTAAAAAATCTATGACAATCAAATCAATTTTACCTAAAAGCAAATCTAAGAGAAGTTCACCTAAAAGCAAACCTAATGAGGCAAAAGCCTACAAAGTATAATTCCGAGATGTTTTACTCAATTACAATTCAACCAAGGACTAGTTCATGCAGAATCATAAACCAGTCAAAAACAAAAATCAAAATCTTTTGTTCTTTTTCTTAAGAATGAAATTCACAGCTTAACCAACAAGCTTTCTCGAAATTCCGCAAAGAGACAACACAAAGGTAGGTTTCTCACCAAGGTGGTTTTTACGAAAGGTCCGACTCCTAAGAAGACTGAAAAGACCAGGGAGATCCAAGGTTTTACAACTTCTAAAGCCAAAGTCACTACAGGACCAATGCAAAAATCAAACCTAGGGCTAGAACTTCTATGAATTTCACTAAAACCCTTGATACTAATGAAACAAGCTTAGATGAAGACTTCTGACAGGTAACCAGTGGATCTGGGCAACAAAAACAAATTATAAACAAAATCTAAGAGGCAAAAAGGAAAAAATTGAAATTTTCTCAACTTTTGACAGGGTACGCAGGCAGCCTGTTTGCACAAGTGCGTGTACGCTCTGTGTACAAAGCTGCAGTGCGTACAAGTACGCACTGTGCTTAACGCAGAGGGTGCGTACTGCTAGCAAAACCAAGAAAAATAAAATCTAACTTAACCCTAAGCTATTCCACCCAAATTCACAGTCAATCAGTCAAAAACCAGAAAGAAATCGACTTTTCTCAAATCAAAGTATCAATCAAAAGAGAAATCAATCAAATCCATGGATTCCCCAGTGGAGTCGCCATTTTGTCATGCAGAAAGAGTCAATTTTGCGGACAAAACCGACCTCCCTAGAAGCTAAGGCTTTCTAGTGACAAACAAGACAATTAAGCACTATCTTTCCCTAAATATGCATTTAGAATACAAGTAATCAGGTGTTTAAAACATACCTTTAGTCCAACGTTGTTTGTAGCAGTCCAGCCTCTCCGATCCAGATGAGCTCCTCCTTCTCTTTGAAACCTACATTCACTAACAAGCAAACGATTACATAGCACCTGAATAACTCATAAAATAAAACATATTCATCATAAAGACCAAGGAGTATATGAAACAAATTATATATAACAACTTGTTGAGAAAAATGAACTTAATTGTATTAAGTGGAAACAAAAGAAACCATTACAACCATGCCTTGGTGTTGTGCAGGTCCCTCCCAAGGTCCAGCAAGAGTTCTCCTTTACTTTGATCAGCTCACCCACTTCCAAATGAAGCTAAGAAAGGATGGGAATCTCTCCTCTCAAGCTCTATAAGGGAGTCCTAATTTCAGCAGCATCTACCCTTAGGAATGTTCAGCTTTCAACCTCCCCTCCCTCTGGCCCAATGCCTGTATTTATAATGCTTTGGAGGAAGTTAATCAGGTCCACCATCAATGGGATAAGCCCCTCTTTGAATGGGATAGCTCCCCTCTTGATGGGATAAGTTCCTCTTTCATAGGGATACATGAACCATCTGGAGGCGCTCAATACACGTCAAACCATCTTCTAGAATGCTCTAGAATCGACCACAAGTAACTTTTTTGAAGTAAAACTCGCGCCTTTTGACCTTTATAGGAGTACGCACCCACCCCTTTACAGACAGAGCGTACAAGTACGCAGGTATTGTGAACTTGGGGTGCGTACACGCAGGTAAGGTTAAGAGAAACTGCGTAACCAGAGTTAATTGACTTTTTAAGGACTTTCTCTCTTTCTTGGAGTTTGACATGAGGAGCAGAGGTATGAGACTTGCCAAGGAGGATAGTATGACAGTTGATGGAGCCATACTAACTGCAAATAGTCATGGTGACAAATTTTAGTGTAACAATGCCCATAGGAATTTTGGCATCTCCTGATCATACATCATTGCCCTAGCTACTTCCACAATAATCATGTTCTTCCTTTCTGCTACTCCATTCTTCTCTGGGTTGTAGGGAGTTGTAGACTCTCTTCTAATTCCCTCCCTAACGCAAACATTGGTGAAGTCCTTGTCAACATACTCCCCACCATTTTCTAACCGCAACACTTTTATCTTCTTTCTTGTTAGATTCTCTACTAGAGCCTTGAACTCTTTGAATCGACCAAAAACCTCATCTTTGGTTTTTAGAAAGTAGATCCAAATCTTCCTATAATGGTCATCGATGAAGGTGATGAAGTATTTGGCACCACTAAGATCTTATGTGGACATCGGTCCGTAGATGTCTGAGTATATCAATCCTAGTACACTCTTGTCCCTATTGCTACTTCTTGGAAACGTTGCTTTGGCATACTTGCCGAGAGCACACCCTCTGCATACATCATCTCGTTCAGTACCAAGATCTGGAACTCTTGTTATAGTTTTTTTTGAGAATTCTCAGAGCCTCATGGTGCAAATGTCCCATCCTTTTGTGCATGATCAAGAACTCAAAACCAAGGGTCGAAAAATGCTCAAAAATGTAAGTGCTCAGAACTAGTTCAAACCTGAACGACTGGATAGATCTCGTCCTCCTGATTTCAGTGCTATGAACGGTTTGAAAAATGGTCTCCATAAGCAGAAGTTATGCCAATTTGAAAATCGCCCAATAACCCTTAATTTTGAAAAAAAAAAAATTAAATTAAAATAGAATATTCTTCAAAATATTCCCATAATATTTTGTTTGGGGCATCCAATAAAAGGGTGCCACATGGCTAGCCTGGAGGCCACCACGTGGCCCCAAGGTGGCAATGGAATGGCATATTAAAAGTTTTGGGCGGATTTTTGGGTTGAACCCACGACCTACCAACCTCAACTACAATGACTTACCGTCAGGTCACATAGGTGGGACTTGAAAGGTTACGGGAGAAAAATATATTTAAAGTTTTGAAACGTTCCAGGCAAGCCCAAAAGGGGGCCAACCCCCTCCACATAAGACATCGGCCTTGGAACTTGGTGCCAGAACTCCGGCAGTTAATGCAGGTGGTTAATGTTTGGCAGTCACAACACTCCGATCACATGCGGCGGCGGAGGAAATGGTAACGACCTGTCCAACTAGCAGTCAGGGCACGCAATCCGATGCCGCAAACCACGCCCCACAAAAAACTGGTCACATGCAGCAGCTAGAACTGACAGTTTAACCTGCAGTCAAGGCAGAAATGGTAGGAATTTTGGCGGTGGCGCCAATTTTGGCGTATCCACCATCTTTGGCGGACTTATCTGGTAGTTAACCAGACTTGGCTGGAGTTATTCTAGGCCAGACTAGCAGTTCATGAAGATGCCATAACTTTGGCTAGGAAAGTCCTTTTGAGACAACTTTTTTTTTTTATTTTGGGTCTCTTGGACATTCTGAATCCATTGGCATAGGTTTCATAGCCAACAGAGGTCGTTTATAGGTGATTTTTCTTCGGGGAAGTTCCAGGAGCCACCAGGGCCATATCAGTTTGGGAGCTACATTGGGATGTGTGCAGCCATTGAATGTGAAACGAAGGTCATTTCTGACTATATTCTATGCTCTAAGCCCATTTATACATCTCTTTTTTCCTGTTGAGGTATTCTTCACCTCGAATTTATTCAAGGAAGTTTTTAGGGCCACCACGGCCATTGTAGTGCTTGAGTTGTTTGGAGGCTGTATTCGTCTATTTTCGGTGATTCAAAAGCCTACTTCTACTATCTTCAACCTTCTGAGTCCATTGGCAGAGGTTTCAGAACCATTGGAGGTCATCTTCACCTCGAATTTCTTTATAGAAGTTTAAAGGGCCACCAGGGCCATTTGGAGAAAGTATTGTTTACCTAGAAGATTTGAAGCAATTTGAATGGTTGAACTTGACTGAGGAAGTTTGTTTGAGTTTTTATCCACAGCTCCTTGCTCAAAACACAAATGACAAAAAATGTAAGTCCAAAATTATTTATATAGGTTGAAAAATGAAAACTATTTTTTCTAAAGTTGATTTTTATCTTATGGACTTTTTGACCTTTTGGCTTGGAGTGTCGGGAATGGGTTGTTTTTATAGGATATTTTGGAGAATTTTTTGAGAAATCACTTCAGTTCCATGACTGCAGACCCGTCATGGCAGGTATCGCTTTCTTACTGGCATATAGGTTAGGGAATATCACTTTCTGCTGCATTTTGCATACTAGCCTCCATACTGTGATATTTTTGCCATAGGGTCGACCCCATCATGTCTTGATTCACAAACCATTTTCACTCGCCGACTTTTAAAATCATGACATGATGGTAGAGCCAACCTTTACATGGGCATCTTAGTTAGATCCTCGCTGACATATGTTGCCCATGCTGCTATATTGAGTAGGCTCGGGAGTCCTCTTTAGTCCCGCCATGACTTGTGCGTTGGAGACTCATTCTTGTTCTTCTTCACTATTTTCTGGCTTTATACCCTAGAGGCTCCTTTGTGTTGAGTTGTACTACTGCATTTCATATTGACTATTTTCACCTTTTGGCCTTGAGCCGGCTTCACTTGGACTCGTGTTTAAGCCACTTTTTCACCATGTCTTCTATAAAATCAACCTTGCAATCACTTAGCCTCTACAACTTGACGCACCCTTTCACCCATGGAAATAACATTCCTTTGAGTGTCATTGACCAGTTTCGCCACCTTGCATTGAGCATAGGAATGTTCCCCTCCCAGGAACTAGAGCATCTACTTTTTCGACACTCGTTCTTTCCATTGTACTATAGCATTCTTTTATTCTTTTTTAGGCTTCATAAAAATGAAAAAGACAAAAAAATTATATATCCCAAAAAAGAGTGGGAACGGGACATTATTTCCATATTTGATGGCAGCTAGAGTCAATTGTGTTGCCCTTAAACAAAGCACTCAAAAAGTAAGTCTTTCCTCCATTAGGATGGGCTTTATTTTGACTTAGGAGAGCCTTAACCTTGTTATTGAGTCAGTACTCCTCCAATTGGTTATCTCTTCCAATCATATGGAGAGTTTGCTTATGCCTTCTGCATGACAAACGTATACAAAGTTATCACATGTTGCCATGAAGTCACAGTTGAGTCGTTCTTTTGTTCAAGGGAAGTAAACCTGAGTCGGCTTCTCTGCAGTATCTCTTGACCTATTTTTCAGTCGGTCATCCCTAGTTGTCAAAGTCATGTTCGTTATCACATCATCTATTTGGTCCTTTGCTCGTGTTGGTTTGAGAAGGTATCCATTGAATTCTTGTTGGTGGGTCTTACACTTATCGACTATGAAAATTGCTCTGAGGGCAGATCTAGAGCTGCACGCTGGCCCTATTTTCATTATTGATAGGTCACTTTGTGCTCAATATCGATCATTATCATGGGTCTTTGACTGAGTGGTTTCCCTTGTGTTCGACATCAGCTTTCATATCACACATTAGGATTTGTGCAGTGCCTTGGTTTCCATTTGACCCTCTTGGTGGATTCCTCGCCTCTATGACAACTTTCATTATTGGTCGGTTCAGAGGGTTTCTATCATGCGCTAGCCACATCTTGTGTACATTGTAAACGTGATTTGGTTGGGTTACTACATCTTTATTCGTTTAATTCCTTCCACATTATTGGCCTATGGGTTACACTCACGCTATATTGATGAAGGATGCCTTAATGCCTTCCTTCTAGTGGATCTTTTCCTATCGGCTTCAGCTCATTGCTCTAAGAAAGAGATCTAGAGTCCATTTGGCAGTACCTTAGGGTTTGCAATCATCAATGGCAGAATCCTTCACTATCAACAGTGGGAAAAAATCATTGGCTCCTGATTGATGGATTCTTCCAAGTGTTCGACTATAGCTCATTTATTCACACTTGTTAGTTTGTACTGGGTACCTTGGATCTCATCGTCATTATCGGTGAGTAGCCTTGTGTTTGTTAATGGTATACATCAATGACCAGTAATCAAATTATTTCTCACATGGTCGACTTCGGATCATTTATTCTCATTGTGTAGAAATGTACCACGACGGTCGGTGAAGACCTCAGGTTTGCATCAGCATTTCTCAGTTCACTTGTCAGTTGCTCTCATTTTTGCTAGTTGACACCATCCACCTTATATGTTGCAGTTCCTTATAGCGACATCCTATATGTTGGCACCCGAGTTGCAGTGTAGTACCATTTATTCCACCATTTGACTTGGTATTTTTTGGATCAGCTTTATGACTTCAGTGATCAACTTCATACTTCAGCATCATTGATCAGTTATTTATATGTGATATTTAGATATGTACTTATTTGGATATGATCGGATGATCCATTATGTATTTTCAGTTCCTTTATACTTGTATGCATATTGGATATGCTTTTGTACTTTACATGCGGACATGCTTTACTATATTTGAGCATGGGTATGCCCACCTCAAACAACAGTTTTTTTCTGATCTCTTTCACTGGATTGGCAGGCTGAATTCTCGTGAACTCCTCCTTGATCTCCACATGATTCCTTCTATACACTTAATACATTTCAGCCATCATGTACCCCTTCTGACCTCATATATTAGAGGGCATATGTTATAACACCATACCACTCTTGGTAGATCTAATGCTATGGTTATGGCCTATGGAAACCCTTCCTTCCAGACTTGGTCCAAATTCTAAAAAATAGTGTTTTATTTCCTATACACTACTTTGCCCTATCATAAAAACCATGTACACATGGGTTAGCATATACCCAACTTGCGTACATGTGTTAAAACACTTAAAAATAATAAATTTCCTTAATTTTGGGTTGTTTTTATGGGTTTTACTGTTACTCACCTCCTATAGCCCTTGGCCAAACTATTTCCCAACTGAAAAAACTAATTTCAAGAAGTATAAATAAACATCCATGGGAATGCCTTAAGGGGAAGAAAGGAGATATTGATATTATAGCTGATTGATCCCTGATCGAGTCTGATGAAATCCCTGTGCCTCCTACACTCCCCAAAGCTTTAGGAAACCCTTGTTTCCTCTTTTGAGATATCCTTCATCCTTCTTGAGATATCCTTGTGTATGATGATGGAGGAAGATTGTTGAGGCCAGGAAAGGACAGATACGAAGGACAGTTCCGCTTGGAGCTGGAGGAAGACTCAAGTTGTAGTTTTCCACCTTTCTTGTAGCTTACATCAATAAAGAAATGTTGTTATGTTCCTGATATTAATCGTGTTTATGCATTGATCTATATTGTGATTTGTTTATAAATCTTATATTAATGCGTAATTGTTCATTTATTTATATGATCTAACGTATATATCATGAATATGCTTTATGTTTCTACTATTGTATATGCTTTTCTTGAATAATTTACAGGTTTCAAAGGCATCAGGAGAAGCAGAGGGTTTCCACCCTGCGGGATCTACCTAAACGTAGGACCTCTAGGTAAGGACACTTCTTCCCAGTTCAGTAGAATAAGCATTTAAATTGTTTTTCTGAGCATTTCTTGTTATTGTTTTCCCTCTGCTCTGTTGGAGTTTTCAACCCAAGACCCTAGGGTGTTCTCACCCACAACACATGTAAACATGCATCATTTAACTTTCTCATACCAACATAGATCCTAATCTCTCCTTGAGTCTTATTTTCTTGCACCACCGTAGGACTCACCATTCTGATTCTTCTACTAGTTCAATAATTCTTGATTCTATCATCTTATCAAGCTCTATCTTTACTTTCTCCTTATACTTAGGGTTCATCCTATAAGGTCTTTCTTTGACTGGATTTGCATCAGGCTTAAGGGGAATCTTCGTGACTCCTATATCTCCTACTATACCCTTCATCTCTCAAAACTTGGTGGGAAACAATTCTTGGTATTCATGAAGTAACTTTGTAACTTTACTAATTGTCTCTTCATCCCAATAGTCTCCTATTGTTGCAAACTTAGGTTCCTTCTTTGATCCTATGTTCACCTTCTTGGTCTTCAATGGCTTCGTTATATCTGGTATTAATGGCTCAGGTCCTGTTACTTCACCGTGTCCTTATGATTCTGCTATGTAAATGTTGTGAGGATCTTCTTCTGCAGTAAGGTTATAACATTCTAGTGCATTTTCTATCTGCGCAGCCCAATTAGGTTGCTTCCATGTCAATGGGGTTGCATTCTCAAAGATCCTCTTCTTAACTATCTGAAGGACCAAATCTATGTATGGGAAATCATCCTCAAAGTTAAATGTTAATATGAAGCCATCAATTAGGTCTCGCCATTTTATTGTACCATGTCGAAGATTTGTTTCTAAGTACCAATTCTTAGGGATTGTCTCTAATGTATGAATGAATCCATGTACCCATTCTTGTTGTGGAATCTCCTTCCATGTTGTAGTTCATAATTGGATATGCTTCCTAGGATTAGTTTCACCATCATATATTATCTCTATTTCTATATTTATCTGTCGAAATTTTATCCACATCAATATTCGACATTCCTGCCATCCTTCTATATTCTTCTTGTGTGCACCCCACCATCTAGAAGGGGTAGCTTTCGGGGATATATCCAAGGCTAAGAAGATTTGATTCTCTAGAACCTGTTCTTCATAATCATAAAGAAAAGTATTTACATCCCCCAAGCCATCATAAAAAGGCATATTACAGATATCATACAATGAACTGATTTGGTAATTATTGCATAATGCATTGTGGATACTTCATGAAGCCTACTCTACCAGTTTTCCAACTCTTCTTATGAGTCTGAGATACAATAACTATCATGCTCCCAATTTAAACTTGCCTTCTGTAGTAGGGTTAACCCAATCTTGTTCATTTGTTGTCATTTGATAGATATTATCTATATGAGTTGCGCAATATTCTTCTCTAACTAGTTTTGTATATCTTACCCCTTCTGATGGATCCAAGGGAACAATTGCTCACATATTATTTCCTTAAAATATCATTTGTCTCTTCTTTAGATTAATTATAGCCATATTTTCAAATGCCCAATCAAGTCCAAGAAATGCAGGATAGGGGTTATTGTCATCAACGATCTCTATTACTTCAAAATCAGTAGTAATGTGAACTCCTTCAATGTCCACTGCTACACCTGGTAGTCTTCCTAAGGGGAAGATATTTTCCTAATTTTCCATCCTTAATTGAATAGGTGACCACTGTAGCTTTGGCTTACCCATTAATTCCCATATCTTCTTCATTAAGACATTAGCATTAGATCCCAAATCCAAGATAACTTGATCCATCTCATATAATCATATCTACGCACTAAGACCCATCTCTCTTCTGGTTCTTTTTTTGTCAATGCAAATTATTGACTGCGTGAATATCACTTCTCAGTGTTTCTTTGGATGCACGGGAATATATCAACTCTTGAAGCCCTTCTACCGCCTTGTGATCTCTTAATAATTTAATACAAGTTTGTAGAATATATTTTAAAATACTTGCTTGATTTAATAAATCATGGTCTTGTGTCGGAACTCGATCTTGTGTCAAAGCTCGGTTCTTGTTATATAGGAAAATGACCTCCTCATTAGCTCAGAAGAGAAAGACACATTGGCTGAAGACCAGAACAAAAGCACAAGCCTACTTTTCAGGGTAACGCACCCCGAAAATAGGAAATAAGAGTTATAACACTCTCCATGCATTAGCTAAGGGTGTTTGTCCCTAGGTTAACTCACTATTTTTCCTAACGGACAACATTACCCAATATTTATGAGATTCTTGAGGTCAAAGTGCAGATTGACTAACTGACACTCCGCTTTTCACTCAAATGTCAGCCCAAAAAGCAGGAAACATCTACCTTCGACCTAACTAAGGACATTGTTATTCCTAACAGAGTCTCATGGAAAGGGAAAGAGCAACAAAGCGAGGAAACGTCCTAGCTTTTACCTCAATAGAACTCATTAGAGAATTTGTAAGGATGAGCCTCTCACCATCTATATATTGGAGGCTTGGGCACTTTGATGAATTCAAATGATTTTCAAAACTTTGTATGAGATATAGTTGTTATGTTGCCAAGAGGTTGAGGGAGAGAGAGAGAGAAAGGAGCTTGGGGACTAGAGGAAGCTCGATCTAGCCAATATGGTTGTAATTATTCTTCTTCAATCTAATAATATAGATTTTTTGTTGTGTTGTTTACTTGATGGTGTTGATGTCGTGTTTATTTACATGTTTATTTAATACCATAAATTATAAGTAGCTTAGATGCATGTTGTTACATATCTTTATGTATTAATGTGTTAATCATCGGATCTTATATGTTGTAGGATTAATCTCCATCTTATTTATGTGCAAGTGTTGATCTAGGAGTTGGTAGAGGGGTCTTCCACTTTGCTACACTGGGCTCTCCAACAGGGCTGCACCAAGGACTGAGGTAATCTCTCTTCTTCCGCTTTATTAATCATGCATTGGTATAGATATGTATATGCTTCTTTGTGACAGCTGTAGTTAATCTGAAACGGTCTACCTTGGATCCTGGGAAGATCCTTGAGGGTATTCTAGCCACAACCACGAGTGCATTAATCCCTATAGCATAATTGGCAACTACGTTGGGGACTATACTTAGTTCCCAGTTTTTACCTTCCAAGTTCCTAGATCTCTCTTTCTCTCCAAACCTTCATGTTCTTCTTGGTTCCCATTCTGACCACTCAGGATGCTTCACAACCTTCTCTGCTATGCATAGCCTTTGACCAAACCCTGAATGACTCTTTTTACAGCCTTTGGTTCTGTAACGCACCCAAACTGTGAAAACCAGTGAGTTATAACACCCCCCAGGCTTGTAGACAGAGCGTTAGTCATGTCATTAATGCTCTGTGGCTTCTCTTGAGCTGTGTTAGCCAGCCATTATCTTGATAAAAAAACCTGCTCTGTGAATTCCTGGGTTGGGAAACTTCTTATAGTCCGTTTCAGGGATCTGCAACTGTGCATTGTGTTTGATTTCTTGTTTTTTGATCATTTTTTTTCTTTTTAGGAAAACAGCTAAGTGCATTTGTTTTTCAGGAAAAGAAAAAAGAAAAAAAAAATATTATTATTTTTTGTTTTAGTTGGTTAGATTATGCATATGTATATTGGGTTAGTTGTTAGAGAGCATTGCATGTCTGCAAATTTGTGAATGTGTTTACTACATCAGATGCATGGTGTTGAATTGATGTATAAATGATTATCTCCTTGTAGAAATAACTTTTTCATCGAAATAAAATTGTAAATCATATTTTTTGCATGGTTTGAGCAAGGGTCTCACAAAATTCCATATGTCAACACCCCTTCCAAAGTCATTAATAAAGTACCTTTAAAATCATTCTCGTAATAAAAGCAATCAGCAACTCTTTTTTGAGCATGCACACATATTAGTCTAGGCTAGGATCTTGGGCTAGGCAGTGGTGAGTTCATTGCCAAAGATCATAAATCTGAGACTAGTGTCGTTAAAGAGAGTAAAATCCTATTGCACTCATACTATCCAGGACGCTCCAGTCAAAGCAAAGTTAAATGAGAGACAACATTGGAATGTAAGAGAAGGTAGCTCGCCTTAGATTGCATCTCCATTGGGTATGTTGTGTATTGGGGATCCCTTCAGGGATATCGGAGTTGATTCGGGGACTCAAGTATCCTACCCACACAACGTATTATCTACGACCATGTCCCCTCAGTAGTGTTTGTGATTTTAGGTAACCATAGTGGCTATAAACTTTTAGGGATGAACATAAGGTGACTGGGGCGGGATACCCTGGTACCTAAACAGACGAACCTACTATGTCTTCGATTTTTGGGAGGGTGCTTGTCTTCATGAGATTACTTGGCCCCTTATTCTGAGGTTCAGACGAAGCTCAAGAGTTATCGTAACTGTACATTTGGCTAGTTCTCCCTTTTATTCATTGTGATACTGGGCTTCATCTCTAGAAAATGGTGGCTATCAGAAAAAGTCATATCCCTCGACTGCTTGCTGATTGACTTTTAGAGTATTTTTTATTTTTAGGTGTTGGTTTGTTATCACTGAGACTATAATAAATATCACTGTAAAATTTTCTGATAAAATATATCTTCCAACATGGCTACATATGGCCCTCGTCATCAATCTCGGCCACAACAAGATCTTCCTCCAGTGACTGTGGAGGATCGACTGAGCCTTCGTGATCCGGATTATCACTCTTTGGGAAATCAATCTTCAGTGTCTAACACTGAATCACACAACACCTCCCAGGACGCTATACTGCCTGAGGATTTTTTTCACTAAAGGATTTGTACCTCCTTATAATCCTCCCCTCACCGATCCTTTGGGACCATTGTTGATTCAGGTAGCACCTGCACCTACCATGTCTTCAATAGTATCACCATCCAACATCCCCCCAGCGACTAATGGGGCGTGGTTTTTTGTGGACAACTTTTTTATCGGGTAAACTAGTGTCCATTCAGAGCTGCTAGTCCCACTAAGACGGGTAGCTATCTTAGAAACAAAGACATTAAAGTTACTTGTGTTTTCCTTTATGATAGATATATGAGAGAGAAGCAAAGAGCACCAACCTCAGTCTTTCGCTAGTCTCCTTGCTTGTTTCCTCTCTCCTTTGATAGAGCTTTCGCCACTCCTTTCTCACTTGTCCCGCTTCAAAGAACACCTGTAGAGTCAAGGAAGAAAAATAAAATCAAAGCATATAGATCTATAACTATAAATAATGTAGGATCATATGTACATTAACCATATAAATGCATACACAAACAAGATTCAGAGATATACAAGCATATGGAGGAAAACTCAAATAGCTTTATTGATAGAAGTAGTAGAAGAGAGGATTACAACTAGGTTATCTGATCGAGTGTCATCCTCCCAGCATGAAAGCCCTCTTCACCTCATACAAAGCAAGGTCACCCAACAATGTCTTCAAAGAGAAACCAACAGCACTTCCTTGCAAATTACAAAATTCCAACCTCTGGATCTCTTGGATGAGGGATCCATATATAGATGTTTACAGGAGAGTGAGTCAGCTTCTGGGATTTTGATTAGTTTCATTTCACTGATAGTTCTTGGTTCCACTTGGATATTTCATATCTCTTACTCATCCCTGGGCGAATTCAGAGAGGCAAGTGTCATATGAGCAGTTTCTAGAAGATTCTCTGGGTTTCAACCTAGCACACTGCTCCTGCCATTTGTCTGCTCTCGCTCATCGCACCCTACAGAAGGGCTTTCTAGTATGCATCACACCCCCTGTGTGTAATAGGTGAGATGCATCGCACCCTATGCATGGAGTAATCTGTATGGTCCAGTTTTGAGTAGTTTTTCATGGAGAACTTCTAGGAGATGATGTAATCAGCTGACCTTGTTCCTTTAGGGTATGAAACAACACTTTTAGGGTCTTAGAGGCCCTTGGTTTATGGACATATGTGATTGGGGTTGCAGTGCCCAAATATGACTATAACAGTTGCCCCCTAAAGCATGAGGTCGTAAATCTTTTGATGTCAGGTGAAATGCTTTATAATGAGAATCTGAGGTTTTTCGAACTGGAAGGTGACCTGTAATAAGATACAACACAATACATTATCTTCATAATATTGTCATGATCTAGCTGAGGCAGGCATTCCCATGCTCAGCTTTATAAATTCATATTTATGTACATAAGACAGACAATCGTCTGTGTGGAAAACTGATGATTCTAGTAGAACCATCATCCTTTAGTTTGGATGATTATCTGTGCAGCTGTGATGTACATTTGATGTCTTTATTTCCCTAAATATATCGCAGCCTAGATGGATGAAACTAGATCCGGGGTCTTCAAACTCGTTCAATCTTCGCCCGAAGAACAAGCCGATCCATGTGAAAATATGTTCTGATGTCGAACATGGAAAGACATCGCCTGATTACAAGCCAATGATGTAAGTTGTTAACAGGCGTGAGAGGAATCACCAATAATGATGATGACCCTCAAGGTACTGCAGTACAATTCACATGGTGTGAATACATGAGTTGATATCAAACACCACATAAAATCTTTAGGTCGGAGGCCATTGATGTAAACTTGTCGCCAGAAGTGAGAAACTTGCCATTGAGGCATGCAAGCTTCAAAGTACTAAAAGGGTTGTTCCTAAGTCAACTTCTTGGATAATGAGCTGATGTCAACAAGAAGAGACCCATCATAGGAGGGCCTTAATGAATCCCACATCTACGACACGGAATGGAGCAAATGATCTTGTGGAGGTGAAAATGATATGATGATATAAGGTTCAGGGTGGCGGTCATGAAAAATGGAGAGTGAAGGTATTGCAGCAGATGAGACGTTGGCTAGGTTGGTGAATTCTCTAAGCGACTTCTCTTGAACATATCGGCTACACTAAAATGGATTGGTAGCGTTAACCCCAAGGTGGATGGTACGGTGGACCAATGGTGATATGACCGGTGAACGTAATAACCCAACCTGACTCAATCGTGGTGATGGAGTGAAAGTGTCATGTTCAAGAGCGACCTGCTACCAATGAAGCTATTCAAGTTTTCTTCCCCTTTTCCCCAATCATTGTTGACCAATACCTCTTTATTTTTGTCAAGCTTGAGGAGGATAACATATGCTTGTTCTACAATTTTCCCTTCAGGCAAACCTGTTGCTATGTTTTAATGAGCCTAGCGACAGTGAAACTCACTCTTGTTTGCATGGACAAGTTTGTCGCTATTGTTTTAACAAGTTTAACGACAAAGATAACTCAGTGCTTTTCAATTTTAGAGAGTCTTTTCAATTTTAAAGAGTCTTTTCAATTTTAGAGAGTCTAAAAAGGGGCATAAAGGCAACTCCAGTGGTCCTTTTTCGTAATGTAATCCCTTAAGTCCAAAAAAGTGTAAAATAATACGAAAGTGATGACTTTTCGATAGTTTTAACGAGCTGAACAAGACAAGCGCTCGATCTTTTTGTGTAATAATCCCTCAGGTCCAAAAAGATTAAAATCTAGAGGAGGGATGGCACTTCCGATCGTTTTAACGAGCTGGAGAGACCAATTGCTCGGCAACCTTTTCATATTTTATGAATCAGATGAAAAGAGCTTAAAGGAGACTCGTTTTTTGAGGAACGAGTGATGATCTTGGATAGCAATTGGTTCCAGGTAAGGTTTGGAACTTTTCAATCATGGCAGTGTAAAGAATGTGGCTAATAGAATCACTCATCGCAGTTGTTCCTCAAAAGGGTAAACAATCAAATGCAGGCATATGATCGGCTAAAAAAGAGTGGAGGTGATGGTAAGAACACGACCAAGGTTCAAAAGCTGATAATTATGCGATCACAAAGATTATTTACTGAAGGTGGGGTTCATTTTTTAATGATCTTAAACTCTATGGGAACACTTGCTCATTGCTAGGTTTATTTTTTAACGAGCTTGAACTTCGTGTAAAACTGCTCATGGCTAGGTTTATTTTTTAACGAGCTTGAACTTTGCGTAAAACTGCTCGTGATAATAGTTAGAGACGTTGATTTCACCATTAATACTATGTTCTTTTGACGATCGTGCTACCTGTTCAATTACTCCATCAAATTGATTAGAAATGTGAATACATGCTTTAAAAAATGAGTTAAACAACTATACTTTACTCGAACTATGTGAATAGTAACATAAAAATAGTTTTTTACCTCTCATTTTTACCATTTCATTCAAATTTTGGATTTTTGGAGCTATGGAGGTGTTTTCCCCTTTGATTTTCACCAGCTGATTCCGGGAGATTCTGTGGACTATTTTCGGCGCCGTCTGGACTAGGTAGGAGCTAACCCTCAACTCTTCAATTGCATTCTTTCCTTTTCTGATTTTAAGCATGCTTTTCTATTCTTCTGGGCCTCTGGGGTTTGAACAATTCATTATCTCCCCATCGCACCCAATGTGTATTGAAAGGTGCGATGCATACTGAGCTAGCCATTGGCTAGTCAGGATGCATCTCACCCAGTACACAGCTGGGGTGCGATGGGCGCAAAAGGGAAAGCTATGCACTGTTTTTTCATGGAAATTTTTCCCGTTTTTGCCTAAATCAGGATCCTAATTCATCTCTTGTTTGTTCTTCAGAGATTCATTAGATCAAGATTGTCGTTACATGGAGTGAACGCGAGCATGAAGAAGAGGACATGGTTGCTTTACATGATCCGGGTACGGTGACTGCTTTGCATAACTGTGGTATCCAACATGAGGCCACAAATCAATTTGTTGCAATATTTTCTCGATGCATGGGATCCTACCAACCAAGTATTCCAGATTCGAGGTAAATCCATCCCTTTGACAATTGACGATATCTACTTCTTAACCGGTTTATCGAGGCGTGGTGCCCCTCTCTCACTATCAGGATTCGCCCGTGGAGGTGAATCCGTGAGGGATTATATTCGTTGATTCTGTAGAGATGGATCTCAGCCGAGCAAGGGCGGTAAGATCAGTATTCAAGATGTCACTAACCGGTCCTTGAGGACTATCTTATTCACCTTTTCTAGATTGGCTGGTAGCGCGACTCTTCATTTGGCCAACAGGTCCTATATGCAATATGCTTTGGAATGCCTTGAACCAAAGGTATTCAACTGGTGTGATGTAGTACTTCCGGTTATAAAAGAACAACTCACCAAGGTGAAGAACGGAAGATCTAAGAACTTTGGTTATGGTTCTATTCTTACCGCCTTCGCCTTGGAGAAGATCCCACTAATGCAGCCACAGTACATTTCACTCGGACTGCCAGTACCAACGAAACCACGGATGCAGAGATGGGTCGATCTTATGGACATACATGTTGTTCAGTCACAGATTTCATTCTCTGATGCCTTCTTTGAGTGGTTCGACCGTCAGGAGATGGTCTTTGCTGAGTATCCATATGCTGGGATGGATTTCCAGGGTGACCCAGATTTGGTGTTGCTGGTTGGCGAGCAGTGGGGTGTTATAGGCAAAAGATCTGACCATACCTCTGTTTATTATTTTTAAAATGTTCGTATGTCTTTTAAATGCTATCAAGACTAATCAAACTCATATATTCATACAAATATTGGACCAGTGCGACCAGCAATGCGCCCAAGGGTAGCAGCGGTCGTTCTAGCAGGAGAGGCTGTAGGGAGGGCTGTCCTTCGTGATCTGGACGTAGACGAGACCCTTGCAGTATTGCAGGATCATATCGAGGGTCTCACCCTTGGTATCTAGGATGTGAGGACCAACGAGTTACCTCTGAGATTACAGTGCCATACTATTGGCGTGCCGAGTCGATGGACTAGGCTTTTACGTATGATCACACAGACGGTGACTTTTTATCACCAGCACCATTAGTCTAGGGTGATTCTTTGCATTTTTGAGTTTTTGGGTCATGTGACCAATTTTGTCTTGGACACAGAACATATTTGATAAACTATAAACAGTTATATATATTTTTGATTTTCGGAGCTTTATTTTGGTTAAGTTATATGATCCTGATGAAAATGTTGATTGAAATGCTTTCTTTTATAAATGCTGCAAATGTCTATCTAACACATAATTTGTTAATGAATCAGTTAATGTGTTTAAGTTTCTGGAAATGTGTTGATATAGAATCAAACTGCCTTTCCAAAATCTTGACCCTTAGGAACATACGATAGATAGCTGGATTCCAAACAGAATATATGCCAGTAAGTTGTAGGATGACAAGTTGTGAGTCTAGCCTGACAAAAAGTCGGTGTATGCCACGTGCGATGGCATCAGAGAGAAGTTCTATCAACACGCTATACTCAGCGATGTTGTTCATTGATCGACCAATACATACTCCTCTGAAACTCACTAACTCGCCGCTTGGATCAAAAATGGCCCAGGCCACAGAAGATAGGTTCTGTGTACTACGACTAGCTCCATCGGCATATCCAACGAATGATTCCAATAGGTTTGACATCTGCAACAAATGCAAAAGACGGATTACCTAACCAAAATGATCACTCTTGACGAAAACAAAAATGTAACAAAAGCATATGAAGAGGTCACTACACTTAGTCAAGCATAGTAACATTTAAGGTACAACCCGTTTTGGGGTTGCGCCAGTGGAATTCCATCGTAATCTAGTAGCTCGTAGGCTCCTTTTGCTAACACTTTGTTTGGTTCCAATTGATGATGTCAATTAGAGCTTAATTTAATTTCAACCCAGGAAGGTAAACTTAGAAGTGCCTATCTAAAATATATAGATCTAGAAAGATTCCTAATTTGTCGAAGATCTTAAAGTCCCCTTACAAGAACATATTCATTAAGATCTCTTTCAATAACTAATCAAACCTAGATCTAACAATTGTTTGAGATCTATGATTCTCTTACAAGAACATATTCTACAAGATCTCTTCCAAAAATTAGATCATCTAATAAGAACTTAAAAGTTGAAATGAAGTAAACCTAGATCTAATCATTATATGAGATCTTATGGTTTTTTTACAAAAACACTTTCAAATAAGATCCTTCCAATATTAGAACATTTAATAAAACTTGAAAGCTGAAATCAAACAAAAAAAAACATAAAACAAATTATACCTAAAATAATCAAATAAGCATGCAAGTGAGGCCATGGGGGCCCTCCATAACTCCACAAGCACACCACTTCAATGGAGACTCAAATGTAGAAGCAAAATTGAAGTATGATCCTTTATTCCAAAATCTCCATTACAAAAACTTCAAGATTCTAAGATTTACAAAAACTTCAACATTACAAAACTTCAACATTACAAATGGAGGAGATTGTACTCCTATTTATACAATGGGATGAGTAACAAATTCATAATGATCATCCACTAATATCTCTTTTAGTTCCATACATCTCTCATCCATCTAGACACATAACCCCCTTTTGTCCTTGATCTTCTCCATGAGATCATCATCTTCTCCATGAGGTTTATCTCTTCAAATTCGAATTTGATCCTTCAAGGCCACATAAAGGTGTCTTGGAAGCTTCCTTGGCACCTACACATGTCACAAAAACAACCAACTTTCTATATATAAAGTAAAATATATTATTTTCTAATATTTAATCAAGAATTTCTCTCAAAAATGCTTAAAAATAAATAATAATTGGAAAATATAAATGAGACCCATTAATGGTGAATAATAGGGAAAATGGAGTGACAAGGTGGTGAATAGTGAGTGATATAATGGAAGCATAGGTGAAAAATGTATGGTAATGAGTGATATTTGCATGACATTTTGAAACCCCAACATACTCCCCAACTGAAGCTCTTGCATGTCCTCATGCAAGCTACTACAATGACTTATTTGATTTATTTCTTAGATGAGCTTCCTTTTACAAGATGTTTGGTTCTTGTGTAACAAACATCTTTCAATCATGGACTTCCTTTTAACTTTGCACATCTTTGGATAACTTTTATTTGTTTGCAAAGCATTTGCATCTTTTAATGATTGGTTCTTGTGTTACAATCATTATTTACTTTGTTGAGATCTCTATTTAATGATTGGTTCTTGTGTTACAATCATTATTTACTTTGTTGAGATCAATCATTTCAAGAAGTCATTTAATATGCTCATCATTTTGTAGTAGTTTTTATTGTGGGAAGACTATGTGGGTTAAGATGTAATATGAATGAGGGAAAAAAAATGAAGTGTGAAATTCCCCCCTCCCCAACTGATGGTTTTTGGCAATTTTTAATGAGAAAGGGAATAGTGAAATAGTGGAATATTTTCCAAATATCATCATTTTAGCATCTAAAAAGAATTTCAAGATTAAAGGTTAGAAAACATCATACCTTACTTACCTACAGAAGTGGATGAATCATGCATGTTCAACTGCTGCAATTCTGATCTGAGGCAAGTTGTGGATGAAAGATGGATCTGTATTGTCGTATATGCTGCTAGATAGTCTGATGAATCTGATGAGTCTACAAAATATGGCTGAAAATGTATAAGGCTTGGAAGGTATACAAAATATATAAATTACATTTTCATCCCCCCAACCTTATTTATTGACTTGTCCTCAAGTCATGAAAAACTAAAAAACAATGAAAGGAAATCTGCTTCATCTGCTACAAAATATGGCTCTTCAAGTCTTCAACGATCGATGGCACAAATCTTACTATGTGATTAAATGTGTTGGTGTCGAACATAGCAAGATTTTGTTGACTTAGTGGCCATTAATGGATGGCAATAGCCAACACGAGAGCTCCCACCATTGATTCCAATGGGAGTCAAGATGCCTAACACATCTTTGTAGGTACGAATAAGTTTGTTGTAGTCGAGTCACCTACAAGATCCAACGAACAAGGGATATTAATGTACTCCCATTGTTCATTGGCAAGAGTACTTGCCATTAAGGCATGCAAGCCTCTAGGTGTTTTTACAAGGATAATTAGACTCTAGGACTTTGACTCAATGGTATCCATAGAAGCAGGATTTTATTTGCGGAAATGAAGGGGAATGGTAATGACATGGAAAATGACAATAAGCTTGTAAGGAATGGATGTAAGGAAATGCATGGTGTATGAATAAATACTCTTGCTGTGAAAAATGGACATGGAAATGGTATGCTTTATGGATTGACAATTGGTGGAAAAATCTTTTGCAAAAAGGGAGGTGCAAGGTAGTGGTTGTGGACATGGATTTGTCTTTATAATTTTTTATGAATTTAGTCGTTTGAAGACCAATTGTGCGCATAATTTAATCTCCTTAATGAATACTTGATTATCCTGTAACCTGTAAAAAACTTGGTACAAAGAAAACATAAGTGTGCTCTAGAAGAAATAGCCAGTTCCTTCATGATTCTTACGCAAAAATTTCATACCAAATAAAATAGATTAAGGACAATCAAAGTGTTGAAATTGACTCAATCATGATATTAATATCAATCCATTCTTTAAGAAATAACCATGAAATGTAAATTTACTCCCTGTTTTTGTCAGCTAACTTTTGTGCATGGCGAAAAGTTTGGCATTGTAGGTATGTTGTGTCATATAGATTAGTATGTTATAAAAGCATACAACAATATGAAATTGCCAACTCTAAGCAAGTTAATCAACATTTAAATAATCCACCAAATGTTCTTTTAAATTAATCTTCCAAATGTTCCATTATATGTTTGCAAATCAATGAAATATCAAATCTGTGTAAGATTTCCTTGGAAGACTTTGAAGTATCTTTCAAGTGAAAGTGTAAAAAGATCTGCAATGAAAGTGCATTTTGAGAATGACAATAATGAATGTTTTTAAAAAAAAAAAAATGTTGTAATGTCTGCTTTTAAAAAAAAAAATGTGTGTTTTTTTTAAATAACAAAATTAAAAAACAAAATCTTTTTAATTTTATTATTTATTTTGAAATTTTTTAATAAAGAAATAAATAAAATCAACAAAAATATATTTATTTATTTTCTAAGAAACTAATAAAGAACAAAAAACTAACACTAAAATGAGAATTTTTTTATTTTCTTCCAAACTCATCAACATTTTTTTTAAAAACAATCAACGACCAAAGAAAAGAATTACCATGTCATTTTAAGTTTACGGCGCCAGCAGCACCTAACTTTCCTTTTTCGCAGTCTTTGTCTCTTCTCAACAAATTTTCCATTTTAAGAGCACGTTTATCCTCTCCTACCTTTAGATGGAACATAAATATTTTCGTGTGGCTGGGTGAACACTTGACGAATACACCAAAACCTTTCGAAAAAAATATAATTCTCTGCTGCGCTGTGACTTCAAATGTTGAGCCTTCCCGGTCACTCGTTCTGGCTCAGATTTCTCTGATTGGCAGTGCACCAACATCAATATGTCTCTTTATAGCACTATTAATCTCTGTGTGCATCCAAAACTATACATTCATCAATCCGTTCCAGACTGTTTAACAACGATATGCATCTCTTTGTCATGCTACCCTACTTTCCAATTCCAGCTTTCATTTGACAATGAAAACCCAGATCACAAATAATTGACCTGGAAATGCAACCTCTAACACAATGTCAATCTGGACGAACTCAAGATCCAACAAGCAATTGATTCTGTTAGGATATTCCGACACATAGGAAATAGTTAAGTACAACTTGGTCTAGTGTAGAGTTAGGTATAGAGTTAGGTAAAGTGTGTTTCTTTACCGTTGTACATTTTGTAACTTACAATCCGACGGTCACGATATGTAGTGATCCGACGGTTCATTCTCTCCTCGGTATTAACGACACTTGATCCGTGGCTTGACACCCGATTGGTCCATGAATTCTATTTAAAGCGCATGGAGGGTCATTTGTAGGGTAATCCGTGCATGAGAGAAACATATGTAAATTTTCATTCTTTTATTAATAAATTGCCTGAAGTGGCCGCGTTGGCTCAGGCCGTGGACTGTTTCCCTCTTTGAGGGTTTTAACCACGGCAAAATACTGGTGTATTGATCTGCGATCTGGTTGTGAGCGGTGTCCTTTTGGTGTTCTGTCTGAGGAACTTGCCCTGTAAATTCTTACAGATTCTAACTGCGCCCCAAGAGACAATGCCATGCTTTTTAGGAGCAAAATGCACCCACCAAGGATTCAACTAGTAAACAATGTCTCCTCAACATAATTTAATCACTGCATACACCAGCAGTTGGGCGTACTCATATAATGTCTCCTTTTCAACAGAAGAATGAACACTGTACATGAAATTTTCCCACAGGCAGAGCAATATAAATTGAATTCTACCTAATCTCATTTGAAAAATTTCACCAGAAATAATATGAAATGAAATATGGAACATAACTAGATACATATGAAACATAAGAGACACACTTGCTACACTCAAAACCACAGGAATCTCATGAAACAAAGTCGTTGCCTTTCATTAATTCTCTATAAAAATATACAATGCAGAAACAAAGTTTCTTTCCCACAGTCTCCCAGAAGTTACAAGCCAACCAACCAAAAAAAAATTGCTTTGCAAATGGTTTGCATACAATATATAGAATGTGCCATGAAGAGATAGAACACCCAAGGGTCACAAAATGAAGGTGGAGAGCCAAGCATCAGCTACAGGTGTAGCACCAAAAACATGACACATGGCTTGGGTGACCCTTTGCCTTCCTTTGTTGTATAATTGACCATATGGAGTGAAAATATTTATAAAACCGCCGCACTCCTCCTCTTGTGCGTTTCTCTCTTTTCCAGGTGACCTTTGGAGGCCTTCCCGATGTCCAAATTGAGTGCAGGATAACTTGTTGGAAATTTATTTGAGTCTACTTTCCAACCAAACCTGAATTTTTCGATTTGGAGTTCATTTGCTCTGTCAAAAATCAAATCTCTCAAGACTGGTCGAACTGCGCCAAATGAGGCTGCCTCAAGGCAGAGTGCTATTGCGGTCAACTTTTGAATGTCTTCCTCAATCTCAAATTAAGCTTGTGATAGCTCATTGGAAAGCCTGTCCTGTCTAATTTCCATCCCAACTGTAATTTTGCAATTTGGAGTTCATTTTGCCTGTCAAAAATCAAATCTCCCAAGTCTGGTCAAACTATGCCAAATGAGGTTGCCTAAAGGCAGAATGCTTTTACAGTCAACTTTTGAATGCCTTCCTCAACTCCCAATTGAGCTCATGATAGCCCATTGGAAATATACTTGTCTATAGTTATCATTTGGATCATCAAGCAATTAATTTTTCAAACCGAGCTAGGAGAAAACTTGATTTTCCTGAGGTCGCTCCAAAGGTGCATCAATTCTCCCAAGGCAACTTTATTTTTTACATTTCCTCAAAACCATAACGCCTGTTTAAAAAGTGAAGGAGGTTTTTATTTCTTGGTCTGTTATGGAAAACAACCTCTCTCAGTTTTCCCCAATTCATCTCTGATTGCTCAGAAACATCATTTGAGTGAAACATATCCCGATGTGTGGGACAAGGGATTTGCCGAAACGAAGCGAAATGAGGGGGATAGGGAGCTTCTAAATTCTTGAGGAAATTTTGGAAAGTATGGAGGGATGTTAGGAAGTAGGGGAAAGTGGAATCTCAGAAATTGAGTGAGGGGAAGGGGTCCAAAAAGGCAAAACACAGGCCCAACCATAGAAAATTGCCAGGTTGTAGCAAGAAACTAGGGTTTGTGCGGAAATGAGGAATTTGGGGGATCTGAGTGATGGGAAGTGTTTGATAAGTTATCTTAAGGATAGGGGAAGGTGTATGAACATCAGGATACAAGCTTTTCTGATGATTTGACCATCCAAGAGAAATTAGCTTCAAAACCCTAGGAGAGGGAAATGAACCTTGCCTAGGCGTAACTGAAGCACGAACAAGGTGTGAAATGACCCAATGGAACTTGACATGATGATGACAACCCTATGAATGATGGTAGACTCAGCTGAATGGTGACATGGAACATCATTTGGACAACTTTGACAAGGGTAAAATCACACCCTAGACCTAATGCCTAGTGACCAAATTTTACTTGAAGACTCACTGAAATGATAAAATTTGACCTTGACACCTTAAAATCGCTTGTGTAAAAGTATGTTTGATCACTAGAGGAAGGCTGCAAATACTAACACTAACACGCAGCTCAATTTTTCAGTGAGAGTGTTTTTTTATTTGAAATAAATCAATAGATTTTCTGATCTTCCTGATCGCACGAAGCACAAGAAGAGAGCATACTAATATCTTGATTTTTTTATTTATGCAGGTTAGCGTGGATGGATAAAACACTATTAAAATCTGAGACAAAAAAAACAATTAAGATCTGCGACAAAACCTTGCATTATCTATACTCTTTCTGCAATGTCGCGGGGGCATTTAGACTCTCGGAAGACAAATCTTTCCGATAATCAGGCTCCTGGCTCACCCGTGATACAGAAACAAGACATAGAAATGCAAAGATGAAGCAGCTCTTTTTATTCATGATGATATTTTAAAAAACAAGACTAAAAGAAAATTCTTCAAGGAAATTCTACGATGAAATTCTATGATGAAATTCTACGAGATCTCGTTTTATTTTTATTTTTAATCTATTCTACATTAACTTGAAAGATGTTTTATTTTCTAAGTAAAAGCATGCTTCCAGTGAAGCCATCTACGGATTAAAAGTTCGAACATGCTCACATCAAGATTTAAAAATTCTACGTTATGTTTTACAAGTATGTGAGAATCCTGTCTTAGAGTTGGCTCAAGGTGATTGTCCTTGCTCTCCAAGAAGTACCTGTTCAACATTGTCAAAGCCCTCATCCGTAGATGGATTAGTGAGAAATGGGGGGGTTTAAAATAAAAACTGAATTTAAATTAACTAGGTGTGAAAATAAAAATGCTCCAAACTTTGAACTCCTTTACGAACCTGTTGTCACCAAGTTCCACAAATTAGTCCATAAAAACAAATGCATAAAATAATTACTAAATCCTTCTAGTTGCACTTCCCCGGCAACGGCGCCAAAATGTTTGGTTCCAATTTAATGTCAACCCGGGAAGGTAAACTTAGAAGTGCCTATCTAAAATATATAGATCTAGAAAGATTCCTAATTTGTCCAAGATCTTAAAGTCCCCTTACAAGAACATATTCATTAAGATCTCTTTCAATAACTAATCAAACCTAGATCTAACAATTGTTTGAGATCTATGATTCTCTTACAAGAACATATTCTACAAGATCTCTTCCAAAAATTAGATCATCTAATAAGAACTTAAAAGTTGAAATGAAGTAAACCTAGATCTAATCATTATATGAGATCTTATGGTTTTTTTACAAAAACACTTTCAAATAAGATCCTTCCAATATTAGAACATTTAATAAAACTTGAAAGCTGAAATCAAACAAAAAAAAACATAAAACAAATTATACCTAAAATAAGCAAATAAGCATGCAAGTGAGGCCATGGGGGCCCTCCATAACTCCACAAGCACACCACTTCAATGGAGACTCAAATGTATAAGCAAAATTGAAGTATGATCCTTTATTCCAAAATCTCCATTACAAAAACTTCAAGATTCTAAGATTTACAAAAACTTCAACATTACAAATGGAGGAGATTGTACTCCTATTTAAACAATGGGATGAGTAACAAATTCATAATGATCATCCACTAATCTCTCTTTTAGTTCCATACATCTCTCAACCATCTAGACACATAACCCCCTTTTGTCCTTGATCTTCTCCATGAGATCATCATCTTCTCCATGAGATTTATCTCTTCAAATTCGAATTTGATCCTTCAAGGCCACATAAAGGTGTCTTGGAAGCTTCCTTGGCACCTACACTTGTCACAAAAACAACCCACTTTCTATATATAAAGTAAAATATCTTATTTTCTAATATTTAATCAAGAATTTCTCTCAAAAATGCTTAAAAATAAATAATATTTGGAAAATAAAAATGAGACCCATTAATGGTGAATAATAGGGAAAATGAAGTGACAAGGTGGTGAATAGTGAGTGATATAATGGTAGCATAGGTGAAAAATGTATGGTAATGTTTGATATTTGCATGACATTTTGAAACCCCAACACACTTGTTTAACAATGTAGGGACCCATCCACAAAGATTGGAACTTACCTGCTCCCAATTTATCAGATTCCTGATCGTAAAGCAAGACCAGGTCACCTTCTGAGAAGACATGGGGTTTGACATTTTTGTCAAACTGCGCCTTAACTCATTTCTTATGGGCTTCGTTAGCCAAGGCAGCGTCACGACGGGTTTCATCCAATTGGATTAGTTCCAAGAAACGAGCCTCTTCCTCTGAAGTTTCGAGGAGAAGGTCGATTGCGAGCTTGAGAGATGAAATCTCACATTGAATTGGTAAGACGGCTTCCAGGCCATACACCAGCTGAAAGGGTGTAAACCCGGTCGCATTTCTTACCGAGGTTCTGTATGCCCACAAGGCTGAGTACAGGATTAGGTGCCAACTCCATTTGTGGACTCCAATCATCCTTTGCAGCATGCACTTTAGGACTTTGTTGATGGCCTCAACTTGTCCGTTAGCTTGCGGATAATACGGAGTAGAACTGTCATGGGACAATCCTAGTTTGGCAACCAATTCGACCATCATGTGATTGTGAAAATGTGATCCAGGATCTATGACTATAGCCTGTGGAACACCGAACCTAGCGACTACATGATTGAAAAAGAAAAGAGTAGTTGTTTCGCCACTGTTGTTTAATGTAGGCATCGCCTCAGCCCATTTCGTAAAATAGTCAACTGTGACTATGATATACCCATACCCCCGGGCCGAGTTGGGGTTACATGTCATGAAATCTATGCCCCATTTGGCGAATGGCCCAACAGCAACTACTAGTTGCAAAGGTGCGGGTGGTATTTTGGTTTTGCGGTCAAAGATTTGACAAGCATGGCAACTTCTGACTGCGGTTATGCAATCTTTGAACATTGTTGGCCAAAAGTAGCATGCTCGTAAAATCCTTTGCACCATAGTGTAACCAAATTGATGGTCCCCACACGCGCCTGAATGACAATCATTCAAGACTTTTTCAGCCTTTTCATGGGTGAGGCACCTTCGCAGAACTATATCGATATTGTGATGGTAAAGCGTATCACCAACGATCATGTAGTCTTTTGCTTGGTATCGAGTATTTCATTGTTCAGAGCGAGAAGTATTAAGCCTATATGTTTGGGTCTGGAGATAGATGATTATATCTCTGTACCATGGATCGCTTAACAATATCAAAAACAAAGATTCATCCACAGTTGCTGCTTTGGATGTTGAATTGTTGGACGACGATGGGAAATCACATAATAACTCTGCGAAAACTAGAGATTTCTTTGATTTGGAATTTACGAATTCCAGATCAAACTCTTGCAAAATACCTATCCATTTGGATATTTTCCCCCAAGTAATTGATGCGACAGAATGTAAGTCATTGGGTTGCAATCTGATAAAATGGTAGTTTTGTGAAAGAGGATATAGTGTCGAAATCTTTGTACTGCTTGAACAGCTGCAAGAGCCAGCTTTTCAACATAGGAGTATTTGCTTTCTGTATCATTTAAGTTTCGGCTTAAATAATAGATAGGATGTTCGATTCCATTTTCTTCTTGAACTAAAACCATTGCGATGGTTGTATCTGCTGCAGCTAGATACAGGTTAAAGTCTTTTTGATAATCAGGAGCGTACATTAATGATGCTTTTATTAGGGATTCCTTTAGAGCATCAAAGGAAGCTTGCGCAACCTGATCCCAGTTGAAGGGTACTTTTTTTTCAAAAGACGTGTATAACCTTTAGCAAGTTCGGCGTAATTTGGAATGAACCTCCTTAGAAAGTTCGCTTTCCCTTGGAGTTTTTGAATCTGAAGCAAATTTGAAGGTGGAGGCATATCGATGATTGCCTGAACCTTACATGGGTCGAGTCGAATTCTGTCCTTAGAAACTATGAAGCCAAGTAAACGACCAGAACTGACACAAAACACACATTTGTGTGGATTGAGTCATATCTTGTAATGTCGGCAATGTAGAAATATAGCTCTGAAATGCCGTGGATGATCAGTCCGCTTTCGCGAATGAGCCGGAAGATCGTTGAGATATGGTTGAACGATGTTCTTGATGTCATGGAAGGCATAATTCATAGCCATTTGAAAGGTTGCCCCTGCGTTATTTAAACCAAAAGGTAATTTGCGGTACGCGAATGTGTCCCACAGACATATAAATGCAGTCTTTGACTGGTCTTTTGGGCGGATATTTATTTGATTATACCCGGAAAATCCATCCATAAATGAAAATATTTCACATCCGGCACATTCATCAATTATCTGGTCGATGAAGGTTGTAGGGTAGTTGTCCTTTGGACAAGCTTGATTTACATCCTTGTAATCAACGCACACTCTAATCGTTCCTTGCTTTCTCATCACAGGAACAATATTTGATACCCAATAAGTTAGAGGAATCGGGTAAATGAAACCAGCATGTAAAAGTTTTTCAACTTCTGCCTTGATGGCAGCGGCTTTCTTCGAGTGCACCTGCCGAAGCCGTTGTCGTACCGATTTAACATCTAGATACATCTTGATTTCGTGTTCAACTATACTTGAGTCAATGCCTGGCATTTATTCATATGACCATGCAAAGACATCTCAGAATTTGTGAAAGAGAGTGCAATATATTTCTAGTTCTGAAGAAGAACAAGATTTGCCGACATGAATATTCTCTACAACATTAGGCTTGATAGAGATATTTATGGTGATAGTTTCTTCAATATTGGACAGATTTCACTCGGAATCCACTGTATTTATAGTATTTGATAGAAAATCAAAAATTGAAGGGTGATCAAGGTCGTTGGAATAATCTTCGTTGTAATCCGAAAGATGGGAACAATGGTGGGAATATTCCCATGGTGCCTCTCCTATCATCATTGACTGAATAATTCCTTCGTCTGTAGAATGTACATGTGACCAAGGATCTGAAGAGGTGCCATATTCCTTTGACCTATCTACCCAAACACTCGATGAGCATTGATTTTGGTTTGTCGACCAAGCTGAGAAAATTGATTGCTACAAAATCTCCACTGGGATTGGGGGCAAAACCTATTGATGATCCATGCTAACAAAATGTTCAGAAATATTCTGAATGGAAGATATCATATTGCAGGTTCCTACGGTTGCCACTTCCGCCAGATTACTTGTAGGCGGTAGGGAAAAAGTACCCATTAAGGTAGGGTTTTTCAGTATGCCTCCTCCAACATTTTGAAGCGAATGAGAGCTTCCATGGATCATTGGAATGCTTCCTGTAACTTGTGAACTGTTGGAGAGAAAGGTTTGTTGATCAACTATTGTAATTCCTTCTTGGAAAGGAAATGCAATCTTTCTAAAGTAGGTTGATACAACAATAGCCATAGCATAAATCCAGGGCTTTCCTAGTAGGATATTGTAATCGAGGTTTCCATCAATAATTTCGACGTCAATTTCTATTGTCTTGCCCCCCAGTTCAGCTTGTAAGTTACTTAAAATCCCATACAGGGTGTATGTTCGTCCGTCAAATGCTTTTAATGTCGTTGATGATCTTGACAAGGGTGGTGATCCCAAATTTTTCCAGCAACTCATTGACATAATGCAGGTAGATGCCCCCTCATCAATAATTGTTCGATGAACAGTTTTGTTGAGGGCTTTCACTTGGATGAGGAAAGCGAGTTGAGCTGGTAACTGAGGTTCAAATCCTTTATGGTTAAAGGCCACCAGATTGGAATCCGCTGGGTCAATCCCACCTATTGTTGATAATAGAGCCTGCTTTTGGGAGGAGCAATTTTGCAGTACTTCAAGTGTCGACATAACAGACGGCGATTGGGCTAGATCCTCTACTATATTATAATTTTGTGCTGCTCGGGCACGACGATTAAATGTTGATTTTTGTACTACTCCCTTTGGCGTCTTTATTGTTAGCTCAGGAATGATGGGTGGCACAACTTCAGTTGAATTTGTTGTCAAACTACTAGGTTGATCTGCAGCCTTGTTGTTCGACAGTTGTGGATTCCCGTAATCTTTATTCCTTGTCAATATCAAAGCATCATTTTGCTATTTCGAAATGGAAAACATAAGCACTTGGGATGGGGAAGCATTGTCACTAGCAACCAAATTGGTTTCTGTTATGAAACCAGCTCACAAAAAGATAGAAAAGAGATATCCACGCCTTAGAATTCAGCCTCTTCGAGGGGGCAACCTCCTTTACATTACATAAATGAACAATTCTTGGATGATACAAATGACAAAACCTCCTTTCTATATATAGGAGTCTAAGGAGTCACAATATAATCCAGCCGACCTAACAATAATAATATAAAGCCACAAAAATAACAATATGGGGGTAATAGGGGCACAACAATATAAATAGGGGGTATAACTACAATAGTAATGGGGTAATCACTAGTATTATAGGGACCCAACATGCCCCTCTCCTTCAAAAAAAGTGTTGTCCTCAACGCTTCAGCAGTTATGGATACTTCTGCATAAAATTCTCATCCTCCCATGTGGAATCTTCAGCGGATAAGTTCTTCCACTTGATAAGATACTCTGAAATTGATCGATTTCGTAGCTGTCGAGTTCTTGTTTCTGTGATTGCTTCCGGTTCCAATATAATTTTTCCTTCCTCGTCAAGTTCTGGAAATATTGTTTGAATTGGGAGCTTGTCACCTATAACCTTCTTTAAACATGAAACATGGAAAACTGGGTGCAATCGAGAAGCTGTAGGAAGCTCCAATTTGTATGCCATAGTACCAATCTTTTCCAACACCTTGTATGGACGATAATACTTTGGTGATAATTTATTATCCTTCTTAGCTTGCTTTAGGGACATTTGCTTATATGGTTGTAGCCGTAGGAATACCCAATCACCTACATTAAAACTTCTTTCACTGCGATGTTGATCTGCCTGTTGTTTCATTCTATTTTGTGCCAACACGAGGTTATCCTTTAAGAGTTGGAGGACTTGTTGCTAATGTTCGATGTGATGTTCCACTGCCTGAACCTTAGAATTTTCTCTTAAATATGATGTGATGGATGGTGGTTGATACCCATAAAGTGCCATAAATGGGGTCATTTTTGTTGTTGTATGGAAGGAAGTGTTATACCACCATTCAGCCAGAGGCAACCATTTGACCCATTGTGTCTGTTTATCAGATACAAAGCAACGAAGATATCCTTCCAAACATTTGTTTACTATCTCAGTTTGCCCATCAGATTGAGGATGATAAGATGAGCTATGAGCTAACTGAGTCCCAAGACAAGAAAATAATTCTGTCCAAAAATTTCGAGTGAAAATGGGATCTCTGTCACTTACAATAATCTTTGGGTTTCCATGTAGCTTTTGAACTGTTTCCATAAATGCAGTAGAAATTGTACTGGCTTTAAATGGATGTGATAATGCACAAAAGTGTGCATACTTGGTAATTCTGTCAACTACCACCATGATGACACTCTTTCCCTCAGAATTGGGTAAACCTGTGATAAAATCCATTGAAACCTCCTCCCAACGTTGGCTTGGAATGGATAAAGGTTGTAATAGCCCTGGTGTCTTAATTGTTTCAACTTTATTTTGCTGGCAAACCAAACATTCCGCCACAAACTTTCGAATATCTGATTTAAGGCCATCCCAAAAAAATTCCTTCTTAACCCTGTGGTAAGTTTTTAAAAATCCTGAGTGCCCTCCTAAGGGAGAAGTGTGCAATTCCATAAGAATCTTTTGTTTTAGCTGGGAATTCTTACAGAGGTATAACCGATCTTTGTACCATAACGAATCATTTTGCCAGCTAAATGTATCAGAAGTACTGGAATCTTGTTGTAGCTTTTGAATAAGTGCCCACACTTCTTCGTCGTTCTTCCATTCCTCCCTTGCTTCGTTTATCCAATCTGGTTGGATAATAGAAATGGCACACAAAAATGCTTCCACATCCTCATCCTTTCTTGAGAGTGCATCTGCCACCACATTTTGCTTCCCTTTTTTGTAGATGATTTCAAAGTCATAACCCAACATCTTTGTGACCCACTTTTGTTGCTCTTCAGAGGATAATCTTTGTTCTAAAAAGTATTTAAGGCTATCATGATCCGTTTTTACCTTGAAGTGTCTTCCCATTAGGTAGGGTCGCCATTTCTTAAGTGCATGGAGTATTGCCAACATTTCCTTCTCATAAATAGCTTTGCTTAAAAACTTTCCCTTGTTTATGATAGATTTTTCGGCGAAAATCACATGATAAATCATTTGTCGACGCGTTTCGAACCAACCAGTGTGGTTCATCGTCAAGACAAGTTGAAGAGCAGATCCAGCTTAGCTTGTTTAAATAGCCAGAGCAGAGACACCAACGGTTACCTGGGCAAAATGTTGACTTAAGGAGCAAGGTCAAAATTAGTTATATTAGGTAAATGATAAATTATAATATAATAATAAATAAACATAAAAATATAAATTTAGTTATATTAGGTGTAAGATGAATAAATAAATATATAAATATATAAATGAAGAATTATAAATTATTAATAAATAAATAAATATGAAATAATAATAAATTATTTATTTATTTATTACATAAATAAATAAATATATGAATGAAAAAATATAAATTAATAAATAAGATAAAAATAAATGGTATCATTATTAAGGTAAATACATATATAAAAATTCATATGTAAAAATATAAATTTAGTTCTATAAGGTGTAAGACAAATAAACAATTGAAGAATTATAAAAAATAATAATAATAAATTATTCATTTATTAAATAAATAAAAATATAAATGAAGAATTAAAAATTAAAAATAGTAATAATAAATTATTTATTTATTTATTAAATAAAGGAATAAGTATATAAATAAATGAAAATTGAAAAAATATAAATTAATAAATATAATAGTAAATAAATTATTCATTTAATTTTTATAAATGATAAAATAGAAATGGTATCATTAGTAAGGTAAAATTAAAGGGGAAGTAGTTACGCAACGGGTTAAATTAGTTAGAATTAAATAAATTAAATAATCCAATAAATAAATAGGAAGAGGAAATAAAATAACTTAAATTATAGTTAGTTATAGGTATTAAAAACTAAAAGGAAAGAGGGTAAATTAAAATACATAAAATTAAAATTAGTTAAAACTATTAAAAGTAATAATGGACCTTTCATATTTATTTATTTATTAATAATTTATAATTCTTCATTTATATATTTATATATTTATTTATTCATCTTACACCTAATATAACTAAATTTATATTTTTATATTTATTTATTATTATATTATAATTTATCATTTACCTAATATAACTAATTTTGACCTTGCTCCTTAAGTCAACCTTTTGCCCAGGTAACCGTTGGTGTCTCTGCTCTGGCTATTTAAACAGGCTAAGCTGGATCTGCTCTTCAACTTGTCCTGACGATGAACCACACTGGTTGGTTCGAAACGCGTCGACAAATGATTTCTCATGTGATTTTCGTCGAAAAATCTATCATAAACTTGTTATGGATCACAGAAGCCTCAACTCTACAACTTTCCCTTGATTGGACGACTTTCAAAAGCAATGGGTCTTTCATCTTGCATTAGAACAGCACCAATTCCATTTCCTGAAGCATCACATTCCATAATAAAGGTTTTTGTGAAGTCCGGCGTAGCTAAGACCGGTGCTTGGCACATTGCCTCTTTAAGATTTTCAAAGGCCTTTGTTGCTTCCGAAGTCCATGAAAATGAATATTTCTTCAATAATGTTGTTAGAGGTGCTGCTATTCTCCCATAATTCTTAACAAACTTGCGATAATACCCTGTCAACCCAAGAAATCCTCGCAGATGCTTTATGGATGTGGGGATTTTCCATTCCTTAATGGCTTTAATTTTGCTAGGGTCTACCTTAACTCCTTCATGAGATACAATATGACCCAAATATTCCACCTCCTGGACTCCAAAGAAACATTTGGATCTTTTTGCATATAATTGTTTCTCCTCCAATAGTTGTAACACCCTGTCAACATGTTCAACATGCTCCTTCCAAGACTTGCTGTAGATTAGTATATCATCAAAAAATACTAACACAAATTTTCTAAGGAATGGTTTGAAAATTGAATTCATCAAACCTTGAAATGTTGAAGGTGCATTGGTAAGGCCAAAAGGCATGACCAAAAATTCATAATGACCCTCATGAGTTCTAAATGCCGTTTTCGGAATGTCTTCAATCTTCATTCTAATTTGATGATATCCCGAACGAAGGTCCAACTTGGTGAAGTAAATTGATCCATGTAATTCATCAATAACAGGAATGGGGAACTTATCTTTAATAGTGAGCTTGTTGAGCTCCCTATAATCTGGACACATGCGCCATGATCCATCCTTCTTGTGCACCAATACTACTGGAGTTGAGAAAGAACTTTGACTCGGTTGAAGTATACCAGCCTCTAGCATTTCTGCAACCATATGTTCAATTTCACTTTTTTGGACATATGGATATCTGTACGGCCTGATGTTTGGAGGAACACTTCCTGGCATCAGATGAATAGCATGATCATGATCACGCATAGGTGGGAGACCTTTGGGAGTCTCAAATACCTTGGAATGATTGTCCAAGACTTTTTGGAGATCTGGAGAAATAGATGATTCCAATGTGGAAACATCTAGCGAACATAATTGTGCAATTACACCTCTTTGCTCCTTTTTTAGAAGCTTTGTCATGCCATTAGAGCTGATTATCTTTCCTGGCTTCCCTGCAATACCCCTTAATTCAACTTCCTTTTCTTCCACAGAAAATTTCATGAAAAGTTCTTGAAAATTAAAAGCTATTGTACCCAAGGATTGTAGCCATTGGACTCCTAGTACAACATCAGCACCTCCCATTGGAATGGAAAGCATTGGGCTAGTCAATACATATTCTCCCATGGATAGCTTGATATTATGGCACTTTCCAGAACAATTTATTGTTCCTCCATTTGCAATCATCACTTGACACTCTGGTGTTGGATATAGGAAGCAATTCAATTCTTTTGCTACCCTACAATGAATAAAATTGTGGGTGCTTCCTGAATCAATCAACACTATTACCTTTTTCTTCTTGATTTGTCCTTCTATCTTGATGGTTTGAGGAGTGGTAAGTCCCGCCAATGCATTACAAGATATGGTCAGATTTATTTGTTCTTCATGTAGGCTTTGTTCCTGGAATATATCCTCTTCTTTTGACCTTTCTTGCTCCTTTTCTTCTTCCTCTTCACAATCTATGTAGAATAATTTCTTCTCAGCACACTTATGACCTTTTGTGTATTTGCTATCACAATTGTAACAAAGCCCTTTTGCTCTTTTTTCTTCCAATTGTTGTGGTGTCAACCTTGTAGGTTGTGGAAGACTATGGGCAACAACACTTCCATCTTTATAGTTGTGAATGGTATGCTTCCTACTTGCCATAATTTTGCTTTCCATTTTTCTTGCTAACCTGAATTCCTTCTCTAATGAATCAGGTTCCCAAAGGCACACATCATGTTGGATATTATCCTTTAAAGACCCTATGAACACATCAATCCTATGCTCCTCTAGAATATCTTTTACCCTTATGTTCAATTTTTGGAACTCCTCAATGTGCTCAATTATTGAACCCTTTTGTTTGAGACTTATCAATTGGCTAAAAAAAGTGTTGCTTTTTGTATCCTCATAATGTGTTATCAATTCTTCCGTAAAAATTGCCCAAGTGATAAATTGTTTACGAGAACAAAGCCATTGATACCATACAAACTGATTTGGTTCCAAATATAAAGTTGCCATACGTACCTTTTGTGTGTTTTTCACATTATTGAGATCGAAGAATTGCTCCCTCTGTAATATCCATGTGGCGGGATCCTTGCCATCAAACTTCCTCATATCGATTTTTGGAACATGGTGAGTCTTCGATCCAACATTAGAGTCTATGGAATCATGATTAACATTTCTTTTGTTCTCATCATGAGTTTCCTTTACTACCTTTTCACCATTAGTGACCCTTTCTTGTAGCAACTTCTTCAATTCTTCCATGTTTGTCTTCAAATCTATCTTCAAATTTGCCATCGAATCCTCCATCTTAGCTTCCATGCCCTTTATATTAGATTCCACGCCATTTACCTTAGCTTCTGTTAGCTTTTGTGAGTGTGACATTTGTTGCACTTGTTCTTGTAATTTTGATATATCATGTAGCATTTCTTCCTCTTCTTCATGAGTCATGTTAGAGCTTTCAGGTTCCTTACTAGGTGTTTGCATTTTCTTTCCTCGGGGCATCAGTTACCGATAATAATGCTTTACTATGCCCTTTGAATTCCGTTAAACCAAGCTTACACAAAAATTAAAAAAAAAAACTACACACCTTTTTTCACTTTATAGAAGCCTGATATTGAATCTGATGTATCTCTGTAATTTTGGATCATCCAATTCTAAAATTTCTACCTATAGTAGCCTTCTGCGTCCTCTTTCCAATGCCACAGGTCTGAGCCAAATTGGATTCTCCAAGGTAGAGTTATGTGAAATCTCCCACAGTGACTTGCTTTTAGACTGGTTCAGTAGAGCGAACTTGTACGACGTGCCACGAGTCCCTGTTTCAACCTTTGAATCTGGAACACACATACAAGAAACTAAAGTCCATCCTCTTTCTATACCTTCTTACGAAATTTCAATCCGATCCCCAGAGAGAAAGTTATGACGATTTTCCCCAGGTCACCTGTTTTTAATGTAATTCAGGAGTCTGCAAAAAGACCAACTTCCTCAGATCATATCTCCGCAAATATCACACGAAACGCTCTGAAATTTGGACCCAAGGTTCAGCGCGATTTCTTCTCAAATGGGTTTTTTTTGTGACTTCTGAAACGTCACATAAAAAAAGTTATAGCGAAAATTCCACGATGACCTGTTTGGAGCAGCGAAACCCTAGAATCCAAAGCTCTGATACCAAATGTTATGAAACCAGCTCACAAAAAGATAGAAAAGAGAGATCCACGCCTTAGAATTCAGCCTCTTCAAGGGGGAAACCTCCTTTACATTACATAAATGAACAATTCTTGGATGATACAAATGACAAAACCTCCTTTCTATATATAGGAGTCTAAGGAGTCACAATATAATCCAGCCGACCTAACAATAATAATATAAAGCCACAAAAATAACAATATGGGGGTAATAGGGGCACAACAATATAAATAGGGGGTATAACTACAATAGTAATGGGGTAATCACTAGTATTATAGGGACCCAACAGTTTCTAGGTTTGGAAACGGGTCAGTCAATACCACTGAAGTTCTTAAACTCTTAAAGATTTTCTTAACTTCAGCTTTATATGGACAATCTCTCATCCAATGGTCCTCATCGCATATGAGACATGGCTAATTAGGTTTCTTTTGCCCAGAAGGGTTTGCAAAAGATTTTTCAGGAGACGAATCATCATGTTTCTTCTTTTTGCTTTTCCCTTTTTTCTTGCCCCCTGGTTGCTTCGGTTCTTTGCCTTTGTCGATTAACACGGCATTAACCACCAAGGCAAGAAGTTCATCATTTGCATTTTTCCCAGAAATCGTACGGGCTTTCTTAGATGTAGCCTTCGCGGTTTTCACCCTGGTTATGCCTATCAAGCCATTGCCGGCATGAGAGTCTTTGCTTGATTTAGGAGGAGGAGGAACGGAAAACTCTGGTCTAGGAGCATCAGGAATTTTGTCATAGAGCGTGCCAGACTGAGTAAAGATCAAACCTAGATATTGTGCATGAGCAGTGACTTGCTCTTAAGTGACAACCCCCCCTTTAGCCACATCTTTTGTAATAGAAGGCAATAATGACTTAATAAACCATTCAGCTAGCAGCTTATTAGGAACATATGTTTTTACCATTCGACGACGACGTCACCACTCATGAATATGATCACATATGTGAGTGGTTGTCGTCTGTTTAAAATTGGTAAGAAGCTTCGTTCCTATTTCGTAACTTATGGGTAGCTGAAAATGGGTTTAAAAGGTTGTGGCAAGGGCGCTGAAATTATCGAATGAAGCTCTAGGCAATTTGATGTACCATTTTGCTGCGGGACCAGTTAACGTTCTCTGAAAGAGGTGAAGTCTAATCAAATCATCATTGAGAGTGTTGAACGAACACCACAGATGAAAGGTCATCACATGATTCGACGGATCTTCACCTGGATTTCCATTGAATTTAGGAATATCTGACAGAAGTTTATGAGGAATCGTCGACCACCAAGGGTCGTAAGCAATTGGATCATTTGTTAGCCGATTCAGATCTGGTAATTCCAATGATGCAATGAAAGGCAACTGTTGATTTAGGTTTGATGAAGCGTACCCAGGATAAGATGGGATCGCCTGAGCAGTGGGTCTTTGCATACCAGCATAATGTATTTGATGTTGATAACTTTGATAAGGTTGATAGGCATAACCGTTATGATATGATTGATGGTGACCGTTTTGAATATACGATTGCCCATTACCCACAAAGCTTTGTTGCTCAGGTCCTTGGTAAGCTTGCTGGAATTGCGGTTGTTGATATTGCACCAGCCATGGTTGTGAAGCCATTTGCTGTTGTCCAATACTAGATGTTTGACCAAGATGAGGGGTAATAGTACCCATTTGAGCCTGAGTCACTTCAATTAAGGAGCCACTAATTGACTATTGTGGTTGAGTCGTTGAGATAAGAGGCTGTTGTATTACGACCTGAGAGACTTGAGGTTGACATACAACAGGCAGCGCTTGTACTTGTGACACCGTTACAATAGCTGGTGTAGTGGGAATATTCGACACAGGTAGATTTGGTTGCATTTAATATACAACACTTAGCTGTTGAGGTAGTATTGGCATCCAACCACTGGATGCAATTCCAGCTTGACTCGAATTTTGTTGTGAACTCTCATATGGTTGTTCTCCGGGAGGGAACAATGAAAAGGCATACTGCCCCCCATATGGCAGCAATCCAGTGTTTAAAGGAAAAATTAGTCCTTGTAGACTGGACTGCCCAAATTGATACTGCTGTGGAGGATCAATTTGCTGAGACTCAACATAAGAAATTCCAGATATTATTCCAGATGAACAAATGGGAACAGACCATACTGTCGAAATAGTTCCTGGGTGGACTCCATCTAGCGGTTGAGAGCTAGTTGGGACAGATGGTATACCAGCGAACATTGTCGAAGTAGTGGCAGGAGGTTCTACTACTGTTGTATCGGATGACACAGTCCTAGATATCGATGGTTGTTCAGACATATTGAGTCCATCCAAAAGACTTCCTAGCAATTCTACAGGAACTTGTGATGAAGGTTGACTATCTTCTAAATTAGAAGGATATAGGTGGATCCCAGTTCCAAAATGCAATGGGCTACTGGATGGAATATCCTCCACAGTCTCTTCTATTGCAATTAGTCCAAGTGGAAGAGGCAGACCATCAGGTTCATAAAATATTTCTCGTGCCAAAGAAGGTGCACACTCTGCAGCGATAGATGTTGCAGGGTTAACACCTTCCGAATCAGTCCTAGATGGATTTGGTTCAGGAATAGATGTGTTTATCATTATAGTAGGATCAATTCTAGTGTCCTCTTGTAACTGTGGAACTTCTTCTATAGAGGCAGGGATACTAGAAATAGTTGGAGTAACTAGAGCTTCTGAGGATGTTGAAACACAAGTTTCAAACAAACCAGGATACTTTGACCTAGTTAAATGAGATCGCTTAGCCCGGAATGGTTTTGTTTCTGAAGTCAAAGACAGTTGACTCGTTAGTCTCTACGAACGACGGGGTTTTTATTGACTTTCTTCCACAATTGCGGATTACTTGATCAACTCAAAATAAAAAGGGGAAAATGTTATTCCGAATTAAATGAATTTTATGACACTTTGACACAACTTGCTTTTTCAATTTTTAAGAGTCGATAAAAAGCTAAATATGACTCTAGTCGCCTTCTATTTTAATGAGCCTGAAGTGACAAGTGCTCAAATGGACCTTTTCTTTTAAGGAGTCTAAAAAGGAACGAAAGTGACTACTCTGGAAATCTAAATAGAGGGATTACCAAACCAATCGCAAAACTGCACAATACTTTTTACGGTACGGTAGTCAATCTTCCTGAATGCTATGTTTAGTGCATTGCAATCGAGGCGGCAGACACGGCTTCCTAAGGATAAAGGATGTAGCCTATTTTTGTCTCCCAATATATACTCGATGGTACGTGGGAGCACAAGTCCATACTGGCACTTGTCGTCTCAAAGAGGAGGAATCACCCAACCTACGATGAAAGCGATAGTTACCAGGCTTTATGACGCCAGAATACGTCTCTAGCCTAGACTTCTAAATGTTGTGCGTTAGGTTCCAAATCGTTTTTATGTTCATTGAGGTTTATTTTATAGTTGATCTTTCTTAAGAAGTTTGCCTTTAAGGTTCACCGCGTGATGTAGATATACAATTCCTAAATGTGAAATCTAAGATGATAAACAGTAATTCAATAATAGAGTTCAGGCTTCTGTGATCCATATCAATTTAGAGAGAATTTTTCGGCGAAAATCACAAGGAAAATCATTTGTCGACGCGTTTCGAACCAACCAGTGTGGTTCATCGTCAGGACAAGTTGAAGAACAGATCCAGCTTATCATGTTTAAATAGCTAGAGCAGAGACACCAACGGTTACCTGGGCAAGAGGTTGACTCAAGGAGCAAGGTCAAATCAGGTTAAATTAGGTAAAAAATAAATAATTAAATAACTAAATAGAAATAGAAATAAATGAAAAAATATAAATTTAGTTACATTAGGGGTAAGAACAATAATAATAAATTACCTAATTAATATATAAATAATAATAAACCACTTATTTCCTAATTAAATTAATAAATATAATAATAGAAATAAATAAAATATATAAAATTTTTATATATAAAAATATAAATTTAGTTATATCGGGAGTAAGAAAAACAATAAATTATTTATTTAATATATAAATGAGGAACAATAATAAACCACTTATTTATAAGGGAAAAATATATAAAATAATAAATATAAAAGTAAATAAAAATATATAAAATTTTATATAAAAATATAAATTTAGTTATAATAGGTGTAAGAAAAATAATAATAAATTATTTATTTAATATATAAAGAATAATAATAAACCACTTATCTATTAAATAAATAAATAAATGAAAAACTATATAAAAATTAAAAATATAATAAAAAAATATAAATTAATAATTTAATTTATTAGGTTAAATTAGGTAAAAAATAAATAACTAAATATAAATAAATGAAAATATATAAAAAATATAAATATAGTTACATTAGGGGTAAGAACAATAATAATAAATCACCTAATTAATATATAAATAATAATAACTACTTATTTCCTAATTAATAAATATAATAATAGAAATAAATAAAATATATAAAATTTTTATATATAAAAATATAAATTTAGTTAATAATAAAGCAGTTAAAAATAAATAAATAATACTAATAATAATAATTAGAATAATGATGATAATAATATAATAAAAGAATAAATCGATAATAATAATAACAAAAATAGTAATAATAATAAAACTAATAATAATAATAATAATAAAGATAAAAACTAAATAATAAATAAAAACAAAACTAAATTCTAAGGAGGAGGGCGGAAGCCAACTAGGAAGAGAGAGCAGGGACCCAACATCTACTAACTTTCTAGCCATCGTCTCTATTAAGATTGCTAGGCCTTTTCTCAATCTCAAGCGCTTCCTTGAATTTACGATGGCTGGGAAGCGCTTGAGATTGAGAAAAGGCCTAGCAATCTTAATAGAGACGATGGCTGGAAAGTTAGTAGATGTTGGGTCCCTGCTCTCTCTTCCTAGTTGGCTTCCGCCCTCCTCCTTAGAATTTAGTTTTGTTTTTATTTATTATTTAGTTTTTATTATTATTATTATTATTATTATTAGTTTTATTATTATTACTATTTTTGTTATTATTATTATCGATTTATTATTTTATTATATTATTATCATCATTATTATTATTATTATTAGTAAGGAATTTAGACTTCTGTGATCCATAACATTGTTTAGATAATCTTCGGCAAAATCACATAATCAATCTTTTGTCGACGCGTTTCGAACCAACCAGTGTGGTTCATCATCAGGACAAGTTGAAGACCAATCTGGTTAAGCTGGCTTAAATAGAGTGTGCAGAGATCCCAACGGCTATAATGCCAACAGCTAATTATGACCAAAGGTCTTAGTCAAACCACTAATTATATTTTTAATATTGCTAAAACCTATAATCTATATATACTAAGAGGGTTTCTTTGTTAATTTTAAGTATGAATAATATAGTATTTTTAATCTATTCGTTCATATTTAATTAAATAATATCATTCCATTATTACTTTTCTAAGAAATTTGTTACATTAGGTAAATTGTGTATTAATTTAATAATAATTGTATAAAGCTAGACGTCTAAAGGTAAACTCTAATATAGTATTTTAATTAATTATATCAAAGGGCCCATTCGAAAATAAAAATAATAATTAAATCATCTATATAATTGATAATTCCAATATTATTAAATTAGTATTCTTGTTAAATCTTTATTACTTAGGTAAATACATAATTAAAGTATATGTTAATTAATAATTGAGTATTAATTTAATATTAATTGATTAAAGTTAATGGTCCAAAGGTAGACTCTAATAAAATAATTATATCAAATTGGCCCAAAAAATAATTTAAGTTTATTCAATAACCTAAATAATATATAATTCCAATATTTATAAATTAGAATTCTTGTTAAATCCTTATTATTTAGTTATATTAGGTAAATACATAACTAAAGTGTGTGTTTATTAATAATAGAATATGGGTACATAGTGTATTAATTTAATATTATTGTTTAAAGCTAAGGTCCAAATGTAAACTTTAATATAATATTTAATTAATTAATTATATCAAATTGGCCCATTCGAAAATAAAATAATAATTTATGTTTAATAAAATAATAATTTATGTTTATTAAATAATAATTCCAATATTTTTAATTAAGTATTCATGTTAAATCTCTATTATTTAGTTACGTATAATTAAAGTATATGTTTATTAATAATAGAATATCCAAAATTATAACTAACTCAATCTCACTAACTATTATGGGTATATCATATAATCATATCAAAGTATTATATATAAAATAATAATTTCTTATTTATTATTAGACATAAAGGTCATTTTATCAACTATATCACTTTCTATAATTTATATTTAATAATCTATATTCATTAAATAAGTAATACTAAAAAGATATCTATGTCAATTAGGTAAATAGATTATTACTCATAAGGTATAAAATAGGGTTTAATAGTCCAAAATAAAAGGAATTAGTAATCCGCCAAAAACACACCTTAAGAAGATGGAAGACGGAGACCATAGGACCTAACAAAAGGGGGAAAGAGGAGGCTAGGAAGACAAGGCTGGGACCCAGCAACTGCTGATCTTCCAGCCATCATCCCTATTCAGATTATTCGGCCTTTTCTCAATCTCCAGGGCCTCTCTAAATTTGCGATGGTGAAACTATGCTACTTTGGCAATGACTTGAGCCTCTTCTATACATACATGATGCATAGTCTTCCCCGCATGCTCAGCCAGGGCTGAGGACTTGGTCCTACCATGCCTTAAGTCCGCCGAATGCTCGCTAATCCGTTGATTGATAGAGCGACCAGTCTCACCAATATAAGGGGTCCCACAGGAACAGGGAATGACATAGACGCCCTTCATGTCCTTAGGGTCAATAGGGTCTTTCACAGACCTGAGGGAGCCACGGATGGTGTTGAGAGGCCTAAAAGAAGTGGACACATCGTACTTCCTCAAAATCCTTGCAATCCTGTCCGTGGTCCCTTGGATGTAAGGTAGGTTCACATATCTCGGGTATACTTAAAATTAACAAAGAAACCCTCTTAGTATATATAGATTATAGGTTTTAGCAATATTAAAAATATAATTAGTGGTTTGACTAAGACCTTTGGTCATAATTAGCTGTTGGCATTATAGCCGTTGGGATCTCTGCACACTCTATTTAAGCCAGCTTAACCAGATTGGTCTTCAACTTGTCCTGATGATGAACCACACTGGTTGGTCGAAACGCGTCGACAAAAGATTGATTATGTGATTTTGCCGAAGATTATCTAAACAATATTATTATTAGTATTATTTATTTATTTATTTATTTTTAACTGCTTTATTATTAACTAAATTTATATTTTTATATATAAAAAATTTATATATTTTATTTATTTCTATTATTATATTTATTAATTAGGAAATAAGTAGTTATTATTATTTATATATTAATTAGGTGATTTATTATTATTGTTCTTACCCCTAATGTAACTATATTTATATTTTTTATATATTTTCATTTATTTATATTTAGTTATTTAGTTATTTATTTTTTGCCTAATTTAACCTAATAAATTAAATTATTAATTTATATTTTTTTATTATATTTTTAATTTTTATATAGTTTTTCATTTATTTATTTAATAGATAAGTGGTTTATCATTATTCTTTATATATTAAATAAATACTTTATTATTATTTTTCTTACACCTATTATAACTAAATTTATATTTTTATATAAAATTTTATATATTTTTATTTACTTTTATATTTATTATTTTATATATTTTTCCCTTATAAATAAGTGGTTTATTAGTGTTCCTCATTTATATATTAAATAAATAATTTATTGTTTTTCTTACTCCCGATATAACTAAATTTATATTTTTATATATATAAATTTTATATATTTTATTTATTTCTATTATTATATTTATTAATTTAATTAGGAAATAAGTGGTTTATTATTATTTATATATTAATTAGGTAATTTATTATTATTGTTCTTACCCCTATTGTAACTAAATTTATATTTTTATTTAAAATGTTATATATTTTCATTTATTTCTATTTATATTTAGTTATTTAATTATTTTATTTTTTACCTAATTTAACATGATTTGACCTTGCTCCTTGAGTCAACCTCTTGCCCAGGTAACCGTTGGTGTCTCTGCTCTAGCTATTTAAACATGATAAGCTGGATCTGTTCTTCAACTTGTCCTGACGATGAACCACACTGGTTGGTTCGAAACGCGTCGAAAAATGATTTTCCTTGTGATTTTCGCCGAAAAATTCTCTCTAAAATGATAAACAGTAGTTTACTTTCTTTTTGCAATGAAAATCCTAGCTACTAAGGAAAGAGAAATGAAATTCTTTCAACATAGAGCAGAGATAACACACTAGATGCACTTTTCCTAAATCAACTTCAGCATGCAGTCTTAATGAAAATGCACATGCATGTATTGTTTTTCAGTTTCCTTAATGTGAGAATGAAAAAAAGAAAACAAAGTATAGATCTGAACTATCTTCTTTCAAAGCGACAGTACTAACAATTTTCTCTTCAAAAAACGAAAGGGAGGCTAAGACGACACTTTGCAATTTTGAATTTAAAACTGCTTTTGACACTTGAAATACTAATGATCCAAATCCAATACAATGGCCAAAAGTGTAATCAACTATCTAAAAGAGGAATGCTTTGTGACACTCTTTTTCTTGACTGAAAACAACACTTGCGACACTTTCAAATCAAAAGACGGCAGTCCGATTAAGCTACTTTTTGCAAAGGAGAACTGTAAATGATGAAAAATACATAAAAAAAAAAAAAAAAACATTCACAATTCCTTCTGATGGAGGCTAAATAATTAGAAGGAAGATGGTTTCAACAGAGATATATTGATCACAGACAGCAAAACTATTGAATAAAGTTGAAGACAATGAAGAAAAAACCAAAATCTGGAGGTAGAAACAATCTTAGTCAATCATTGCACCTGTAACACAGTGAAACAGGGATGCATCTCACCAACAACACATGGGACGTGTGATGCATCCAGGTTGCCAAGAAGAGATAGTCCGATGGACTAGGGACGAGACTGTGCTTGGTTTTCACTCACAGTTTGCAGCTAATTTTAGGGGTTTAAGCTTAGCTAATGATAGTCAGTAAACACAAAGTATAGGGGTTGATCTAATGAGGTTATTTGAGCTACCACCAGGGCACTTGGGATGTTTGCAAGCTAGATGTTCAGTTCATAAACCAACCCAGAGATTGACTGAAGCAGCATTGATCTACTTTGCAGTTGCATTGCAAAAGCAGTTCGAAGTCTAGTTGGCTTAACTCCAGGCTCCGTCTATGGTTTATAAAGCAAAAAATAGTAACAAAACAAACAAACTATTCGCTCCCCAGTAGAGTCACCATTTTGTTATCGGGAAAACTAGTGTCCATTCAGAGCTGCTAGTCCCACTAAGATGGGTAGCTATCTTAGAAACAAACATATTAAAGTTACTTGTGTTTTCCTTTATGAGAGATAGATGAGAGAGAAGCAGAGAGCACCAACCTCAGTCTTTCGCTAGTCTCCTTGCTTGTTTCCTCTCTCCTTTGAAATACCTTTCGCCACTCCTTTCTCACTTGTCCCGCTTCAAAGAACACCTGTAGACTCAAGACAACAAAATACCTTCAAAGCATAGAGATCTATAACCATAAATAATGTAGGATCAGATGTACATTAACCATATAAATGCATACACAAACAAGATTCAGAGATATACAAGCATATGGAGGAAAACTAAAAGAGCTTTATTGATAGAAGTAGTAGAAGAGAGGATTACAACCAGGTTGTCTGATCCAGCATCATCCTCCCAGCATGAAAGCCCTCTTCACCTCATACAAAGCAAGATCACCCAACAATGTCTTCAAATAGAAACCAACAACACTTCCTTGCAAATTACAAAATTCCAGCCTCTGGATCTCTTGGATGAGGGATCCATATATAGATGTTTACAGGAGAGTGAGTCAGCTTCTGGTATTTTGATTAGTGTCATTTCACTGATAGTTCTTGGTTCCACTTAGAGATTTCAGATCTCTTACTCATCCCTGGGAAAATTCAGAGAGGCAAGTGTCATATGAGCAGTTTCTAGAAGATTCTCTGGGTTTCCACCTAGCACACTGCTCCTGCCATTTGTCTACTCTCGCTCATCACACCCTACAAAAGGGCTTTCCAGTATGCATCATATCCCCCGTGTGTAATAGGTGAGATGCATCGCACCCTATGCGTGGAGCAGCCTATATGGTCCAGTTTTGACTAGTTCTGAGTATTTTTTTATGGAGAACTTCTAGGAGATGATGTAATTAGCTGACCTTGTTCCTTTAGGGTATGAAACAACACTTTTAGGCGCTTAGAGGCCCTTGTTTTATGGACATATGTGATTGGGGTTGCAGTGCCCAAATATGTTATGCTCTTAACCTGCAAAATGATACCCAAATACAGAATATGCGAAGAAAAGATACCCAGAACACAGAATAGCAATGATTTTATTATTCAGAGAGTAATGTTCACTTGCCTCTTCGAGGGGGCAACCTCCAATAGAGCAGAGCTCTAATACAAAATAAGACACCATGCTCCTCGCAGGGAGTCTCTATCCTTTATATATGACTCATACATGCAATACCACGGGCCAATACCGTGGGTTTTATTAATACCATCTATCTAATACTACGGCCCATTTGCAACTAACTGTGGTCCCGTCATTAATTGCGGGTTAACCACTTACAAATATTAATATGGGATTTATTGACTCTTGACTATGACGTGATCCCATGACATAAATAAGGGGGTTAGGGTGGGACCCTAACATGCCCTCCCCTTAAGACTAGCCTTGTCCTCAAGGCTGAAGCTGCGGAAACTGCTGAAGAATAGTGGCTGGTTCCCAAGTTGCATCTTTCGGAGAGGTGTCTTTCCATTTGACGAGGACTTCCTTAATCATGCGGCCGCGCAGGTGCTTGTCTCGTGTGTCTAGAACCTGTTCGGGTTGAAGCCAGATTGACCCTTCTTCGTCCAATTCAGGTAGACTGGTTTGAACTCGGCAATTGTTCCCAATCACTTTCTTGAGGCACGATACATGGAAAAATGGATGGATTTTTGTCGTCGGTGACAAAGCCAACTTGTAAGCCACTTCTCCAATGCGCTGAAGTACTTGGTATGGTCCGTAGAATTTTGGAGAGAGCTTTTGACAACCCTTGTCTTTGAGTGATGTTTGCTTATATGGTTGCAGCCTCAAAAAGACCTGATCCCCTTCTTGAAATTGGCGCTCTGAGCGATGCTGGTCGACCTATTGCTTCATGCGGTTCTGAGCTTGATGAAGATTCTCTCTAAGATGGGCGAGCATGGTTGCGTGGTGTTGTAGGAGTTGATCCACTGCTTGTACTTTGGAGCACCCCTTGAGATAAGAAGTAGGGGAAGGCGGAAGTTGACCATATACTGCTTCATAGGGAGTCATTTTGGTGGTGGCATGATAGTTGGTGTTATACCACCATTCAGCCAGAGGTAACCACTGTACCCAAAGGTGTTGCTTTTCTGAAGTGAAACACCTAAGGTAGGTTTCTAGACATTTGTTGACTGCTTCGGTTTGACCATCTGTTTGCGGATGATATGAAGTACTGAGTTTGAGTTGAGTGCCTTGTATTCTGAAGAGTTCCTGCCAAAAATTATTGGTGAAGATCGGGTCGCGGTCGGACACAATAGAAGTGGGCATGCCATGCAATTTGAAGATCTGATCCATGAAAGATTGAGCAACCAAAGTTGGTGTAAACGGGTGGGGTAGGGTGCAGAAATGAGCATACTTCGACAGTCGGTCCACCACCACCATGATGACTGACTTGTTCCCTGACTTTAGAAGACCTGTAATGAAATCCATAGAAACCTCCATCCAAATTGATGCTGGAATGGGCAATGGTTGTAATGTACCTGGTGTGTTGACGGTTTCCCCTTTGTGGCGTTGACAGACATCACATTCTGCTACGAAGGTGAGGATGTCCTTTTTCATGCCTGTCCAAAAAAATGATCTTTTGGTGCGAGCATACGTCTTCTGAAAGCCCGAATGTCCTGCAATGGGAGATGAGTGCAATTCTGCCAAAATGTGACTTTTGAGGGTGGATGTTGGTGAGATTACGACTCTGTCCTTGTAGCGAAGAATATCATTCTGCCACGAGTATCCCTTGGTGGGAGTAGGATCTACCTGCAATTGAGAAATGAGTTGGGATAGCCCGGGGTGTGAAAACCATTCCCTGCGAGCCTCTTCAATCCAGTCTGGAATGGGGAGGGAAATTGCGAGCAGAGTACTTTCCTCCTCAAATTGGCGAGATAATGCATCTGCTACACTATTGTCTTTCCCTTTCTTGGAAATGATCTCATAATCATATCCCAGCATTTTGGCTAACCATTTATTTTGTTGTGGGGAGGATAGGCGTTGCTCCAAAAAATATTTAAGACTGTGATGATCTGTGCGGATTTGGAAACGTCGCCCCAATAAGTAAGGTCGCCAGGTCTCGACTGCATGTAAGATGGCCATCATTTCCTTCTCGTAGGTAGATTGGCCCAGATTCCTCCCACTGAGTTGTTGGCCTGTGAAGGCCAACGGTCGCCCTTCCTGCATTAAGATCGCCCCAATACCTGTACTCGAAGCATCACATTCAATGACAAAGGATTTGGTGAAGTCAGGTAGTGCTAAGACTGGAGTGGAACACATGGCGTTTTTGAGAGCGGTAAATGCCTGTTGTGCTTCCTCGTTCCAGAAGAAGGAATTTTTCTTTAGGAGTTGAGTGAGGGGTTTCGCTATGCGGCCATAGTTGTGGACAAATTTACGATAATAGCTTGTGAGACCCAAAAATCCTCTCAAGCTCTTCAAGGTCTTAGGTTGAGGCCATTCTTGCATTGCCTGGATCTTTTTGGGGTCCACCTTGACACCTTCACACCCCACAATGTGGCCCAAATACTCAACTTCTTCCATGCCAAACGAACACTTGGACATCTTGACAAATAATTTATGCTTGCGAAGCAGTTGCAAGAGTAGATCTACATGCTGAAGATGTGCAGCCCAAGTGCCACTATAGATGAGGATGTCATCGAAGAAGACAAGGACAAATTTTCTGAGATATGGTTTGAGAATGTGATTCATAAGGCTCTGAAAAGTAGAGGGGGCATTACAAAGACCAAATGGCATGACCAGGAACTCATAATGGCCTTCATGAGTTCTGAAAGCCGTCTTGGGAATGTCGACTTCCTTCATGCGAATTTGGTGGTAGCTTGAGCGAAGATCCAACTTAGTGAAGAATTGAGCCCCATTGAGTTCGTCCAGCAAATCGTCAACCATCGGGATGGGAAATTTATCTTTGACTGTCAAATTATTGAGGACCCTGAAGTCGGGACACATCCGCCACTCCCCATCTTTCGTGAGCACCATGACCACTGGGGATGAATAAGGACTAATGCTGCGATGAATGACACCTGCTTCCAACAGTTCCTTGATGATTTTTTCTATTTCATTCTTTTGGGTGAACGGATATCTGTATGGCCACACATTTGGGGGTTGGGCCCCTGGAACCAAGGTGATGCTATGATCATGTTCCCCTCGCGAGGGTGGAAGCTCATTAGGCTTGTCAAAGACCCTCCGATGGTTATTTAAAATCTGTTGCATCTCATGATGAATTGGCAGAGACATGGTTTCGACTACCTGGATGGCATTAAATTGAGCTACTACTCCATGATGGCCCTTTTTTAACAATTTTTCCATCCTATGCGAGCTGATGATAGAGGGGGCTCCCGCCTGGAGTCCACGGAGGGTATGTGTGGAGTTGTTCTGCTTAAAACTCATATATAACTCCTGGAAATCCATTGTGATTGGCCCAAGAGTGCGGAGCCATTCAGCACCGAGGACAATGTCGCAACCCCCCATGTGTATGGAAAACATGTGGGTTTTCAACTGATAATCCCCCATTTGAAGTTTGACATTTTCACAGCGGCCTTCACATTTCATTGTGCCCCCATCCGCAATTTGGACTTGGAAGTTAGAAACTGCTCGTACAAAACAATGTGCTGCTTCTGCGATTTTTTGATGGATGAAATTATGGGTACTTCCACTATCAATCAAGACTACTACTGGGCGATGTTTAAGAAAACCCCGGATTTTGAGAGTTTGAGGGGAAGAAATCCCTGCCAACGCATGCAGCGAAATAACTGGTTCGTCAAAGACATTCTCCTTTGGGTTGTCTTCTTCTAGCGCCTCATGTTTCTCAAGTGATGGATCTTCCTCTGTTGAGTTGTAGTCAGTGGCATCTATTTGAAAAAATTTGGGCTCCTTGCATTTATGACCTGGGGAGTATTTTTCATCACAGTAGTAACATAGTCCTTGCTTCCTTATTTCGGCCATTTCCGCAGGTGACACCTTTTGGACCTTAAGTGTTTGAGTCGTGTTGTGAGCTTGTGGGGGACGACCTTTAGCGGGGAAATTTGGGCGATTGTATTGGGCTATTAATGCACGTTCCACCTTACGATCTACCTGGCAAGCCTCCGTCCACGTGGGAGGGTGGTGAAGTAGAACTTGAGCTTTGATGGCTTCTTTAAGACCGCTGATAAAACGTTCCGTGTAGAACTCATCTGTGAGACCTCTAGTGCGGAAGGCTAAGGCTTCAAAAGCGGTAATATATTCATCCACTGTACCAGTTCGTCGGAGCTTAGTGAGACGACCCAAAAAAGAGTCTTCCTGTTCAAAGCGATCTCGAAGAGCTTTGGTAAATTGGGTCCAGGTCCTAAAAGGTCCATTGCAACGCTGATGCCATTCCCACCATTGCCACCGTTCATTGTCTAAGTACATGCTCCCCAACATAAGCTTATTCGCATCATCTGGGATATGATTCAATTTGAAATACTGCTCCATTTGTGCTAGCCATGCGGACGGGTGAGAACCGTCAAATTTATGCACATCCAACTTGGGAGGTTGCTGACTGGGTGGTGGATGGGTGTGCCAGACGTGAGGAGAGTGGCTAGACTCACCCTCATTGTATTCATGGCCATTATACGCCTCCTCGTGGGCTTGCTCCTTGCCCTTCGGGAGGAATTGCTATATCTGGAGACTTAGTCTGCGAATCTCAGTTTGGAGGGAGTTCATCTCAGTTTGGATGGAGTTCACAATGTCTTCAAGTTTGTCCATCCTTTCATTGGCCATCGCTTGAGCTCTAGTTTCTACCATACACCAACCTGATGAAAAATTGGGACCGCCTAAAAAATTTTACTAATAAATTGAATGGTACCACCTTGCTCAGCTCGTCGTCCTGATTCTGATGGGCTAGATCACCAATAAGCGCCCCGGAAGATCTCAGACTTTTTTTTTTTTTTTTTTTTTTTGGAAAACTCCTAACGGAGTTTTATTCCTTCTTGATCAATACTGCAGTCGCCAAATCCTCAAAATGTCAATGCTACCAAAAGTCCTGCGAAAAGTATACCCCGGTATAGGAACCCTTCACAACAACTCCGATCTGGTGGGTCTGAGAGATCTGAATGGCGGAACAACTGCTGCAGCGGATCTGATGGATCTGCGGGACTGATGTCTGCTGCTGCTGCACCTCTTTGCACACGCGGATCGGAATAGATGATGCGTGATCCCCCGATAGAAAAGGAAACTATGGTCGTGAGGAGTGTCAGGTGCTACAGATTGCAATATACATAAGGGTCTGGCAGTAGTACTCGGCCCAATCTTTCAGGGCTCTAACTAAGGAGGATCGATCGTACCCTTAGCCGTACAACCCGACTTCCCTATCGTACGGGCGAGTAATCTCTCCGAGTGCTGTTCTCGGTGTACTGTAGCCACAAGACGGCCGACGGTTTATCTATGGCGAGGTTTCAAGGGAGCCTAGGGGGCTTCCGATATACCCAGAGGGTACGTGGAAGACAGTCCGTTCGCGGTTCTGTCTAATGCGCTACTACTCGAAGGGATACCCACAGGGGTTACAAGGGAGTCCAACAGACGTGACCACCTCTTGTATTTCCTGCATGCATGCCTCCCCAAATCCGCAGGTTTATGCGCTCAACGATAGATCCCGTGGTTTAAAGACGCTAGAACACGTCTCTAGCCGAAAAAAAAATTGCTAAGAATTGGAGATCCCACCGGCCCTGGAAAGTGCTCTGATACCACTTGTTATGCTCTTAACCTGCAAAATGATACCCAAATACAGAATATGCGAAGAAAAGATACCCAGAACACAGAATAGCAATGATTTTATTATTCAGAGAGTAATGTTCACTTGCCTCTTCGAGGGGGCAACCTCCAAGAGAGCAGAGCTCGAATACAAAATAAGACACCATGCTCCTCGCAGGGAGTCTCTATCCTTTATATATGACTCATACATACAATACCACGGGCCAATACCGTGGGTTTTATTAATACCATCTATCTAATACTACGGCCCATTTGCAACTAACTGTGGTCCCGTCATTAATTGCGGGTTAACCACTTACAAATATTAATATGGGCTTTATTGACTCTTGACTATGACGTGATCCCATGACATAAATAAGGGGGTTAAGGTGGGACCCTAACAAAATATGTCTATAACTGATTGGTCCACCATCACTTCCTTCCCAATAGTCAGTAACACACAACTGATTGATTACCCTACTATCCATAATATGCCAAGTCCGAGCAACCTAGTTACACTTAATATGAGTGGAACCTAGTACATGTCGGTTTCTACCCATTTTTTGTCTACTCTTGGACCTTTGGCTATTGCTCTGAATATAGTTATTAGCACAAGTCCCTTTGGTAATCCTTTTGGTTGGAATCTGATGTTAACTTCAAACGCCCAAGCTCAAATGTCAGGGGGAAATGTTCACAACATGCACAACTAGTCGGGGGCATCATTGTTCCCCCTTCGCCTATAGGACAAGTTGGACTCACATTAATCGACTTACCTCCCCCAAGTGGACATTATTCTAGTGTCAGCCATGTACCTATGACAAATTATATGGCTAGAGGAATCCCTCAACCAGGTCTTGCTCCATCTATCTGGGCACCCCCTCCTCAACCTCAATTGAGTCAAGGGGGCACTTTTTATCCTGGGGGAAACCAGTCCTTTCCCCCCAACCTAATATCCCTTATGGACCGTTGCCATATATGATTGTTCCACCACAGCAAGCATGTTATTATCTAATAAATATTATGTATCCTATTGGAAACAACACAATGGGAGGACCCCAGGGTCCTTCAATTCATTCTTCGTCACCCGGGTAAAACTCTGGGACACTAAACACTTTTATTTTTTTGGCAACATTCGATATCCTCGATCAGTATAAACTGACTAATGACCCCATATACCATAACTTACATTGGCCCCCAATCCCGCACAAGATACCTGCCAACATCCCGAAGTTTGAAGGGAAACAAGGGGATGATCTGGGTACACATGTCACCACCTACCATCTATGGTGTGTATCAAACTCCATGGTGGATGATAGTATCTAGCTCCAGCTCTTCCCCCACACCCTGCTATAGGGATTAATGCATGGGTGGTTTTGGCTAGAATACCCTCAAGGATCTTCCTAGGATCCTTGGTAGACAAATCAGATTAGGTGCAACTGGCACAAAGAAGCATATACATATCCATATTAATGTATGATATTCAAAGTAGGAGGGAAGAGATTACCTCGGATATTGATGCAGTTTTATTGGCATAGCAAAAGACCTCTTTGCTAGCTCCTAGATCAATACCTGCATATAAACAAGACAAGAAATAATACTACAACATATAAACTCTGATAATCAAGACAATAATATATAAGGATATCAAATAAAATGCATCTAAGCTACTCATAAACTATGGCATTGCATCAACATGTAACAGAATACAATATAAACACCATAGAGTAGACAACACAACTGCAGGTCTATATTATTAATAGGAAAGGATGATTACAACCATCTGGTGAATCAAGCTTCCCTTAATCCTCCAACTCCTTTCTCTCTCTCTCTTCTTAACCTCTTGGTAAACCAATATGTCTCATAAAAAGTTTCGATAATAAGTTAGTAATCCTTCAACCTTCCGACCTCCTTCACAATGCCCCAAGCCTCCAATATATAGAATGAGAGGCTAATCCTTGGCAACTCTCTCATGAGTTCCCTTTAGAAAAAGCTAGGATGTTTCCTTGCTTTATTTCTCTTTCCCTTTTTATTAGACTCCATTAGAAATAGCAATATCCTTAACCAAGTCGAAGGTCGATGTTTCCTACTTTTCAGGCTAAAATATGAGTAAAAACTAGGATATTATTCAATCAACCCACTCCTTTGACCTCTGTAACCCCACAAAATTTGACTAATGCTACCCCTAAGGAAACACAGTGAGTTACCCTAGGGACTAACGCCCCTGTCTCATGCAAGGGGAGCATTATAACTCATCCTACTAGTTCCTGGGGAGCGTTACCCTAGCAAATAGGACTGTGAACTTGGTCATATCTTCAGCCAAATTATTTTCGTCCTCTAAGTTGATGAGGAGGTCAATTTCTTGTATAACATATGCCTCCTAAATTGTGAGATCAGAGACAAAGATGATGGCTGAAATACTTTAGAATTGTCGTGTTGGAAAAAAGAGAGAGAGGATCGTAGCTTCGAGACTACAAGAAACCTGCTACAACAACATATGTTAAAATCTAAAATCATGTCCTAAGTCGGTCATTCCCACACTCAGCAGCTATGTCAAGGTAATTTCTCAACAAAGAGGTATAACGATCATGTCCACCGATAAGCACAATGTGGAAATGTGTCATAATAGGATCATCCTAACGAGTTGTCTTTGAAAAACAATAAACGCAACTTGGGAGAAGAAACAAGGCTGAGTGATGTAAGCCTTTACCCAAGGTCTTGATCGTTGCTTCATCTCAACAGCATATTTCGACACATGTGAATAAATTCATTGAGGTCGAACATGTACGAAATCATCTAATTACCAGTAAATAATGAAAACTATTAACAAACGCGAGGATGGCCACCGATAATGATGATGGTCTCGAAGATGCGCAATATAATCTAGCGAGTGTGAATAATGATGTTTTCGTCGAACACTCGTAGAATCATTCAACCGGAATCCAATAATGAAAACCCCCAATCAAACACAAGGTAACCTGCCACTAATGACTGCAAGTTCCAAGGCACTAATATGTCTCTGGATCTGCTTCCTAGATAGAGTGTTGAAGTCGATAGGAAGAGACCTGTTGAAAGGTAGGAAATAATGTGTCCTACATCAGTCGACACGAAACAGGACAAGAATGATTGTTTTTGAAGATAAATTTTGAGCAATGGATCAAATAGATGAAGGGCATGATGGAAGTATATGAGTGATGGATGATATAGGAAGCGAAGAATAAAGGAATCCCTTAAGCAATAGAAGGCACGACACAAAGGTTAACCAGGCAGCTTTAGACTCATGAACACCAAAGAGTGTTAGGATACATGGATGTAGGAACATCAGAGTATATAGGCTAAACTCATAAGATGGTAAGGTTCATCTGAGAGGCTGACAAAAAGGAGGTTTTTCCGAGGGAGTGCCATGTTCAAGGGAACGACTGCTGCCAAAAAATATTTCTGAATGCAAACATAGAGCAATTGTGTTGTCCAATTGTTTTCCATCTGATTAAATTTAACGAGTCCATATGGGTAAACTTGGTGGTATTTTCATATTTAGAGAGTCTGAAAAGATCGTAAAGAGCAACTCCAGGGGGGTCCCTTTGTCATAGTTGATAATTAGGTGCGAAAAAGGTTTAATAGTATACCCTGCACAGTTCATTTTCCGTAAGATAGTCTATCTAGTCCGGATAGAGTGATAAACCTATGCTCGATAGACATTTGCCTCATTTTGTTACAAGTACGAGGGGATGAAGTAAACTCGATATTATTCATGAAATTTTAATGAGTCACGCGAAGATAAACTCAATAGATCTTCATCAAATTTTAACAAGTCAAATGAAGAAAACTCAATATAGCTTTTTTAGTTTAATGAGCAAGGAAAAAGATATAAAAGAACTGCTCATGCCTTCTTCGTAGATTTAACGAGCCCGAAGAAAGGAAAAACTCAGGGATTTTTCAATTTAAGAGTGAGAAAAGGTCCCAAAAAATAAAGTGCTCATACCATCGTTGTAGGAGTGTGACGAGCCCAACGACGATAACTTGGGGATTTTTCATTTTAAGAATGAAAAAATATCCCATAAAAGAAAGCGCTCATATTGAGTCAAACATGTTTGTTTATGCAATTCAACACTAAAATTCTTCATCAGAGCATAAGTAATATTGACAGTACATCAAAATGGTGTATGATAAATGACATAGGAATGAAAAAATTTGATTTCAATGACTAGCTAAGGTGATTCATACCTCTAGAGTGACTATAAGAAGGTTTGGAAGCCTTCATTTTCACCATTTGAGTTCTGTGAGCGTGTTCTGGAGTGAAAAAGGAGCAGATCTTCCCCGAGCGATTGCGAGAAATCCAAGTGACCATTCAACATGCCGTCTATTCCAAGTAGATGTTCTAACACTCATCTTGCATTCTATTACCTTTTTCATCTACTTTTGTGGTGAAATTTGTTATTTTGGGGAAGCCCTAGGCAGTTTATTGCACCTAACGCTGCCTCCAAGGGTTGGAGGAGCATTAAACACCCTTTAGGACTTGCAGGGGTGTGTTAGCATGCCCTGTGGGCCTTGGGGGTCAGCATTAGGCTACCTGGGTGCAAGTCAAAACCCTAATGCATGATTTCTTATGGATTTTACCATAAAACTGACTGATTTTTGGGTGATTTAATGCAGGTTTTGAGCCATCAGCATGAGTCTCTGGAGGGAAAGATATCACGACAGTGAAGAACTACAAATTCTTAACGATCTGGCATGCTTGCTTTTCGTAGATGCGGTTTGATGAAGTATGCCAGACTTGACCTGATGAAGCATCAGGAAGAACTTCTTAGTTGGATTATCCAACGATGGGATGAACAACAAGGTGTGTTCCGGATCGGGGATCATAAGCTTGCGATCGAAAGAGATGAAATTTAATTTCTTACAAGTTTATTGTATAGAGGTGCACGAGTATACTTTACCAGCAGCAGAGTAGATCCATGAACCACCCTTGAGTTCGTCCAGACTCATAACAGGCCAAGCAGTGGATTAGTTAGTAACAAGGTCCCCATTGAGCAGAACAAGACTAGGACTATGAGGGTCATTATTTGGATGATCATGCACTTAGCGGGGTACAAGAGCCCACATGTAGCTACAAAATCTCAACTTTTACTAGCCATTGACTGTTTGTAGCCCCAGATATTCAACTAGTGCGATGGAGTTCTTTGCCAGATGAAGGCAGAACTGACAACCTATAAGACCTGTACCCAAAGAGAATTTGGGTATGGTACTCTTATTGTATCCTTATTTCTTGAGAGAGTTCCCATGCTGAGGCCTCAGATGAGTTTGGGTCAGGTTGATCCCAGGGAGCCAAGGGGCGATGGGCTTCCCTAGTTCCTCGGACTAGAGGGGTACCGATTTGACACTTCTTCGAAGATGATTTCTTCAAGTGGCTTAGCGGCCAAATTCTCATGACCAATGATTATGCATATACAGGCATGAATTTCGTAGGATATCCAAAGTCGATGTTGCCACCTAGCACTCAATGGGGGCCATAGGGTAAGAGGATTTCATTAGTGTACAAAAATTACTTTTTAACTTTTGAAAGTTATGTAATGTTTTTGCATTTATGGGTGAACAAGTACTGAAATGAAGCATTTGCTTGACATAGATGTGGCACCAGTATGTCCTGCGGGCATGCCCTGCCAAGCGAGGTGGGGGGACCAACTACCTGGGGCTAGATCGGGTGCGGAAGCCACCAATCAAGGACATGACATGCAAAGTGACCACGAGGTTCTTAGGAACCTTGAAGGTCTAAGCGTGGGTGTGTCACCTCTTCCCATGAGGGAGATACCTGTTCATATGCAACGACACATAGTGGGTGTGCCTGAGCAATTTCTGGTTCCTCTTAGGAGGTTAGCTAGAGTTGTTCTGAGTTTTCATGAGCAGTAGTCTTAGCAGTAGCATGGTATAGCCAGCAAGTGTCATAGTGAGGCTTAGTAAAGACATTTTGTACTTAAAACACCCAAGTTTTGGGAATTTTTGATGTAAAAGATTAGACTCAATATCTATATATATATATATATATATATATATATATTGGTGCTTTATGATGTAAATTTGTTTTTTAATGTGTTTGTAAATTTTTAACTATGTAAAATTTTACTTTCATGCATGTATCTATAATGAATGAGGCATATGCCAATATATTACATAATTTTCTAATGAATCAACTACTATATTAAATTCTCGAGGAATGTGTTCATATGTAATAAACTCAAATTGACATTCCAAGAGTCGTACCCTTAAATAATGACGTAACAATATCAGATTGTGAATGTGATAATGATTTGTCAAATGCATAACGATTAGCTAAGAGTACAACCTAACCACCAGATTAGAGATGTCCCGAGATGATGCTTGAGTGAGAAGTGTAATTATAGACATATACTTAGCAATATACTTGGTGGCAGTACCAAGAAAAACTCCCCCGGAACAAAGTAGTTCCGACTTAGGTGTGTAAATGACCCAAGCAGTTGATGCAATGTGCTGTGTGTGACGAATGGCACCATCTGCGTATCCTACATATGGTAAGAGTGATGAAGACATCTGCACAACAAGAGACATGCATGAGGAAATACTCATAAAAGGAAAAAAAATCCAGTCACAACAAAAGAAGAAAATCTTATAAATACATAAAATTACAAAGCACATGTTTAGTCAAATACTAGGCATAATACTTTTTTAGATAGAGCCCATTTCGGGGCTCCACGAGCAAGATTCCTTCACAGCCCTAAAGTTCATAAGCACCTTTTGAGAGGACCTTTTTGATGAAATATGGACCGATCCATAATGGTTGAAGCATTCCTGCCCCCAAGAGGTCCCACTTTTGAACATAGAGTAGAACAAGATCACCCTCTTGGTAAGAACGAGGCTTGACAATTTTGTCATATTTGGCTTTGACTCAAAGCGTGTGAGCTTCGAGGATTAGTGTGGCATCTTGATGAGTCTCATCCAGCTGATTGAGAGATAGTAAGTGCTCTTCTTTTGAAGTGGTTTTGGGCAAGATTTCAATAGCGAGTTTCAGTGAGGAAATCTAACACTCGATAGGTAGCACTGCTTCCATGCCATAAGCGAGTTGGAATGATGTAAATCATGTAGTAGTCTTGACTAAGGTTCAGTATGCCCACAATGTAGGATATAACATATGGTGCCAGTGGATTTTGTGATTTCCTACTAATCGGCGGATCATTATTTTTAGGATGTTGTTAACGGCTTCCACTTGCCCATTAACCTAAGGGTATTAGGAGGAAGAATTTTCTTTCCTAAAACTGAGCAATGATGTTAAGTCATACATGTTGTGGTTTAGAAAGTGATAACCATGGTCTGTAACAATCGTGCGGGACACACCGAAATGATAGATCAACTGATTGAACTGCAATAACATTTTGGTTTCTCTATCGGCCCAAAAAGTGTGAATGGCCTTGGCCCATTTCGTAAAGTAGTCCACAGCGACAATAATGCAGTTGTGTCCATCAGAGGAAGTGGGGTTTCATGTGACGAAGTCAATGCCCCATTTGGCAAAGGGGCCAACGGAGATAACCAGGTGTAGGGGGCAGAGGGTGCATGTATTTTCTTGGTAAATATTTGACAAGGGTGACACTATTGGATTGCCTTGATACAATATTTAAACAAGGTCGGCTAGTAGTATCCTGCGCATAAAAAAATTTGGGCAATAGCCATGCCAGAAAGATGACTGCCACATGCCCCAACATGGAAATCATTTAAATCGTGTTCCGCCTCTTCATGAGTGAGGCAATGTCGAAGAACCGTATCAGTGTCACGATGATATAAAGGATCGTTCAACACTAAATAGTGTCGAGCTTGGTGACGGATGCAACGATGGTCACCTGACGATAGATAAGGGTGAAATCATTGCGATTGGAGGTAGAAAAGAATGTCACCATACCAAGAGTCATTTGAGTCGATCAAATAGATAGATTCATCTACAAGGGGATCATGGGCTATCTCATTTGGCTCAACTGTGGGAAGATATGACAATAGTTCTGTGAAGACTAAGGATTTTTTCGCCTTGGCAGTGGCGAAAACCAAATCAAATTGTTGGAGGATAATAATCTATTTGGAATACTTTCCTCTGATGACTTGATGAGACAAAATGTGTCTCGTGGGATTTTCCATGATAGTTTGTCGCATCATTATATACTGTCGGAAGCGATTGATAGCAAAGACAACTGCCAAGGAAAACTTTTCCACGTGTGAATATCGGAGTTCGAGCCCAGTCAGGCCTTTTGAGAGATAATAGATCACATGCTCACTAAGATCCTCATGGGTTTGAACCAACACCATACCGATAAAGGATGGTGAGCTTGTCTGGTATAGGAGAAAGTTGCATGAATAGTTGGGATCACTAAGCAGTGGGCCAAATATAAGTGCCTCTTTCAAGGCATCAAATGATCATTGGGCTTGATCATCCCACAAGTATGGTACTCCTTTCTTCAATAGGCATATAAAGCCTTTTGTTAGCTCAACATAGTTCACGATGAATCTTCATAAGAAGTTTGCTTTCCCTTGCAAATGTTGGAGCTATAAAATGGATTATGGCATGAGTAATTGAAGAATCATATTTACCTTATCAAGAACAACCCTAATCCCATGTTTTGAGACAATGAAACCAAGTAGGTGTCTACACTTGACAAAGAATATGACTTTTTGCGGATTCAGACATATGTTATATAACCTACACCTAAGAAAAATTGCTCGAAGATGAAATAGGTGTTGGGATCGCTTTCTGGAATGAGCTAGAAGGTCATCCAAGTAAGATTAAGCAATGTGTATGATATCATGGAATGCATAGTCCATGGATCGTTGAAAGGTTACTCCATTGTTCTTTAGACTAAATGGGATTTTTCTATATGCAAATATTCCCCAAGGGAAAATAAAGGTGGTTTTGTGTTGGTCCACAAGTTTTATGGCGATGTGGTTATAGCCTGAGAAACCATCCATAAAGGAGAAGGATTCGCAACTGGAAAAATTGTCAATTATCTGGTTGATGAATGATGTCTGATAATTATCTTTTGGACACCAAATATTCAAATCCCGGTAGTTGAAACAGACCTGGATGGTACCCTGTTTTTTATCTACAGGAACCAGATTGGAAAACCATTTTGTTAAGGGAACAGGGTCAACGAAACTAGTACGTAATAATTTTTCCACCTCAATTTTGATGGTTATAGTTTTGCGGGGGTGGATTGGTCAGAGTCTTTAGCAGACAGGCCTAGCATTGTCATAAAACTTGATCTTATGTTTGATGATAGATGGATCTATGCTAGGAATTTCCTCATAAGACCAAGCGAATACATCACAAAATTCCTTGAAAAAGCAGGTGAAGCTTGAAATTTCCTCAAGATTGCAATCGGCTCCAATCTGTATATTTTCCACGATGCCTGTCTTGACTGAGATATCAATGAGCATTTTCTTTGAAATATTTCCCATGTTCCCTTCCGAATCCAAAGTTTGGATGGTTGTATAACTCAAGGGAATGACCTCAAGTGGTTCAAAAGACAGGATTTGTGTAGGGGTCATGTCTGAATCAGATATTGAAACGTGATGGTGAGAGTTTTCCCAAAGGTGCTCCTCTAAACACATGATCTCTCAAATAGCTTCATTTGAAGGTAGGACTTGATTGAGGAGATCATTAGAGGGAGAAGTTGTAGGAGAGGAGATGTTACCATTGGCCATGACCAAAGTGACATGAGAATCAAATGCAGATTGAATGGCTTGATAGGCCAATTCGATTGGTGACAGCAGCATTTGTTCTCCATAAGATTCAATGTGTAAAGGGGTTCGGAGGATCCAGGGATCGGTTGGGTCATGAGGAACAGTGAAGACCATAGAAACCATTTTCGAAACCGCGGGCGGTGGGAGGGGAAGGAAACCCATCAAGGAAGAACCCTTCAAAAGACTGGTACCAATAGTGACATAAGAGTCAGGTATGCCACCCACTAAAGGTACAATGTCACTAGGCAATGGGGAGTAATCTGGGGTGCAGAAGGACAATTGGTCCACCGTGACTATTCTTCCATCCAATGGAAATAGGATGTTGTGGAAATCCATAGATATGATGTTGTTTTGGAGAATTTGGTATCTACGGATAAATACTAATTCCCTAGATAAGTAGCCATATCTAGAACAATAATTTAAAGCACTTTAGCCTTTTCCTATAAGAAATGGATAAGACAAAGAAGATGAGAATACCTACTTGTAGTTCCGCTTTCCTCTTGTCTCCTCTGTATCTATCCTGTCGCTCCTTCCCGTACTTAACACACTTGAGAAGTACCTGTAAACATCAACATAAGACAAAGAACTGATCAAAGCAAAAGATCTATTGAATACAAGTAAATGGAATCAGATACATTCACACATATAAGCATCATATAACAAGATAAGCATATGGGAAAAAGGTTCAAATACTTTATTGAATATAAGAATGAATTACAACCATCAAGTCTGATTCGAAGTCACTCCTTCAGCTTGGATCCCATCCACATCACATCAAAAGAATGACAAACTTGTAGCATAACAATACTTGTCTCAAAGTCAATTCTCATAGAAACATTATCTCCTTACAATTCAACATAGTCTAGCCCTTGATCACTTAGATGAGTGCTCAATTTATAGGAATATGAAGGAGGTTATGTCATAAATGGAGGTATTAAATGGCCTTCCATACTTAGAATTAGTTCCATGGAGGAAGGCATGAGAGGATAGGATGCATCTTAACTCATTCCTCATCCATTTTCGAGCTCATAGGAGTTGATAAGTGAGGGAAACTTCTAGATGACTCCAACAGATAATAATATTCCCCAAACCCTATGTGAATTTCGCTCAATCTTGCCCAGCACATGTGAAAGAGAGGTGCTCTGCAAAGCACCCTAGCATGGACTCAACTGCTCTGCAGTGCACCCTTACATGGGCCTACCTGCGCTAGTCCCTTTAGAGGTCATTTCAGGATGTCTTCAAGTCATGAAACTATCTGGGAAGGAGGCATTCAAAAGGGTGACTTGTTTAGCGCATGTAGCAACTGAAATTAGGGTTTGATGAGCCCTAAAACACTGATCTGGATGATGGGAGTAATGTGCCCAAATAGATCTATAACAGCTGCCCCAGAAAGCATGAAGTCGAAAATAATAATGTCAAGTGATATGTTTTACGATGTGATGAGGAGTTTCCGAAGTGGTTGGTGACCTGCATCGATTACAATACATAATATCATGATATTTTAAATTTTTCTCATGAATTGTTGAGGGAAGGCATACCCATGCTCAGCATGTAAACTTTCATTACAAGTACATAGAGAGTCATCTACAGATATAGACCCATGATCGGAATGGCCATCAATGTAAAGCCCTTGTACGGATGATTTGGTACATTTCTTGAAACCGCAGCCCGGATGGATGAAACTAGATTCGAGGTCTTCTATCTCTTTTTTTCACTCAAGTATGAGTCTAACCATGTGAATATGTGATCTAAAGTCGAACATGGGAAGACACCGTCTGATTACCAGCCAATGATGTAAGTCGTTAACAGATGTGAGAGCAATCACTGATAATGATAATGATCCTCAAGGTACTGCAGTACATTCTACATGGTGTGAATAGATGTTTTGATGTCGAACACCATAAAAAGTCTTTCGGTCGAAGGCCAGTGATGTCAACCTATCGCCGGAAGTGATAAACTTGTCGTTGATGTATGCAAGCCTCAATGAAGGGTGTTTCTAAGTCAACTTCTTGGATAATAAGCTGATGTCGACAAGAAGCGACTCATCGTAGGAGGGCCTTGATGTATCCCACATCAATGACACAAAACCAGTGTAATGATTTTGGAGACGAAATTTGACTGACGACACAAGGTTCAGGAATGGCGGTCATGAAAATGAAGGTTTATGGTATTGAAAAGATGAATTTTAACTAATTGACTTCTCTTGAAAATATCGGCTACACTGAATCAATTGGCAGCATTGACCCAAAACCAAAGTGATGGATGGTGTGATAGACCATAGGTATGATAACCATCAAGCAGATAACCCAACCCAAATAGTCTAAATGAATTGGCAGTAATGACCCAAAATAAAAGTGATGGATGGTGTGATAGACCATAAGTATGATAACCGTCAAGTAGATAACCCAACCCACATAGTCACGGAGATGAAGTGAAAGTGTCATGTTCAAGAGAGACCTGCTACCATAAAGTGGTTTACCCCTTTTTCCATTTTCCCCGGTCATTGCTGACCAGTACCTCTTTATTTTTAATCAAGCTTGAGGAGGATAACATATGCTTGTTGTATAATTCCACCCTTCGAGTGAATCCATAGCTACGTGATGTTTTAACGAGTCTAGAAAAGGTGAAACTCGATCTTGTCATGATCGACAAGTTTGTCGCTATTTGATGTTTTAAGGATTTTAACAACAAAGACAAATCGGTCCTTTTCATGTGTAGAGAGTTTGAAAAGGGACAAAAAGAAAACTCCAAAAGTTCTTTTCCGTAGATTTGTCTCTCAAGTCCGAAAAAGTGTAAAACAATACAAGAGAGAACCTATTGACCATGTTCAATCAACGTATTCCTTTTTCGTAAATAATCTATCTCAGTCCGGAAAAGGGTTAAACTTATACTGAGTAGATGTCGTTTCCAATCCGTTAACGAGCTAAAAAGGACAAGCGCTCAGCAATCTTTCCATATTTCAAGTCTTAAAAGAGCTTAAAGAGGACTCCAATTTGAGGGACGAGTGGTGTCTAGGGTGGCAACTGGTTCTGATGATGTTGGAACTTATTAAAAAATGTTGATTTATGTGAAGAGGCTGGCTAATAAGACCACTCATTACAACTATTCCTCAAAAAAGGTAAAAAAACCAAGTGAAAGCATATGATCGGCCAAGCATATAGTGACAATGGAAGGGAAAAAAGCAAGGCTCATCTGATGGAAGAGGCTGATAAAATGGAAATCACGAGGGTTAAAATGGAGATGGGTTCATTTTTACACAAGCTTGAACCATAGGGAACTATGCTTGGATTCAGTTTCATGTTTACACAAGCTTGAAACAAAAAACTATGCTTGGAACTAGTTTCATTTTTACATAAGCTTGAAACGAGAAAAAACTTTGCTTGAAATTGGTTTCATTTTTACACAAGCTTGAAACGAGGAAAAAATATGCTTGAAATTGGTTTACATGCCCCCCACCATGATGAAAGGGAGAGTCTCCTGTAACTAGATGGAAGTCGTTGCGGTGAAGCAGGACGGTTATCCAACATTTTTTTGGCTTCATCCAGATAGGGACAAAGGTGAATGGGGTGATTCCCTTCACATAACCTACAGGGAAACTTAACTTTACCACTAGGTGCATGCCCCCCAAGCTTCATTACATTCACCTAAGTAGACTACTCGTGGCTATCAGGTGGATGGAATGAAGGTTCTTTTACGAGATCAAGTGAAAGACTCGACTGGGATTTTACGAGATCTAATCAAAGACTCGACTTGGAACTTTGCTCCAGGGGACCTTGTTTCATTTTTTAATGAGCTTGACACAAGACAAGGAACTCTGCTCAAATTCCTTGTTTCATTTTTAACGAGCTTGACACAAGACAAGGAACTATGCTCATACTCCTTGTTTCATTTTTTAACGAGCTTGACACAAGACAAGGAACTATGCTCATACCCTTTGTTTCATTTTTTAACGAGGTTGACATAAGACCAGGAACTATCCTCATATCCTTGGTTTCATTTTTTAACGAGGTTGACACAAGACAAGGAACTATCCTCATATTCTTGGTTTCATTTTTTAATGAGGTGGACACAAGACAACGAATTATCCTCATGTCCTTTGTTTCATTTTTTAACGAGGTTGACACAAGACAAGGAACTGTCCTCATACCCTTTGATCACAACCCATACGAGGTCATGACTTCCAAGAGTTTCTCATCAGATGGGAGATCAATGCTCTAGAAGGGATCTGTATCAAGGAATCCATTAGAGAGATCTGGTTCCAATGCCCCCAGTACATAATGTACAACATCACGGAATTGATCATCCATTGATGTAGGCATGGAACGTGTTTCCACATAATTGACCCATGGCAGGGAAGATACCACTAGGACAAAAGGACCATTTAGGGAATATGGTTGACTGGAAGCCATATTTGGACCAGGAACTGAAAGTTGGTCAACGATGACAATTTTGCCTTCATGTGGGAAACAAATCACTCAAAAGAGTGTTGAAACAATAGCTCCCATGTCATAAACATAGTCGTGCCCAAGAAGTAAATTGTAATCTAAAGGGACTGGGACTACCATCACATTGAGACAAACAATTTTTCCTCCCAAAGTAATAAGCAACTGAGGAAGGATCGCTAATGGTTGATTAGTTCCTCTGTTAAAAGCCAAAAAATTCTAAGTAACAGGCACAAGTGGTGGCGAACTGAGTGCTTTCCAAGCAGTGGAGGAAAGGATACTCACCGATGCACATTAATCTATAATAGTGCCAGGTACAATCATATTACAAACCTGTACAATAATCTGGAAAGGCACATAAGAAGGAAGACAGAATCCTACGAGTTGATTCCAATCAAAGGAAGTGACTAGACTACTTGGAGGGGGTACTGTAAGAAAGGGAGAATTAACCCCTTGAGTTATGAGAGCAGGAGGATTTTCCTCCTATCTTGATGGAACAAGAGGATTTCCCCCAAACTCATTAGAATCTGAAGAAATGAAAAGAACCTTATTGGTATCATACTCACTCTCTACGAGAAAGGTACGATTAACTGAAGGTGAAATCGGGTCAACAGTTTCCTCAACCTGTGATTGGTCAAAACTCATGGGATTCACATTCAAAGAGAGTGAGTTTAACTGACAGTTGATTTACGTCAGTCACTTTATCAACTAGTGAAGGTTTAAGGGATAATCTCCTGTAACCAGATGCAAGTCACTGCGGTGAAGCAGGACGATTATCCAACACTTTTTGGGCTTCATCTAGATAGGGAAAAAGGTGAATGGGGTGATTCCCTTCACATAACCTACAGGGAAACTTAACTTTACCCTTCTTTCCATGAACTTTACTACAACTAGTTGATGGTGTGTCACCAGCATGATCTCTAGAAGCTGATGACACAGGATGATGTGAACGACAAGACCATTCTTGTGAACGAGAAGACCATTCTTATAAGATCTGAGGAATATCAAGACAATTTCGAAGAAGATGGTCTCCCACACAAATTTTGCATGGATATCAAACTTTGTGAGGCTTATCAGATGGTTTCTCATCAGAAGTTGCATTCGAAGCAATGGTTGCTTGGTTGCCCCCCTGTTGAATTTTCTTCTTCTTCTTCTTCTTCTTCTTCTTCTTCTTCCCTTTCTTCTTCTTCTTAGCCACCTATTTACTAGTGTCAATACTCTCACCAGGCGAAGAGGAAGAAGGGGAAGAAGAAAAAACCGAGGAAGAAGGCAAAGGTTCAACTTTAGGATCAACTGGAGGTGATTTTGTCCAGTTGGAGGAGTACTTGATTGTGGAGAAATCGCGACATTTTGAACCAAGGAGGTTGAAAACAACCATACTAGTAAGCCAATGGTAAGTCCCGGTAGGGATAATGTAGCCATATAAGGAGCACCAATATTTCTGAAAGGAGGAAAACGACTAGGATTCCCATCAAAAGGAATTCCTTGATATGTGGACTGTGAATTTGTCGACATATATTTCAACCTAAGATCAACTAAAGAATGAGTGTGGAGGATGCTATCCACGGTCAATTAATTTCATTTTAATCAAAGTAACATAACAAAACAAAAGAGGGACAATCTAGGCAAAGTTTTACCAAGCAACTGTGAACTACGGAATACCTCACAGCGAACCGAGAAGTACGGGCAGGCAATCTCCTCGAATGTTGTGTTTGGTGTATCACAGTGTACAAGGCGGCCGACTCGGTTACCTAAGGATGGATAGCAACCTAGTTTCGTCCTCCCATATATACTCGAAAGTACATGGAGGCCCAATTCATATAAGCGTTGTCTAATGCAAAATCGCACAGTGAGAGCATTCCCATATACTTTACGTACTGTAACACTGCCCTATATACCCGAAGCTACGTGGACAAGCTACGATATACTCACGTACTTGGGATGAGGTATCACGCTCGGGATGTATTACAGACAAGCTATTGATCCTCAAAATTACTCTTTCCCTAGCAACTCTTCTCATTCCTTTTCTTTGTTTTTCCATAAGAAAGATGCATTCTCATCACTAATAACTAGTATATATTGTCTTGAGGAGGAAATTTAGTGATCTACATGTTATGATTTTTATGTTTTGTTGTTTGAATAAATTTTCGTATATCAACTACGGAACACGGCCTATTATGCAGCTAACGGGCTTTTCCGTAGCTACCTCCATGCTCTAACAAGTTCCAGGTGTCAGAAGGAGAAACTAGCCACATGGGCAGCATTAAAATCATCATGACATGGACCTTGTCCTATTCATTTAGCCCAGGTCAACAAATAAGATGGCATAAGACTACGGTCAATGGATAAGTCAAACACAAAGAGACCGAGGGTAACAGGACTCTATTTCGTGGTTAATTAATGTGTTTCACAGTGATGGGAAGCATTATCTAGAGAAACTACCTGTACCTACGGACTCCAACAGCCACCTGTACAAACGAATCCAACAGCCACCATGTCTTGGATTTATTTCTCCAGCAGCCGAGGAAGAAATTCTGCATATCTGTCTTCTACGTGTTTGGTTGTAGCATGCTTTTCTCCACAAACAGTTATATGATTTTTCTTATAAATACCTGTGTAAGGGACCGAAGAAGTTAGTAATAGTTTTAATGTGAAATCGAAGTTCTAGACTCTGTAATTTTTGGGCATTTTGTGTCCCTGTTTTAATATGAGAAGACCGCATGTTTTTATGAACATCTGAAGGAGTTTTCTTGGAGTTGATTGAGCAAGCGTAGCCTAATCAGTTGCAGAGGGCCCCTGCACTGAAGAAGGTTTCATTTTATTTATTTTTCTTCTTCTTGTTAACTGTAAATTCATCATTTTCTTTCTAAAACAGTGTTTATAATCATTTTCTTACTAACAGTGTTTATAATGCAATTTCTATCATTTTCTTACTAACAGTGTTTATAATTTAGAGCAGTTTCCATTAGCTTGATTTCTTTTTAGTTCTTATCAGTAGTTTAGAAGATAGAACTCAATAGTGTAATCTTGTTTCTTCAATTAAAAACTAACCTTGTTTCAGGATGAGAGTAGGATTGAAGAATGATAAGGATACATTGTTGGATAGTTTACTTCATTCACTTTTTTTCTAGTTCAAATTCTCAATTAAACTGATCAATGTCATTTACTGTCTTTGCCATTTCATTTTTAGTTTAAAACACTAACTCATGGTGTTAATGAAAGTTTATGGAAAACCATTCAAGTTGATAATTCATCCTTAACTAAGTGTTTGAACATTTCATCTATGCAATGAGTTATTTATGCATCTTTGTATTTGCTTTCTCTTAGATTAATGAAGTACAGAATTACTTAAATGTCATCCCAATGAGACTTTCTCCCAAAATTGAGAGGCAGAGTAACCAAGTATTTCATTTAGTTTTATTTATGTAATTAGTTAGAAATCAATTGCAAATTTCACTTTCAATTTTAATTCATGATTTGGAAATAATGGTAAAATAAGAATAGAAACTTTGTTTTCATTTCTTTCTTAGCTTTGTTTCCATATCTTTCTTAGCTCTATTTTCATTTCTTTCTTAGCTATGTTTTCATTTTTAGATTTTGAGCAGTCTTTAAGAAATTTATCTTTTGTTTTGATAATTTACATTGTAAATCATTAGAAATTAAAAGACCAAAAACCCCCAAAACAACATAAAACATAAAACAACGAAGTAATAAGGGTTAGCTAGCACAAACAGTGCACTACACTTCATCAGTTTACGATACTCGGATTGATAATTTATGTAGAGAAATTTAGGACACTAAATTGACCAAACATTTTGGCACCGTTGTCGGGGAAGTGTAACTAGGTAACTTCATCTCTTACATTCAAAAAAAATGATATGCATAGAGAACTCCTGAAATTCCAAGGGCAGAAATCCAATCAAAAGAATCTCCTACTTCATCTACCAAGTCAGTCCTAGAGGAGAAAAATTTTGAATCTCCAACAGCAGGAATAGCCTTTTTCACCTCCATAGGAGATCACATTTTAGTTGAAGAATTAGGAATACCTAGTGAGGAAGAAGAAGTATAACCTCTATCCCATATCCCATTAATAGAAGAAACAAAGCAGGAGAAAGTAACCTTGTAGGTTGAACCCTATATTGACCCTGAAGAAACTATAATGGCAGAAGGAGGAGAAGATGGAGAATTCACATTGTTTGGAGGAGGGGGTAGAGGAAGAGGTAGAGGAAATAATGGAGGAGGTAGAGGAAATAATGGAGAAGGTAGAGGAAATAGGGAAATAGATCATTCTTTTGGATTCCCTATAGTGGATGCGGAAACAAATGACACGATGAAAAATATCTCACCTTCTGTCCTCCCAAACATCCATTGGTTAAAAAGTGAGGATCCTGAAACATTTTTATTTGAGTTTGAAGTCTTGTGCAGAACCTATGATTATCTAGAAGACTCTCAAAAACTTAAGTTGTTCCCTTCAACATTGAAAGGAGCTGCTTTGAAGTGGTTCATGGGGTTAGTCACTCAATCCATTAGAACATGGAATGACATGAAAAAAACGTTTTTGGATAGGTATTTGGATTATTTCATGCCTACCAATCACAAAGATGAAGTGTTCAAAATGATGCAAAGAGAGGATGAAAACTTAGAGGATTTGATTGAGAGATTCAACTATAATTTGAAAAGAGCAAAGATGGACAATTTAGATGAAGATACCTTGAAAGCTCTTTTATTAAAAGCCATTAGAGATTAATGGATAGATATCCTTAACATTATGGGGAAGGGATATATCTCTCAACTCCCATTAAATGATATAGGAGAATTATGTGTTCATCTCTCAAGAGGGAAATCCAAAATAGGGAAAGGTCCAAGAGATCCTTCTCTTGTTAGAGTAAATAAGTATGCAACTGGATCAATGAGTAGGGTAGAAATTGGTAATATGCTTGATGAATTCAAAACAGATATCCTAGGGAGTCTTAGTGAGCAAATAGACACCCTTAAGTTGCAAAACAAGCAGAAAACCGAGGCTGATGCTTTAGCTATTTTATGTCCAAAATGTAGAAAAAAACATGCTCTAAGAGAATGCCCTTTATATGAAAAAATTATAGAGACTTGTATGATTTGCTCAAAGAATCATGAAACCAAGGGTTGTCCTTCAATTCCAGATCTTAAGGTTGTTTTTCAAGAAGAAACAATTCCAAATTCAGCAGAGCCTCTTTGCTTTGTCTTTAGAAAACCTTGGCAGGGGCCACAAAATCAAGGATTTAACAATCAAATGTATCTTTGGCCCCCACCAAATTGGAATTCTTGGCAGCAAACTTGGCCTCAACCTCAATATCAATCTCAACTGTGGGCACAAGGAGTACAAAATCCTTATGGGAGATTTTCTCAATATTATCAATATCCTCCATCATATCAGAATTATCCTTCCCCACACATTCCAAAGCAAAATTAGCAGCCACAACTTCAAAATCGAAACCCTCAACTTTCATTACCATTTCCACAACAAAACCAAAGTCCCCAACTCTTACCGTTATTTCAGCAGAAACCAAATCAACTACTTGCCCAACCATTACCAAACCCCAACAATAAAAATCCTCAGAATGCTTACATGGTAGAAGGACAGCAATTTCCAACTTATATGATCACTCCTCTAAATCTTAATGATGTTCAACTGAGATCTGGTAGGATATTAGAAAAGGAAAGACCTTCTGTAGTTATTCAGGAACAAGACAGTTTTGAGGAAGATTCTCTAAAGGTCAATAAAAGTTTTGAGGGAACATCTCTCCAAAACCAAAACATTGAAAAACAAAAACAAAAAAAATCAGTGAACACAATTCCTATCATTGATCAACCAACATCTACTTCTACACCTTATTTTCCTGAAAGATTACAAATTGATAAAGGAGTAGAAAAGCAAATTATGTTTCCCAATTATGATTTTCTAGATGAATTGAAGAATGTCTGTATCAAAATTCCTTTGTTACAAGCCATTAAGGAGATTCCAATTCTAGCTAAAACAATAAAGGAGTTGAGCATAAAGAAACCAGGAAGAAAAGCAAAAGAAACAAAAAGAATTCACCTAGTAGGAAAAATAGCAGATATAATGATGGGAAAAATTGCCATACAAAAATATGTAGATCCAGGAAGTCCAATTGTGAAAACACATATCAATGGAGTTGAAATTCCAAATACATTGATTGATTTAGGGGAAGCAATAAACATCATGAGCAAACAAACCATGGAACAGCTCAAGCTTCCTAATCTTCTTTACACACCTACATTACCGCAATTAGCAGATAGATCAATAATCAAACCAGATGGAGTGTTAGAAGGTATTTCAGTATCCTTAGATTCTTGGGAATATCATGTTGATTTCATGATCTTAACTCCCAAGAACAATATAGGAGGACATCCACTCATATTAGGAAGACCTTGGCTGGCCACAACTGATGCTTTTATTAGCTGTAGATCTGGTGACATGTATATTTCTAATGGTAATTCAACAAAAAAATTTACTCTATATCCTCCAGCAAAAGCAATCATAGAAATAGATGACAAAGAATGGATTGATGATGAAGATGATATTCAGCCTCTCTTTACTATTTCAGATATTAGTGAAGATAGTCAAATTTTAAATACATTGGAAAATTTTGAATCATCTTCAGAATATGACCATGAGCAATTTCAAGAAAAATCTAATGTTGAATATTTGTCATCTAGGCAGATGTCTCTTTATTCTATGGAAGAATTTGGTAGCTCTACAATTGAAATCTTTCCAGGGAGAACATTGAACATAAACAATAACTTGGAGAAATTACAAAAGGAAAAGCTAATCAATACATTACAACAACATTCTGCTACATATGCATGGGAATATGCTGACATGAAAGGAATTAGTCCTAAGACTTGTATTCATCACATCTACATTGAGGAAAATTGCAGACCTACCAGACAACCTCAGAGAAGAATGAATCCAAATCTTAGGGAAATTGTGAAAGAAGAGCTGCAAAAATTGTTGAATGTAAACTTCATTTACCCAATTTCAGACAGCCAATGGGTTTCTCCTTTGGTAATTATGCCTAAAAAGAATGGTAAATGGAGGGTGTGCATTGATTATCGAGAACTAAATAAAGCAACCCTTAAAGTTTATTTTCCTAAAACTTTTATAGATCAAGTGTTAGATACATTAGCAGGTAAGAAGTATTTCTCATTCTTGGATGGCTTTAGTGGTTATAATCAAATTCAGGTAGCACCTGAAGATTAGGATAAAACCACACTTACTTGTCCATGGGGAACATATGCTTACCGAGTACTTCCTTTTGGGTTATTTAATGCACCTGCAACATTCCAATGAGCAGTACTAGGGATTTTTTCTGATCTAATACATGATTGTGTAGAGGTATATATGGATGATTTTACAGTCTATGGGAATATATTTGAAGAAGCTTTGGAAATTTTGGAAAAAGTTGTTAAAAGATGTAAAGAAGCAAACCTTTCACTAAGCCATGAAAAATGTTTTATGATGTTTACAGAAGGTATTGTTTTAGGACATCACATTTTAGGAGATGGGATTAAAGTTGACAAATCTAAAGTTGAAGTCATCTCTAAATTATCAATTCCAAATTGCCAAAAGGACATTAGAAGTTTTCTAGGATTTACAGGATACTATATAAGGTTTATAGAAAATTTCACTAAAATAGCATCCCCACTCTTCAAATTTCTTACCAAAGATTGTGAATTCAATTGGAATTTTGATTGCCAGTTGGCATTTGAAACCTTAAAAACAAAAATTTCTGAAGCACCCATTTTAAGAGGTCCAAATTGGAAACTCCCTTTCCATATTTCAACAGATGCTTCAGATACAGCTCTGGGAGCTGTATTGGGACAAAAATATTTGATTCCTTATGCCATTTACTATACAAGTAAGAATTTGACTCCCACTAAGTTAAATTATATTGTGACTGAAAAGGAATTTTTAGTTGTTGTTCATGCAATTAACAAGTTCAGACACTATATAACAGGATATGAAACCTTTGTTCATACAGATCACTTTGCAATTAGATATTTAATGAATAAACCTATTACTAATGGCAGAGTTACAAGATGGCTTTTACTTTTGCAAGAATTCAACATTATTGTGCTAGATAGACTTGGAAAACAAAACACAGTTGTTGATTTCTTGTCTAGGATTCAGAATATCAAAGAAGATTCTCCAGTTGAAGATAAGTTTCCTGATGAATATATTTTTGCAGTAACTACTCAAACTCCTTGGTTTGCAGATATTGCTAACTATTTAGTCATAGGAAAGTTACCTTCACATTTGTTTCCTAGATAGAAAAGAAAAATTATTCAGGTAAGTGCAAGATATTCATGGATCACTAATGAATTGTATAAAGAAGGCCCAGATCTTATGATCACAAGGTGTGTCAGGGAATATGAAATGCCTGACATTCTTAAGGCATGTCATGATGATCCATGTGGTGGACACTTTGCTGACAAGAGGGCAGCCTATAAAATCCTTTATTTAGGATATTATTGGTCATCCATCTTCAAAGATGCTAAAGAATATGTCAAGAGATGTGACAGCTGCCAAAGGGTAGGGAAACCTGCTCCCTCAAATGAAATGCCATTACAAATTCAGGTACTCATCGAACCTTTTGAAAAGTGGGCCTTAGATTTGTTGGGCCAATTAATCTTCCATCTAAGTAGAATAAGTATATATTGGTATGCACTGATTATGTCACTAAATGGATAGAAGCTAAAGCATTACCTTTTGTTAATGAAAAATATGTAGTGAATTTTCTTTTTGAGGACATCTTTACTCGTTTTGGTGTTCGAAGAGAAACTGTGATAGATCAGGGATCTCAATTTACATCTAACATGGTGGAAGGGCTTGTGGAAGAATACAAGATCAAACATAGGAAATCTACTCCTCATCATCCTCAAGCAAATGGTCAAGTGGAATCTACAAATAAAGTGATTGAAGGAATCCTCACCAAGATTGTGCATCTACAGAGAAGAGATTGGAGGAAAGGCTTCCTGAAGCCTTATGGGCCTATAGAACTACATGGAGGAACACAATGGGACATACAGCCTATGAACTTTTTTATGGGAAACAAGTCATGTTCCCTATAGAGTTCCAAATCAGAACTTTCAAGATGGCAGACCAACTGGGACTAGATTTATCAGAGGCACAAAAGCATAGGCTAGAGCAATTAAATGAACTTGATGAAATTAGGCAAGAGGCAGTTCAAAGGACTAGTATAGTCCAACAACAGAGGGCTAAATGGCATGACAAATATATCAAGGATAAGAGGTTTCAAGTGGGAGATTGGGCGCTATTGTTTGATTCAAAGTTTAAATATTTTCAAGTGAAGTTTCAAACTCATTGGCTTGGGCCATATGAGATTTAAAATTCTTTAGTAATGGAGCAGTGAGAACAAGAACAATAGATGAAAGTAAAACTCCTCTTCTTATGAATGGTCATAAATTAAAGATATATCAGAAACCAATTTCAAAAGAGGAGTTCTTTAAGATTTTCCAAAAAGATAATTCTGAAATGGAGCTAGTGAAGAAGAATTCTTCTTCTCCACTAAATTAGTCTTTATTTTTCCTAAAAAAAAGACAAACAAACAAAATAACAAATAAAATAAAAAAATGTATAAGGTTGAAAACCAATCATTGATTGGCATACTTATACAGAAAATACAGGGTGAAAATCAGAGGTTTATGACACTCTATATTTTCCATTTTATTTCTTTAATAAGTAGTGACAAAAAGCTACAATCACTCTGCAGTTTAGATTCTACAAATTCATCATCTCATCTCACCTCACTCTGTTTTATTTTTGCAATTTCACTTCATCTCATTGTCATATTTCATCAATAAATTTTTCAATTTTTCCTTTTACAGCTTTCATTCCATTTATTATCTTTTCTTACATCTCATTTCATTTCACTTACATAGCCACTTCCATTTCATTCATGATCGATAAGCCATATTTCACTTTCTTTTTCACATTCTGCAGCTGATTTTGTTCTACAACTAATCTAATTCTGCAGCTACAATTTGTTTATCAGTTCAGGCACAAGTGTACAGCTCATAATAAAATCTTGTATGTAGGGAATTAAAAAAAATCAATTTTTGAAGACTAACCATGCTCAAGGTACCTGTGGATCAACATTAAAAAAATTAGCAAGCGAAAGGTAAAGGTTCCAAAGGAAAGAGCCCATAGGGGTAAAGTATATGGAGGGGTATCATCAGCTTTAAGGGATGCTACAGAAGGCCGGATGGTTAAATTTTATTGAGAAATTTGACGGCTACCACAAGGAAATTGCCAAGTCTTTTGCAAGGTCATTTGATGGTACAAAAGTGGAGATAGGAGATATTAAATTTGTAGTCACAGAATCCTTCATAGCAGAAGCAACAAAGCTGCCGAGAAAAGGAAAAAGATGGTTTAAAAACAAGGAATTTCATGGTGAATCTTGGAAAGTGATCCTTAGAAACCCAGGTATGGATGTTACAGTATTTAGGAAGGGAATTCCTATTTCAGCACTCAAGAACAAATGGGGTAATATGTTGTTGATATTGCAAAAATTCATTACATGTGAAGGAAGATTTGGGTTTATGTATGTTTACCATATACGCTTATTAATGAATTTCTTAGAAAATGGAACCATCAACCTTCCCTTCTTCCTTCTAAACAGTCTAAGAAGGATGGCTACAAATGTCCAAAATAAAATTGAATCCATAGAAACAACTATGTATCATCATGGATTAGTGAAAATACTAGCTGAATTCCATTTGGAAAGTATAGGGGATACCTGGGAATATTTCTTGGTAAGAAAATTTTTCCAGGATGCTCCAGAGTCACCTGAGGAGAGTCATATTAAGAAAAGTAGGAGGAGAAAGATCAGAATTAACATTCAAAACAAATCTAGAACCTCCTCACAAAATAATAATGTAGAGACAGCTTCTAAACCAAAGGTTAGAAAGCAGACTAAACAGAAAGTAAAAATGAAAGAGAGAACTAAATAAATCAATGAAGACATTTCTGAACCTTCATCACCACAAGAAGATGAACAGTTCACTTCGAAATACTGACAAAGATTAGGGAGCAAATCAAGAAAAAGAAGGAGGGGAATAGGAAGAAGGACACAAGAGAAGAAACCATAAGCTTCCAAAACCTGAGAAGGAGCTCTAGACTTCGAGGAAAGGTGAGGAAGGTAATATCAAAAGGAGCCCAGTTCATAAACTTAGAGGAAGAAACCCCAGTTCAATCTCCTAACAATATTCCACCTGAACACAGTCCACAAAACTCTCCTCCACAGAATTTTGAAGACAGCCCAAGCAGAGCTTCTCTTGGCATAGATCTAGTATAGTAGCAAGTCTATGACTACATAGAGTCATTAGAAAGGAAGGATACCTCAATGGATCCAGGATCCTCAACCAATCTAGAGCAGCCTGTCAATCCACAAGAACCTCTAACTAGCTCTCTCAAACAAGAAATCTTTGAGTTAGAGATTTTGAACAGGCATATTCAAAAAGAAAATGAAACCTTGAGGGAACAGAACAATCTGGATAAAGCCATTCATGACAACACAATGTTGCACCTAGGATTATGGTACAAGAAAAATAGGAAGCTGAAGAGGAAAAATAGGAATTTAGCAGAACGTGTATCAACCTCAAATACAGACTTCTTATGAAGAAGCCCAGGATGGCAGTCAGTGCAAGGAGAAGTAAGAAAATGAAGTTGGATGTGCTGGCAGAAGTGTCAGAACAGATGCAATAGGAGAAAGAAGTTCACATTTTTTAAAATTGCATGGGGAAATACAATGATTTTGCAGTGGGGGTATGTTGAGCCTCAAAATTACTCTTTCCCTAGCAACTCTCCTCATTCCTTTTCTTTTTTTTTCCATAATAAAGATGCATTCTCATCACTAATAACTGGTATATATTGTCTTGAGGAGGACATTTAGTGATTTACATGTTATGCTTTTTATGTTTTGTTGTTTGAATAAATTTGTGTATATTAGCTACAGAATGCAGCCTATTCTGCAGCTAACCGATTGTTCCACAGCTACCTCTATGCTCTAACAGGTTCCAGGTGTTAGAAGGAGAAACCAGCCACATGGGCAGCTTTGAAATCATCATGACATGGACCCTATCCTATTCATTCAGCCCAGGTTGACAAAGAAGATGGCATAAGACTAAAGTCAACGGATAAGTCCAACACAAAGAGGCCGAGGGTAACAGGACTTTGTTTCATGGTTAATTAATGTGTTTCACAGTGATGGGAAGTGTTATCCGGAGCAACTACTTGTACCTATGGACTCCAACAACCACATGTACAAAAGAATCCAATAGCCACCATGTCTTGGATTTATTTCTCTAGCAGCCGAGGAAGAAATTCCGCATATCTATCTTCTACGTGTTTCGTTGTAGCATGCTTTTCTCCACAAAAAATTATATGATTTTTCTTATAAATACCTGTGTAAGGGACCGAAGAAGTTAGTAATAGTTTTAATATGAAATCAAAGTTCTAGACTCTGTAATTTTTGGGCAATTTGTGTCCCTGTTTTAATATGAGAAGACTGCATGTTTTTATGAACATCGAAAGGAGTTTTCTTGGAGTTGATTGAGAAAGTGTAGCCTAATCAGTTGTAGAGGGCCCCTGCACTGAAGAAGGTTTCATTTTAATTTTTCTTCTTCTTGTTAACTGTAAATTCATTATTTTCTTTCTAAAACAGTTTTTATAATCATTTTCTTACTCACAGTGTTTATAATGCAATTTCTATCATTTTCTTACTAACAGTGTTTATAATTTAGAGCAGTTTCCATTAGCTTGATTTCTTTTTAGTTCTTATCAGTAGTTTAGAAGATAGAACTCAATAATGTAATCTTGTTTCTTCAATTAAAAACTAACCTTATTTTAGGATGAGAGTAGGATTGAAGAATGATAAGGATACATTGTTGGATAGTTTACTTCATTCACTATTTTGCTAGTTTAAATTCTCAATTAAACTGATCAATGTCATTTACTGTCATTGCCATTTCATTTTTAGTTTAAAACACTAACTGATGGTGTTAATGAATGTTTATGGAAAACCCTTCAAGTTGATAATTAATCCTTAACTAAGTGGTTGAACATTTCATCTATGCAATGAGTTATTTCTGCATCTTCGTATTTTCTTTCTCTTAGATTAATGAAGTACATAATTACTTAAATGTCATCCCAATGAGACTTTTTGCCAAAATTGAGAGGCAGAGTAACCAAGTATTTCATTTAGTTTTATTTATGTAATTAGTTAGACATCAATTGCAAATTTCACTTTCAGTTTTAATTCATGATTTGAAGATAATGGTAAAACAAGAATAGAAACTTTGTTTTCATTTCTTTCTTAGCTTTGTTTCCATATCTTTCTTAGCTCTATTTTCATTTCTTTCTTAGCTCTATTTTTATTTTTAGATTTTGAGCAGTCTTTAAGAAATCTAGATTTAGTTTTGATAATTTACATTGTAAATCATTAGGAATTAAAAGACCAAAAACCCCCAAAACAACGTAGAACATAAAAACAACGAAGTAAGAAGGGTTAGCTAGCACAAACAGTGCACTACACTTCATCAGTTTATGATACCCGGATTGATAATTTATGTAGAGCAATTTATGACACTAAATCGACCAAACACAAGTTAGCGACAGCTGCTTTGCTTTACAACGTCGGAACATGTCTCTAGCCTAGAACCACTAAATGTTTTTCGTTAAGTGACAATGCTCCATTAGGTTAATTCAGATAAATTTTAAGTTGATCTTCTTTAGAATTTTCCTTTCAAGGTTCACCACATGATGTATGTTTGCAATTCCTAAAATGCAACTAATATGATAAGCATTCTTCTCATTCAATTTGAACAATGAAAACCTTAGCTAATAGGGATAGAGAAATCAGATTTCTTTCGATCAAAGAGCAAAGAGCACAATCTAATGCAATTTCCCTAAACTATTCCTATGAGCACACACAAACTTTTCAATGCAAAATGCAGGTATTTATTTTTTATTCCCTTAATGTGAATATGAACAAAATGAAACTAATGCACATACAATCAATCAATATTTAACAAAAACGAAGACTTTACGATAGTTCTTTTTCGAAGGAAAAAAAGACTTTTACAACACTTTATTTTGAACAAAGACTAATCGACTATAATCTAACTTTGACTATGGATTGATAATGACAAAGAAAACATTTAAGAAACAGTAATCAACCAAGTCAAAGTAGGGCTAGCAAAGGAGATAAAAACTTGTTTTTTGAGACATGACATTCATTGATCAATAAGAAAGCAATCAAACAAAGGAAATTTGGCAAAAAACTCAATCCAAAGGTGGGAAACTGACCCTAGAAGGATCAGCGCAGCCCTGAATGGGAGAAAGTACACTTCAGAGCACTGTCTCTAGGCCAAGGGTGCTCTGCAACGCACTATGTCCCTCACAGCCCTGCGCTAATGACAGTGAGCCATTTCAAGAGGCAATTTTACACATTTTTTGACCAAAATTCAATGCAAAAGAGCTTAAATACAATCAATGAACACAAGTAGGGTCTACAAGAGTGTCCTAGGAAGTGGATAGGCTACTAGGAAGGATGATTTTTCCCCAGTGGAGTCGCCAATTTGTTTTGGAGAATTTGGTATCTAGGATAAATATTAATTCCCTAGATAAGTAGCCATATCTAGAACAATTGTTTGAAGCACTTTAGCCTTTTCCTATAAGCAATAGATAAGACAAAGAAGATGAGAATACCTACTTGTAGTTCTGCTTTCCTCTTGTCTCCTTTGTATCAATCCTATTGCTCCTTCCCGTACTTAACACACTTGACAAGTACCTGTAAACATCAACATAAGACAAAGAACCGATCAAAGCAAAAGATATACTGAATTCACACATATAAGCATCATATAACAAGATAGTCATATGGGAAAAAGGTTCAAATACTTTATTGAATAGAAGAAGGAATTACAACCATCAAGTCTGATTCGAAGTCACTCCTCTAGCTTGGATCCCATCCACATCACATCAAAATCATGACAAACTTGTAGCATAATAATACTTGTCTCAAAGTTAATTCTCATAGAAACATTATCTCCTTACAATTCAACATAGTCCAGCCCTTGATCACTTAGATGAGTGCTCAATTTATAGGAAGATGAAGGAGGTTATGTCATAAATGGAGGTATTGAATGGCCTTCCATACTTAGAATTAGTTCCATGGAGGAAGGGATGAGAGGATAGGATGCATCTTAACTCATTCCTCATCCATTTTCAAGCTCATAGGAGTTGATAAGTGAGGGAAACTTCTAGATGACTCCAAGAGATAAGAATATTTCCCAAACCCTATGTGAATTTCTCTCAATCTCACCCAACGCAGGTGAAAGAGGGCCTAGGTGCTCTGCAGAGCACCCTGGCATGGACTCAACTGCTCTGCAACGCACCCTTACATGGGTCTACCTGCACTGGTCCCTTTAGAGGTCATTTCAAGATGTCTTCAAGTCATGAAACTATCTGGGAAGGAGGAATTCAAAAGGGTGACTTGTTTAGGGCACGTAGCAAATGAAATTAGGGTTTGATTAGCCTTAAAACACTGATCTAGATGATTGGAGTGATTGCCCAAATGGATCTGTAACAGATGGTAGTCATGGCATAAGTCCAATTGTGGCCCAAAAGTAGATTATAGTCGAGTTTTCGATCCACGACTTTAATGTCCACCGTTACCATTTTCCCACTCAAAGTGATGGGGTAGTCAGAAAGGTAACCTTTTGGGATGAATGTATGGCCATCGAATTCTTTAAGGAAATTCAACGACAGAGAGAGGGTTGGAGAACCCAAGGCGAGCCAACATGAAGTAGACATGATGCAGGTTGAAGCGCCTTCGTCAATGACAGTTCTATGTACACCTTGTCCTTTCGAAAAAATTTGCACCTGAAATGCAAGCTGGTGGGAAAGGGGAGGTTTACATTTATCCATGTTGAATATTTCTAGCATGGAATCCTAAGGGTCAACCACACCAATAGCCAAAAGAAAATATTTCCTTTGTGTTGGACAAGTTTGCAATACTTCGAGTGCGAAATAGCTAACGGTGCTTGCGCCAAGTCTTCTACAATATTGTAGTTTTGGGCAGCATGTGTAGATGTATTATGTGTTGTGCAACGAAGTGCCCCTTTTGGGGGGCGAATTACAAGATCAGCAACTGGCCTTTCAATATGAAGATCGTTGGGCAGCGGTGGGTTTGAACTCAAGGTAGCATCCTGAAAATAGGCGACTGAAGCTCCATAATTTTTGGCTCTCGTTTGAAGATCAACCATTTCAAAGGTGTAAACATTCAACGATCCTTCACCAGCGAAAGGATGACGTGAACCACCATTTCCCCCTTGCAAGGGTTGAGGGGGGTTCACAATAAGATGTTGTTGCTACTGAGTAGGGAAAGGGTTGTGAAGGACCGCGGGGTTCTATCCATCTCCTTTTGTGCAAGAAGATTTATGCATTCTTGGAGACGTGGATGATGAGTCTCGGTATTGCAACAAGAACGCTGCAACTCCTAAGGCTACCAACTTTAATTATCAACCCAGAGTTTGTGCCAACTCAAGAGGTATTAGCACTATATATGCAACATACAATGTTTCCTTCCTTCTTGTAATGATGTAATGGAATGCATGTAATGAAATCAAATCCTAAACTAATTGCAGAAAATGAAATACTCGAAATGGAAACCTTAACCTATTGCAAGAAAGAAAATACAAGGAAAGAAACCTATTCTAATTTCATAAAGTAAAGATCATGAACTAAATGTCAACCATTACATTTCAAAGAGTTTAGATCCATTAACAGAGTTCATTGGATGTGACAATCATCATTGTATTATCTATTTAATAAATTTGTCCATTAGCCCAAATCACTGAAATGTTTTGCATGGGTAAAGAGGCAAGTCCTAAGTGGTCTTTAGTCTTCCCTAATCATTGATTTAGATCCTAGGGGTCATGATTCAACCCTAAGGGACAAAACCAATATTTTTGAGCAAATTTGGGCAAGTATATACACGTTGGAAGAGTACTACAGGAAACAACAGATTTACTACAGGAAACTATAATTCACTAAATGACCAAGAAAATCAAATCCTGATTATATGGGAAAAAAATTGTTATTTAATAGGATGTCTTAGGTCTCCATTCCAAGTGGAATAACTCAAAAATACCTCTTTTAACTCCATGCTAAAAAATAGCAGAAAATTACTATTCTAAAAATCTAGAAATTCGAAAACTAGTGAGCTAGTAAATCTATGAAATGCCTAACCTAATCAAGTGAAAATGCAATGGAGTAATTTTTTTATTAACTCGAATGTTCTTTTGATCTAATGCAAGTGGAATCAACTCGATTAAAGCTTGTTAGAATGCTCTAAAAAATAGCAGAAATTTATTGTTATTTGCCACAAGGGACTTCCAGAAATCTAGATTTGGGAATAAGCAAACTAATCCAAGTAGCTCAATGATTACTATGACCTTCCAAAGTTGTTCCAAGGATGAAATGATGTTTTTGATCCTACAAAAGAACTTACTTCAACCATTTAACCCAATCCTACAACAAGAAATCATCAATACTAAATGCAGAAATAGAAAAAAACAAGAACAATAGGTGCATGTAAATAAGAAGTGAAAGGAAGAAAAGTAAATTATACAAAAGGGCTATGAGGCTCTTGGGATGGCCAAGGCCAAGGAAACTCATATTCCTATGAAGGAGACCAATATTTAGAAGTTGAACATGGTATCAATCTTCATTATTTCCATCAATACAATTACATCCCTACAATAAATGACAGTGGAGCTGCAAAAATACAAGTTCTCTCCACAAGAAGACTAAGAAAAATCAACCCCTAGAGGCAAATTCGACTTGGTACTTATACAAAATGATTATGAAGCATTCCCCATGAAAGGAGGAAGCTTTCCCCACCAAAATCCCTTAATTAATGGATATGATTCCCAATACTAGGAATCTGCATTAAATGACAGGGAACACATTTCTAGATTTTCTCAATCATTGGAGCTCCAGAATTTGTGCAATTATTTCAGAATATCTTCTTGATTTATTATTTAGTATTGATCCTCCTGTAGTATGGAGAAAGACCCTAAATTAGCTCCTCCTCCAAATCTTCATAATCTGCCCAATATTCTCACAACATTTCACAAAAATAAATAATATTAGGCACAAATATGCAATTATCCATAAACCTTCCTAATGAATATATTAAAGTTAAAAATAAATTATCTAATGCAAAAAGAGAGGTTTAATGTGTTGAAGGATGGTCAAATGGACCTTAATTTGTGTCTAATTTAGAGGCCCATCATACCCCTGCTGAAAGTGTTGCTCATCCTCTGAGAAACTTAGTGACCTTATTATGCCTCATTCATGGCCCTAGTGGCCTCTCTCTTGTGCATTCCATGATCCTTTCTCTTAAGAATCTTGGTTGTAAGTTCTGCAAGGACAAACAAAAAAATGTAGTTGTTCTTTTCATGATTGTTTAACAATTTTTCAAGAAAAAAAACATAACTTTCCTCTTTGCATGTGAATTTTGTTGGCTTGTAGATCCATTTCATTCATATCCTCTCCCTTGAAACCTTCATTCCATTTTCACTTATGTTTCCAAAACTGTTTGTGCATAGAAAAAATCACAGTGTTTCTTGAGACCATTAGCATGCCTTCTTCCCCTTATTCAAGATGGGTTCTTGAATATTTTTCAGTTTGGCAAGGTCTTCCACATCCTTTTCCAACCTCTTGCTAATTTTTCCCACCATTTGGACACCTTTGAAACCTTCAAAACACCTTTAGATGATAACTACAACATCCTATAGTAATTCCTGTAGTAGCTACAGGAAACCCTGTAGCAGCGTCTAGTAACTACAAGAAACCATGTAGCAGCTAGTTTAAACCTATTTTGAGCAGAAATGATAGTATGAGCCTAAGGTAGGCCCTCGACTTGACTTCCATGCTTTTCTCCCCTTTCTATAACATCTTTTCATCCTTGGAAGAAAGCTAGAAAGAGATTAGATACCTCCTGGAAAACCTATTTTCATCACTGCAGATTGAGTTCTATTTTGATGGTGAATGCCTTCTTGCCTTTTGTTTCCTTCTTCTTCTCTTTTGTGGCCTAGATGATTTCCTAATGGCCTTAGAGTTCTCTGTTTTGATTAGGTCTCTCTTAGGCACTGCCATTTTGTTTTTAGCACAATTTGTTCCTTTCCTCCTTCTTGTAGCAGCATTCTACCTTCCTGTAGCAGTCATTCCTCCTCTTTTAGGTTCTTCTAATTGTATGGGAGTGATGAAAAATGATGTAGAGGGTTTTGAGGATGATGCTAGGGCTCAGAGGGAGTAGTGTAGGTTTTTGAAAATGGAGAGGATGTGCTCTGTGTGTTTTTTCAAGAAATTTTCAGGGTGAGACAGAGTGTAGGGTTTGTTCTTGAAAAATATTAATTTTTTTCTTATGAAATGGGATGGATGAATGATGGATAGATAGTGGATATGAAGTGGATGGAGGGCTTGGAGTGTTGTGGTGACTTGGCCTTTGCAGAAATTTCTTCTTTTAATTGTTGTCCCCATTCCTCAAAATCATCACCCTTCATAATTTGGCTTTTCCACATTGCATGAGTGGAGTGAGTTGCAATTAACTATTTGAAGGTAGTCGAGACTGCTGGCCCATACTTAGCTCATTAAACCTCATCCCTCTTGCATTGAAAACAAATTTCTAACTATAGTATGCTCAAGAGAAGAGGTCAAGAATATTTCATACCTGTACCTACTTGATGGTTGTTGGAGAGACATGCATGTTGCTGCTGAGTTGATGATCGATCCATGGTCCTCTGGAGGTGATAATTTCCTTTGTTTTCTTCTACACAGGTCTTCATAGCTTGGTGATTCTAAACCTTTATCTTCCAGTTACCATGAGCAAGTTATCTTAGTCAAATTCGGCCTTCTTGGAGTGTTGGGCTTAGCCATGGGTGATTTTCACCTTCCCTATACCTTATTCCACCATTAGACACCTTTCCCACACTTTATTTCACCTTTCGTACCTTCCTATAGCTTTCAACCTGTTTCCTGTAGTAAACTAGGACATCTTGTAGTACTACAGGAAACCCTATAGTAGTTTCTTTAGACCCATATCTCCCAAATGGCATACGGGATTGGCCTGAAATTCTCTAAGCATATTTCCATCATCCATATGCACCTCCCCATAAAAAAAATTGTCCAATGGAGGCATGAACCTCGAGAAAAATTAAAAAGGGCTAAAGTTGATGGAGGTCAATTTATTGGAAACCGTGCACTGGAATTTGTTGAAATTTCTTTGGCATGTTACCATTGGCCATATGCATCTCCCAATGAAACATCTTTGTAAATGGATGCACAAATATCGAGAAATTCAAAAATCGTTTTAGGTGATGGAGATCGATTTCTTGGAAAATGTGCACTAGAATTTGTTGAAATTTCCTGGGCATGTTACCATCAACCATATGCATATCCCCATGAAACAACTTTGAAAATGGATGTACGGTTTTCAAGATATGACAAAATTAATTATTTCTCTATGTATTTCTATTTCCTATAGTAATTAAAGGATTTCGTGTGGTATTTTAGGACAACAAGGAAAATTAGTGCTAAACATTTGGGAATGATGAGTGGATGGTGGAAATAGATGAGGTGATGGATTGGCATGGCCTTGGTCCTATTGGAGAATTTGAGCAAAGGAGGAGAAAGTTAAAATTTGACTTCTTTTGACTAGGCTTGTGTTCAACTTTTCTTTTGGTGGCTAACTTGTTTTTGTTGCTTACAGAGGTTGCATCTGCATTCATGAGAGAGAGATACATGGAGAAAATACTTTTATTTTTTCTTATTTTTTTTCTTCTAGGCCTACTAGCCGCCTCAATGAGGTTTTCAACTAGTAGATCTGCCTAGGCACCTCAAAGGAGGTTTTCACCTAGGATCTTTTCTTTTTCTCATTTTTTCTCTTTTTTCCAACCCATTGACTGCCTCATGGGGGTTTTCAATCAATGAGCCAATCTCATGCGCCTCAAAAGAGGTTTTCACCTCAGATTTTATTTTTTCTCTTATTTTTCATTTTTTTATTTCTTTTCCTTTCCTACTCTACTTGAAAAAACAAAATCATTTTCAAGTGTAGGAATACTTCTAATGAAGCCCTATGCCCATCAAGATGGCAGATAAAGTGATGTGTAGGCTTGAAATATATGCTTTGACATGTACTTGGATTTCAGACACCAATTGCTTTGACTTTGACAATATCAAACATAGATGAAGAAGAGACTGTTGTTGCAACGTAATGATTGTCTGGAACCATATTTCAATATAGTTGTGATTCCCTTGGTCCACTTGCTGATTCAGATCATCTCAGATGTCTTCTTCTTCCATGAAATTCAAATATTCCTCTTTTTGTAGATTATTCTCTTGAACACATGGAGGATCTAATGGTAAACATGAGGGCACTTTCCCAATCTATGATTCTGATGTCTGCTCTTCGTCAAGTGCATCCCATGATTCATTGGTCTTCTCATTTTAATCTTCTTTTTCTGCATCTTGTCCTTCAATGATATCAAGAGAACCTTGTTTTTGTGATACTCTTCCTGAGCTAAGATGAATACCATTTAGATCAAGAGGAGACGTTTAGAAGTGTTGTACCTCAACATTGTAAGTGGGTTGAGCTACTTCATTGTGTGGGTTCAAAAATGGTGGTACAAGTAGTTGAGTGGGAGTGGATATTTGGGATGTATGTGGTTGGGGTTGTGGTTTTCATGGAGGTGAATGGTAGGGATAACATGGAGTTGGGTATGGAGGATATTGAGGAAAATATTCAGGATATTGTGGATGACTCCTATAAGTTCATTTCCAACCTTGTTGCCAAGATTGTTTTTGGCGTTGATATGGCCAAGGTTGCCAAGGAAAGGGTGTGTTCCAATTACTTTGAGATGGATGTGCATAATCTTGAAATTTTGAATTAGGCTCTAACATCATATCAGGTTAAATAGGCTCCCATGTTCCTCCTGGAGCTACATAACATAGCTGCATTGGAAATTGAATTGCTCCATTGTCCTCTTGCTAAACTTCCTTCGACCTTGGTAATGAGGGGAAATATTTAACATCATATGATTCTACATGGAAAACACAAATATCCTCATCTTCTTTTTGCTCATTTTGTATTCTTAACATTTCTACTTGTTAACTTATATTTCTACGAATTTCTGTTTTAAAGTTATCAAACAAGTTTCCAAGTTTAGCTCGACTTACCAATCTTGATGCTGATTGACTTACTCTTACCCTTCTGCTTGATATGTGTTTGCATGTTTCACAAATTTCTTCGAATGATAATTTGTATACATCACCTTTACTCATTAGATCAAGGAGATCAATCCATTCATCCCTAATTGTTCTAAGTAAGAGGGTTTTTAGTGTGTCAGATCCTAAATTATGTGATTTTTCCTCTTAACATTATACATGAACCTCTCTATTAGATCCTTAAGGCTCTCATCTTCTTTTTGATTCATTCTAAATATTTCTTCTTTAAGATCATGATCTTTATATTTTTCTAGAAATATATTTTTCATATCATTCCATGATCTTATTGAATTAGTCCCTAAACTCATGAACCATTTAAGAGCTTTATCCTTCAATGTCACCAGAAACAATCTCAATTTTTGAGTGTTTAATAAGTAACCATAAGATCTACAAACAATTTCAAATTCAAAGAGAAAGGTTTCCGGATCCTCTGACCTCATACCATGGAAGTTTGGAAGAAAATATGGAGGGATGTTCTTCATATGCACACTGATCTCAGTATCTTGAATGGGAAATCCAATAGGATCTTCTTCATTGTCATCATCTCCATCCATTTCTTCTATCTTCTATGCCATATCTTCTTCTTCTACTTGAAAAAGTGGATGGTGGTGTGGCTCTTACTGCACCATGTGATCAGATGGGGGCATTGGTGTTGGAGAAGTATTTTTATTTTTATTTTTTTGAATAAGAATGCCAATGCAATGCAATTTTATGTTTTTGAAATGAATATTCCTAGTGAAATTTTTTTGTTTATGCAGAAAGTAAAAGAAATGAATGAACTAGGGAAGAAAATAATGCATACTTTGACACCTCCCCGGCAACGGTGCCAAAAAGTGATGAGACTCGATATTGAACCAAGAATGCTGCAACTCACAAGGCTACCAACTTTAATTATCAACTTGGGGTTTGTACAAACTTAAGAGGTATCGGTACTATATGTGTAGCACACAATGTGTCCTTCCTTCATTTTCATGATGTAATGGAGTGCATGTAATGAAATCAAATCCTAAACTAATTGCAGAAAATGAAATGCTTGAAATGGAAACTTTAACCTATTGCATGAAAGAAAATACAAGGAAAGAAACACATTCTAATTTAATAAAGTAAAGATCATGAACTAAATTTCAAGCATTACATTTCAAAGAGTTTAGGTCCATTAACTAAGTTCATTGGATGTGGCAATCATCATTGTATTATCTATTTCATAAATCTGTCCATTAGCTCAAACCGTTGAAATGTTTTACATGGGTAAACAGACAAGTACTAAGTGGTCTTTAGTCTTCCCTAATCATTTATTTAGAGCCTATGGGTCATGATTCAACCCTAAGGGACCAAAACCAATATTTTTGAGCAAATATGGGCAATTACATACACGTTGGAAGAGTACTACAAGAAACAACAGATTTACTACAGGAAACTATAATTCACCGAATGACCAAGCAAATCAAATCCAAATTATATCAGACAAATTTTTGTATTGAATAGGATGTCCTAGATTTCCATTCCAAATGGAATCACTCAAAAATACCTCTGTTAACCCATACTAAAAATAGCATAAAATTACTAGTCTAAAATCTAGAAATTCGAGAACTACTGAGCTAGTAAATCTATCAAATGCCTAACCTAATCAAGTGCAAATGAAATGGGGTGATTTTTGTTATTAACAAGAATGTTTTTTTGATCTAATTCAATTGGAATCAACTCAATTAAATTTTGTTAGCATGCTCTAAAACATAGCAGAAATTTATTATTATTTACCACAAGGGACTTCCATAAATCTAGAATTGGGAATAAGCAAACTAATCCAAGTATATCAATGATTACTATGACCTTCCAAAATTGTTCCAAGGATTAAATGATGATTTTGATCCTGCAAAAGAACTTAATTCAATCATTTAACCCAATCCTACAACAAAAAATATCAATACTAAATGTAGAAATAGAAAAAACAAGAACAAGAGATGCATGTGAATAAGAAGTGAAAGGAAGAAACTTAAATGATACAAAAGGGCTCTAAGGCTCCTGGGATGGCCAAGATCAAGGAAAATCAGATTCATATGAAGGATACCAAGATTTAGAAGCTGAACATGGCACCAATCTTTATTATTTCCATCAATACAATTACATCCCTGCAAGAAACGCCAATGGAGCTGCAAAAATATGAGTTCTCTCCACAAGAAGACTAAGAAAAATCAACCCCTAGAGGAAAATTCGACTTGGTACTTATAAAAAATTATTAGGAAGCATTCCTCATGAAAGGAGGAAGATTTCCCCACCAAAATCTCTTAATTAGTGGATCTGTCTAACAATATTAAGAATCTGCATTAAATAACAAGGAACACATTCCTAGATTTTCTCAATCATTGGAGCTCCAGAATCTGTGCAATTATTTCATAATATTTTCTTGATTTATTATTTAATATTGATCCTCTTGTAGTAGGGAACAAGTCCCTAAATTATCGCTTCCTCCAAATCTTCAAAATCTACCCAATATTCTCACAATATTCCACAAAAATAAATAATATTAGGCACAAATATGCAATTATCCATAAACCTTCCTAGTGAAAATATTAAAGTTAAAAATACATTATATAATGCAAAAAGAAAGATTTAATGTGTTGAAGGATGGCCATATGATCCTTAATTTATTTTTAATTTAGTGTAGAAAATCTATGATAGGTTAACCCGATAATGCAATATAAATCAAAGCAGAATACTATAACCTACTTCTACTATCAATTTGCGGAAGCTTAAAGATCGAGCTGAAAAATATAACCAGAAGAAGAATAACCAATGGCACAATACACATGAAAATACTTTGGGGAAAGCCTCAGCTAAAAACCCCACACTACTATATTATCATACATGATGGAAATACATAGGAATTATACAAAGCCTTAACTCTCATAGCTACCCAGCACTCAGTACAATCCTCACAGATGCTCACAGGAAATCTTGGCCTCTCTCCCGCCTTCCTCTCTGCCCTCTAAGCTCCTATTTCCTTACGTTGTTCCTTGTGGATGATTTGCCTCTTACCAAGTGGAAAACCAATCCTTCAAAACTGCACAATCCTCAAGGATAAATCCTTGAGTGCATGCATGATTCTTCTCCATGAGAAAACACATGCAACTGATAGTATTGTCCTTTAACATTAGTCTCAGCTGGATATTTCTCAAAATAGACATGCATGAGCTTCTGATGAGGGAATCTTCAATTAACTAGAGTAGCACTAGTTGAGTGCATTAATGCATCAACTGACTGTTAACTCACTATTAGTTCCTCAAATAGTTTGGAACTAATATAACTGGACTTAACTCAATAAACTGAGTTAACTAATTACAACTCAAATATAACTCAATCTTATCTCCTTAATTTAAGGGATAACTCTTGCATGACTTTAGAAATACTTCTAACTTGAATTTCTCCAACTAATTAATTTAAAATAAATTAATTAATTATTTCCAAGTAGCTGTGAAGAAAAAATTCGATTTTAATTCACAATTTAATTCAAGGACAAATTAAATTGGAATATTCTTGTTTCCATATTTCAACACTCCCTCTCAACAAGAAATGGATTATCTACCACCCTGATCCTGTCTCTATGGAACTCGAATTTACACTTTGACAATGCCTTTGTCAAAATGTCAGCATCTTGCTCCTCTGTCAAAATATATTGCAGCAACATGATCCTCCTCACTACACAGTCTCTGAGATGATGATACCGGATGTCGATGTTCTTGGACCTATCATGAAATACTGGATTCTCAGATAGTTTGATACAACTCTGATTATCAAAATAGATCACAGTTGGATCCATCCTCTGATCAAACAAACCAACTAGGATTTTCTGCATCCAGATGGCCTCACATGCTACCTGACTTGTAGCCATGTATTCTGCCTCTGCTGAGCTGAGTGCAACCGACCTCTGTTTCCTGCTGTACCAAGAAACTGCCGCTGACCCAAGGTTGAAAATCCCTCCTGATGTGCTCTTCCGATCTAATGGACTCCCTGCTCAATCTGCATCAGTGAAGCCCTATAGCTTCACACCCTCTGTCTGTCTGTACCATAATCCATACTGAGATGTGCCTCTGAGATATATCAATACATTCTTTGTCGCCTTCTAAAACATCTTGGTAGGCTGAACCATCGCTTGACTCAGTTGGTTCACCGCATAGCACAAATCTGGTTGTGTGTTCACTAAGTACATCAATGAAGCCACAAGCTATCTGTACACAGTAGCCTCTACCACTTCTCTTGAAGTAGCAACCACCTTCCTCCAGTTACCTGCTAGAGGAGTCTGCATGGGCTTGCACTTCTCCATGTGGAATATCCTGAGTATCTCGTTGGCATACTTGCCCTAAGACACAAACAACTCCCCATCCTTCTCCCACACTTCCATGCCAAAGAAGTAATGCATGAGACCCATGTCTTTCATCTTGAATTCTCTTGCAAGGTCCTCCTTGCAAGACACGATCAATTGATCATCACCAGTCAATATGATATCATCAACATAAAGTACGATGATCAACAGCTTACCTTTCACCACGATGTAGTACAGGTTCGCATTTGCTTCACTCTTTGTGAATCCCAACCCAATGAAGTAGTTGTCTATCCTGGTGTACCAAGTACAAGGTGCTTGCTTCAGCCTGTACAATTCTCCCTTGAGTCGTCACACATGCGACTCACGATCGAAGGTCTCAAAACCTTCTGGCTTCTCTATGTACACCTATTCCTCAATCTAGCCATTAAGGAATGCATTATTCACATCCATCTGATGGATCTTCCAACCCATTTGTGCTGATAGTGCCAACATAGATTTTATAGATGAGTACCTTGCGACAGGAGCAAAAGTCTCATCATAGTCAATCCCCTCAACCTGTGAAAATCCATGGGCAACAAATCTTTCCTTATGCTTCTCCACATTACCATCAGCAACTTGCTTTACCTTGTAAATCCAATGGGAACTCACAACTAACTTGTTCTTCGATCTTGGAACCATGTCCCAAACACTGTTACGAACTATGGAGTCATACTCCTCCACCATAGCATCAACCCAAATCGACTGTTGCACTACTTCCTCAAAGGAAGATGGCTCAGTCTCAACACATTCCCCAGCAAGGGCCATGTATCCATTGTACCTCTCAGGTGACCTCCTCTGTCTATGCTGAGAAGATGGTGCTCCCACATTCTCTCTCGCATCCTCCAACAATATGTCAGCTTCTCTTGTGTGCTTCCATCCATCTCTGGAAGACTCTGCTTGAGTGGATGTCTCCACTCCTGGAACCTTTGCATGCAGCTGCTTCGCATCAGTCTAAGGGTCCTCCTCATTAGGAACTAATAGTTCCTCCACAACCTGTAGTTGGAGCTCCCTCTCAAGGGAAACTCACATGGCCTTCTGCTCATCAAACTTGAGATCTCTACGAATCACTATCCTCTGACTGGTAGGAAATTACACCCGATAGTTGTGAGATATACAAGTGTACCCTACAAATATCCCCAACTCTATTGTCGGCTCAAGCTTCTTCCATGCATCCTTTATCACATGGCAATATACCGATGAGCCAAAGATCCTGAAGTGACCCACATCTGGTCTCTTACTGGATAAATCTTCCTCTGGTGTCTTCATACCAAGTATGCGATGCAGGCTTCTATTCTGCACATAGATTTCTATGTTGCATGCCTCATCCCACAAGTAAAGTGGTAGGCTTTGGTCATGCAACATTGCCCGTGTTGCTGCTACAATAGTTTTGTTCTTCCTCTCGGCCACCCCATTCTACTATGGGTTATGAGGTGTCGTCAACTCTCGTTTAATTCCTTCTGTTGCATAGAAGTCCTTAAACTCTTGAGAGACATATTCTCCACCATTGTCACTTCTCAAGGCCTTTATCTTATTCCCTGACTCTTTCTTGACCAAAGATTTGAACTCACAAAAATTTGTGAAAGTTTGGTCCTTCTTTTGCATGAAATAAATCTAGCATTTACGAGAATAGTCATCAATGAAAATCACATATTACCTTTGCTTCACTATGGATGTCGTCGAGAATGGTCTACACAAATCAGTATGAACTCACTCTAAGATAGCCTTTGCTTGACTGTCTATCATGAAAGGAAGACTTGGTGTACTTTCCCAAGGCACAACCTTTGCATGTGTCAACTTGCTCAATTTTACCTTTGGGAAGTCCTGTAGATATCTATTGCATTATCTTCAAAGCCCGATGATGCAAATGGCCCAACCGCCTGTGCCACAACTCGTCAATGTCTTGGCTTTGCACCAATTCTACTTTCATACTCAATGTTGCACAATCATCTACCTCTAGTTTATAGAGATTCTTCACCCAAACCCCTATCCTCTTGGTCTGACTCGTGTCTATGTGTCTTAGGAACGCCTTTCCTTTACTGAAGACAACATCGTAGCCTTTGTCCTCCAACATCACGACCGATACCAAGTTCTTCTTCAATCCAAGTACATACATCACATCTATCAAGGTGAGAGGAGCTCCATACTCCCTCTGAAAAGCAACCATGCCCACTCCTAAAACATTATACCTTCCGTCGTCACCCATATCTATGCGCATCTTAAGGTCTTTCTCCTCCAAGGCACTGAATAAATTTTTATCACCGGTCATGTGGAATGAGGCTCCACTGTCAAGATACCATATGCAACCCATCATCGCTGACACCATGTATGCGATGAGGATAAAGTACATTTTGAACTGAAAGGATAATGCCTCACCTTCTGATCCTTTCGAGGATCCCTTCTTGGACTTCTTCGATGAGCAATTAGTCGCATAATGTCCCATCTCGTGACAATTAAAGCATATTAATTTAGACATGTCACTGTTCTTCCCTCCATGAGAAGAATTAAATTTGAAATGGGAAGCCTTCCCCTTCCCTTTCCTTGCCTTACTTGCTGTTATGGCCTAAATCTACCTCAGGCTCAGAAAGGCAGGTCTAGGGTAACATCAAATCACGCTTAACCTAGTAGCTAGCCCTACCAGGTCAGGAGAGGGCTCTCTCCTTGTCAATCTCAGGAAAATATAAAAAATGAGGCTTGAGATGACTGATGTAAAGACTAATTTTAGGCTAAGTATATGCTTAGAGTATTTTGATTGAGTTTAATGGTTGATTGCAGGATCAAAAGTGAAAGGCAGTTTTGGGTCCGGGGAATAGACTCAGTCTTGCAGAGGTTTCTGTGGTGCGAGGTAGGAAATTGCTTTAGTACTCTGAATTAAGTGAAATGGAGAGTCTTAAGACTGGTGAGGAGTTTGAGAAGGCACGGAAGTGTCATGAGTCCTCTTCAAACAGTCAAAAACATGTACAACCAAATAAACACTAAGGTAAAGCACTATACATCAATGATTTCTACCTTTGTACTTGATTCATTTAGTTAAGCTGAAAAGAGAGATGATGGCGCAAATAAACACATGTAAACTTGAATCACAAAAGGAAAAAAAATACTAAATCACCTGCCACAAGAATCCCACAAAGTGCTGCAAACCCTGATCTATTTCCTTGCCAAACTGCAGAGATGAATGTACAATAATGCTCAAAACATTCACAAGAGTCCAACCTTTACAAATGACTGAAAAAGTACTACATATAGGCAAAAAACCACCGATGCTAGCCTTTGGGGGTCGAATTCATGAGTTTAGGAGCTGTTTCAACAAGATCTAAACTAAGAACTGAAAAATAGGTAGTAGAACAGCTTGCCTCTAAAACTAGGAAACTGATTCATTCATTTCAAAACCACCTATACATGATGTATCTACCTCCTTGAGTCAATTTTCATCATTTTTACATCAAAATAAATCAATTTACATCATGAGTTTGACCATGAGAGAGAAAAAGTCAAACTAAGAAAAAAAAAAAACAACAACAACAACAACAAAAACAAAAACAAAAACAAAACAAAACAAAAACAAACAAAAAAAAAACAAAAAAAACAAACCAACAAACAAACAAAACAAACAAACAAACAAAACAAAAAAAAAAACAAAAACAAAAACAAAAAAAAAAAAAACAAAAACAAACAAACAAACAAAAAAACAAAAACAAAAACAAAACAAAAAACAAAAAACAAAAAACAAAAACAAAAACAAAAACAAACAAACAAACAAAACAAAAACAAAAACAAAAAACAAAAACAAAAACAAAAAAAAAAACAAAAAAACAAAAAAAAACAAAAAAAAACAAAAAACAAAAACAAAACAAAAAAAAAAACAAAAAAACAAAAAAAAAAAAAAAACAAAAACAAAAAAACACAACAACAACAACAACAAGGCGAAATACAGAGTTTTTGAGCAAAATTGGCATTATTTCATCCTATGCGTAGCCACTTTTTCTGTGCATAGCGCTTTTTCCTAGCTGATTTTGGAGGCCTTCCCCTTCACCAAATTTTCTCCAAGTGGGCTTGTTGGAAAGGTCTATCTATATACTTTCTAGGACAAGTGTAATTTTTGAATTTTGTGTCCATTTTCCCCTCCAAAAATCAGTTCTCCCAACACTGCTTCCTGTGTGGCCAAAAAGTGGCAGAGAGGGCATTTTTGAGGTGTTTTTGGCCCTTTTGGAGGCCCAAAACTTGTCAAAACTTCCTAGTAATTTCTGGGTATGCATAATTTTTCATGAGGAATCCAAAAATGTAAAGTTTTCCTCCAAAGGAGGTCCCTATCAAAAGCGAGTGCCAAGTGGTGGTATGCACCTATAAGAAAAACCTGTTTTTTCTATGAAAAATTCAAAATTGTCAAAAAGTTTGCCAAATTTCTTGAAATTTGGCATGATTGATCTGCATCAAGTACTATGTTGGGCCAATGAAGCTTCAGCCAATATCTTGAGCTTATCTTTCTCTTTCTTTCTCCTCAAAGTTTTCCTCAACTTGGCTTTTAGGCTCCTTATCCTTGCTTTGCAAATCTTGTTTCATGCCAAATAGTGATAAGCCATATGCCGCAACATATTTTTCTCCTTGTTGGCTTTCTCAAACAGCTTCTCCAAGTACATATTTACGCTCTATAGCCAATATTCCCGATCAGCATCAATCTCTTACTCAAGCGGTGTCAATTTGACTTTCCTCCTCTTTGCTACTTGCCTGTTTTCCCTCATGTTTTGCAGCTCCATGATAGTCTGCTTATCCTCCAACTGCTTGTTTCATTGCTCAAAGTAATTTATGATCCACTTAGCTCTTTCAATGTTAGAGATAAGTCATGAATGTCAGCTTCTTGTTCTTTGATGATCTCCTTGAGTTTTGAGCTTTGGAAGCCCAAATCAGTATCCTCATCCTGAATCAAAATGAACTCTCTCTCCTGACCTTCAGAAGGCCCTTCATCATGCAATGGTTGTTTCCCTTTGTCCTGTACCTGCTTTGCTGAAGAAGGCAAAGCCTCTTTCACCCTGGGTGAAGATAGCATTTGCCTATGGTCTGATGAAAGAAACGAGACCCCTTCCACCCCAGGTGGAGATAGTACTCGTTTTGCAGCTGCAAATAATCACCTTGTGCCCTTTCCATAAGTGATAAATACTAGCACACCTGTAGTTTGAGTCTCATGAACTTCTTGTTGATTTCAAGGCCCTCTTGCCTCTTGAAATGCTGATGAGGTCACTTGAGGGCTTTTAAAAACCTCATGTGAAATGAAAGCATCCCATGAAACATTCAACAAGCTCAGTTGTTGCAAAACAACAATCTTGATCAATGCAAAGTGATGAATGTTGTTGTACTGTTGATGAGGAGGTTTTCTTTGCACAAATGTGGTCGTTTTCTCAATATTTCTGCATATGAAATATGGGAGGTTTATCATCCTCACTCTAGTGAAATGCATCAATAATCTAACATGATAAGTGTACAAGCAAGAAAATCTCCCTTCACAGCTGAAGTATTTGATAATGAGCTTCATGAGTGGAGCATAAGTGTCCTGTAGGTATCTGAAAGGAAAGACCCTACTGATTTGCTTTTGATAACTAGCCTTGATATAAGGCTCATAATGCTCTTTGTCCACAAGTTGTCCTTTGTTCCACTATTCACCCACATTAGGAATACCTGTTGCTTCAGCTATAGTTTCAGGTGTCAAAGTGAAGGTAACACCTGCTAAATTGACCTGGCCATTGTGAAGATGGAGAACAAATAGTCTAGCAAGCTCATGGTGGTATTTCACCCTTTCCACCATCTCACAAAATTGGTAGCAAGACTGATGTTTGAAACATGCTACTGCAAGAGGACAAGCCAATAATTCTGTGAGTGTAGTGGGCTCCTCCCGGATGTGTTTTCCTCCCTTATGTGGTTTTCTTGGTGCATGAATATCTTGGAAGGAATCACTCACAGTTTCCTCATCCCTTTCATAAGCTGAAATCTGTTTCCATATTTGCCACTGTATGGTGTAAAATGATGAGTATGAAGAGATTTTATATCAAGAATAGGTGACTGTTGTTTGATGAATGGGACTGATGAGTGGGACTGATGAATGAAGGATTTTGATGTTGGTTGTAGGGTTATTAGGGAGTGATAGGGTTTGGGAATGCGGATTAGGGTTTGGGGAATAGTGGGAATTAGGTGTTAGGGTTTTAGGGTTTTGGGGATAGGAGGGTAGGATGAGTGTGAATGAGAGAGGGAAAGGGAAATGAAATGAGTGAAATTTCAGTGGAGAGGAATGTGAAAATGATGCAGGGGAGTAAAACAGCAAGAATGAAAAATTACAAAACCCTATACAGTTTTTTTCAATACAATTGTGCAACAAATTAGGGTTTGATTTTTCACCTATCAAAACACCATCAAGGAGGACTAAATCTCTTACAATGGAAAAATGGGAGGTTCCACTTACTTGAGGAATGATGATTGCAAGATTTTGAAGCTTGAGCAAGTTGATTGGACAAAATTGTGGCTTGGCAGACTGGTGTGTCGCACCAACACCCAGGTGCGTCGCGCCAGTTCAAGTTTGTATGCAAATTCTGTGTTCGGTGCGCCGCGCCTATACCCAGGTGCGCCGCGCCAAGGAAGTTTCAAAGTTTTTTCTGCAATTTTTCTCCTTTCGCCTCAAAAACGCGATTTTGTCTTGTTCTCTCTCTCTTTGAGCAAAAATGAAGTCTTTAACACAAGAAACACTTTATATACCTTTTGACTTTATTTTTTTCATTTAGAAAACCCACTTTCTAAAGTTTGCTTTTCACTTTGTTCTTTAAAAACTCTGTTTTGCAGTTTGGCTCTCTTTTTGACATTTGATGGACTAATGCTTGGATTTTCTTGTCTCTTTTGCAGGAGCTGGAGTGCAGGAGTTTGGAAAGGTGACCTAGGGTTGCATTTATGAACTTATTACATATAGGAAAAATAAAATTACATGAAATTTTTATACATAGAACATAAAACTCTGTTTTTCCTCAAAACAGGGTTTTGAGGAAAAATCAATTACTGAGTATATCATTATTGAAATTTTTGATGCTAAGACCTTATTAGACCTCCTCATGTGCCTGTTGACCATTATTGAGCTTTTACAAGATTATGATGACAAACCCTAGACCTAATGAAACCTAAGACCCTAAAAATGGCTTTTGCAAATGTAAAGACAAAAGATGACTATAAATGTCCTGAACTTGTGAAAACTAGGCCAGCAACTAAAGACCATGAGGAAAAATTGATAATGAGCCACTACCATCAGATGATCCATGACCTAATGGAATGCAGCTGATCAGATGAGATACCTAAAATGCATGCAAAAAGAGAATTTTGATCACTGATGGAGGGATGAAGATACCGACACTAACACTTGCTAAGGCTAGATTTTCTTCATCATCATTCTTGGATGAAGAACCATCTCGTGTGCTCCTCCTAATCTCCTCCTGCATAAGATCCGACCACAGTCGTTCCCAATCTGGAAGTTTCTCCCTTCCATTCATAGAGTCCTTGTATCTATTCCAACTCTTTGGAAGGCCAAGGAGAGCGAGGCTCACCATATCATCATCGGCAGTAGTTATTCTCACATTGCCAAGCTCATCTCTGCAGGTGGTGAGCTTGCTCAAATATGTGGAAATAGTATCGCCCTTCTTCATCTTGATTCTTCCAAGCTTATCCTTGAGCGCCAATTTCCTTTGGTCGCTACTATTCTAGTAGAGGTCCTTCAATGTCTTCCACATTGAAAATGGAATATCCTTCCCATGGAGAATCGAGACAATATGGTCTTGAACTCCCTCAAGGATGATCCATCTCGCCTTCGCCACACACTTCTTCCACTCAGCCAACTCTTGTGCATTAGTTGAAGCTAGCTTTGGGATTTCTTAATCAATGAATTCCTTCAAGCCATTGTCTTCTAATACAGCCTCCATTCTCTCTTTCCATGCTATGTAATTCGAGCTACCTTCCAAGGCATACTCGAGTCTCAAGCCATAGAACGCCATTGGCCAACTTTGAAGTATGATATGAATTTGATTTTCACCTACAACCCTGAACTTCAAACTTCAACTTCTCTTCTCAGTATACTGTTCACAGCTCCGATACCATGTAAAGATTTCTACAAATCTAGCTCCGATACCATGTAGAATATCTGTGATAGGTTAACCCGATAATGCAATATAAATCAAAGCAGAAGACCATAACCTACTTCTACTATCAATATGCAGAAGCTTAAATATCAAGATTAACAATATAACCAGAAGAAGAATAATCAATGGCACAATATACATGAAAATACTTTGGGAAAAACCTCAGCTAAAAACTCCACACTATTGTATTATCATACATGGTGGAAATACATAGGAATTATACAAATCCTTAGCTCTCACAGCTAGTCAGCTCTTATTACAATCCTCACAGATGCTCACAGGCAATCTCGGCTTCTCTCTAGCCTTCCTCTCTACCCTCCAAGCTCCTATTTTCTTGTGTTGTTCCTTGTGGATGATTTGCCTCTTACCAAGTGGAAAACCAATCCTTCAAAATTGTGCAATCCTCAAGGACAAATCCTTGACTGCATGCATGAGTTTTCTCCAAGAGAAAACACATGAAACTAATAGTACATTGTCCTTGAACATTAATCTCAATGGGGTCTTTCTCAAAATAGACATGCATGAGTTTCTGATGAGGGAATCTTCAGTTAACTGGAGTAGCACTAGTTGAGTGCATTAATGCATCAACTGACTGTTAACTCACTATTAGTTCCTCCTAAGTTAACTAATTACAACTCAAACATAACTCAATCTTATCTCCTTAATTTAAGGGATAACTCTTGCATGACTTTAGAAAGACTTCTAACTTGAATTTATCCAACTAATTAATTTAAAATTAATTAATTAATTATTTCCAAGTAGTTGTTAAGACTAAATTTGATTTTAATTCACAATTAAATTCAAGGACAAATTAAATTGGAATATTCTTGTTGCCATATTTCAAAATTTAGAAGCCCATCAACAGACATCGATGTGTCATATGGTCTTCTACACAAATTTTACAAGGGAACTTGACATCTTGTCCTTTCCACTGTTAAGTGGTGCAATAACTTTCTGCTTTGGGTTGGATTTCTTGGTTGGTTACTCCTCAGGATGAGCGGTCTTTTTCTTATTCTTCTTATTCTTACCATTGTGTTTTTGTGTAGATTGCACAGATTTTATCGTAGCGGTAGGAAGATCAGTCGATTGGGTAGCAGGATCAAAATACAACTAGGTGATATGCCTCCTAAGTTGTTCTACAACAAACCCATAGGTAGAGCGGATAATACCATTAGCGTGTGCGTCAGGTTGCTGAGTAGTGGGAGCATTGTAAGTTTTGGGGGAATTGGGGATTATGTCGTATAATTTGCCAGACTGTGAATAAATCAAATCTAAGTGTTGGGCATGATGAGTGGAATGGTCTTTAGTGACCACACCACCTAAGGCAATGTCCTTGGCGATTTGGGGAAGAAGATATTTACAGAACCAATCTGCTAATAGATAATTTGGAATGGGATCTTGACTAGCCTCCACCTACGTCTCCATTCATGAATGTGATCGGAGATGTGGGTGGAGGTGTCTTGGCATAAGGTAGTAAGGAGTTCTGTCCCGGTTTCGTAGTGGATGGGTAGCTGAAAGTGCTTTAAAAATTCCATCGCCAAGGCGCCAAAGGTATTAACTGACGCGTGTGATAACTCAATGTACCACTTGTCGGCATTTCCAGTAAGGGTGCGGGGGAAAAGCCAAATTCGGATGCTATCATCCACCATGCAGTTTGTTATGCACCATAGATGAAAGGTGGTGACATTTGTACCCGGATCATCCCCTTGTTTTCCTTCAAACTTCAGGATGTTGGAAAGTATTTTGTATGGGATTGGGGGCCAGTGTAATTTATGGTAGATGGGGTCATTGGTCAGTTTGTACAGATCATGGATGTCGAGTGTTGCCAAAAAATGAAAAGTATTTGGTGCCCTCGAGTCTAAGCAGAGTGATTGTAGTGACCAATCCAGGGGTCTAGATTAGAATAAATTTAATGTCAACCAAGGTAAGTAAACTTAGAGGCACGTGTCTAAAATTTATAGACCTTAAAGGATCTCATCTACCAAGATAATTGTCTACTGTGACAGGCTACAGCACTCTTTTACAAGAGATTGAAATATGTTTCCTTTCACAATTTAAACACCTATATCCTCGAATTTAATTAGTTGTTCTAAAACAGAGTGTTACTAGTGTGAGTCTTCAATCCTCTTACAAGGATATAGTTCACAAAAACTCTTTCCAGCTAACACACTAAGCATTCATGAAAACAAAAAACTCTTTTAAGCATACTAAAACTCAAATTCATGAAAACAGAGTCCATAGAGATACTTTGAAATTCAATGTTCAATTAAACCTTTTACAAGGTCTTGTTCAATAATTTAGCAATTGAATTTTCAAGCTATCACCATGAATCATACAATAACACTCACCAGAACTTCTAATTGAATTAATAAACTCACAAACAAGGAAATAACATCAAACGCTATTCAGATCTGAAGGCTAAATCCTATGAAAATGAAATGACAGTGTACCAATCTTCACGTAGGGCCCTTCCACGCTTTGATGGCACACTTAGGAAACTTCAGGTGATGAAAATGTTAACACATAAACACTGCAATTGATGAAACGCTGCATGTGATTAAGTTCTGGAAAATTAATTACATACTAGAACAGAGTTCTGGAATACGCAGTCTTAAGTCTGCTCCCCTCTAACCTCTAGTTATTACCATTTACATCCAAACGTACATGCATTATCGCTTCAAATGTTTCTTCCTTTACAATCAAAAGGCTAGGTTCGTTTTTTTCTAATCCTAACTAATTTCTAAAACAAAATGAAATCAGTTTAGGTAACTTCAGATTTTTGTTGCTTTTACAACCAAAAAGGCTGGGTTTGACCAGCATTGACCATGTATTCAGGAGCTCCAGATTCGATGCTGAATAGATCTTTCACTATGTATGTACATCCTAGATCACGTCCTTATCCTCTGTTTCAATTTTCCTGCCATGCCACGTGTCACAACATAAGCCAATTACAGGAAGTCATGACATCCTGTAATTTTAGAAGTCATGTTTACTTATGTCTAGATCGAGAGATGATAAAGGTAGATTCATAAAAACCCCCCATCCAAAAACTAATTCACCACTAGGAGCAGACCCTTTAGGAAAAGTTGAACACACAACACCAGCTGGGAAAGTCACCATACAAAATTAGAGGATAAACAAAAATCAGGGAAAATACTCACACTCATTGAGAGACAAATTCTATTGGCACATGAATCACAGAAGAAACATCTCCCTGAATCCTCTATGAAAAGAGAAAGTAGCACAATAACTCAACAATCTCTCCTTGAAGCTGCTGATTTTGAAAAATCTCAAGAAGGAGAAAAATCACTAGAACAACTTCTCTTTGAAACAAGTGACACTGAACAATAAATTAAATCAACTGAGGAACCTATCAAAATGGCTAAGGAAGGAGGAGGATCAGCAAGAGGACCACAAAATCAAGATCGAAGAGAGGAGGAAGAGTCAACCTTTAAATTTCCTATTCAAGAACCAGGAGAAGATGAGGAAATAAAAATGAAAAACATACCTCCATCTGTGTTGCCAAACTTTTATGGCATGGCTTCAGAGGATCCAGATTCATTCTTGTTTGAATTTGACATAGTATGTCGAACATATGGTTACACAGATGATTCCCATAGGCTTAGACTCTTCCCAGCAACATTAAAAGCATCAGCATTAAAATGGTTCATGGGACTTGGTGAACATGCAATAACTGATTGGGATGGCATGAGAAGAATATTCCTAAAGAAATACCAACCTTATTGTAGATCGAAAGATTCTAAAGATGATATCTTTAGAATGAATCAACAAGAGGATGAAAGTTTAGAGGAGTACTTGGAACGATTTGTTTACAATTTACAAAAATCAAAACACAGGACCATGTCTCTTGATCTGATTCGAACAATATTTTTGAAGGGCATTCAAGAGGAATACTTAGATGATCTTAATTTGATGGGAAAAGGTGATATTTCCACTTTACCTTTCGAAGAAATTGCTGATTTATGTGAAAAGTATTCAAGGAGCAAGTCCAGATATGGGAAAAGAGCTCTATCATCTAAAGCCACAAAATCTGCTTCAGCAAGTGTCACAAGGGCTGAAATAGGAAACTTGTTAGAAGAATTCAAAACAGATCTATTAAGTACCTTATGAACTCAAATTAACACTCTGAAAGCAAAGAAAAGACAAGAAGAGGAAGATCAAATAATGGTTGTCTTTTGTCCAAAATGTCGGAAGAAACATGCCTTGAAAGACTGCCCATTAGAAAACATTCAAGTTTGTGCCTTTTGTACAGAAAATCATGATATATTTCATTGCTCTAAAGTCAAGATTTTGCAGAATTGTAATGTGGAAGCAGCTAACATAGATATGGAGAATGTGTATTTCATGGGCGCTAAGAAACCATGGCAACCAAGACCTCCACCTACAGGTATGTTTCCAAACCAAAATTTGCAATTTCCTGCACAAGATCAGATGTATGCTCAGAATTCTTGGAATGTGCCCATGCCATGGCAACACCAAAATTACCCATAGCAATAATGGAGACCATCTCAGCAATACTCTCAACAATATCAACCATATCCTCAACCATACCAACCATATTCTCAGCCATATCAACAGTATCATCAGCCATATCCGCAATATCCTCAAACATATCAGCAATATCCTCAGCAGCAAGTTGTTTATCAACCCCAAAACACTCAACAAGCATTGCCTGCTCCTCCACCAATAAATCCACCTCACTTACAACTCCCATCTAACCAACAACCTCCTAGACCCACTCAGATTCCTGCTCAACCTGTACCAAATCCAAATAACAGAGCAGAGAGACCAGCTTATAATGTAGATGAGGGACCATCATATCCCACATTACCTTTACAAAATATCGCGCTGAGGTCTGGTAAGGTACTTCAAAAAGAACCTCCAATAGCTGAAAAACAAGAAGAAAACGAAGAAAATGAAAATGAAACTCCAACTCAAAGGAAACAAAATGATGACATCAAAAATAAACAAATGCAACCATTGCATCCACCACCTTTTCCAGAACGATTGGTCCAAGCAAAACTTCCCATGTCTATACCACAGTTTGATGTTTTAGATGAGCTAAAGAATGTCTATATAAAAATTCCACTATTGCAAGCCATAAAAGACATTCCCATATATACTAAAGCAATCAAAGAACTGTGCCTCAAGAAGCCTACTAGGAAAAGAATTGATCCACAAACTATTCATGTTATTGGACATTTAGCTGGCCTTATGACAAACACCATTTCAATGGAAAATTATGTTGATCCTGGTATTCCCAGAGTCACTACAATCATTAACAACATACATATTCCAAACACCTTCATTGACCCTGGGGCCGCAATAAATGTGATGACTCTTGAAACAATGAAAACACTGCAGCTCACAAACTTGCAGCACAAAACAATTGTTCTAGAACTAGCTGATAGGTCTAAAGTGATTCCTGAAGGGATTTTGGAGGACATAATTGTTTCACTGGACTCTTGGGAGTATCCAGTGGACTTTTTAGTTCTGCAACCAAAATCTAATTTAGGAGGACACCCTATAATCCTTGGTAGACCATGGTTAGCAACTGTTGATGCATTCATAGGATGTAGATCGGGTAATATGATTATTTCACAAGGAACTGAAAGAAAACAACTCACTCTTTACTCATCAGCACAATCACCAGCAATAGCACACAATTTATGGCTTGATGATAAATACAATGATAAGGAAGAAGTTCAATCTGTTTTCAGCATCAATCAAATCTATGATTTTCAAGAACATAATAATGATGATTTGGTAGAATTGTTCCTTTCTCAACCTGATATTTCTGAAGAATTAAGAAATGAACAATACCATGCTGCAGATGAACTTTTGGCACAGAATTTTCAGGAAACATGCACCATTCATTCTTTGCAAACAACATTTCAGAACATTTTTCCCATTCAATCTATCACAAACACACATAGCAAGACCATAGAGATTAGTCCAGGAAAAACTTTGAATATTAGCACTCACCTAAACTCATCTCAAGAGGAAAAATTGATTCAATTATTGAGAAAATATCAAAAAGCATTTGCTTGGGATTACACCGATATGCATGGAATTCACCCTGAAACATGCACTCACCATATTTATACGGATAGTAATATCAAACCAGTGAGGCAACCGCAGAGAAGAATGAATCCCATGCTTCAGGATATTGTTAGAGATGAATTACAAAAACTATTGAAAGTCATTTTTATCTATCCTATCTCTGACAATCAGTGGGTATCCCCATTGGTAGTAGTACCCAAGAAAAATGGCAAGTGGAGGATTTGTGTTGATTACAGACAATTGAGCAAAGCAACCCTCAAAGATTATTTCCCACTACCATTTATTGACCAAGTGCTAGACACATTAGCTGGGAAATAATCATTCTCTTTTTCTTGATGGTTTCAGTGGCTATAACCAGAACAGGATAGCCTTAGAGGACTAGGACAAAACCACTTTTACTTGTCCCTAGGGCACTTATGCCTATAATTTTTTACCATTTGGACTTTGCAATGCTCCAGCTACATTTCAGAGAGTTGTATTAGCTATTTTTGCTGATTTAGTTCATGAATGTGTTGAAGTTTATATGGACGATTTTTCAGTGTATGGTAATTCATTTGAGCATTCATTAGAAAATCTTGAAAAAGTTTTGAAGAGATGTATTGAAGCTAATCTGTCCCTGAGCAATGAAAAGTGTTTTATGATTTTAAATGAAGGGATAGTATTGGGTCACTATATTTCTTCTCAAGGCATTAAAGTTGATCCATCAAAAATCCAGATCATTGTCAATTTGCCAATTCCGAAGACTCAAAAAGAGGTAAGAAGTTTCCTTGGGTATGCAAGCTATTACAGAAGGTTTATTGAACATTTTAGTAAAATAGCTTCACCTCTCTTTAAGCTTCTAGCAAAAGATACATCTTTCAACTGGAATGAGAATTGTCAGCAAGCTTTTGAAACACTCAAAGAAAAGTTATCAACCACACCAGTCTTAAAAGGACCTAACTGGACCCTACCATTTCACATCTTTACAAATGCATCTGATACTGCAGTAGGTGCCTCGTTAGGCCAAAAAGAAGAGTCTTTCAATTATGCCATCTATTTCATTAGTAAAAATCTAACACCTGCAGAATTAAACTACACAGTCACTGAAAAAGAAATGCTTGCAATCATACATGTTGTGAATAAATTCCGACATTATATAACTGGTTATGAGGTTTTTGTACATACTGACCACTCTGCCATTAAGTATTTAATGAATAAACCAATCACTAATGGCAGAGTTACCAGATGGCTGTTATTATTACAGGAATTTAATATTACAGTGTTAGATAGACCAGGTAAGGAGAATCAGGTGGCAGATTTTCTTTCTAGATTGCAAAATTCAGGTGAGGTTGTTACGCTTGAAGATTCTTTTCCAGATGAAAATTTATTTGCAATTTCAATAGTGAATCCTTGGTATGCTAACCAACTATTTGTCCACAGGAAAAACACCTCCATATTTTACTCCAAAGGAAAAGAAGAGGTTGATCAAACAAAGTGCTAGATACTCATGGGTTAATGGAGATTTATTTTACACCCGTTATGATATGATTATTAGACGACGCGTAAGAAATGATGAAATAATTGATATTTTAAAATCTTGCCATGGGCATTTTGCAGCCAAAAGAACAGCATTCAAGATTCTCAGTCTTGGATCCTATTGGCCATCTATTTTTAAGGATTCCAAGAAGTATGTGAAAAGTTGTGATAGTTGTCAAAGAATGGGCAGACCAATAGCTACAGATGAAATGCCACTCAGCCTCAAGTACATTTAGAGCCATTTGAAAAATGGGCTCTAGATTTTATAGGACCCATCAATCCAACTTCAAAAGGTAAAAAGTACATCCTAGTATGTACTGATTACGTGACAAAATGGGCTAAAGAAAAAGCAATAGTCCGAGCAACTAAACAAACAGTGGTAAACTTCCTTTTTGAATAAATTTTTATAAGATGTGAAGTACCAAGGGAGATAGTGACGGATCAAGGTACTCAGTTTACTTCAAAGCTGGTCAAAGACATCACAGACAAATATAAAATCAAGCACAAGAAAAGCACACCTTACCATCCACAGGCCAATGGCCAGGTGGAATCTACAAATAAAACATTGGAAGGAATTATCACTAAGACAGTAGCAATGAACAGAAAGAATTGGGAAGAGAAGCTCAAAGATGCACTCTGGGCTTACAGAATCACGTGGAAAAACACTACAGGATTTACACCATATCAGTTGGTGTATGGAAAAGAGGTAATGCTTCCTATTGAATTTCAAATACATACTTATAAGATGGCTGCAGATTTAGCAATTGATCTCAATGAAGCCCAACAAGAGAGAATTTAGCAATTGAACCAGTTAGATGAAATGAGGCAGCAAGCAGAGGAGACAACAATCCTAATGCATAAACAAAGGAAGCAGTGGCATGATGCACACATTAAAAGGAAACAGTTCAAAGAAGGAGACTGGGCTTTACTCTTTTACTCTAAATTCAGAGATCATAAAGCCAAATTTACCACACATTGGATGGGCCCATATGAAATAGTTCAAGTATATGAAAATGGATCAATCAAGCTTACTAACATTGATGGAGAAGGCAACACCTTTCTTGTCAATGGCCATCGGTTGAAACTCTATCATAAGCCCATCAGCAAGGAGGATTTTATTCACACTGTATGTCAGCAAAGGGAGGTTGAGATATTGTAGCCTTCAGCTGTGATATCTCTACCTTAGTTCATTCAATTTCATTTTTTCTTTAACAATCAATAAATATATATATAAAATAAAAACATAAAACAAATAAAATAAAAATAAAAACAAAAAAAATAATAATAATGGTTTAGATGTGAAAACCAGCCTCTAGCACACTCTAAACCCGAATTCTTATTAGAAAACCAATCATTTGGCTGGTAAGAATTCCTTGTTCTACTTGTTTCATGTTTTTCATCAATTCAATAATGACTTGAGGACAAGTCAAAGCTTTAGTGGGGGAGAAGAATCAGCATTTTGTTTTCCCTATCTCATCTCCTCATTTTTATATCTTCAAGGAATTTGTTTCAGTAATTTAGTATTTCAATAAAAGAGTTGTTTTTGTTCTAATCAGAGGGACCTGTTCAAGCAATATGCAGTGGGACCTGTTCAGAAGACTATGTTAACATTGAAGAAACAGTGAGGGACCTGTTCAAGCAATGAGATATGCAGTGGGACCTGTTTAGAAGACTATGTCAACATTATCAATATCAGAGGGACCCATTCAGAAGGCTATCAACATCACCAATATCGGAGGGACCTATTAAAGACTGCATTCAAGATACATCAGGATACTTCAACAAAGTTTTCAAAGGTTGCTTATCATCAGAATTATAATCAAGGCTACATCAACACCAAGGATAAAAGAATCTTCACAAACAGGGTTCTTCAGAGTTCTTCAAAGTTCTTCAGATTTTAAAGGGACCTGTTATATTCAATTTCATTTCAAAGGGACCTGTTTTGGACAGTGAAGATCAGTCATACCTGTACAAACAGATCAGTCCTACCTGTGCACGCCAAATCAGCATTTTGTCAACCAACAAGTGTAATGTATTGTTGAAATTTTTAACATTTAAAATTCTTAAATTATTTTAGTGTTAAAAATGATAATTATTATTGCTTGTTATCAATTTCAAAAACCCCTATACCCATCACCCTTGTAATATTCCTAACTACTCATCTCATTATCACAATGTTATCATTTCCTATCACACCTTAGCCTATTGCCATATTCCTACTACGATTTTCAAACCTTTTCCTACACCGCTCTTCAAACCTTGTCATCAATTCATCATTTTTTAAATCGGCCTTCTGGCAATCAAGTACCAACAATTGGGATACTCAATGCACAAGTCTATGCAATGGAAAGACAAGTGTTAAACCATCTATCCTTAAATGAGTTCACTCATTTCGACTACTGGAGTTATAAAACAATCTTTTGACCCAAGTCTACTCATGAAATATATATATCCGTTACCATCATATGATTTGTATATGGTGTTCTCATGATTATACCTCTACAAATTAGTACTGCTCCTATGTCTTCATGATGTGAATGCGCCTTCCAACTCTACATTGTCATCATAGCAATTGGATGAAAGTTGGCTGTTGAGTTTTCATTTTATAAAACTCTGAGTTCATAAAGTGCGTTACCGTGTTAGTGTTCAGACTCTGAGTTTCTCAAAAGAGGGCCGAGATAGTAGGTGCTACAAAGGGAGAGAATAGCAGACAGGCTTACCCCGAGTTTTTACTTCCGCCCATAAATCGAGGACGTTAACCAGGTTGCTCGCTCAAGCAATTGAAGAAGTACACTCAGAGAATCGAAGATGTTACCAGGTCAGCTTAGTGGAACGCAGGAAAAGAGGTAAAAAATTGAAAAACCCTGAGTACATTTTTGAGCATAAACAAAAGGGTTAGAACATAGATTTTTAATAAAATTACCAATAGAGCAGAGCCCGAAAAATTTGATAGTTCACAATATCATGAAGACTGTGTCACGATTTTAAGGGAAAAACAATGGTTGTCTTTTCTAGAGAAATTCAATGGAAACAATGAAGAAGTTACAAAGCAATTTGCATTTTCCTTCAATGGAGAGAAAGCTTTAATAGGAAACTTCTCTTTTAGAATTTCAGAGGATACCATAGCACAAACATTGGGAATCAGTCCAGAAGGGGAAAAGTATTTCAAAACCAAACAATTTAAGGAAAAATCATGGACTCAGTTTATGTGTAGGTCAAGGGTTTCCTCTGTCAATTGGAAAAAGGGTGTTCCCAGAAGTTGGCTAATTCACCCTTGGGATGAAATGGTGTACATTATTCAAAAATTTGTTACATGTGAAGGACGTTACAGTATAGTATACCTATATCACATCAAACTTCTATTGCACTTAAAAGGTCAATGCACTATCAGTTTACCCTACTTCCTCTTACAGAGTTTGACTAAAATGTCGAAGACCATTCAGAAACAAAAAGGTAATGAAGATAGGAGTTTGTATCATTTTGGGTTGATCAAAATTCTAATTGAATTTGAGTTGCAGAGGAGAGGAAAAACATGGAAAGAGTTTTTGATTTCCAATCAAATTAAGGAAGATGAACAGTAACAGCAGCAAGAACGCACAGAGTTTATGCTTGATATTGATGAGGAAATCCCTGAGTGTAAGTCAAGCAATCTTCCTCAACCCAACGGTGGTGTAAGGACAAGAAGGATGAGGCAAGAAACTGCCAAGAAAATTGAAAAAGATAAAATCTTCACTACTTATAAGTGAAGATCAAGGAGAATAAAAAGGAATCAAACACAAGATGATCAACCAGAGCCGAATGCAGATGCACCAATGGACATTGAAAGCAATACTAATTCACAGCCAGAACAGGAAGCAGAAATGGAAATCGAGAGTAACAAGGAAGAAAGGAAAGAGCCAGTACCTACAAACAAGAAACAGAGAAGGTTAGAGAAACAAATTGAAGAGCTAAAAGAGGAATTGATGGAAGCAAACATGTTGGAGAAGGTCATAAAGAAGGAAAATGAAATGTTGAGAGCTCAAAGCAAGAAGATTCAACAGAAAAATGAGAAGTTGAAGAAGAAAATCAAAGAACTTAGGACTGATCAAACTGAAACGTGTAAATGGGCGACAAAATGGTACACTCAGAAAAAAGCTCTCAAAGAAAAATATAAGAATCTGAAACGTGAGTTCCAAGTTTAGAAGAATGCCCAAGTTCATAAGAGTATAGATGTCTTGCTACAAGCGGCAGAGGCACAAGCAAGAACAGAATATAAAGGGAGCACATCAGGATTAGCATGAGGACATGCTAAATCATTGAGCTTGGGGGAGATGTTGGTACTATTTTATTGCCATTCTTTTCTTCTAAAAATCCATCATTCATCTATCATTTTCTCCCATAAACCCCTCATAGTCCATTGAAATTGATTAATGAAGCATTATAATTGTTATTTTACATTAAATTTAATGTAAAATAACAATTATAATGCTTCATTAATCAATTTCAATGGACTATGAGGGGTTTATGGGAGAAAATGATAGATGAATGATGGATTTTTAGAAGAAAAGAATGGCAATAAAATAGTACCAACAGTGATGACGAATGACTTGAGGGACCTTGCAGTCCACCCATCATATTGTTCCCAACATTATACATAGGGTTTTCTAAATAATAGTTTCCTTAAGGAACAGTCATATAGTGTGGTTGTCCATATGGGATGTTAGGTTGGGGGATATAAGCTTTATTTCCCCCAAGATAATAATTTCCCCCTTGACTCAATTGAGGTTGAGAATGGGGTGCCCAAATGGATTGAGCGAGACCGGGTTGAGGGATCCCGCCAGCCACATAGTTGGTCATAGGCACTTGACTGACATATGGAGGATTGATGTCAATCAATGACTATCTATCTTATCCTATAAGTGGAGGGGGAGCCGTAATCCCCAATATCATTATGTGCATGTTGGGAACAATGCCCCCTGGCATTTGAACCTAGGGGTTTGAACTAAACAAAGGATTCCAACCAAAGGGATTACTGAAGGGACCCGTGCTAACAATGCTATTTGGAGTGCTAGCCGAAGGTCCAGGAGCATACACAAAAGGGGCAGAAACCGGTATGTACTAGGTTCTGCTCATGTTAGGTGTAACTAAGTTGCTTGGACTTGGCATAGTTTGGATAGTGGGGTTTCTAATCAGTTGTGTATTACTAAATGTTGGTTGGGGAAGTGAGGGTGGACCAAAGTGATGAGCCTCGGTATTGCAATAAGAATCCTGCAACTCCCAAGGCTACCGACTTTAATTATCAACCTGGGGTTCGTACAAACTTAAGAGGTATCGGAACTATATGTGTAGCATACAATGTGTCATTCCTTTTTTGTCATGATGTAATGGAGTGCATGTACTGAATTCAAATCCTAAACTAATTGCAGAAAATGAAATGTTTGAAATGGAACCTTAACCTATTGCAAGAAAGAAAGTACAAGGAAGGAAACCTATTCTAATTGCATAAAGATCATGAACTAAATGTAAAAGAAACCTAGCTTAACCCTATTTATCGCATTTGATGATTTAAACTAACTGAGTGTGAAATCTGATCTAGAGAGTACTAACTGTTGTGTGCATGTGTAAATATAAAAGAACTCATTTTTTAAATCTTTTTTCTTTATAAATGCAAATGCTAATCTTTCCTTTATCTTTGGCAGGGGAGACAGGTGTGGAGCAAGAGGGGTACAATGATTTTTATGGCTTGGAGGTCAATTAGGGGCCTAATCCCAGCTTCAATGATGATTTTTCTCAATTCGGGCTCAAAAAAGGCCACTACAATATTTCCTACAAGATGTATTAATTCTCCTACAGAATCTCCTAGTTCTCCTACAAGATCCCCTGATTTACTACAGGATGTTACATATTTACTATACAAAATTATAATTCATCGAATGACCAAGAAAATCAAATCCAAATTGGATGGGACAAATTTTTTTATTTACTAAGATGTCTTAGGTCCCCATTCCAAGTGGAATCACTTAAAAAGATGTTATGAAACCAGCTCACAAAAAGATAGAAAAGATAGATCAACGCCTTACAATTCAGCCCCTTCAAGGGGGCAGCCTCCTTTACATTACATAAATGAACAATTCTTTGATGATACAAATGAAAAGACCTCATTTCTATATATAGGAGTCTAAGGGATCATAATATAATCAGAGCCGACATAATAATAATAATGTAAGGGCACAATAATAAAAATAGTGGGCTTCTATGGGGCACAATAGTAACAATATGGGGACTACATGGGTACAAAAATATAATAATGGGGGTTTTACTAATAACAATAAGGGGTTACACTAGTAGTATAGGGGACTAACATGCCCCTCTCCTTCAAAAATTGTTGTCCTCAACGCTTGAGTAGTTCTTGATGCTTCTGTATAAAATTCTTGTCCTCCCATGTGGAATATTCAGCAGGTAAGTTCTTCCACTTGATGAGATACTTTGAAATTGATCGATTTCATAGTTGTCGGGTTCTTGTTTTTGTGACTGCTCCAGGTTCCAATATGATTTTTCCTTCCTCTTCAAGTTCTCGCAATATTGTTTGAATTGGGATCTTCTGCAACTTTAATGAGTGGCCATACTTCTTCGTCCTTCTTCCATTCATATCTTACTTCGTTTATCCAATCTGGTTGGATAATAGAAATAGCACAAACAATGTTTCCACATCCTCATCCTTTCTTGAGAGTGCATCTGCGACAAACTTTTGCTTCCCTTTTCTATAGATGATGTCAAAATCATAATCCAACATATTTGTGACCCATTTTTTATGTTCTTCTAAAGATAATAGTTGTTCTAAAAAGTATTTAAGATTATCATGATCCATGTTTACCTTGAAGTGTCTTCCCATTCGGTAAGGTCGTCATTTCTTAAGTGCATGTAGTATTACCAACATTTCCTTCTCATAAATAGCTTGCTTGAGATGTAGCAGTAAAAATACCCAATCACCTACATCAAAACATTTTTCACTATGATGTTGATCTACTTGTTGTTTCATTTGATTTTGCACCAAAGTGGCGTTATCCTTTAAAAGTTGGAGAACTTCTTATTGATGCTCAATGTGATATTTCACTGCTTGAACCTTTTTCTTCTTGATATGTCCTCCTATCTTGAGAGTTTGAGGAGTGGGAATTTCTTCCAATGCTTTACAAGATATGGTCAGATTCATTTCTTGATGCTTGATGTGATCTTTCACTTCTTGAACATTTTTTTCTTGATATGTTCTTCTATCTGGATAGTTTGAGGAGTGGTAATTCCAGCCAATGCATTATAAGATATGGTTGGATTCATTTCTTCTTTCTTGATGTGATCTTTCACTTCTTGAACCTTTTTCTTCTTGATATGTCCTTCTATATTGAGAGTTTGAGTAGTGGTAATTCTTGCCAATGCTTTACAAGATATGGTCGGATTCATTTCTTCTTTCTCTGAGGTTGGGTCCTGGCGTATATCCTCTTCTTTTGATGTTTCTTGATCCTTTTCTTCCTCCTCTTCATACTCTATGTAAAATAATTTCTTCTCAGCACACTTATGACCTTTAGTGCATTTGCTATCACAATTGTAACAAAGCCCTTTTTCTCTTTTTTCTTACAATTGTTGTGGTGTAACCCTTGTAAGTTGTGGAAGGCTAGGAGAAACAACACTTCCATATTTATAGTTGTGAGGGGTAGAATTCCTTGTTGCCATAATTTTTCTTTCCACTTTGTAACAAATCCCTTTTTCTCTATTTTCTTCCAATTGTTGTGGTGTTGCTCTAAAGAAGGTGTTTCTCTTTGTATTCTCATAATGTGCTATAATTTCCTCTGTGAAAATTAACCACATAACAAGTTGTTTATGAGAACAAAGCCCTTTATACCATAAAAATTAATCTTGTTCTAAATATGAAGATGCAATAGATACCTTTTTTAATAGTGGTACACCATGTAAATCAAAATATTTCTCCATCTGTAGTATCCAATTTACCGGATCCTTGCCATCAAACTTCCTCATCTCGATTTTTCTTGATTTTGGGATCTCGATCTTGAAACGACTGTAACTCTGTACTTTCGGATCTTTAAGTTCTGAAATTGCGACCTACAATAGCCCTCTGCGTCCTCTTTCCAATGCCACCAGTCTGATCGAATTTAGATTCTCCAAGAAATAGTTATGCACAATCTCCCAAGTTGACCTGATTATGTACCTTTTCAAAAGAGAAAACTTGTATGAAGTGCCACGTCTCACTGTTTTGACCTTAGGATCTGAAAAATATACACAGGAAACTACAGTCTGTCCTCTTTCTGTAACTTCTTATGGAATTTCAATCTGATACTCAAAACAAAAGTTATGACTATTTTCCCCGAGTCACCTCTTTGGAATGTAATTCGAGAGTCTGCAAAAAGGCCAAATTCCTCAAATCATATCTCCACAAATATAGCACTAAAAGCTATGAAATTTGGACCCGAGGTTATGAACGATTTTAGCCCAAATGGGGTTTTTTTTTTAGCATCTGAAATGTCGCATAAAAAATGTTATAGTGAAAATTCCATGATGACCTGTTTGAAGCAGCGAAACCCTAGAATCCAAAGCTCTGATACCAAATGTTATGAAACTAGCTCACAAAAAGATAGAAAAGATAGATCAACGCCTTAGAATTCAGCCTCTTCGAGGGGGAAGCCTCCTTTATATTACACAAATGAACAGTTCTTGGATGATACAAATGAAAAGACCTCCTTTCTATATATAGGAGTCTAAGGGGTCATAATATAATCAGAACCGACATAACAATAATAATGTAAGGGTACAATAATAACAATAGTGGGCTTCTATGGGGCACAATAGTAACAATATGGGGACTACATGGGTACAGAAATATAATAAGGGGGTTGTACTAATAAAAATAAGGGGTTACACTAGTAGTATAGGGGCGTAACAAAAGACCTCTGTTAACCCATGCTAAAAATAGCACAAAATTACTAGTCGAAAATCTAGAAATTCGAGAACTAGTGAGCTAGTAAATCTATAAAATGCCTAACCTAATCAAGTGCAAATGTAGTTGGGTAATTTTTGTTATGAACTAGAATTTTTTTTTATCTAATGCAAGTGGAACCAACTCGATTGAAGCTCGTTAGCATGCTCTAAAAATAGCATAAATTTATTGTTCTTTACCACAAAGGAGTTCCAGGAATCTAGATTTAGGAATAAGAAAGCTAATCCAAGTAGCTCAATGATTATTATGACCTTCCAAAGCTTTTCCAAGGATGAAATGATGCTTGTGATCCTGCAAAATAACTTACATCAACCATTTAACCCAATCCTAAAACAAGAAATCATTAATACTAAATGCAGAAATAGAAAGAAATAAAACAAGAGATGCATGTGAATAAGAAGTGAAAAGAAGGAAAGAAAATGATACAAAGGGCTCTAAGGCTCCTGGGATGGCGACGCCCAAGGAACTCAGAGACCTATGGAGGAGAACAAGATTTAGAAGCTGACATGACACCAATCTTCTTTATTTTCATCAATACAATTACATCCCTGTAAGAAAATACAATGGAATTGCAGAAATACGAGTTCTCTCCACAAGAACACTAATGAAAATCTATCCCTAGAGGCAAATTCGACTTGTAACTTATAAAAAATGATTAGGAATCATTCCCCATGAAAGGAGGAATCTTTCCCCACCAAAATCCATTGATTAGTGGATCTGGTTCCCAATACTAGGAATCTACATTAAATGGCAAGGAACGCATTCCTAGATTTTCTCAATCATTGGAGTTCCACAATCTGTGCCATAATTCCATGATATCTTGTTGATTTATTATTTAATATTGATCCTTTTGTAGTAGGGAACAAGTCCCTAAATTATCTCCTCCTCTAAATCTTCATAATCTGCCCAATATTCTTGTAATATTCCACAAAAACAAATAATATTCGGCACAAATATTCAATTATTCATAAACCTTCTTAATGAATATATTAAAGTTAAAAATACATTATCTAATGCAACAAGAGAGGTTTAATGTGCTGAAGGATGGTCATAGGCCTTAATTTATATTTAATTTAGAGGCATGGGCCTTAATTTATGTCTAATTTAGAGGCCCATCATACCCCCCTGCTGAAAGTGTTTCTCATCCTTTGAGCAACGTAGTGACCACATTGTGCCTCATTCATGGCCCTGGTGGCCTCTCTCTTGTGCATTAAAAATCTTGGTTGTAAGTTCTGCAAGGACAAGCCCAAAAACAAGTTCTTGAGACCATTAGTTTGCTTACTTCCCCTTATTCAAGATGGGTTCTTGAATATTTTTCAGTTTGGCAAGGTCTTCCACATCCTTATCAACCTTCTGCTACCTTGTTCCACCATTTCGAAACCTTTGAAACCTTCAAAGTGTCTTTAGATGAGAACTAGGACATTTTGTAGTAATTCCTGTCAAAACTATAGGAAACCGTTTTTGAGCATAAATGATAGTCTAAGCCTAGGACAGCCCCTCAACTTGACTCCCATATCTTTCTCTCATTTCTATAACATATTTTAGGCCTTGGAAAAAATCTAGAAAGATATTAGAGACCTCTTGGAAAGTCTCTTTTCATCACTGCAGTTTGAGTTCTATTTTTATGGTGGATGTCTCATTTCCTTTTGTTGCCTTCTTCTTCTCTCTTGTGGCCTGGATGGTTGCCTAATGGCCTTGGAGTTCTCTGTTTTGATTAGGTCTCTCTTAGGCACTGTCATTTTGGGTTTGTTCTTGAAATTATGAAATGAGATGGATGAATGATGGATAGATAGTGAATATGAAGTGGATGGAGGGCTTGGAGTGCTATGGTGACTTGGCCTTTGCAAAAATTTATTCTTTTAACTGTTGTCCTCATTCCTTGAAATCATCACCATTCATAATTTGACTTTTCAACATTGCATGAGTGAAGGAGTGAGCTGCAATTAAATAGTTGAAGGTGGTTGAGACTGTTGACACATCCTTAGCTTATAAAACCTCATCTCTCATGCATTGACAACAAATTTCAAACTATAATATGCTCAAAGGAAGAGGTCAATAATATTGCATACCTGTACCTACCTGATGGTTGTTGGATAGACATGCATTCTACTACTGAGCTGATGTTGTTCTGATTTTCATGACTATGGTACATCTTCTTGACTGGATTTTTCTTTTTTTGTTGATCTTATTTTGTTGATGCGTTCTCTTCTTGTTAATGTGCAGGTGACGGCTTCCTCTATTGCTTCTGAGCTCTGGAGGAGTTTCATTGTGCATGTAGTTATGCTTCTCCTCTTTCAATCGTGGTGCTAAAGGTTAAGCCTGGATCCTGTTGTTACTTCCAAATAGGTTGTTGTAGCTGCCATTTTTTTTAATGTTTATGTCCTTTCTCTATTGGAGGGTAAATAGGTATTAGAATGAGTGGAAGGTGTGGCCATAGAGTGACATGGTCATGATGGGTTTTGGCTGAGATGTGGTGAAGTCAATGTCCTTTTTTCCTATCCCAAAATAGGTTTGTATCATAATCTTTCCATCGGATTGCCTTTCCTATAGATTTTCAAAACTTCATGTAGTACTACAAGGAACTCCTGTAGTAATTCAGGACAACCTCTTGTAGCAGACTTGTTTTGTCCATATCTACCCAACAATAGAGCACCTACAATCATCAAAGAGAACATGGAGTAAGGATTTTTATCTTTTTTTTCCTTTTTTTCCCTTCTAGATCTACTAGCTACCTCAAGGAGTTTTTCAACTAGTATGTCTGCCTAGGCGCCTCAAAGGAGGTTTTCACCTAGGATCTTTTCTTTTTTCTTTTTTTTTCAACCCATTGACTGCCTCATGGAGGTTTTCAATCAATGAGCTAATCTAAGGTGCCTCCAAGGAGGTTTTCACCTGAGATTTTTATTTTTTTCTCTTCTTTTCATTTTTTTTCTACCCTACCCTACTTGAAAAACAAAATCACTTTCAAGTATAAGAATACTTCCAATGGAGCCATGTGCACATCAAGAAGACAAAAAGTTGATGTGCAAGATTGAAATGTATGCTTTGACATGTACCTGAGTGATAACATACTTTGACTTTGTTGATATCAAGAAAAATTGAAGAAGAGAGTATTGCTTCAACTTAGTGACTGTCTGGAACCATATTTCAATATAGTTGTGATGTCCCTGGTCCACTTGCTGATCTAGATCATTCTTCATGTCTTATTCTACCATGACCTTCAAATATTCCTCTTTTTGTTGATTTTTCTCTTAAATACATGGAGGATTTGATGGTAAACATGAGGGAGATTTCTTAATCTTTGATTTTCGTGTCTGCTCTTCATCAAGTGTAGCCCATGGTTCTTTGATCTTCTCATTCGAATCTTCTTCTTCTGGATGTGGTACTTCAATGATATCAAGATAATCTCTTTTTTTCAATACTCTTCCTAAGCTACGGTGAATACCATTGAGCTCAAGATGATATATCTGGAAGTGTTATACCTTAGCATTGTAAGTAGGCTGAGCTACTTCAATGTGTGGGTTTAGAAATGGTGATACAGGTAGTTGAGTGGGAGTAGATATTTGAGATGGATGTGGTTGGGTTGTAGTTGTGGTGGAGATGAATGGTAGGGATAACATGGAGTTGGGTATGGACGATATTGAGGAAAATACTGAGGATATTGTGGATGGCTCCCATAAGTTCCTTGCCAACCTTGTTGCCAAGATTGGTTTTGGGGTTGAGATGACCAATGTTGCCAAGGAAAGGGTGTGTTCCAATTACGTTGAGGTGGATATGCATAACCTTGAAATTGTGAATTAGGCTCTTACATCATACTGGGTTGAATAGGCTTCCATGTTCCTCTTGGAGCTACATAACATAGCTACATTGGCAATTGACTTACTCCATTGTCCTCTTGGTGAACTTCCTTCAACCTTGGTAATGAGGAGCAACATTTAACATCATGTGATTCTGCATGGACAACACGAATATCAACATCTTCTTTTTGCTCATTTTGTATTCTTAAAATTTCTACTTGTTCACTTAGTTTGCTAAGAATTTATGTTTTAAAGCTATCAAGCAAATTTCCAAGTTTAGCTCGACTTACCGATCTTGATGTTGATTTACTTACTCTTGCCCTTCCTCTTGATATGTGTTTGCATGTTTCACAAATTTCTTCAAATTATAATTGGTATACATCACCTCTACTGATGAGATCAAGGAGATTAATCCATTCATCCCTAATTGTTCTAAGCAAGAGGGTTTTTAGTGTGTCGGATCCTAAATGATGTAGTTTTTCCCTCTTAACATTATACATGAACCTCTCTATTAGATCCTCTAGAATTTCATCTTCTCTTTGATTCATTCTAAAGATTTCTTCCTTAAGATCATGATCTTTATATTTTTCTAGAAATATATTTTGCATATCATTCCATGATCTTATTGAATTAGTCCCTAAACTCATGAACCATTTAAGAGCTCTATCCTTCAATATTGCCGGAAACAATCTCAATTTTTGAGTTTTTAATAAGTAACCATAAGATCTACAAACAATTTCAAATTCAAAGAGAAAAGTTTTTGAATCCTCTGACCTTAGACTATGAAATTTTGGAAAAGAATATGGAGGGATGTTCTTCATGTGCACACTACCATCAGTATCTTGAATGGGAAATCCAAGAGGATCTTCCTCATTGTCATCATCTCCATCCATTTCTTCTACATTCTTTTCCATCTTCTTATTCTACCTGCAAAAGTGAATGGTGATGTGGCTCTTACTACACCACATGATCAAATGGGGGGGTGGGTTGGTGTTGGAGATTTTTTTTGTTTTTATGATTGAATGAAAACACTAATGCAATGCACTTTTCTATTTTTGAAATGAAATATGCCTAATGTAATTATGTTTTGTTTTTTCAAAAAGTAAAAAGAAATGAATCAACTAGGGAAGAAAAAAATGCATACTTTGACACCTCCCCGACAATGGCGCCAAAAAGTGATGAGCCTCGGTATTGCAACAAGAATTCTGCAACTCCCAAGGCTACCAACTTTAATTATCAACTTGGGGTTCATACAAACTTAAGAGGTATTGACACTATATGTGCAGCATACAATGTGTCCTTCCTTTTTTGTCATGATGTAATGGAGTGCATGTATTGAATTCAAATCCTAAACTAATTGTAGAAAATGAAATGTTCGAAATTGAACCTTAACCTATTGCAAGAAAGAAAGTACAAGGAAACTTATTCTAATTGAATAAAGATCATGAATTAAATGTAAAAGAAACCTAGCTTAACCCTATTTATCACATTTGATGATTTAAACTAACTGAGCATGAAATTTTCTAGAGAGAGTACTAATTGTTGCGTGCATGTGTAAATATAAAACAACTCATTTTTTAAATATTTTTTCTTTATAAATGCAAATGCTAATCTTTCCTTGATCTTTGGCAGGGGAGACAGGTGTGGAGCAAGAGGGGTACAATGATTTTGATGGCTTGGAGGTAAAGTAGGGGCCTAATCCCAGCTTCAATGATGATTTTTTTTCAATTCGGGCTCAAAAAACGCTACTATAGGATTTCCTACAGGATGTACTAGTTCTCCTACAGGATCTCCTAATTCTCCTACAGGATCCCCTGATTTACTACAGGATATTACAGATTACTATACGAAATTATAATTCATCGAATGACCAAGAAAATCAAATCCAAATTGGATGGGACAATTTTTTTTATTTACTAAGATGTCTTAGGTCGCCATTCCAAGTGGAATCACTTAAAAAGACCTTTGTTAACCCATGCTAAAAAATAGCACAAAATTACTAGTCGAAAATGTAGAAATTCGAGAACTAGTGAGCTAGTAAATCTATAAAATGCCTAATCTAATCAAGTGAAAATGCAGTGGGGTAATTTTTGTTATGAACTAGAATGATTTTGTGACCTAATGCAAGTGGAACAAACTCGATCAAAGCTCGTTAGCATGCTCTAAAAATTAGCATAAATTTACTATTCTTTACCACAAAGGAGTTCCAGAAATCTAGATTTGGGAATAAGAAAGCTAATCCAAGTAGCTCAATGATTATTGTGACCTTCCAAAGCTTTTCCAAGTATGAAATGATGCTTTTTATCCTGCAAAATAACTTACATCAACCATTTAACCTAATCCTACAACAAGAAATCATTAATACTAAATGCAGAAATAAAAAGAAATAAAACAAGAGATGCATGTGAATAAGAAGTGAAAAGAATGAAAGAAAATGATACAAAAGGGCTCTGAGGCTCCTAGGATGGTGAAGCCCAAGAAAACTCATAGACCTATAGAGGAGAAAAAGATTTAGAAGTTGAACATGACACCAATCTTCATTATTTTCATCAATACAATTACATCCCTGTAAGAAAATACAATGGAAGTGCGGAAATATGAGTTCTCTCCACAAGAACACTAATGAAAATCTATCCCTAGAGGCAAATTCGACTTGGTACTTATACAAAATGATTAGGAATCATTCCCCATGAAAGGAGGAAGCCTTACCCACCAAAATCCCTTGATTAGTGGATCTGGTTCCCAATACTAGGAATCTGCATTAAATGGCAAGGAACACATTCCTAGATTTTCTCAATCAATGGAGTTCCACAATATGTGCCATAATTCCATAATATCTTGTTGATTTATTATTTAATATTGATCCTCCTATAATAGGGAGCAAGTCCCTAAATTATCTCCTCCTCCAAATCTTGATAATCTTCCCAATATTCTCGTAATATTCCACAAAAATATATAGTATTAGGCACAAATATGCAATTATTCATAAAACTGCATAATGAATATATTAAAGTTAAAAATACATTATCTAATTCAAGAAGAGAGGTTTAATGTGCTGAAGGATGGTCATAAGCCTTAGTTTATGTTTAATTTAGAGGCACGTGCCTTAATTTATGTTTAATTTAGAGGCCCATCACAAAGTTGTCCATAAAATCCCACGGCTCGTCAGTCACTAACGGAATGGTGGATGTAGGTACAGTTGAAGACATGGTAGGTACAAGTGCAACTTGAATCAATAATGGTCCCAAAGGATCAGTGATAGGAGGATTATAAGGAGGTACAAAACCTTCAGTAAAAATTCTTATGGCAGTATTGAGTCCTGGGATGTATTGTGTGATTCGGTGTTAGATGTTTAAGATTGATTACCCGAAGATGGGTAATCTGGTTAACTGAGGCTCGACAGATCCTCCATAGTCAATAAAGGAAGACCTTGTTGTCGCTGAGACTGACGACGAGGATCGTATGCAGCCACGGTGACCGATATATTTTATCAAAAAAATTATAGTGATATTGATTATAGTCTCAGTGATAACAAACCGACACCTAAAAAATAAATACTCCAAAAAAGTCAACCAGTAAGCAGGGGATATGACTCTATCTGATAACCACCGTTTTCTAGAGATGAAACCCAATATCACAATGGATAAAAGAGAGAGTTGTCCAAATATACAGTTATGATTACTCTTGAGCTTCACCTGAACCTCAGATTAAGGGGTCAAGTACTCTCATGAAGACGAGCACCCTCCCAAAAACTAAATATAGAGTAGGTTTGCCTGTTTAGGTACCAGGGCAGCCTGCCACGGTCACCTTGTGTTCGTCCCTAAAATGTATGGCCACTATGGTTACCTCATTTCACAGACACTACCGGGGGGGACATGGTCGCAGACGGTACGCTGTGTGGGCAAGATACCTCAGTCCTCGACTCATCTCCGATACCCCCGAAAGGATCCCCAATACATAGAATACCCAATAGAGATACAATGTAAGGCGAGATAGCTTTTGTCACATTCCAATGTTGTCTCGCATTTAGCTCTGATTTGACTGGAGTGGTCCTGGATTGTATGAGTGTAGCAGGATTTTCCCTCTTTAATGACACTAGTCTCGATTTTACGATCTTGGGAAATTAACTCACAACTGCCTAGCCCAAGATCCTATCCTAGACTAATATGTGTGTATACTCAAAAGAGTTATTGATTGACTTTATTACAAGATAGATTTTAAATGTACTTGATTAATGTCTTCAGAAGGGGTGTTGACGTATGGAGTTTTGTGGGACTCTGACACAAACCATGCAGAAAATGCTTTTCAATTTTAGTTTGATGAATGAGTTATTTCTACAAGGAGAGAATTATTTATACATCAATCAGTACCATGCATCTAGTGCAGTAAACACAAGCACAACTTGCAGACATGCAATGCTTTCTAAAAACTAACCCAATAAATGCAGAATCTAACCAACTAAACAAAAAAAACTTTAAACAAAAATTTATTTTATTTTGTCTTTAAGGTTTCTACAAGTTTCATGATTTTGTAGAATTTCTTCCAGATACATCACATTAGGTTTCTTTATAATCGACATTTCGAAACGTCCATTATAAAGAAACCTAATGCGATGTATCTGAAAGAAATTCTACAAAATTTATTTTATTTTTCTGAAAAACATAAGCACTTAAGCTATTTTCCTAAAAATAAAAAATGCTCAGGAAACAGGCAACCAAACAAAAGTGCACAACTGTAGATCCTTGAATAGACTATAGGCAGCTTCCCCAACCCAGGAGTTCACAGAACAAGCTGTTGATCAAGATATGGTTGGCTAATGCACTTCAGAAGAGGGCACAAAGAGTTAGTGACTGCACTAGCACTCTATCTACAAGCCAGTAGAGTGGTATAACTCTCTGGTTGCACTATTGGGGTGTTAGGGGGGAAAAGATCTAAAAGAAGTCTTTCAGGGTCAGAACAAAGGTTGAGCATAGTGGGGAGGGTGCTGAAGGGTCCTGAATGGTCAGAAATGGAACCAGGAAAAACAGGATGGCCTGGAAGAAAGAGAGATCTGGGAACTTGGTAGGAGAAAACTGGGAACTAAGTATAGTACCCAGTGAAGTCGCCAATTCTGCTACAAGGATTAATGCATGGGTGGTTGTGGCTAGAATACCCTTAAGGATCTTCTCGGGATCCTTGGTAGACAGATCAGATTAGTTGCAGCTGGCACAAAGAATCATATACATATCCATATTAATGTATGATATTCAAAGTAAGAGGGAAGATATTACCTCATATATTGATGTAGTTTTGTTGGAGAACCCAATGTAGCAGAGCGGAAAACCTCTTTGCTAGCTCCTAGATCAACTCCTGCATATAAACAGGACGAGAAATAATACTACAACATATAAACTCTGATAATCAAGACAATAATATATAAGGATATCAAATAAAATGCATCTAAGCTACTCTTAAATTATGGCAATGCGTCAACATGTAACAGAACACAATATAAACACCATACAGTTGACAACACAATTGCAGGTCTATATTATTAATAGGAAAGGATGATTACAACCATCTAGTGAATCAAGCTTCCCTTAATCCTCAAGCTCCTTTCTCTCTCTCTCTTCTTAACCTCTTGGTAAACCACTATGTCTCATACAAAGTTTCGACAATAAGTTGGAAATCCTTCAACCTTCTAACCTCCTTCACAATGCCCCAAGCCTCCAATATATAGAATGAGAGGCTAATCCTTGCCAACTCTCTCATGAGTTCCCTTTGGCAAAAGCTAGGATGTTTCCTTCCTTTATTGTTCTTTCCCTTTCTATTAGACTTCGTTAGAAATAGCAATATCCTTAACCAAGTCGAAGAAGGATGTTTCCTGCATTTCAGGCTAACATATGAGTAAAAGTTGGGATATTATTCAGCCAAACTGTCTTCCTCCTCTGAGATGATGAGGCAGTCATTTTCCTGTATAACACACACTTACTAGCAATGTTTCCAAGTGGTATATTGAGTTACCACGTGCGTTAGTTAATACCTTTAGCGCCCTATCAATGGAATTTTTAAAGCACTTTCAGCTTCCCATCTGCTATGAAACCACGATGGAACTTCTTACTGCCTTGTACCAAGATACCTCCACCCACATCTCTAATCACATTCATGAATGGAGATATAAGCTAATGCTAGTCAAGGCCCCCATTCAGGATTACCTACTAGCATATTGGTTCTGCAAATATCTTCTTCCCCAAATTCCCATGGACGTTCCCTTAAGTGGTGTGGTCACAGAAGACCAATCTATTCACCATGCCCAGCAATTAGATCTGATTTATTCGCAGTCGGGTACACTATACGATGCAATCCCCAATGCCCCCCAAACTTCCAATGCTCCCACTACTCAGCAACCTGGCACGCATGTTGACGGTCTCATCGGTGCTTCCTCCTGGGCTGTTGTAAAACAACTTAGCGGGCACATTTCCCAGTTGTCTGTTGATACCGCTACTTCTACCCAATTAGCTTCTCTTCCAACCGCTACGATTAACTCTGTGAAATCTACACAAAAACCCAAAGGCAAAAACAAGAAAAATACCTCTCCTTCTGAAGAGCAACCTGCCTACGCAATCCAACCCCAAGCAGAAAGTTGCTGCAAAATCTAACAGCGGAAAGGACAAATTTGTCAAGTTCCCTTGCAAAATCTGTGTGGAAGACCATATGACACACAAATTTCCTCATCTCCAAGAATTCACAGGTCTTCTTTCTCAAAAGGACACTAGTTAGACCCCTGCGTTCCTACACAACCTTTTCCCTGCTCAGTAGTAGTAGCATCTTATTTAGAACCCGCCTCAACCCCCACAAGAGGGCAATGATAGATAAAACCATCTTTCCTCTGGTGAAGGTTCGTCGACTGTTTACACCTTTGAAATGGTTGATCTTCAAATGCGAGCCAAAACTTATGGAGCTCCAATCGATAACAGTCAAGACACTGCCTCGAGTTCAAACCCACCACTACCTAATGATCTTCATATCAAAATGCCTGTTGTTGATCTTGTGATTTGACCCCCTAAAGGGCACTTTGTCACAAGACACATAATACTTCTGCATGTGCTGCCCAAAACTACATTATTGTAGAATATTTGTCGCAAGCACCATTAGCTATGTCTTAAGTCAAAGTATTGCAAACCTGTCCAGCACAATGGAAAGCTTTGATTTCAACCATTGGTGGGGTCGACTCTCAGGATTCCATGATAGCAATTTTCAACATGTAGAAATGTAAGCCTCGCCTTTCCCACCAAATTTAATTCCAGGTGCAGGTTATTACGAAATGCAAAGCTATCCACAGAACGGTCATTGATGAAGGTGCTTTGACCTACATCATGTCTAATTCATGTCGGCTCGTTGTTGGGCATGGCTCAACTTGGTCCAAGTTCGGGGTAAAAGACCCTGCAGAAGAAGGAGCAAACCGTGCAGAGCTAGCGAAGATATATTCATCGTGCGGTATTTTAGGGCTTTGGGGATGGGACATGTTATCACCCCAAGAAACTCACCTAGGTTGCATATCGGTGATGCTCGGGAACATTACAAATTCAACCAAATATAGTTGGATAAATGGTGGATGAATGGAACAAATGCTGCATATTCAAGCCAGATAACCACTTCTACTATGATTGACCCCAGACATGGGTGAACACCCCCAGACTACAAGGCTTTTAACCACCTATTACTCACAGTTTGAGGATAAGGTGATAATGGAGAAGACTGACCACACCAGCAGATGCACAGGACCCTGTGATGGCCGGCTGCAACCAGTTAAGAGGTCTGTAAATCTAGTTTCTAATGCACAGACAGGATGACAGCTCTCTATGCATTAAACAATAGAAACCTGCACACATGTTCTATGATACATGCTAAATCCTAACATAGAGGTGGGATGACAACCCCTATGATGCTAAACATTCACAGCAATAGAACAAATGCAAACAGGCACAGCCTGGAACAAGAAAGAGAAGTGGAAAGTGAGCAATAAACAGCAAAAGAAGCTTGCATTAGCTGGAAATGAAGACCAGACGCTGCAGGTTACAAAGTAGTTACAGTCTCCAGAAGTTGAACCTTACAACAGGGTTCTCTTCATCTAACACTCATCCCTCCATTACATCTCTGTTCTGGGTATATATACAATTTGTTTACAAAATTGCTCTGCTAAGCTATGCGTGGAGGAGTCAATAAATGATCACCAACCACATTTACAATTAGATATGGGCCACTGATACAAATCTGGCCATGTTGTAAATGGATTTGCCCCCCTCTGGCTCTCTGCGGTCCTTCTTTGGGCAGGTGGAATGAAATATGGGTGAAACCCATAACCATTGAATGCTCTGATTTGATCGGCGGTGTCCTGCTCCTCCTCGGCCATAATGTTGATTAAATGTGGCTGTTGAACATTGAAACGGCTTAGTCATGACTGTGTTGCTTTTAAGCAGTGAAACGCTGCCAAACTGCTCATTCCCGCCCATTAATGCTTCACTTGGACTTCACAAGGTTCATTCATGGCTTAATCATTTATCGGGTCCGTCATTTGGGCTGCGACGCATACCTTAAGCTGGCCGATCCTCTATTTTTTAATGTTTGAACAATATACATAAAACAGCTGCAAAATCATGAAAAGTGGCTCTGGCGAAATTGAAGAATATACATATTTTACTTTCGAATCCCATCGGATCCAAAACCCATCACAATCGGCATCTGCCCAAGGCTTCCCTTTATATTTTCTTTATACAAAGAAAATACATAAAAAACATTAAAAACGCGAAGGGCGCGGATCTGAAATATTATGAAATGGAGCGCTGAATTGCTATCGGGTCCAGCCCATCGCATCGCCACACAACATATGTTAAAGCCCTGCCCCTTTAGAATCGCTGATAGCGATACGCCGATAGCAATATCGACGATTGCTCATCGCAAACATAAAAGCCCCTATCTCATTAATAATGCTGATTGCGATATTGCGATGCAATCTATGCCGTTGATCCGGATGCGCGATGGACGGTCCTCATGGAGTCGCCGATACCGCCGATGCTCCGCTGCTCCGACCCGCCGATACTCCGATGCGATATGACCTGCCGATGCAATATCGGCGATCGCTGATCGGCGAAGTCTTTTGTCGCTGCCGCTGCCTCCCCCGACTTGCGATATGTCGACGCGATCTGGACCGTTGATCGGCCAGATCCAACGGCTGATATGAATTGGGACTGCTAAGCCTGCTATTTGGGTTTTCGCATGATTTTAGCGCATTTGTGCCTCCCGATAGAGTATTTCCGCCTTCTCAAGGGCTTTTCCTCTTGCGCTATTTTGATCGGTGGAAGGCTATTAACCCAACATTGAAGATTTCAACAGCACTCACGGATCTCTTGGCATGAATTTCAGTGAGTTTGCAGACTTTGAGAGCGTTTAGCATCCATTTTTGATCCGTTTGTATAGCAGAGCTAACACTGGCTCCTTCTGGGGATGAGATCCTCCCTGTGAGGTCTCAAGAACCTGCAGACCAATGCCTTCATACAAAAACAGCTATAAAAACATTTGCCTAGTGTCCATTGGGCATGGAGTCAACTAAGCATACAACAGACTGCTATAAAAACTGTAAAAGAACATAATTACAATAACATTAAAATCTTGAACACATAAACTTCAAAATTTGCCCATTTGTTGGGCAATCAAAATTGTTTCTCCTGTTATCAGCCCGGTTCACCATAGATCAGCAGGACTGGATTTATTTGATCATCCACCTCGAACAGTTTGGGGCATTTGAGCTTATTGGGTAGAGATGATCTATACTTCATTCCCTCTCTGCGTATTTTCCTCCTTGGATGTTTTTCAGAGGAGCCTTTGTACACCTGCTGAATAATCATGGTTGCTGTGTACTTATCTGTGCCTTTTGTAGTCTGCACAACTAATATGAAAGATGCACCATTATATTCTTGTGCAGGGGACACAAATACATTTTCTGCTCCTGAATATTCTTTAGAACAGTCCTCTTCCAAGGAGGATTCCCAAAACTGTGCTTCCTCTTCCTCTGTCACCTGACAAGCTGCCACTTTAATATGTGTGGGGGCCAACTGGGCAGGCATGAGAATATCAAGACTGATTTGATCAGTATCAGCCTTGGACATTGAATCACGGCCTGCTTCAGTGTTCAAGGAGCAACTTTGAGGGAATTCTACTTGAGCAGACAAAGAAACAAAAGATGATGGGGAGCATTCTTCTCCCTTCTTGATTACTGGTGCGGGGACATCGGTAGGTCGCTCAAATTGCAGGTCTGCGTAGTCATGGGAAGTTGAGCTGGCTTCGGGCTCAGATTCTTCGAGGATGGAAGGATCTGCTGCTAGTTGCCTCCGCTGATAAGCTTGTTGTTCTGCAGGTACAACAAACTGATAAGCAGCGCCTCTGGATAAAGCTTCTTCATAAGCAGCTCTGGTTAAGAAGGGGGCATTGCCCTTGTCTTCCAAACCATGGACCTCCTCCTCTTCATCAAATTGCTCTTCTTCTGAATGTTGCGCAGCCCTAAACCTGGAAATTTCAAAGGCGAATAGCTCTATCATCCTGGCCATTTCGTCAATCTCATGATCTGATGATGATGAGATCCCATCCCTCTGCGAGTTTCCAGACTTAGTATTATCAAAGAGCAGATCTTCCTTATTCCCCCAGTACTTTAAAAATTCCTCATCTAGGGCCTCAATGTCTGCAATAGACCTAGGGGCTAGTTCATTGAACCATTTTTTAGCATCTCCCTCTAGGCTTTGGATAAACACCCTCATCCATACATCCTCTTCATAGATGTCCAGGTTATCAGCATAATTATAAAAAGACTCGAGGTGCTCTTCTGCTGATACTCCTTCTATACCAGTAAACTTAGGCATGTATTCTTGATAATCTCCTGCAGGCATGGCATGTAATGGGACAGGCAAGACCAGGGGTCTATACCTAGCAGCAATGATTTTTTCTATTTTTGTGGGAGCTTGCTGGCTTGCCATGACTGAGGTATATGAAAGAATACTGGTAGGCTAAGAGGAAATAATCAATGAAAAGACATTTATTTTTACATTGATAACCTAGCTATCAATGAAAAGGTTGACAGAAACAGAGGAATACGATGGACAGCATGGAAATCTTCTTTCAACTGAGGTCCGAAAGGGAACTGAATGGGGAAGGAGCTGAATGAATCTCTGAAGGAAATACTTCAACAGCAGAGATACATAAACTTCTTTAAGGCTTACCTGACCCTGATGCTCCTTCTGCAATATTTTCTTCTGCTTAACAGTCTTCTCAGGATCAAGCACTGGCCAGCTAGTGATTTCTGAAGATTTCTCCGAGCATGCTTCACGAACTAGACCAGAACTTCAATGTGGAGTCGCCAAAGGATGGCCTTCCTCCAGTGGAGTCGCCAGACAGATGATTACAACCAAAATCTGTGCTCAAACCTTGTCTGTCATCAAAGCTTGAAGCTGTGTCGTCTCCCAGGGAAGCTGAGCTTCGATTCTCCTCTCCCCGGCAACGACGCCATTTAATGTTATCACCCCAAGAAACTCACCTAGGTTGCATATCGGTGATGCTCGGGAACATTACAAATTCAACCAAATATAGTTGGATAAATGGTGGATGAATGGAACAAATGCTGCATATTCAAGCCAGATAACCACTTCTACTATGATTGACCCCAGACATGGGTGAACACCCCCAGACTACAAGGCTTTTAACCACCTATTACTCACAGTTTGAGGATAAGGTGATAATGGAGAAGACTGACCACACCAGCAGATGCACAGGACCCTGTGATGGCTGGCTGCAACCAGTTAAGAGGTCTGTAAATCTAGTTTCTAATGCACAGACAGGATGACAGCTCTCTATGCATTAAACAACAGAAACCTGAACACATGTTCTATGATACATGCTAAATCCTAACACAGAGGTGGGATGACATCCCCTCTGATGCTAAACATTCACAGCAATAGAACAAATGCAAACAGGCACAGCCTGGAACAAGAAAGAGAAGTGGAAAGTGAGCAATAACAGCAAAAGAATCTTGCATTAGTTGGAAATGAAGACCAGACGCTGCAGGTTACAAAGTAGTTACAGTCTCCAGAAGTTGAACCTTACAACAGGGTTCTCTTCATCTAACCCTCATCCCTCCATTACATCTCTGTTCTGGGTATATATACAATTTGTTTACAAAATTGCTCTGCTAAGCTATGCGTGGAGGAGTCAATAAATGATCACCAACCACATTTACAATTAGATATGGGCCACTGATACAAATCTGTCCGTGTTGTAAATGGATTTTCCCCCCTCTGGCTCTCTGCGGTCCTTCTTTGGGGAGGTGGAATGAAATATGGGTGAAACCCATAACCATTGAATGCTCTGATTTGATCGGCGGTGTCCTACTCCTCCTCGGCCATAATGTTGATTAAATGTGGCTGCTGAACATTGAAACGGCTTAGTCATGACTGTGTTGCTTTTAAACAGTGAAACGCTGCCAAACTGCTCATTCCCACCCATTAATGCTTGACTTGGACTTCACAAGGTTCATTCATGGCTTAATCATTTATCGGGTCTGTCATTTGGGCTGCGACGCAGACCTTAAGCTGGTCGATCCTCTGTTTTTTAATGTTTGAACAATATACATAAAACAGCTGCAAAATCATGAAAAATGGCTCTGGCGAACTTGAAGAATATACATATTTTACTTTCGAATCCCATCGAATCCAAAACCCATCACAATCGGCATCTGCCCAAGGCTTCCCTTTATATTTTCTTTATACAAAGAAAATACATAAAAAACATTAAAAATGCGAAGGGCGCGGATCTGAAATATTATGAAATGGAGCGCTGAATTGCTATCGGGTCCGGCCCATCGCATCGCCACACAACATATGTTAAAGCCCTGCCCCTTTAGAATCGCTGATAGCGATACGCCGATAGCGATATCGGCGATTGCTCATCGCAAACATAAAAGCCCCTATCTCATTGATAATGCCGATTGCGATATTGCGATGCAATCTATGCCGTTGATCCGGATGCGCGATGGACGGTCCTCATGGAGTCGCCGATACCGCCGATGCTCCGCTGCTCCGACCCGCCGATACTCCGATGCGATATGACCTGCCGATGCAATATCGGCGATCGCTGATCGGCGAAGTCTTCTGTCGCTGCCGCTGCCTCCCCCGACTTGCGATATGCCGACGCGATCTGGACCGTTGATCGGCCAGATCCAACGGCTGATATGAATTGGGACTGCTAAGCCTGCTATTTGAGTTTTCGCATGATTTTAGCGCATTTGTGCCTCCCGACAGAGTATTTCCGCCTTCTCAAGGGCTTTTCCTCTTGCGCTATTTTGATCGGTGGAAGGCTATTAACCCAACATTGAAGATTTCAACAGCACTCACGGATCTCTTGGCATGAATTTCAGTGAGTTTGCAGACTTTGAGAGCGTTTAGCATCCATTTTTGATCCATTTGTATAGCAGAGCTAACAGGACAAAGCCCTTATTTTGTAATGGGTATCGGGTATTAGTCCTTTTTTGTGGATCCATGGTATGTGGACCATAGTTTTTGTAAAGATGAAATGTATTTAAATATGTGTAATACCTTAGCAAAAAAAAAGGTAGAACATAATAGAAGAGATCATTTGACTATTGTATCTTTCTATCTTCTGTATTTGGAGAAGGCTCCGTAGCTGAGTACGCAGAGACCTTGAAGAGTCTGTAGTTGAGTGCATAGACCACTTGTAGTTGGGTGTGCAGGTTAGAGAACTGCATGTAATTGAAGATCCTTTTAATAAAGAATAAAGTTTTGGCGAAGTGTTGCATCCCTTTATGTGTTTATTGTTTATTGTTATGTATCTGGTTGTGCATGATTTTCACTTAATTATGCGAAGAACTATAAGATATACGGTTATTTGTTAGATTTTATAGCTTTAATGTGAATTTGTTAAATTAATCATCTACGCAAAGTTATTATGCATGCGAAGTTATAAGATAAATATAAAGTAGCAGAAAATATATGGTGCTACTTCACGGATATCCCTTCAACTGCAGAAACCTGGTTCTGCAACCTCCCATAACTGCTTCAGGTGAGACTGCGATATACTTGCAGGCCATTGCCGAAAGGGCCAGTAGTTGAGGGTTTTGTTGGTGCGTAGCACACTCTGAACCTGGATCAAACCCCCTCAACCAACAAACGGTTCTGTTGTCCAGACTGGCATCTACTTAAAGGGATATGATTTAGCATCTGTTAAAGAAATAACTCTAGGAGTGGGTTGAATAGAAGGAAAGAGAATTTCCAGAAAAAAGAGAACATAAATATGTGTTTATCAACCGAAGCTTGGTTGTAGAGATATATCTTCGAAGATCAATACGATGTTTTCTTTGGTTCGTTCCACATTGAATTTCTTAAGTGGATAGCTAAGCTAGCTTAACATAAGACTTGCTTCAAAGGTGAAAAACCTAAGGAGTGGAATCCTGATTTAATATGATGGCTCAAGAGAATCGATAACAGTATCTCAAGGGCTATTGATTTTTGGATCGATAGCATTCTGGGAGGATTTATCACTAAGTTCACAATCGACGAGATATTTTCCTATAAAAACGTTGAATGAAGATTCTTCAAAGGACCACAAGGTAAGTTCTTAAATTCTTTGAAGCTCTGGATTAAGATGTTATTGTGTGAAAAGGGGATTTTGTGAATGCAGTCATATTAGTGTTTGGAAAAAGAGGAAATAAGCTTGAACCAGGGTCTATGTGAAGTGGAAAGCAATATAGAATAGTTCTGAAGAATTCTATTGAAACAAACTATAGTCCTCTGTAAGGAGGATCTGAAAGCGAAGAAGAAAGAACTAACATGTTGATGGTGTTGGACCCGCCAACATCTCAGGGATCTCCCCGGTAAGAAGTCCCAACGAGACCTCAAACAGTTTGGTGTAGGAGTCCCAGCACTGAGGCATGCAGTATCACCTTAACCGCAGTTTCGCATAGAGGAAAGTAAGATGTCCCTGTTGGCAGCAATGGTGTGACATATACAGTAAGTCAAGGAAGGTGTATGAGTGGTTCTAACACATGGAGGATGAGGTGAGTGTACCCCGTGGAAACCTATGACAACATGGAGTTAAGAAGGGAACACACAAGCTAAGATGAATCACAACATGGAAATCAAGTGAGCTAGCAATCCAAAGTGATGGTTAAACCAACAACACATTTCAGTAGGATTCATACATACATATACAGAAAATAGCTACACATGCATGCGTAAGTAAACGGATACATATATTATTTAGAGTAAACAAGATAGATGAAATACGACATATGCATGAAACATGTTGGCTCTATTATATTAAGAAGTGTAAGTTCCATTCATACAATACATCTATGACCAACCACTAGTTCCAACAGTGAAACGTCACAGTCACTACCGCCTACTCCTCCAAAGAGATATACTAGCTCTGCATAGTGGAGAAGCCAAGGCTCGTTTCCAAGCTTTCTCCAAGATACTCCTATTGGAAGCTTGGCTGACCAAAAGCCTTTACCAAGAGTTACGAGGGACTATTTATAGCAAAGGGTGGGGTGACCCTTGACATTCCCCTTTGTGACAATTCAACTACCCTCATGACTCTTCATCTTCTCTATGAATGTTACATCCAACTATCAACACTTGAACTTACACTTGACAAGACATCACATACAATCTACACATGTACCCATGTGAAACAAAATAGGCTTGAGCAAGTTTTGCAAGACATCACTATGATTAGACAACTATGGGAAGACCAGCTCTTCAACATCTTCACAGTGGTCAAGAGTAGCGAACTGATTCCAAGCTCGGTAGTTCGCAATGGTGTCTGTGTACTCTAAGGTGACATATTTCTGGAAACAGACTCTTGCCTCCATAGCATCCGGGTACACTGCTCGAGCTCCTTTGTCCAACGCGTCTGATAACATGCACATCATTTTCTTGAGTGCGGTTGGACCAACGACATACTGATGCATGGCGTCTACATTGATGACCAAGTCTGGGTTGGTGGCAATGCACATCAACTCATCAAAGTACGAGTCAAACTCTAGTCAGATATGTGCCTTTGTCTTTACCTGGGTCAGTTTCCCAATAGATGGGATCGCATGTGCACGCACAACAACATGCATACTCCTGAATACCCATGCATGGGAAGCCTGTAGACTAGTGATGAGTTGCGGGAGATCTTCATAGTTCTGGATCTGACTCCATTCTCTGTTTTTCTCTCTTCCTTTGCACGTTCCTCTTATCGCATTGTTGCCTCTTTGCCAAAGTTGCTTTCTGCATTGCCAAAGCTTCTTTCTGCACAAGTGGGTCTGCTCAGAACTTGCAGCTTTGTTCCTCCTCCGTGGTGTCAACAATATTCCTCTTGCCTTTGTCGCGCGTTGGTATGTTTACCTCTGTTGTTGATGCTTCCGGTGCTCTCCTGGATGTTGCTTCACGTTGATTTACTAACTATTCCATAGCAATGTCGACCAATTCATTGGGCCTAAAGAGGCTGTAACAATATCTCCATGGGTCCTCCTTCGCCCAATGACACACCTCGTGGATCCACTGAAACTGTACTCTCATGCAGTGATCCTTTATAATAAAATGTGAGTCATACAAATTGTAGCTTCGAGCATCGATTAGATATTTCTTGATCTCCTCTGCTCCGACATCAACATGTTTGAAACTTTGTATCTTGTATCACCCGATCTACAACGGAAGAGCGGGCCAAGGTGCCTTCTTCTTCCGGTGTAGCCTAGATGTCAGTCTTGTCAAGATGTGGTATGATACTTCCTACATGACGAGCTTGTCCAAGGCAAACTTCGGCAAAACATGTGGAGGCTTCTCCACATTGTACATCCGTATGAAGGTGTCGGACGGTGAGGCATACCAATATGTTATATCGATCAGTGCCTCCATTGTTGCCTTGGACATGCAGGGTGGATCATGTTCAAATATCATCTTGTACTGTTAGGTTGTGTTATATTCTTTCCACGACTAGCCCACGTAGTTAACTGGGGGGTTAGGAGGGGGCTGGAGCCCCCCCTTCGTTGCACCGATTGCATAATGGGGAAGTCACAGGGGGTTTGAATGGTGTAGGTAACCCCACTCTAATTTTGGCTTTGGACCCTATGTTAGGTTGGGCCGACCTACCTATGGTTTTGTGCATGATTTTCACACATGTTTTTGGACGCGATGGCTTTCAGTCCATGGTTTTGGACGCAATGGTTTTCGATCCATGGTATTGGATGCTTCGGCATGTATAAATATGTATTGTAACATTGAAAGGAACATAATGAAAAATCAAGCTGATAGTCCTGGTTTTGGGATCCAGGGGAAAATCTCTGTGTATATGTGTTTTATGTGTTATGCACTTGCATTGTTTATTTTCTATGTTTTAGAATTCATATGTAGGTAATTTTTGTATGGGGCTAAAACCTACATTTGGTATCAGAGCTATTTTGGCTTCAAGGGGATGCCTTTGTTGCTAAGGGGTTTCGCTCGGGCCTGTGGTAGACCCTGTTCAGTGGGAGATCTGCGAGATCGATTCAGGTGGTGAAAGAAGATGTCGAGCAGTGGAAAGATAGAGATTGAGAAATTTGATGGTCAGAGTTTTGAGTTGTGGAAACTCAAGATGGAGGATCTGTTGGTGGATAAAGATCAGTGGATCACGGTAGATCCGGTTACTAAACCAACAGGAGTGTTCAATGCAGAATGGAAGAAGTTAGATCAAAAGTCAAAGAGCACAATACGATTGTGTGTCTCAGATTCAGTATTGTTGAATGTATCAGGGGAAGCTACAACGAAGGCTTTATGGGACAAGTTAGGGACTTTGTACCAATCTAAGTCTTTGGTGAATAAGTTGTTCCTACGGAAAAAGTTGTATAACCTGAGGATGAAAGATGGAGACTCGGTGATAGAGCATCTGAATGCATTTAATATTGTGGTAAGTCAGTTAGCATCTGTTGATATTAAAATTTCAGATGAATATAAGTGCATCAATTTGTTGTGTTCTCTACCAGATTCGTGGGATAGTCTGGTTATTACAATAGGTAGCAATGCAACTGCCTTGCAGTTTGATAAAATAGCCTCATCCTTACTGACGGAGGAGATGAGACGGAAAAATATGGAGAGCCAGAATGGTGATGCCTTTTCTGTATGAGGACGGTCCCAAAAAAGAAACAAAAATAAGTCATCGAGTGGGAGATCTAAATCTCCAAGAAAACCTGTAAAGGTGGTGTGCTGGAAATGTGGAAAGGAAGGGCACTACAAAAGGGACTGTAAATCTAAAGCAATTGATAAAGGAAAGGGATCTGATGATGCTCCTTCTGCAGAGGCGAAAACCACCTCAGATGAAGGTGGGGATGTGTACTTGGCTTCTTCAAGCACACATGTAGATCATGAGGCATGGTTGATTGACTCAGGTGCATCCTTTCACTTCACCCCCATAGAGAGTGGTTCTGCGAGTATGAGAAATACGATGGTGGGGATGTCTTCTTAGGGGATGATAAGAAGGCTAGAATCATTGGTCGCGGAAAAGTAAAGTTGAAGTTGCAATGTGGAAGGGTTAGAACACTTCTGGGTGTTCTGCATATTACTGCATTGACCAAAAATATGATTTCTGTAAACAAGTTGGATGATGCAGGTGTAAAAATAGTGTTCGAAAAGGATACCTGCAAGATGGTTTGAGGAGCACTGGTATTGATGTGAGGAGTTTGGATTGGAACTCTGTACAAGCTGCAAGGTAGCACGGTTATTGATGGGTGTAATATTTCTGTGGTTCCTGAAAGTGGAGCAGAAAATCTAGTGGTCTCTGGAGAGAAGACCATGTTGTGGCATCAAAGGCTTGGACATATTGGAGAGAAGGGCCTTCGAATAATTCATGGTAAAGGTATGGTAGAAGGTATGAGTAATAGCTCTCTGGATTTTGACTTCTATGAAAATTGTGTATATGGGAAGCAGAATTAGGTGAGTTTCCCCTCTTGTGGTAAGAGGGCAGAACATATATTAGAGCTTGTGCATAGTGATGTGTTTGGACCTATGAAGGTTCCATCACTCGATAAGTCTGTGTACTATGTATCATTTATAGATGACTTCTCAAGGAATACATGGATATATTTCCTTAAGAAGAAATCTGAAGTCTTTGACAGGTTTAAAGAATTCAAGGCTCTAGTGGAAAACCAGATAGAGAAGAAGATAAAGGTGCTGAGGACAGATAACGGTGGAGAGTTTTGCACTAAGGAATTTGAATAATTCTGTAAGAAGTGTGGTATATCACAATAGAAGACTACTCCATATACACCTCAGCAAAATGGAGTTTCAGAAAGAATGAACAAGATGTTGATGGAAATGGCAAGAAGCATGCTCAGTGGTGTCGGGTTAGGACAGGAATTCTGGGTAGAGGCAGTGGAGATAGCATGTTACCTAGTCAATAGATCACCTTCATCACTATTGGAGGATAACTCCACAAGAGGTATGGACTGGTAAGAAACCCTCTCTTTCACATATGAGGGTATTTGTATGTGATGCATATGTACATGTTTCAAAGGAGAAATGAACCAAGTTGGATAGTAAATCTGAAAAGTGCATCTTTATTGGGTATAAGGATGGCTTAAAGGGTTATAAGCTTTGGAACCCAGTAACAAGGAAGGTTGTGTATAACCATTATGTGGTGTTCAAAGAGGTGAAAGATGTTATTAAACATGAATTCCAACCAAAGGAACTCGAGAAGATAAAGTTTGAGCTAAAGGAGGAAGAATCGGACTCTACAGCGGAGGAGGAATCAAAAGATGAAAAGCCACAAACTCCGGGTGTGAGAATATCAGTTTGAGAAAGAAGGCAGCCAAAAAAGTATAGTCCATCTGCTTTCTATTCAAATTTTGCTTTATCTATTACTGATGATGATCCCAGAACTATGAAGGAAGCAGTAGATTCAGAGGATGGAAAACTCTAGAAATAGGCCATGGTTGATGAAATGGCATCTTTGCACAAAAATGAGGCTTGGGATCTGGTGGAGTTGCCTACTGGAAGGAAACCAGCAAATGGGTGTTCAAGAAGAAGACAAATGCAAAGGAAAAAGTGGAGAAATATAAAGCTCGGTTAGTAGCAAAAGGTTATTCCCAGGTGCCGTGAATTGATTTTGGTGATATTTTTTCTCTTGTTGCCAAGGTAACTTCTATTAGATTAATTTTATCTGTTGTTGTTGCTTTTTATTTTGAGGTAGAACAGATGGATGTGAAGACAACATTTCTTCACGGGGATCTGGAAGAGGAAATCTACATGAAGCAACCTGAAAGCTTTGCAGTGAAGGGTAAGAAAGAATTGGTATGCAAGTTAAAGAAGTCTTTGTGTGGGTTAAAATAGTCACCAAGGATGTGGTATCAGAAATTTGATACATTTATACGGGGACTTGGCTTCACCAGAAGCAAAGCATATCACTGTGTGTATTTTAAATTAATTGGTAACCGTGTTATTTATTTGGTCTTGTATGTGGATGATATGTTTCTAGTTGGAAATGATAAAGAAATTATCCAAGATTTGAAGATCCAATTGTCCTCCAAATTCGACATGAAAGATCTTGGTGTTGTAAACTATATTTTGGGCATGGAAATTAAAAGAGATCGAGCAAAGAGGAAGCTCTGGTTAAACCAGGGGATGTATTTCGAGACAATATTGCAAAGATTTAATATGCAGGATAGTAAACCAGTGAAGGTTCCTATTCCTATAGGTGTAAAGTTATCTGCTGAACAGTGTCCCAAGACACAAGAAGAGGAAGAGGACATGTCTCATGTTCCATATGCAAGTGCAGTCGGTAGCCTGATGTATGCAATGGTCTGTACTAGACCAGACATTGCACATGCAGTGGGAGTATTGAGCAGGTTTATGTCAAAAACAAGAAAGGAGCATTGGACAGCAGTGAAGTAGGTTTTCAGGTAGTTGCGTGGCACTAGTGATTATGGTTTGTGCTACCAAGGAAGACCAAGATTGGACAAAGTTTTGGATATCCATGGCTTTGATGATGCGGACTGGGGTAGATATGGATCAGAGAAGATCTACAAGTGGGTATGTGTTTAACCTATTTGGAGGTGCAGTCAGTTGGATGAGTAAGAAACAATCTGTAGTGGCACTATCAACTACAGAGGCAGAATACATGGTAGCCACTCATGCAAGCAAGGAAGCAGTTTGGTTGCAGAGATTGTGTTCAAGTATGGGGTTAGTACAGGGAGCTATAAGGATAGACTATGACAGCCAAAGTGCAATTTTCTTGGCAAAGAACTCTGCTTACCATTCAAAGACAAAGCACATTGAAGTTCAGTATCACTTTGTGAGGGATATGATAGAAGACAAAAAGGTGTTGCTAGTAAAGGTGGCCACTTTGAAGAATACTATAGATGCATTAACAAAATTTGTGAGCTCTGAGAAGTTCTCTTGGTGTAGAGAAACAATGGGTGTTGCAGGGCTAGATAAATGATTAAGCTCTCTTGTGGCCCCCTGTGGAAAGAAAACAACAAGTGGGAGAATGTTGGGTTGTGTTATATTCTTTCCACGACTAGCCCACGTAGTTAACCCGGGGGTTAGGAGGGGGGCGGAGCTCCCCATTCGTTGCGCTGATTGCATAATGAGGGAGTCACAGGGGGTTTGAGGGGTGTAGGTAACCCCACTCTATGGGGTCCGGGGCAGCGACTCAGAAAAACTATGTTAGGTTGGGCGGACCTACCTATGGTTTTGTGCATGATTTTTGCACATGTTTTTGGACGCGATGGTTTTCGGTCCATGGTTTTGGACGCAATGGTTTTCGGTCCATGGTATTGGATTCTTCAGCATGTATAAATATGTATTTTAACATTGAAAGGAACTTAATGAAAAATCAAGCTGGTAGTCCCAGTTTTGGGATCCAGGGGAAATCTCTGTGTATATGTGTTTTATGTGTTATGCTCTCGCATTGTTTATTTTTTGTGTTTTAGAATTTGTATGCAGGTAATTGTTGTATGAGGTTAAAACCTACATGTACATCAAGGTGAAAAAATGATTGGACAGTTGTGTGATAACTCCTCTGAAGCTACATTTGGACAACATTCTACAATAAGTGTTCACATAGGTCTCTGTCGATTTCCATGCCCACTTCAAGCTCAGGAACTCCTGACGATCACATATTGCATCCAAGATGTAAGTGGACATGTAGATTTCTACATGTTCACCTTTGGGCGGCTGTCGAGCTCTTACTACCTGTTCCTTCAGCCGGTGAGCCAAAATTTTGGACCAGTTGCATGCTTTTCCTTCTCTGGCCAGTTGGTCCAAAACAATCACCCAACTTTGCAAGAAGGTTTCCGTGCTCTCTTGGCCATACAAGAGACATGCAAAGATGACCAATTATTGATACGTATTTCACAGAATCTTCGTCTTGTAAACCTGGTTGGGTGTCATCCTAAATTTGGCCAGCTCCTTCACCCAGTTCTTCAACATATCCCTAGAGTTGCCATTGTTGTTGGGTATGTTGAAGGGTGTCTCCATGGTGATCACAGGTTTCGACATATGGTACATCTATTCATAATATTTTTCCCTGAAGGTATCTCTGTCCCACTAACACTACTTAATGTCATCATCTCATGATCAATGTACGAGACGATCCATTGTATCATTTCCATGCATGGGAACACTGGATACCTGCATGCAATCTGGTACAAGCCGGACTTGTGAATGTTCACATAGAATTGGCTGTCTTCTAGGTCTTCCCCAGATGTGCCTGTAAATGCATCACTAACTTCTTGCCATTTCAGCTTGATGTTCTTGCTTGCAATCAGCTTGGTGTCTTCGTAGATCGGAAAACTTGTAGATACTCACTCAACTGTTGCTCCAGTTGCGCTTCCATCGGTGTCCTTTAATCCTGCTCTCGTGGAGGCCATTGATCCTGGACTGCTGAGCGATGGACGAACACATGCTTGATCTAGAGACAAGGTGACATGCATGGCAAGAAATCTGTCAGCTGAAACCAAAGCAAACATGAGGAACAACATGCAACATACCTGGGGATTGACTGGAAAGGATTGTGCAGTTTTTCCTACGAGCCGGGAGACTAGCTATCGAAACTACGAAAAAGGCAATCTGGACTGCTGGGAGTATGGTTGGATGCTGGAATTGCGTAATGTGCAATCCAGACTAGCCTGTTGGTTGTTGGGATTGCGCAATGTGCAATTCCAGCTGGCAAGGGTTGTAGACCCAGTGACTGCATTACGCAATTTTCTAGGCCAGCAGTCACCACCTCTCATAATTATGCAATGCAAAACTAGAGGACATTCATTGCATAGAAATGCACATTTTCTGGGAGGAAGGCAAAGCCTTCCCTCTCAGGATTGTGCAATGTTGTCTTGGTGAGGCAGATTCCAGGCCAAGGCTACCCAGACCCGTCGACGGGCAACAGAAATCAAATTTGGATGTGAATGCATGGTGATACTAAGTGTAAGAAGGAGTGAATGATCATGCATGCAAACAGTGAATGCAAGATTCAGAAAATGGAACAACATGCATTTGTGTGAAGAAAACTGAAATGATGCTAGTATAAGATAATATGCATGCAAACTGTTATCACCTAGAACTACAGTCCATGTACATAATGTTTTTCCAAAAAAAAATTCATTGTCAAAAAAAATGTGTGTCTAGTGGTTATGTTCCTATGTGTGTCACTTAGGGATTATGTTTTAAAAAGGTATTGATGTGAATCATTGCCAAAAAACCGTTAATCATCCTTCATCATAATTGTTTAAGGCATGTCTTGTCTTGTTTGCGTCATTGGTCCTTTGCGCAGTTTCGTAGCGCAGTCTGATTGGCCAATTTGGCAGCGCAATGATGTTTCCACCTTTTCGTAGCGTGTCATCTACCAGCCATTTCGTAGCGCATATTGTTAATTTATAACTGTCTGCGCTACGAAATCAGGGATTCGGGGATTTTGCAGCGCGTTTTCTTGAAATGTCAAGTCTGGGGGGATGAGTCATTAGGTCCGTCCATATATTGTCAGTTGATGTCCTCTCCAGGTCATTATGGGTCATCATTCCGCCATAAGGTTCAGAACCACGCACATAAACATCATTCAAAGTGATTTTATGATGTATGGTAGTGTCACGATATTTGTTATTAGTGCGTAAACTGACTTGCTTGTATGACAAGACTATTGAAGCGCAAAGGAGCCCGAGTTTTCATTTAAAAGGACCTGATTGCAAGCGAGCCTGCATTCCAAAGTTCGAAGTTGCCTTTTGAGTTGAAGCTGCTGTTAGTTCTCTGTCCGAAAGTTTTCAAAGCAAAATGGAGAAAAGGGAGCATAGATCAGGAAGGTGCCAAAGAACAGAACCGGAGGGGCTGGATCTTGCGTTAAAGGATGAAGGAGTAGCAAAAGCTTTTAGAGATGCTGGTTGCTGGAGGTTTTGTGAGAAATTGCAGGGAGGGCATGCAGAGGTAACAAAAGATTTTGCATTGAATTTTACTGGTTTAAACTCTAAGGTGTCAATGCTAGAATTCTCTGTATCTCCAGAAGCCATTTCTAATGTGACTGAGATTCCTAGAGGAGGACATGAATGGTTCAAAAATTTTAAATTCGATATGAGCCCCTGTAAGGAATTCTTGAAGGAGCCTTATGTAAATGAGGATCTCACAAAGGTTGTGCCAAGGAGTTACGTGAAGGAACATTTTGCACTGCTCCTTACATGCATCCAAAAATATTTAACATGCGAAGGGAGGTATAACAAAGTTTATTCCTATCATTTTAAACTTTTGTTACATTTCACAGGCAAAGCATCAATAGATATCCCTTTCTACTTGTTCAGAAGCCTCAGTAAAATGTGTGATAAAATCCAACTGAAAAAAGATGACTGTGAAACATCACTGTTTCACCATGGTTTGGTAAAGCTGTTAGTGTTAGATGGTTTGCAAAAGATTGGTAAAGATTGGGACTCCTTTATTTTTATGGCTGGCTTTCAGAGCAAGACAGGCCTCACTCCATTGCCTGTTAGGGAAAGAGAAGAAACAATTGAAGAACCTACTCTTGCTGAGCTTAGAAAGGAGGTGAAAGATCAGAAGAAGTCCAAAACCAAGTTGAAGAAACCAGTGAAGCCCTTGGTAGTCAAGGAGACACCTCAATCATCATCAAAAGAGAAGGTCAAACAGAAGAAGGATGCACCTGGACCAAGTGAAGTTGAAAGGGTATCAAGAGTAAAAACCAGAGGTCAGTTAAGCAAGGAGAAAGGCAAGTCAATTGCTGTTGAAGAAAGTCCTATGTCAAAAGCTAGTTTAACTGATTTACTTGAGGCAATTGAGCTTGAACAAGATCAGCCAGTGCAGATTGAGCCAATAGAGTTTGAGCAGGACCAGCCAGTGCAGCCAATGCACATTGACTTAACCCAAACCTCACCAGAGAGCATGAAGAAATCAAAGGCTTCGAAAAGGTTAAGGTTTGAGGAGCCTAGTGAAGAATATGTGTTCAAGCCACGGAGGCCAATTACAAGAAGACAAATGAAAGAGGCCGAGAAAGGGCATAAAGAGGAGGCAGCTGTTAAAATGCCCAGTACAGAGTTTCTTGAAGTTCTGACTAAAACAGTGCATGCAGCCAGGCATAAAGACAAGAGTAAAAAGGTTATTATTAGCCAAGGAGGAAATGTCATAGCTATCAAGAACCAGGCAGGAACAACCCAGGAAGAAGTGGCTCAGATAAAGAATGTTTCTAGAGAACGTGCAGTGAGATATGCTAATTATAGAAGGGCTGTATTAAAAGGCGGCACAAGCCTACTCGGTCAAGCTGACTCGGGGTTTGATGTATTTTCGTGGATGGTACCAGCACTGAAGCAAGCAAAACTCATAAGAAAGCTAAACATGAGCCTGAGATCAGAAAATAAGGCTTTGAAGAAAGAGGTTAGCAGTTTGAAGAAGAAGCTAGGTAAACTAGCTCACTGATTTAAAAGGAAAGGTGCTTTTCAAGTTTTGATAAATTTTGGTTTAAGCTCCATCATTTTGAAACTATTTAGGTCCCTAACACCTGTACAAAATGTCTGGAGAAATCATGAGTTCAAGCAGAAAGCATTTCATGATAAATATGTTCTGTTTTGATAAAAACAGCAGTTTCGTAGCGCGCTACGAAACTGCTGTAGATGCTGTTTTATAAGAAAACAATGAATTTGATGATGAGGTCAGCGAATTTTGAAAGGAATGTCTCGAGGACAGGAGGGAAACCATACAAGGCTATCATAGCAATTCAAACAGTGACAGGTGTAAGTTTTGGAGGAAAGGTGAAATATTTTGTTTTTTTGCTAAAGCTCTCTTAAAGGTACTTTATGACCGAATTACTAGGGTGCTGGTAGGGTTACCGGAATTTTTGGTTTGTACACCTGTTCAGTCCACAAGGCATACAGATCATGAGGCATATGGTGTTATGCGTTGTTATTGATGAATTAAAGAGCTTGGAGCGTGGTCTTTAAGTAGTAAAGAATAATGGAAGACAGGGACCGTGAAAACAGGGAACTCACCTTTACTAATTAATGAGCCATCTACACAGCTAGTATCCAAGGTCAGCTCGTTCAGTGAATGCTCCTCCAACATATCTCGGCCACAATAGAAAATGTACAGGTGTCAAAGCTCAAGAAAGGCATCATGCATACGAGGAGATAGAGTTAGAATTTCAATGTGATTAGGACTCTATGTATTTACAGCACAATACCTTATGTATTTAATAAGTTTGTTTAAAAATAGATAAGGTTAGTTAATGATAGACCATCGAGCTCCCCTCATGCTGGAGGAGGAGACTCAAGGTAGTTTTAGTTTTGTTTTCCTATATATAGGAGAAACTCTGATGTAAGTAGGGTTGGAGATTTATAAAAGAAACAGAGTTTTTATATTGGCTTATGTAAAAGACTTTTGACAGTAATAGAAAGATTACTTTTTCTTCCCAAGATTCATCTTGTGTTCAAAGGCTCAGAATATATGTGGTTTTGTCTTTATCCTTTCTGTTTTACAGCTCAATAGACATGCAATCACTCTGAATTCACCTAGTGCTCAGACTTCCTGTGTATGTTTATGAGTTGAGGTTCTTTTTGAGAAATGTTCTGAGTGTTTAAACATTATATGCCTTGGCTTCCATGATTGAGTAGTTAATAGTTTACTGCAGAGGTGTTTGACTCCATGAGCCCAATGGTAGAAGTGTTACTTTGTTGTTCCAACCAGCTTATTTTCATGTACTGTTTGAAGAGTTAGCCATCTTTTATTGTTATTAATGCATATCAAAAATCTGTGAGAGAGCCCTCTTTGACTAAGGAGGCTAAGCCTTAGTCTAAAGCCTGGTTTGAAATAGTTACATGAGATCTTGCTAAGTAGCAGCCCTTAGTACCTGATTTTGTGATAACATTTTGGTGCGTCTGCCGGGAGCCTGATGATTACTCATTCCCGAAGTTTGAAGATTGAATTTCTGAAGGTAGCAGGAGTTCAAAGTGATTTTCGAGGCTGCATTCTACCTTGGTGACTCCATTGTTTCTTAAAGTTTAAAGGTGGCTTCGAGAGGAAGATATACAAGGAGCAATCCTGACCCAAACCCACCTAGTCCTGTGGAGAATCCTAATATCATCTCAAGGAGTAAACAAAGATTTTCTGATATACCAGGTACTTCAAGCATTTCAAAGTCTTTATTTCCTGAGTTTTCTAGAAGTCCTGAGGATAAAATTGTTGATGATAAAATTCAAGAGGTTTTATTAAGGTCTGAAAATGAAGAAGAATTGATTGGTATCATTTTGGATCTACAAAAGAGAGGTATTGATACTTCATCTCTAGTATCACAAAAAGATAAAGAGGAGTTTTGGGAAATTGTTACTTCTGAATTGTTATTAGAGGAAGAGGACTTGAAACAGCTCAAGGAGCTTGACCCTTTTGAAGTTTTGCTTAACTCAAAAACTGGTTTACCTCTCCCAAATTGGAGTTCTTTTGTCAGTGGTTTACAAAGCCCCAATAGTCCTTTTCATACTCATACTTTGTCTTCTGCCTCTGCCAGTCCAAATAGCCCTCAGACAACATCTCATACTAGTTCTGGTCTGTCTGGACATACAATACCTATTGTCACTGTTCCTCCATTCATTATGGCTGTACCTGCTAGGTATGCTCCCCTAGCTCTCCCTGCCGTTTTACATGATCTTCCTAATAAATATGCTGCTAGGATTCCAACATGGGGAGGAGATGAAGACATTACAGCTGAAGAACATGTGGATAGATTCAATGATTTTATTGATAGGTATGAAGTGGATGATGAAGATGTAAAATTGAGATTGTTTGCTCAGTCTTTCATTGGGGAAGTCAGGAAATGGTTTAAAGCCTTGGGAGCTGGTAGCATTCATAGTTGGGCTGAGTTTGAAGATAGTTTTCTGAGGAAATGGGGAAATAGAACTAATCCTGTTCAGGCCCTCACTGAATATAATAATTTAAGAAGAGCTCCAGATGAGATTGTTCAAAACTTTTCTAAGAGGTTTAATAAAATTTATAATTCCATTCCAGCACACTTGAAACCTCCTGGAGCTTTGGCACAGTTAAGATATGCTGAGTCTTTTGATTCTGATTTCTCTCTTTTACTCAGAGAAAGAGAGTCTGCTACACTGGCTGACATGCAAAATGATGCAATCAAGGTGGAGGTGAATATGCTTGCTGCTAAGAAGTCTAAGATGGCAAAGACTAAGATGAAGGAAGAGGAGAGGCCTTCTACCTCTGCTCAAGAAGATAAATTTGAAACTATGATGAAGACTATGGAGAAATTGATGGATCAATTAGCACTTGGGAATACTACTGCTCCCCAAGCACAACAAGAACCACGGTTCAGGAATCCTCAATTTAGAAGGCCTCAAAATCAGCAAAGGCCAAGAGAAAATAGAAATCAGCAAGCTGATCCTCCTGTGAGACCTCCTTTTCAACAAAACATGGTGGATGAGGAAGAAGAACCTGATGAACCTGAGGAATCTATTCATTGTCTTGGTGAAGAAGATTCAGAGATCTTCCTAACAAAGGAGGAACATGATGAGTCCAGCCAACTAAAAGCCGAGGAGGAACCCTCAGATTTCTTAAAGGGTTATCAACATGCCATATTTGAAATCCAAAAGCAATACAACCTCAGAAACAGAGATGTCCCTATTACAGCAAATAAGGCTCAGCCCAAGAAAAATGTTTCAAAAGCAGTGGAAGATAAAAAGGAAAAGCCAAAACAAGCTGATGGAAAAAGTGATTCTCCTCTTGAGAAAAAGGATAATCAAACCCCTGCTCCTCCTAAGGAAATTGAAAGGTCTACTTCTGTGTTTAATATAGAAAATGAGATTGCTAAAATTAAAATATCAGTCCCATTTAATGAAATCTTGAAAGTAGACAAGTATAGAAGTAAGATTGTGGAAATGCTTAATTCTCCACCAGGAGGGGCTGATATTTTGAATGTGCAAGAGGATAATCCTATTATTTGTTTAGGTCCAAGACTTCAAGATGAGCAAAATGATGAGTTTCCTCCTTTTTATATAAGCATCAATATACATGAGATGACTCTTCATAATGCCATGCTGGATTCAGGGGCATCCCATAACCTCATGCCTAAGGTCATTATGGAAAGGTTGGGATTAGAAGTAACTAGACCATACAAGGACTTATTTTCTTTTGATTCAAAGAGGGTTCATTGTATTGGGCTGATAAAGGATGTGGTTGTGGCACTCACACAAATCCCAGCAAAAACCACTGTCATGGACATTGTTGTTGCAGATGTTCCACCTAAATTTGGGATGTTACTTTCAAGGTCATGGGCAGCAAAAATAAAGGGTACCATGCAAATGGATCTGACTTATGCTACCATTCCAGTGTTTGGTGAACAAAGAAGGTTATATCGTGAGACAAGGATGGCATATATGGTGAGCAGCAAGGACAAACCACAGAATTTCCCTATTTATTCTTGTGATACAGGCCTTGGATCAGCCATTCTCTTCAATGAAACAGTTGGAAAGGAACCACAAGAAGAACATGCAGAAAATCAGTGTCAGGAGGTGCAGCAAAGTAATGAAGAAGACATCACTGGTTGCTGGTCTTTATACTTTGATGGAGCAGCAGGAAAAGAAGGTGCAGGAGCTGGGATTTGGATCATGAGTCCAACTGAAGAAAGTAAGTTTCTGTCATATAAACTTAATTTTGATTGTACCAATAATATGGCGGAGTATGAGTCTCTGGTATTAGGCTTAGAAACCTTGATAGAGTTGAAGGCAAAAAGCATTGCTGTTTATGGAGATTCTGAATTAATCATAAAGCAAGTTCAAGGTGCTTATCAAACAAAGGATGCAAGGATGAGAGCTTATAGAAACTTGGTGTTGGAATTGTTGGAAAAGTTTCAGTCATATACTTTCGGTATAAAAACCAGAGATCAAAATTCAATTGCAGATTCCCTTGCTGTTGCAGCTAGTCTTTTTGTTATTCCTAAGCATTCTTCTGATAGCTATGAAGTGAAGGTTCGCCATAGGCCAGTCATCCCAGATAATGTCTTAAATTGGCAAGTCTTTGAAGATGATCAGCAGGTAAGAAGTTTCCTAGAGTTGAAAGGAGAATTTGAACATAGTCAAATTGATCAGCAGAACATGTTAGTGGAGACAAAAGAAAAGCCTGAGGTATTGCAGCTGCAAAATAATCTAATTCCTAAAGGTCTTATTCCACTTGAGAAACTATTTGATCAGAATGATGTGTTTAAAGCACCAAGGTTGCAAGCCAATGAAGAGGAAATAGAGAGCTGTAATTTAGGTGACTCAATAGTGCCTAAATTAGTCAAAATTTCAAAGTTTTTATCAGCTGATATGAAAGTCAAATATATTGAACTGATGAAGAAGTTTATTGATGTTTTTGCATGGAGTTATGCTGATTTGAAGCAGTATGATTCCTCAATCATACAGCATACTATCCCAATTAAGCAAAATGAGAAGCATTTTAAGCAAAAAATAAGAAGAATTAATCCTCTTCTAATGCCATTAATTGAAAAGGAAGTGAAGAAGCTTTTTGATGCAAAGATTATTGTTCCAATCAGATTTTCAAATTGGCTTGCTAACTTGGTCCCAGTTAGGAAAAAGAATGGAGAGATAAGGATTTGCATAGACTTCAGGAATTTGAACAAGGCTTCACTGAAAGACAATTATCCTCTTCCTAAAATGGATCTTATTTTGCAGAATATTGTTGGCTCTCAAAGAATGTCAATGTTAGATGGCTTCTCAGGGTACAATCAGATCCTTGTTCATCCAGATGATCAGGAGAAGACAGCTTTCACTACACCATGGGGCACATTTATGTATGCAAAGATGCCTTTTGGCCTCATGAATGCAGGGGCGACTTTCCAGAGGGCTATGGACATTGCTTTTGCCGAGGAAAAAGATAAATCAGTGGTGGTATATCTTGATGATATCACAATCTTTTCAAAGAGGGAGGAAGATCATTTAAAGCACCTTGAAAGGATACTACTAAAGTGTAGGAGGTTTGGTATCTCTTTAAACCCAACCAAAAGTATCTTTGCTTTGACTTCTGGTAAATTGCTTGGGCATATTATTTCTGAAGAAGGAATTAGGATTGATCCTAATAGAGTCAGTGCTATTCAAAAGTTAGATTTGCCAAGAAACAAGAAAGAGGTTCAATCTTTTCTTGGTAAAGTTAATTTTGTTAGAAGGTTCATCCCTAACTTTGCTGAAGTGGTTAAACATATCACAAAAATGCTAAAGAAAGGAGCAGACTTTAAGTGGACAGCTGAGGCAAGGAAGTCATTTGAAGAAATTAAGAAAGCACTTACTCAAGCACCAGTCCTCATCAGCCCTGATTTCACCAAGGAATTTCTAATCTTCACATTTGCTTCTGAGGATACAATTGCTGGAGTTTTATTGCAGAAAGGAAGTCAAGGTACTGAACAGCCTATTTCCTTCTTTAGTAAGACATTGGCTAATGCTGAATTGAAGTATAACATTTTAGAGAAGCAGGCATATGCATTGGTAAAGGCAATCAAGGATTTTAGAATTTATGTGTTGCATTCTCATATTGTTGCATATGTGCCAAGTGTTGTTATTAAAGACATCCTTACACAAGCAGACCCGGATGGAAAAAGAGGAAAATGGATAGCCAAGTTGTTAGAATATGACATTGAAATTAGGCCCACCAAGTTGGTGAAGGGTCAAGGTTTGGCAAAATTGTTAACTCATTCAAATCTGGACAGCAGTGATATCAATTTTAACGCAGAAATATCAGAAATTTTTGAAGAAGAAGAAGAGTTGGTTCAAATCAATGAAAAAATTTTGACATCAGAATGGTATAGGGATGTGGCATTTGTTTTACAGCACAATAGAGCCCCTGATAACCTTTCCAAGTCTAAAGCTCGGTTCACCAAGCTGAAATCCCTTAGATACTTTGTGTATGAGCAGAATTTATTTTGGAAGGATGTTGGAGGGATTCTATTAAATTGTCTGATTGAAGAAGAGGCTGATAGGGTGATTGATGAATTTCATAAGGGAGATTGTGGAGGCCATCATTATTGGAAGGCCACTGCAAATAAAATTTTGAGAGCTGGATATTTTTGGCCCACTATGTTCAAAGACATTTACAAGAAAATAGCAGCCTGCCATGAATGTCAGATGTTTGAGGGCAAAAGAAAGCTTATGCCTATGCCATTGGTTCCTATCTATGTAGAAGCACCCTTTCAACAGTGGGGGTTAGATTTTATAGGTGAGATACATCCCCCTTCATCAGGACAGCATCGGTGGATACTCACAGCCACTGATTATTTTACAAAGTGGATAGAGGCAATACCTACCAGGCAAGCTAATGATTCAGTGATAATATCTTTTCTAGAAAATAACATTTTATCAAGGTTTGGTTGTCCAATCAAGATTATCACAGATAATGCCCAGGCTTTCAAGTCTAAAAGGCTGATAAATTTTTGTTATCAATATCATATTTCCCTTGGTCATTCTACTGCCTATTACCCACAGGGAAATGGCTTAGCTGAAAGCTCAAACAAGAATCTTGTGAGGATTATCAAGAAACTGCTGCAAGAAAACAAAAAGGCTTGGCACTTAAAGCTGAAGTATGCCTTGTGGGCTGATCACATTTGCACAAAAAGGTCCATTGGAACATCGCCATATGAGCTTGTGTATGGAGCAGAGGCTATTTTCCCAACATCTCTTGGGGTACCAGTTATGAAGCTAATTCAAGGACTAGAAGAGGAACCAAATGCCATACAGCGAAGGATTAATCAGTTGATAGCTTTGCAAGAGAAAAGGAATGAAGTGTTTGAAGGCCATCAACAAAATCAGAATCGGGTCAAGAGAGCTTTTGACAAGAAGATTAAAGATGTTACATTTCAGATTAATGACAAAGTCTTGAAGTGGGAAGCTAGAATTGAAGAAAAAGGTAAACATGGCAAATTTGAGAATTTATGGAAGGGGCCATATCTGATTTCTGCTTTCCATGGGAATAACACCTACATTCTGCAAGAAGTTGATGGATCACCATATGCTGGAGGACCTGTTAATGGCAGGTTCTTAAAGCATTACAATCAGTGAAAATCTGCCAAGTATCTCATGATCATTGTAAATAACCGTTTTATGAATGTCTCCTGTTGAAAATAAATGACAAGCTGAACAAGAAAACTTTAGCCCGAGGAGAAGGCCCACAAAGTTTGAAAAGGATGCTTGTCAGCGGTGTGTGTTTAATAAAAGGGACAAAGGCACTGGTTCTACGAGTTCTTAGTGTACTACAGGAGCACACTATCCCAAGTGGAGCCACTGTTATCACCTAGAACTACAGTCCATGTACATAATGTTTTTCCAAAAAAAAATTCATTGTCAAAAAAAATGTGTGTCTAGTGGTTATGTTCCTATGTGTGTCACTTAGGGATTATGTTTTAAAAAGGTATTGATGTGAATCATTGCCAAAAAACCGTTAATCATCCTTCATCATAATTGTTTAAGGCATGTCTTGTCTTGTTTGCGTCATTGGTCCTTTGCGCAGTTTCGTAGCGCAGTCCGATTGGCCAATTTGGCAGCGCAATGATGTTTCCGCCTTTTCGTAGCGTGTCATCTACCAGCCATTTCGTAGCCCATATTGTTAATTTATAACAGTCTGCGCTACGAAATCGGGGATTCGGGGATTTTGCAGCGCGTTTTCTTGAAATGTCAAGTCTGGGGGGATGAGTCATTAGGTCCGTCCATATATTGTCAGTTGATGTCCTCTCCAGGTCATTATGGGTCATCATTCCGCCATAAGGTTCAGAACCACGCACATAAAAATCATTCAAAGTGATTTTATGATGTATGGTAGTGTCATGATATTTGTTATTAGTGCGTAAACTGACTTGCTTGTATGACAAGACTATTGAAGCGCAAAGGAGCCCGAGTTTTCATTTAAAAGGACCTGATTGCAAGCGAGCCTGCATTCCAAAGTTCGAAGTTGCCTTTTGAGTTGAAGCTGCTGTTAGTTCTCTGTCCGAAAGTTTTCAAAGCAAAATGGAGAAAAGGGAGCATAGATCAGGAAGGTGCCAAAGAACAGAACCGGAGGGGCTGGATCTTGCGTTAAAGGATGAAGGAGTAGCAAAAGCTTTTAGAGATGCTGGTTGCTGGAGGTTTTGTGAGAAATTGCAGGGAGGGCATGCAGAGGTAACAAAAGCTTTTGCATTGAATTTTACTGGTTTAAACTCTAAGGTGTCAATGCTAGAATTCTCTGTATCTCCAGAAGCCATTTCTAATGTGACTGAGATTCCTAGAGGAGGACATGAATGGTTCAAAAATTTTAAATTCGATATGAGCCCCTGTAAGGAATTCTTGAAGGAGCCTTATGTAAATGAGGATCTCACAAAGGCTGTGCCAAGGAGTTACGTGAAGGAACATTTTGCACTGCTCCTTACATGCATCCAAAAATATTTAACATGCGAAGGGAGGTATAACAAAGTTTATTCCTATCATTTTAAACTTTTGTTACATTTCACAGGCAAAGCATCAATAGATATCCCTTTCTACTTGTTCAGAAGCCTCAGTAAAATGTGTGATAAAATCCAACTGAAAAAAGATGATTGTGAAACATCACTGTTTCACCATGGTTTGGTAAAGCTGTTAGTGTTAGATGGTTTGCAGAAGATTGGTAAAGATTGGGACTCCTTTATTTTTATGGCTGGCTTTCAGAGCAAGACAGGCCTCACTCCATTGCCTGTTAGGGAAAGAGAAGAAATAATTGAAGAACCTACTCTTGCTGAGCTCAGAAAGGAGGTGAAAGATCAGAAGAAGTCCAAAACCAAGTTGAAGAAACCAGTGAAGCCCTTGGTAGTCAAGGAGACACCTCAATCATCATCAAAAGAGAAGGTCAAACAGAAGAAGGATGCATCTGGACCAAGTGAAGTTGAAAGGGTATCAAGAGTAAAAACCAGAGGTCAGTTAAGCAAGGAGAAAGGCAAGTCAATTGCTGTTGAAGAAAGTCCTATGTCAAAAGCTAGTTTAACTGATTTACTTGAGGCAATTGAGCTTGAACAAGATCAGCCAGTGCAGATTGAGCCAATAGAGTTTGAGCAGGACCAGCCAGTGCAGCCAATGCACATTGACTTAACCCAATCCTCACCAGAGAGCATGAAGAAATCAAAGGCTTCGAAAAGGTTAAGGTTTGAGGAGCCTAGTGAAGAATATGTGTTCAAGCCACGGAGGCCAATTACAAGAAGACAAATGAAAGAGGCCGAGAAAGTGCATAAAGAGGAGGCAGCTGTTAAAATGCCCAGTACAGAGTTTCTTGAAGTTCTGACTAAAACAGTGCATGCAGCCAGGCATAAAGACAAGAGTAAAAAGGTTATTATTAGCCAAGGAGGAAATGTCATAGCTATCAAGAACCAGGCAGGAACAACCCAGGAAGAAGTGGCTCAGATAAAGAATGTTTCTAGAGAACGTGCAGTGAGATATGCTAATTATAGAAGGGCTGTATTAAAAGGCAGCACAAGCCTACTCGGTCAAGCTGACTCGGGGTTTGATGTATTTTCGTGGATGGTACCAGCACTGAAGCAAGCAAAACTCATAAGAAAGCTGAACATGAGCCTGAGATCAGAAAATAAGGCTTTGAAGAAAGAGGTTAGCAGTTTGAAGAAGAAGCTAGGTAAACTAGCTCACTGATTTAAAAGGAAAGGTGCTTTTCAAGTTTTGATAAATTTTGGTTTAAGCTCCATCATTTTGAAACTATTTAGGTCCCTAACACCTGTACAAAATGTCTGAAGAAATCATGAGTTCAAGCAGAAAGCGTTTCATGATAAATATGTTCTGTTTTGACAAAAACAGCAGTTTCGTAGCGCGCTACGAAACTGCTGTAGATGCTGTTTTATAAGAAAACAATGAATTTGATGATGAGGTCAGCGAATTTTGAAAGGAATGCCTCGAGGACAGGAGGGAAACCATACAAGGCTATCATAGCAATTCAAACAGTGACAGGTGTAAGTTTTGGAGGAAAGGTGAAATATTTTGTTTTTTTGCTAAAGCTCTCTTAAAGGTACTTTATGACCGAATTACTAGGGTGCTGGTAGGGTTACCGGAATTTTTGGTTTGTACACCTGTTCAGTCCACAAGGCATACAGATCATGAGGCATATGGTGTTATGCGTTGTTATTGATGAATTAAAGAGCTTGGAGCGTGGTCTTTAAGTAGTAAAGAATAATGGAAGACAGGGACCGTGAAAACAGGGCACTCACCTTTACTAATTAATGAGCCATCTACACAGCTAGTATCCATGGTCAGCTCATTCAGTGAATGCTCCTCCAACATATCTCGGCCACAACAGAAAATGTACAGGTGTCAAAGCTCAAGAAAGGCATCATGCATACGAGGAGATAGAGTTAGAATTTCAATGTGATTAGGACTCTATGTATTTACAGCACAATACCTTATGTATTTAATAAGTTTGTTTAAAAATAGATAAGGTTAGTTAATGATAGACCATCGAGCTCCCCTCATGCTGGAGGAGGAGACTCAAGGTAGTTTTAGTTTTGTTTTCCTATATATAGGAGAAACTCTGATGTAAGTAGGGTTGGAGATTTATAAAAGAAACAGAGTTTTTATATTGGCTTATGTAAAAGACTTTTAACAGTAATAGAAAGATTACTTTTTCTTCCCAAGATTCATCTTGTGTTCAAAGGCTCAGAATATATGTGGTTTTGTCTTTATCCTTTCTGTTTTACAACTCAATAGACATGCAATCACTCTGAATTCACCTAGTGCTCAGACTTCCTGTGTATGTTTATGAGTTGAGGTTCTTTTTGAGAAATGTTCTGAGTGTTTAAACATTATATGCCTTGGCTTCCATGATTGAGTAGTTAATAGTTTACTGCAGAGGTGTTTGACTCCATGAGCCCAATGGTAGAAGTGTTACTTTGTTGTTCCAACCAGCTTATTTTCATGTACTGTTTGAAGAGTTAGCCATCTTTTATTGTTATTAATGCATATCAAAAATCTGTGAGAGAGCCCTCTCTGACTAAGGAGGCTAAGCCTTAGTCTAAAGCCTGGTTTGAAATAGTTACATGAGATCTTGCTAAGTAGCAGCCCTTAGTACCTGATTTTGTGATAACACAAACGATAGCAAGCGTTCATAGAAATCAAGCAAACAACACTGACACAAGCCAAAATACAAAAAGCGACAGAAATGCTGCAAAAGACAAGTTAAGCCTACTTAACCGGAAATAGCTGAGCTGGATGCGTCGAAGACTCCTAGATTTATTATGGGATGTCAGAGCTCCAAAATCGATGTGAAAGAATGAGCTATGTAGCATCGAATAAATAAGTTTTATTCTCATGATACAAATGTCACAAATCTAGGAAAAAGTGACACTTGGAGGAAATATTCTAAAACGATCTTTGCATGTAACCTCTAGCTGCTAAAAATAGCTCCTTAAAATCTAGGGATGCTTTTTGCATGCTGATTTTACTATTTTGGGAAAAAGAAACTCATGCATGCAAGTCAAGTTTTCTCGGTCCCGAGTGGAACCAATCAATTCGATGGCACATGCAACAGCCTGCTTGACTGAGAGGAAAATTTGTGCATTTCTGGGAGGGATCTAGGCTAGCTGCCCAGAGGGATTGTGTAATTTTTGGGCTGAGCAGTTGACTACTGCCCAAAATTTACGCAATTTCTGGGCTGAGTAGTCCTACTGGATCAAATTGCACAGTTTTTCTAGGGAAGGTTGACATGCCAAATTACGCAATTCCTGAGCCCAGTAGGCTTCTATACAGGATTGCACAATTGCTGGAGGGAAGGCTGGTTCCACTCCAAAATTATGCAAATTCTTGAGGAAGATGCTCAGCCTACAGTTGGACCAAGTCTGGAGGAATAGCTTGTGAGGCGTATGCAACAAGCTATCAAACACAATCTATCATGCTGCTTGAAAAAAACTAAAGCTGATGTACTTGACAGTGCAATACATGCTACTGAGGATGGTTGGTAGGGAGGCTCCAAAACGAAGCTAAGGAAAAAATTTGGAGGGTGGTTGTAGTCCCTACAACACTTGGCGACACACTAGTAGAACTCTAACTCATAATGGACCTTGTTCGTGAAAAGCAAGTCTAACACCTTTGAAAGAATTGTTTAGTTCTCAGTTCGTCTCAGTTTCCACACTTGCTTGATTGTAAGATGTATCATCTGCCAAGCTCTTGGTCAGTTGACGCACATTCCAAGCCAATCCAACACAATTGTTTCGATTAGGGATGAGGGTTATATTGGTGTACAAGCACTATAGTTATTAGAGTCTTAGTTTCATCTCTAGTGTTGCTCCGATGCCAGAAGGCCTGGACATTACCCCGGCGGAGTTGCTTGCATCACCTCTCTATGCAGGAAGCCTTTCTCTTATTTTTCCTTATTCATTTTCATTTTGAAATTTTTTACTTTTCATTTTTTTCATTTTGAAATTTTTTACTTTTCATTTTTTTCGTTTTGAAATTTTCATAACTGTGCATAGCACTTATTCATTTCAGAGGCAGAAGAGGGATTCTGACTTATTGAGAGAAGAAAAGGTTGTTCCTTCAGAGAAGTAATTTATATATACCTCACCTTACTCTACTTGACTCAGTTGACAAGGATTAACCCAAAAACAATCGACTAGAGTAGGTTACACTAGTTAGCGCGCAAGCGTTGTGTTTTCACCAAGGTTCACTTCCAACAGTACATATTTTCCATCAACATATCATGGACTAAAAGTAACAAGTTCTTCATACAGAGGTAAGATGACAGATCACCAAGTAGTGATAGCTGCACAAGGCCTCTTGTACTTTACCCAGCTTGTTTCAAGAGTCGTGCACGATTTCATGTGAAACTAACCTACTAACAAAAACAAGCAAACAGACAAAAAAACAAAGCGAAAGCAGAAGTAAATGTGAAAGAAAAGTGAGTAAGCAAACAAGCAAGCAGAAAAGCAAACATGCAAAGCAAGTAAGAAAACAAGCATGCAAGCAAACAAACCAAAATCAAACACTACTCCTACTCCTAAGCTAACGGTGCATAAGCTTGATCACATGAAGTAATACTTCTAATGCAGCCACTGTCGAATTGGTTGACCCATGTTGGTGAAGGCATGGTTCACGACCAACACAGTTGTGTGAACCAACAAACATGAAAGATATAACAATGAAGACAGACACATTCCAAGTTTAAAACTATCCACATAACATAAGTGAGTGCAAGTACATGACGTGTCATCCTTGGACTTATCACGTTGTTGTGTGACTGCATGAAGATGTCAAACATACACATACTCTTGACTATGACATGCAAGTAAATGAAAGAAACAAAGACAACTTGTATCGTGCATGTGTGCTTGCAATGTAAGATTCCTCTAATGCACGAGAAATGGGATCATGTAGTTTGAGTGGAGGAAGCATGATCTGTGTGTGAGAATGATCTTCAATGCATACAGATGAGTGATGAGGAGCCTCGGATGTTTCAAAAATTTCCTGATCGAAAGTGAAACCAACCTCAGGACAATGAGGGCCTGACATAACCATCAACTCGGGCTGAAGTGCCTCAATAGTCTAGTGGGTTTCAACTTCATCAACAGATAGATCATCAGAAACAGGTGGCTTCGAAAAATAAACTATGATAGAATCATCATCGTGATTGAATACGGGAGAAAATAGATCACGATAGCTATGATCAGAAAAATCAATGATTTCATCGGCATCCTCATGATTTGATGAATCAAATGGAGGGGCAAATGAGAAGCGCACAAATTCACCCTTTATGTTTCTGGAAAAGGTAGATGATCAGTGAAGTGTATTTTCAATTAAAAGATCATCCTCTCCTTTGTCAGATGATGGATTGACATCCGGTGTGTCCTGCAAGTGATCAACAATGGGTGCATTCGTATATGGAGATACACATGCGAAATCATGGATGGCAGGTTCACAAAAGAGGTCAGGAAAGAATGGAGGAGGCTCAGACAGAAGGGAGTCATCCTTCACCAAGTGTTGATGCTCAAGCTCCCAATCATACTCTTCATTAATGACAACGCATGTTGGTTGTGCAACACAAACTCCGTCGATGGCTTGATCCTCACTCACAAAAAATCAAAGTCTGGAATGGAAGACCACAAGACAGCATCATTTGGAGGATCATCTGAATATGAAGACAGAGGTTGTGGTACAAAATGCATATGACAACTCACTGGATTCACAACCAATTCTACATGAAAATTAAGCGAAGTGATGTTGGGAGGATGTGACAGTTGAACTAATGTGTGTGCATGTTCTCTCACATCACTCTGCAGTGGTGGAGTTGTTTGATGAGGGGACGACAAATAGTCACTTATGACAGTGATCGTGTCTGTCTATGATTGTGCAACTCCATCACTGAAGTATGTTGAGCGAGGCTTGGGCTAAAACTTCTTCTTGGAATGGACACATTTGTTAAGGCAGCATTCGAATCTATCCCAAAGTTATGGAAATTTCATCTGGCTTTCAGAGCTTGAAACTGCAACACACGGAAGCGCTACCAAAAATCCATAGGCAATTCATGTGGGTCCTTCCGTTATTGTAACAAATTTTGGTCAAGATGTTCTGGATCAAAATGATGGAAAGTATCTTCAATGAGATCACATAAATGCTCAAGTGAGTGCACGTTGTCAGCCGACAGGCTGCAACACCACTGTTTTGGGGATATGTGAAGTGTGTGTGCAAGCAGCAGGCTAGCCTCTTCGTTAGAACATCCATATTCCTCATCAAGCATGGCAAGGAAGTCATGTAAGAAGACAATCTAGGCAACTTCACCTTCACCATCATACGTGAATTCAGACAAGAGATCAAAAAACTCCCTCGCAATGTTGAGAGGTTCGGCATGTGAAAAACATCGTGGAGGGGTGAGTGTGACAAAATCCATGATAGATGTGCAAAGGTTCAAACTAGGAGAAGAGGACACAGCTTGTCATGTGGCCCTCCTTCTACCACCAGAAATGTTGACGATGTTGGACCCACCAACATGTCAGGGGATCTCCTTGCTAAGAAGTCCCAACTAGACCTCAGACTATTTGGTGTAGGAGTCCAGCAGTGAGTCATACGGTATCGCCTTGACCGCGGTTTCGCACCGAGGCAAGTAAGATGTCCTTGTTGGTATCAAGGGTGTGACATATGCAATAAGTCAAGGAAGGTGCATGAGTGGTTCTAACATACGGAGGGTGAGGTGAGTGCGCCCCTTGGAAACCTGTGATAGCACAGAGTTAAGAAGGGAACACATGAGCTAAGATGCATCACAACATGGAAAGAAAGTGAGCTAGCAATCAAAAGTGATGGTTAAACCAAAAACACATTTCAGTAGGATTCATACATACATATACAGAAAATAGCTACACATGCATGTGTAAGAAAACATATACATATATCATTTAGAGTAAACAAGATAGTTGAAATACAATACGACACATGCATGAAACGTGTTGGCTCTATTATATTAAGAAGTGTAAGTTCCAGTCATGCAATACATCCATTACCAATCACTAGTTCTGAAAACGGAACGTCACAGTCACTTTCGCCTACTCCTCCAAAGAGATATACTAGCTCTAAAAAGTGGAGAAGCCAAGGCTCGTTACAATATTGTCCAAGCTTTCTCTAAGGTACTCCTACTGGAAGCCTGGCTGACCAAAAGCCTTTACAATGAGTTATGAGGGACTATTTATAGCAAAGGGTGGGGTGACCCTTGACATTCCCCTTTGTGACATTTCAACTACCCTCATGATTCTTCATCTACTCTATGACTGTCACATCTAACTATCGACACTTGAACTTACACTTGACAAGACATCACATACAATCTGCACATTTACCCATGTGAAACAAAATAGGCTTGAGCAAGCCATGCAAGACATCACTATGACTCGGACAACTGTGGGAAGACCAGCTCTTCGACATCTTCATGGTGGTCAACAGTAGCGAATTGATGCCAAGCTCGGTAGTCCATGATGGTGTCCCTGTACTAAAATATGACATCGTTCTGGAAACAAACTCTTGCCTCCATAGCTTTCAGGTACATTACTCGAGCTCCTTTGTTCAACTCGTCTAATAACATGTGCATCATTGTCTTGAGTGCATACAGACCAACGACATACTAATGCATGGTGTCTACTCTGATCACCAAGTATGGGCTGGTGGCTATGCACATCAACTCATCAAAGTACGAGTCAAGCTCCAAATGAACCTGTGCCTTTGTCTTTGCCTAGGTGAGTGTCCTAATAGATGGGATCGCATGTGCACACACAACAACATCCATACTCCTGAATACCCATGCATGGGAGGCTTGTACACTAGTGATGAGCTGCAGGAGATCTTCATAGTTCCAAATCTGACTCTGGATGAGTGCCTTCAGCTCGACCGCTATGGGCTTCATCATCTTAGGCAAGTGTAGCGGGGCTCCCTTGTATCTCATCGTCCATGTTTGCATGTATTCAACGACGGTATGCACGTTCAACAAGATACGTGCTCTCCTAGCACATCACTGCTTCCAACAGTTGAGATGGACAACTTCTCTATGTACGATGCCAAACTTGGAATACAACACCCGCATGATTGTCTCAAGGGACAATACTCCATCCAGTATTGCCTTCTTCAACTCTTCTTAGGTGGATGTTGTAACCAATTCTCCTCCCTGCTTGGTCGTATGTAATTCCTTAGCCATTCGCTCGTTTTCATCTATCAAGAAGCAAACACTCGAGCTAGTGGCTTCGGCATATGCTCTGGTAGCATCGGCCAATGTTGTTGGATGCTTTCGCACATCTGACATGATCACTCATTCCTCAAACTGTGCAAGAGATGTGTGATCATCCGGAGTCGACACTCAAGAGATTGCACAACTTTATATTGGGACTCATCAAATGAGATGTTGTGCATCTCTCCCTCTAGATTATCTCCAAGGATTTCAGTGTATCCTAGGTCGCTTGGGACTTGCTCTGCTTCCGGATCTGATGAAGCTGGTGGGTCAACCTCTTGGCGATAAGGCATGAGGTCGATGTCTTACTCTTGAATCTTGTTGCTCCATATCTGTATCCATCTATTCAAGTGCTTGCTCTATCTCTTGAGCAAAGTCATACTCATGCGACTACTCACCCTATCTACTTGGTGCCATTGTTTTGATGATTCTACTACCTGTACAGGTGCGGTTTCATCTATCTGTACATGTTTCACCCCTTTTTGTACCTATTATTTCTGCGCTTCCTTCTCCTATTTTCGCAACTCCTGTCCCTTACGGATTTGCTCCGTTAACTCGTGCAACTCCTTCTATGTTTCCTCCATTCTCCATTTTTCTCTCTTCCTTTGCGCATTCCTCTAATCATGTTTTTGCCTCTTCACCTCTATTTACAAAGCTACTTTCTACACAAGTGGGTCTTCTAGGAAGTTGTAGCTTAGTTCCTCCTCCATGATGTCGACAATCTTCCTCTTGCCTTTGTCGTGCGTTGGTATGTTTACCTCTGTTGTTGTTGCTGCTGGTACTCTCCTAGATGTTGCTTCATGCTTCTTTGCTAGCCATTCCACAACGATTTCGATCGATTCATTGGGCCTGGAGAAGCTGTAACAATATCTCCATGGGTCCTCCTCTGCCAAATGACATGTCGCGTGGTACCACTGAAACTGTACTCTTGTGCAGTGATCCTTTACTAGACAATAAGGGTAATACAATCAAGCATTGATTGGATATTTCTTGATCTCCTCTGCTTCAACATCTGCATGCTTGAAACTCCATATCTCGTATAACCCTATCCACAACAGAAGAGCAGGCCAAGGTGCCTTCTTCTTCCGGTGCAGCCTGGCTATCAATCCTGCCGAGATGTGGTATGATACTTCCTGCATGACGAGCTTGTCCAAGGAAAACTTTGGCAAAACATGCAGAGACTTCTCCGCGCTGTACATCCATATGAAGGTGTCAGACGATGAGGCATACCAATCTGCTATATTGATCAGTTCCTCCATTTCTACCTTTGACATGCAGGGTGGATCATGTTAAAATATCATCTTGTACACCGGGGTGACAAAATGATAGGACAGTTGTGTGATAACTCCTCTCAAGCTGCATTCGGACAACATTCTATAATAACTGTTCACAGAGGTCTCCACTAATGTCCATGCCCACTTCAAGCTCGGAAAGACCTGACGGGCATAGATTGCATCCAAGATGTAGGGGGGCATGTAGATTTCTGCCTGCTGACCTTTAAGTGGTTGTCGAGCTCTTGTTACCTATTCCTTCAGCCGGTGAGCCAACATGTCGGATCAGTTGCATGCTTTGCCTTCTCTGGCCAGTTGGTCAAACGCGATCACCCAACTTTGCGGGAAGTTTTCCATGCTCTCTTGGCCATATAGGCGACATGCAAATATGACCAAGTATTGATACGCCTTCCACAGTATCTTCATCTTGTAAACCTGGTTGGATGTCATCCTAAATTTGGTCGGCTCCTTCAACCAGTTCTTCAAGATATCCCTGGAGTTGGCATTATTGTCGGGTATGCTGAAGGGTGTCTCCATGGGCTTCAACATATGGTACATCTTTTCATAATCTTGTGCCCTGAAGGTAGTAATATCCAACCCACTGACACTGCTTAATGTCATCGTCTCAGGATCAATGTATGAGACAATCCAATGCATCATGTCCGCGCATGGGAACACTGGATACTTGCATGCAATCCGGTACAAGTCGGACTTGTGAATGTTCACATAGACTTGGTGTTCTTCGAGGTCTTCCCCAAATGTTCTTGCAAATGCATCATTGAACTCTTGCAATTTCAGCTTGATGTTCTTGTTTACAATCAGCTTGGTGTCTTCGTAGATTGGCAAACTTATAGACACTCGCTCAACTTTTGCTCGAGTTGCGCTTCTGTTAGTGTCCTTTGATCCTGCTCTCTTGGAGGCCATTGATCCTGGAATGCTGAGCGACGGATGAACACCTGCTAGATCTGGAGACATGGCGACATGCATGGCAAGAAATCTCTTAGCTAAAACCAAAGCAAACTTGAGTAACGACATGCAACATCCCTGGGGATTAACTTGCAAGGATTGTGCAATTTTTCCTGGGAGGCCGGGAGATTGGCTGCCAAAACTGCACAAAAGGCAGTCCGGACTACTGGGAGGCTGGCTGGCTGCTGGAATTGCGCAATGCGAAATATAGACTGGCCTACTGGCTGCTGGGATTGCGCAATGCACAATTCCAACTGGCAAGGATTGTAGGCCTAGTGACTGCATTGCACAATATCTTGGGCCAACAGTCACTGCCTCTTAGAATTACGTAATGCAAGATTGGAGGACAGTCATTGGACCTAAATGCGCATTTTTTGGGTGGAAGGAAGAGCCTTCCCTCTCAGGATTGTGTAATATTGTCTTGGTGAGGTAGAGTCTGGGCTAAGGCTGCCCAGACACGCTGACGAGAAATTGAAAACAAATGTGGATGTGAATGCATGGCGATACTGAGTGTAAGCAGGAGTGAATGATCGTGCATGCAAACAATGAATGAAAGATTCAGAAAATGGAACAGCATGCATGTGTGTGAAGCGAGTCACCGAATCAGTGACCGTTTGTGGAAAACAGTGTCATGCATGCGACAGCGGTGACATGCCTACAAAAACTGAAACAACGATAATACAAGCTAATATGCATGCAAATGACAGCAAGCATTCACAAAAATCAAGCAAACAACACTCACACAAGCCAAAACACAAAAATCGACTGAAATGTTGCAAAAGACAAGTTAATCCTACTTACCCAGAAATAGCTCAAATGGATGTGTCAAAGACTCTTGGATTTACTATGGGATGTCAGAGCTCCAAGATTGATGTGAAAGAATGAGCTCTGAAGCATTGAATAAATAAGTTTGATGCTCATGACGCGCATGCCAGAAATCTAGGAAAAAGCGACACTTGGAGGAAATATTCTAAAACGATCTTTGCATGTAAGCTCCAGCTGCTAAAAATATCTCCCTAAAATCTAGGGATGCTTTTTGCATGTTGCTTTTACTATTTCAGGAAAATTAGCCGATGCATGCAAGTCAAGTTTTCTCGATCCTGGGTGGAACCGGTCAACCCAATCACACATGTAACAGCCTGATTGACTAAGAGGAAAATTTTCACATTTTTGGGAGCGAGCTGGGTTGGCTGCCCTGAGGGATTGCACAATTTTTGGGCTAGCCAGCTGACTGCTACCCAAAATTGCGCAATTTTTGGGCTGAGCAGTCCTGCTGGGTCAGATTGCGCAGTTTTTCTAAGGAATATTGACAAGAAAAATTGTGCAATTCCTGAGCCCAGCAGGCTGCTAGATAGGATTGCACAATTTCTGGAGGGAAGGCTGGTTCCCCTCCAGAATTGCGCAATTTCTTGAGGGAGCTGCTAAGCCTACAACTAGACCAAGTCTGGAGGAATAGCCTGTGAGGTGTATGCAACAAGCTATCAAACATAGGTTTTCATGCTGCTTGAAAACCACTAAAGCTGATGTACTTGACAGTGCAATACATGTTGCTAAGGATGGTTGGTAGGGAGACTCCAAAATGAAGCTAAGGAAAAAATTTGGAGGGTGGATGTAGTTGCTACAACATAACCCTATAACCCCGCGACATTCCTCTCCCCATCTTGAAGGCACGTGGAAGTCAGGAGTTGAGAACAATCAAGGCGCCTTTGGCATCCCCCATCCATCTACCCCCTTCACACCCCATCCCCCTCCCCATACTTCCCCTACACCTCCACCTCCACCTCCACCGAGCCCGTCAAGAAGAAGAAGAATGATTGATGACATTAAGCTACCTATCTTTAAAGGATTGGGATCTGAGGACCCATACCAGTTTTGGTTCCTAGCTGATGCAATATGGACAGTGAGATAGATTAATAATGATTATGTAAATAAGGTGCAACTCGTCATGTCACTGCGATAAAGAGTGCTAGCCTGGTTTATGAAGTACTCTGTGACTAACCTGAAAGCTTCACTGGATGAAATTAAGAAATAATTGATGTCAGAATTAAAAAAGTCGAAATTAGAGTCACAGTGCATCACAGAGCTGAAAGAAATCAAATAGGAAACGATTGAATCTCTGTGAGAGTTGGATCAGCGATTCAAGGTGTTGATGGTTAAAGTGAGATTTGGTATACCCCCACAACAGCATAAAGAATGGTTCATAGTCATGTTGTTATCACATATTAGGTTACCATTGACACATCATAAGATCGTGATTCAAGATGAATAATTTGAGATTGCGATGAAGTTGGAAGCTTCGCTGATTAGGGATACTCATGCAGGAGTGCAGCAGACACAAAGTCAACTAGCCAATTTTACCTTGGAATTGTAGGACCTCAAGAAAGGTAAAGAGACTAGTTCAGAAGTATGGTGTACAAAATGCAAAGCAAAGGGTTATTATAAAGATCAATGCCCTATGTTCAGAGATTATATTGCAAGTGGAGCACCTAATCCAGTAAACCCAGGTCTGTGGTTTGATATTTGTAGAACAAGGGGTCAACATCACTCTGAAGACTAATTCCTATTACATAAGTATGTACAGACCCCGAAGCAGTTTTTTTGTAACTTATGTAGATCAGTAGGCCATGATGAGAAAAATTGTCGAAGTTATGACTTAAATATGAAGCGCATTGCTGATAGTTATAGACTGCAAGCTAAAGGACATACGCACGAGGAGAAAGGAAAACGCGTTGGTCGAGGAGGATTTCAAGGATGAGGAGGAGGATTTGGTTGAGGATGTGGACAAATTATCTATTACAACTATGGGCAGGTTAGACACTTCGCAAGAGACTGTCAGAACCCGACGAAAACATGCAGTTATTGTAAGTCGTTTGATCATGTGATAGAAGAATGCCCTGTCCTTATTTTAAAGATGCGGGAGAAAATAAATCAACATCCTACAGCAAATATCTTAATGATGGCCATCGAACAAAGGGAAGATGAACCGTGCATCAGTATTGTAACGAGAAGTGGAGCTGCGACTGGAGATGATAAAATTGATGGGAAAAAGGAAGCTGAAGCTATATGGATAAGGAAGATCGTTGAAAAGGCTCCTTCCTTTGATATTGAGAAAGAAAATAAAGTCTTTATGGAAGCGAAGCGGAGTTTCATGGATGATGGGGCTTCGACCTCTACCGCGCAGACAAATCAGAAGAATAGTTGTGATATAATATCAATTGCAACCAAAGATGTAGATCTAGATATTTTGAAGTCTTTTCTGCAGAATTGCATGAAGTTATTAAGAAATCATAAGGTTGTGGAGGGATTATAGGAACTGATAGACTCTTGTGCTTCCTAAGGGGGTACTATAGAGCAAGATTCACGCAGTGAATAATATACATAGACACAAGAAGAGAACCAGAAAAGAAATGAGACTTACAACGCAGATTGGAGAGTATGACATGGATCAGATTATCCTAGATTTAGGATCTAATGCCAATGTCTTTCCAAGACAGACTTGCGAGATGATGGGAAAATCAAAGTTACAATGGTCTACTATTGAGCTAAAGATGACAAATCAACAGAATATCTTACCTTTAGGAAGATTGTCTAATGTCACAGTGGACATCGACGGAGTGTGCACTACCACTGACTTCGAAGTGATTGAGATAGTGGATGATAGTAATCCTTACCCCATATTGCTTGGATTGGATTGGGAATTTTCTAACATGGCTATAATTAATCTGAAGAAAAGGAAAATTATATTCGAAAGCAATAATATGAGGGTTATTGTTCCATTGGATCCATCAGAAGGGGCGAGGTATACAGAGCCTGTCAAAGAAGAATATAGTGTGGATGACGTTGATAATATCTATCAGATCACAGCGAAGGAAGAAGAGTGGATCAATCCCACTGCAGATGGAAAGCTGAATTGGGAGAAAGATAGTTCCTGCACTTCAGATTCAGAAGAGGAATTAGAGAATTGGAAGAACAGATTGCATGAAGTGTCGACTCGGCGATGTGCAAGAATCAGCAAGGCAATGCATTGTATGACAGCTGAGGTATGTGATTTACCTTTATATGAAGGATTGGGTGATATAAATACTTTCTTTAGAGATTATGAAAGTGGGCTACTAGAATGTCAAAGATTGTTAGCTCTGGATCAAGCACTAAGGGCTACACTTGCTAGATGGTGGGGTACTCATAAGAAGAATACAAGAGATTGGCAAAAATGTAGGAGGTTGATGTGCGTAAGATTTGGACAAGTGGAAACAGAGCTCACAAACAATTATGACGGCCAGAATGATCCTAGAGACCATATGTAGCTCTGTATGATAGCTTGCAGAGACATTCTGCGAGAAGAATGGGTACATGGTTTCATCCATACCCAGGAAATGATTCCTCAGAATTGGTATCTGGAAACCAAGATTTGACATGGTACTACTAGCTGGGTAGAAATGGTTGATGGATTCATAATGAAATTAAGATTTGAAGATGACTGTCCACATATAGATGCAACTCCAAATATAGTTAAGAAGAATATTTTTGAAATTGAAGTTCCAGTTATTTGGAAACCTGGTTGGACTGTGCAAATCTGCAATGTAATAGAATGCTATAATATCACTACAGAAGAGGACGAAGATCCTTGCAACATTGATATCAAAGATTCAGAGGGACATCATTAAGTGAATGGACCTGAGATAGATATGCTAGATATAATGCAGACACTAAAAACGAAGAAGGTAAACATAGGGACGGGAGTTGAACCAAAGTACGTGACCATAGAATATTACTGGGACGAAGACACTGTCAACAAGATAACAGATATCTTACATCAATACGAGGAGTTGTTTCCCACTAAATTTTTAGACATGAAAGGAATCATACGGGATTTGGGAGTTATGAGGATTCCTATAAATCCTGATGTGAAGCCTGTTAAGCAGAGGCCTTATAGACCAAATCCAAAGTATAAGGAAAGGCTAAAAAAAGAATTGGACAAGATGTTAGTAGCGGGGATAATTGAACCTACGAAAGAGTCTGAATGGCTAAGTCCCATGGTAGTTCAGGAGAAGAAAGCAAAAGGGGAAATTAGAATTTGTGTGGACTTGAAGAAGTTGAATGATGCATTCCTGCATGACCATTTTCCTACACCATTTAAAGACGAAGTGTTGGATAATGTAGGAGGACAAGAGGCCTACTCTTTTATTGATGGCTTCTCAGGGTATCACCAAATCAGAATTGTGTCAGAAGATAGACATAAGACCACTTTTGTTATAGAATGGAGCTCCTATCAATATACAGTGATGCCTTTTGGGTTGAAGAATGCACCTACTATTTTTTCTAGAGTTGTAATTGTAGCTTTCAAGGAGTACATGCACAAATATATGGAAGTTTACTTTGACGATTGAACAGTATTTGGGCTATTAAAGAAGCATGTGGTGAGCTTTAAATTTTTTCTCGATACATGTAGGCAGTATCAAATATCATTGAACCTAAAGAAGTGTATCTTTTGTGTGGCATTTGGAATATTGTTGGGACATGTGGTTTGTAAATATGGATTGATGGTGGATCCGGCGAAGATCACAGTCATTGTGAACCTGCCAACACCGAAAACAATAAGACAACTACGTACTACGCTAGGACACACTGGTTACTATAGGAAGTTTATAAAAGGATATGCGCAGATAATTGTGCCGATGGAGAATTTTTTGAAGAAGGATGTGACCTTCTAGTGGGATGAAGAATGCCAGAAGAGCTTGGATGTGCTGAAAGAAAAGATGGTAACTGCGTCGATTCTAGTTTTCCTGGATTGGAAGAAATAGTTTCATGTGCATGTTGATGCATCTTGCATAGCTTTAGAGTATTACTAGCACAGTTGGAAGCATGGGATATTGATCATCCCATAGCATTTGCAAGTAGGAAGTTGTCTAAGGAAAACAATAATTACAGCACGATGGAAAGGGAGGGGTTAGCTATGGTGTATGCACTGCAGAAGTTCAGGCATTACTTGTTGGGAGCACACTTTATGATGTTCACAGATCATTCCATGTTGAAGTACTTAGTGAATAAGCCTGTTTTAGGAGGGAAGATTTGTTGATGGTTGTTATTATTCCAAGAATATGACTTCAAAGTTATAATAAAGCTAGGAAGATTAAATGTTCGGCCTGGTCATCTAACCAGGATAGAGACAGGAGAAGAACCTAAAAGTATTGAAGATAAATTTCCTAATCCATAGATGTTTGTAATTAAAGTCACAGATGATCACTTCACAAATATTATTCATTTTTTGTCCACAAGAATGGCACCCACAAAGTACACTACAAAGCAAAGGAAGGAATTGGTGGTTCTAGCGGCTGATATCTCGGTGATTGCGAGACACTTGTATAAAATGGGACCAAATGAAGTACTCTGCAGATACATCCCTGAATATGAAAGACAAAGCATTCTGGCAGAAGCTCATGGAGGAGTCTTAGGTGGGCACTATACAGGAAAATCTACTGTACAGAAGATTTTGAGAGTCAGGTTATGGTGGCCTACAGTGCATAAGGATGCAAAAGACTATTTTCAAGCATGTGAAGTATGTGAAAGAACGAGAAAGTCATCTAGAAGAGACGAGATGCCACTAGTGCCACAGGTAACTTTGTAGGCTTTTGTCAAACGGGTGATTAACTTTGTTGGACCTATCAGTCTGCCAGGGAAGAAGACTGGTGCGAGATATATAATCACTACAACTGATTATCTAACAAGATGGGTTGAGGCACAACCAATGAAGGATTGCAGTGCAGAAATTGCTACGAATTTCATCTTTGAATATATGTTGTCTAGGTTTGGTTGCCCGAAGATCTTGATGAGTGACCAAGGCACACATTTCTTGAACAAGACTATTGAAGCACTAACTGAGGAATTCCAGGTTTATCACTAAAAGAGCACTCCTTATCACCCTTAGGCAAATGGAACAGTGGAAGATTTCAATAAGATTATGGAGAATGCATTGACCAAGGTATGTAATGTAAACAGAGATGACTGGTATTTGAGAATTCCAGCGGCATTGTGGGCATATAGAACAACATGCAAGAGATTGACAGGGCAGACACTGTTTAGGTTGGTATATGGACAATAGGTAGTTATTCCTATGGGATACATTGTGCTAAGTTTGAGAATTGTATTTGTCATAGATATGGCAGACCCTGACATCATGAAGGAAATAATGTCGCAGATACTAGCTCTAGAAGAAGATAGGTTCATAGCAGGGTTCCATCAGCAAGTACAGAAAGAAATGGATAAATATTGGCATGATAGGCATATAAAGAAGAATACATTCAAAGGAGGAGATTTGTTTTTATTCTATGACAACAAATTCATGAAGTTCCCAAGAAAATTTAAAACACATTGGTTAAGACCATTTATCATCGAGCACATCTCTAATGATGGTGTAGTTCATCTCGTGAAGTTGAATGATTAGTTGATCTCGGGATGAGTGAATGGTAGTAGATTGAAGATATACAGGGACTATGCTATCCCTGGAGCTTCACACTAAAAATTGAAAGGAAGTCTTAGTGCCACCTACAGTTGAAAGTGGGCACGGGACTATAAACTACTCTGTAGGAAGGGACTTCGTCAATGGAATATTACTGCACGATACTCAAGAGTATGACAAAGTCCGAGGGAGTTGTGATGAAGAAGAGGTGACTACGCCAAAGGGTAAATATGATGAATTTACCTGGAAATATGAGCCTGAAAATTCAAAATTGTTATAAAAACCGCATCTCACGCCACATTTTACACTTTTCTACCTAGAGAGATCAGAAATTATGCCTAAGTGTAGAAGCGTTATTACATGTCTAAAAGGAGTTGGGAATATTTGGTTAGGATATTTACCTAAGAGAGGGCTAGCTGGTATCATGGAGTCACAAGCAGGAAAGACCGCAGGGGCGAATGTACCCATCTCCCTGACGTGCTTAAGGTACCCAAAAAAGGTCCCTGTATTGCCACAAGCACAGCCACAATCGCAATCGCAAAAGACGAAGGAGAAGAGACCACTTGAGGTCTCTGTAGTAGAATCGGGAACATCACTACAAAAGAAGACGAAGAACACAGAGGATATAGGAAAAAATCCCATGCAGAAAGGAAACAATCTGATGCAGAAGGAGCCTCAACAAATTAACGATAGTGAAGAGAAGGTCGAATTTCACCATATGGAGACAAAGGAGGAAGGAATTCCTATTGTGCTCCCACCTTACATGCCACCAAGAAAACCAATCGTGAAGCCAGTAAAAGAATCGAAGGAGGGTAAGATGGCCATGTACACTCCATTGCTACCGGAGGAAGTAACATTTGATGGCGAAGTGTTGGGTAAGATCCCCTAGCTGAAGATGGAATATTGGGATTTTAATGATTAGAGTAAGTACCCTCAGTTCAAACCGAGTAGATATCTTAAGCAGGTTCGATACCCAGAAAGTAGAGTAATAAGATTGGAACCGCAACAATGGGTTTCGGGAGTGCAAAGAGCAGGGTGTTTGAGCATGTTGAATGTACCACACTTCGGTCGAAGCCCATTCAATACAATCTGTGTGTAGCAGCTCCTCGCACTGGTACATGATGGTTGTATTTGGCTAGGAACAAGGATCCCGATTGATGAGATGCTAATCATGAGAATCACGGCGTTGCCTCATCAGGGAAAATGCCCCGCGAAAGAATTCGTGGGAAAGAACAAAGACAAGGAAATGACACAATAGATGAAGGACAAATTAGGCTTAGTGAAGAAGTCGTGGAGATATCACATAAAATCTTTTGATGACCAAGGAGTGTGTTTCACCGCATACATCTTGGCAGGAAAGATAATGAGGAAATGCAGGGAAAATGAGGTGCCTACAGCGGTAGTATCTTTGGTTGTGCAGTGCAGCACAGGGGTCCAATTCAACGAGGTTGCCTATCTATTTAGGGAGTTTTTGAAAGATTTCAGGGAAGTGCAGGAAGAGGGAAAGACATTCCATTATGCCTAGTTGATAATTCTCATCACGTTGATTGCATGGAAAGAACCAGAAGACTCGCAGTCTCCATATGTTGAAGTGGATGTTTGTGAGGCAGTGAGGTATGCCTCCCTCTGGTTTACAAAGGAGTCGACGCGAACAGTAGAAAACAAGATCTTCTTTGTAGTGATGGCAATGGATCTGCATAAGGTGGTGAATCAATATCCCATACTGTCACTAAGCTTGTATATAAAACATTATCATATTGCGGAGTTTGAGGCAGAATTTCATAGGGCATATGTGAAAGTGATGAAGGACCTAAAGAACACATGGCATCCATTACCATACCTGGTAACAGAAGATGATCTCCTTGCAGTAGTGTATGATTGGTCGGAGGAATGGATGACTCCGCCCACTGGAAAGGTTGGAGCAATTAGAACAAGGAAGGGTACCTCGTAGGGTACAGGTACGAGTAGAAAATATGTCGACAAAAAAACAGAGGAAATAAGTCGATGATAGGAACATGAAGAACATCTCAATGATGCATGGGTATTGGAAGAATCACCTTTCATCGTAAAAATGAGACCAAGAAAGAAGCAAATGGTGGATAAGGGTAAGGGAGCATTGCCGCTTGTCCTCACTGATGGGGACCTTGACGAGATAGAATAAAATATCCAGGAGATCAACATGGAAACCTGGGACAAGATTGATGATCGTTGCAAAGAAATCTTGGCTGAGGTGCAGTAGGGCTTTGTGGATATGAAGGCGTTGCTACATGAAGTGAGGCAATAAGATCAGGTAACCCAGTCGTTGCAGCTAGAACAAATACTAGAAACAAATTTCAGAGTTAGGATGTTACAGGTGCCAGTTGGGGCACTGAAGTTTGAAGCAGCAACAAACAGAGAATGATCGAAAGCATGGCACAATTTCCATGTGAATGTCACTGTGCTACCCCTCCAGGTACTGCATGAATTTCACCAAGGTATCACCGCAGAATTCTAGGAATGAGAGCAGCATATGTCGCTATTAAAATCAAAGGCAAAGTCATAAAAAGCATCGATGAAGAAGGAATTAGAGAAATTGGCCAAGGATAGGGAGGAAACAAGGAAGCAACGAGAACAGCTGGAGAAGGCCATTGTTGGGACTTTCAGCACAGTTTCGGATGTACAGGTCTGTGACGATCAAGCACTAGTAGAAAAGGTCACCAAGCTTGCCCTCTCGATCAAGGACTCAAAGGATATTGTGGCTAAGTTGAAATTTGAATATGAAGTGCAGATATGAGAGTTGCGAATAAGGTTGCAGCCAGTTACGCCACCATAGTTTCGAGAGCAGAGACAAAGGGACCTCAGCGCAACATTGAAAAGAATATTTGATACGGTGGAAGATTGTGAAAAATTGCTCGACGATATGATGGAGATTTAGACCTCACTGCAAGGGGATCTAAACGTCCCAAAGATTGAGGAGGAACTGTAGGCCAAGAAGAAGCGGCACGATGAGATCCTGACAGCTGTGAAGACCTTACCAGTCTTGCAAAGGCTTGCCATCATTATTGAAGGAAAGAACCTCCAGGTGCAAATATATGATCTTCAGAGGAAAGCACGAATCTTTTAAGAGAGGACTCAGCCGTGGAAAGAGGAAGCCCTGCAACTTTCGTAGGCAGTGGACGAGAGGCTGAAGGAATTGAAGAGAAAGGAAGTATAAATAATAAAAAATACTATTGGCCCTACTACAGAAGCTTTGTTGAAGGAGGCATTCCAAGAAGAAAAATTGATGGCAGAAATGGTCCAGTAGTACAACACAGTGTACAATGGGATCGCAACAAAAATCAAGGGTTTCAAAGCTAAGTGACTCAGGAAGAGTCATGGGTGAGTGTTGGGGGACTGTTAGGCATGGCCCAACTTAGCCCAAGTTTTTTTTTAAAATACCCCGCAGAAGAAGGAGCGATCTTTTAGGGCTTTGGGGATGGGACAAAGCCCTTATTCTGTAATGGGTATCAGGTATTAGTCCTTCTTTTGTGGATCCATGGTATGTCGACCATGGCTTTTTGTAAAGATGAAATGTATTTAAGGATGTTTAATATTGTTGTAGTGGTTACAACCACCCCCCAAAATCTTGCCTTAGCTTCGTTTTGGAGCCTCCCTACCAACCTTTCACAGCACCATGTCCTACTTCATCAATTACACAAGATTCAATGATTTTCTTGCAGAAAGACAGCTTGTCTGTCAAAGCTAGATGCATTCCCCTCACAGATTATTCCTCTAGACTTGGTCCAGCTGGAGGCTGAGCAGCTCCCTCAATAAATTGCACAATTCTGGAGGGAAACCAACCTTCCCTCTAGAAATTGTGCAATTATGTATGGCAACCTGCTGGGCACCAGAATTTCGCAATTCTGCCAGTTAGGCTTCATCCAGAAAATTACACAATTCTTCCCAGTAGGGCTGCTCAGCCAAGGAATTATGAAATCCTGGGCAACAATCAGTTTCTCTGCCCAAAAATTGCGCAAATCTCCTGGGCAGCCAGCCCAACTCCCATCCAGAAATGCGCATTTTCTCCCAATAGTTGAGCAACCTCCTGCATGTGCAGTTGGGTTGACCAGTTCCACTCGGGACCAAGGAAACTTGACTTGCACGTGTGGCTTTCTTTTTCCCAAAATAGCAAAAGGCAACATGAAAAAAAACATCTCTTGATTTAGGGAACTGTTTTTAGCAGCTAGAGGTTACATGCAAAGATCATCTTAGAATCTTTCCTCCAAGTGTCGCTTTTTCCTAGATATGTGGCATGTGTGTCATGAGCCCAAACTTATTTCTTCGACACATCAAAGCTCATTCTTTCACAATGATCTTGGAGCTCTGACATCCCACATCACATCCAAGACTCTTCGACACATGCAACTCAGTTATTCACGACTAAGTGGTCTCAACTTGTCTTTTTCAACATTTTTGTCGCTTTTTGTGTTTTTGCTTCTGTGAGCATTGTTTGCTTGATTTATTTGAATGCTTTTTTTCATTTACATGCATACTAGCTTGTACTAGCATTGTTTCAGTTTTCATTACCATCTCACTGTTGTCGCATGCATGAAATTGTTTTGCATGAACGGTCGCCAATTCGACGACTCACCTCACTGACATGCATGTTGATCTATTTTCTGAATCTTTCATTCAATGCATGATCAATCACTTCTACTTTCACTCAGTATCACCATGCATTCGCTTTCACATTTTCTTAGAGTTTCCTGTCGGCGAGTTTGGCCAGCCTTAGCCCAGACTCTGCCTCACCAAGACAACATTGCACAATACGGAGAAGGAAGGCTCTGTCTTCCTCTCTAGAAATGTGCATTTCTGCCCAATGACTATCCTCCAAGCTTGCTTTGCACATTTATGAGGGACAATGACTATTGGCCCAGAAAATTGCGCAATGCAGTACTGAGCCTGCAGTTATTGCCAGTTGGAATTACGCATTACGCAATTCCAGCAGTCAACAGACAGTCTAGATTACGCATTGCACAAATCCAGTAGCCACTCAGCCTCCCCAGACAGTGCAAACTGCCTTTTGCACAAGTTTGGAAGCCAGTCTCCCAGCCTCCGAGAATAAATTGTGGAATCTTTTCTTATCAATCCCCACGTATGTGTTATGTCATTCCCAAATTTGCGTTGGTTTTCACTGACATATTTCTTGCCATGCATGTCACTTTGTCTCCATATCTTTCATGTGTTCATCTGCCTCTTAGCAGCACAGGGTCAATGGCCTCTAAGAGATCAGGACCAAAGGACATTGATGGAAGTGAAACTTGAGTAGCAGTTGAGTGAATGTCCTCAATTCTACCGATCTATGAATATATCACGTTGTTTCTAAACAAGGACATCATGCTGAAATGGCAAGAGATAAATGAAGAATTTGCAGGCCCTTTTGGGGAAGACCTCGAAGACCGCCAGGTGTATGTGAACATTCACAAGTTCAGTTTGTACTGGATTTCATGCAGATACCACGCGTTCCCATGCGCAGACATGATACACTGGATCGTCTCCTACACTGATCCCTAGACAATGACTTTGAGAAGTGTCAGCGAAATGAAGATTGCAACCTTTTGGGCACATGAACACAATGAGATGTATCAGATGTCGGATCTTGTGACTATCATGGAGACTCCCTTCAACTTACCCAGTAGCAGTGCCAACTCCAGAGACATCTTGAAGAACTAGGTAAAGGAGCCAGCTAGATTCATGATGACACCCAACCAGATCTACAAGACAAAGATACTACAGAAGGCGTATCAATACTTGGTCATATTTGCATGTCGACTGTATGACCAAGAAAGCACGGAAACCTTCCCACAGAGTTGGGTGATCGCGTTGGACCAATTGGCCAGAGAAGGAAAACCATGTAACTAGTCCAGCATGTTGGCTCATCAACTAAAGGAATAGGTAACAAAGGTTCGACAGTCACCCAAAGGTATGCAAGAAGAGGTATACATGTCCACCTACATCTTAGATTCAATGTATGATTGACATAAGTTACTAGGCTTGGAGTGAGCATGGTCACCGATGAACACAGCTGTGAACATGTATTGTAAGTTGTTGTCTGAATGCAGCTTCAGAGGAGTTATCACATGGTTGTCTGATCATTTTTTCGCCCTAGTTTACAAGATGATATTCGAACAGCATCCACCCTGCATGTCCAAGGAAACAATGGAGGCACTAATAAACATTGTTGATTGGTATGCCTCACCATTCGACACCTTCATACGGATGTACAATGCGAAGAATCCTTTGCATGTTCTACCGAAGTTTGCCTTGGACATGCTCGTCATGCAGGAAGTAGCATATAACATCTCGGCAGGATTGGCAGTTAGACTTCACTGGAAAAAGAAGGCACCTTGACCCGCTCTTTCATTGCGGATTGGGTTATACGAGATCTGGAGTTTCAATAAAGTGGATGTCGAAGTAGAACTGATGAAGAAGTACCCATTCAACCTCTAAAGTTACAATCCATATGACCCACATTGTCTTATCAATGACCACTACATGAGAGTACAGTTCAATTGGATCTACGACGCATGTCATTAGGCAGAGGAGGACCCATGGAGATATTGTTACAACTCCTCCAGACTCAATGAATCGGTCAGCTTCGTTGTGGAGTGATTAGCGAAGCAATGTGAAGCAGCATCCCAGGGAGCACCAACACCAGAAGCAACAGCAACAGTAGAAGTAAGCATACCAATGTGCGACAAGGGCAAGAGGAAGATTGTCGATCGCATGGAGGAAGAGAAAAGATGAAAGTTTCGAGCAGATCCACTTGTGGAGAAATCAACTTTGGCTATAGAGGGAAAGAGGTAACAATGTGACAAGCGAATCACACAAAGGTAGAAGGAGAAGACAAGAATGGAGGAAACAAAGAGGGAGTTGCATGAGTTGAAGGAGCAACTCCGAAAGGAACAAGAGTTGCATAAACAAGAGAGGGAAGCGCAGCAGCAACAGGTACAATAGGGGGCACAACATGTGCAAACAGATGAAACAGCGTCCGTAAAGGTAGTGGACTCATCAGAACAGCTTGCGTCAGGTAGACATGGTGAACCATTAGAGGAGCAAGAATTTCCTCGTGAGATAGAGAAAGCACTTCAACAGTTGGATACGGAGATGGAGCAACAAAAATTGGAACAAGACACCAACCTTGTGCCTCACCACCAAGAGGTCGACTTACTCGCTTCACTGCATCCAAAATATGAGAAATTATCAAGTGACCAAGGAGGCACTAAGATCCTTGAAGATCAGCCGGAAGGAGAGATGCACAACATCTCATTCGATGAGTCTCAACATAGGGTTGTGCAGTATCGTAGAGTGTCGACTCTGGATGATCATACATCTACTGCGCAAGTTGAGGAATGAGTGATCATGTCTGATGTGCGCAAACATCTAGAAGCCTTGGCTGATAATACCAGTGTATGTCGAAGCCACTAGCTCAAGTGTTCACTTTCTGATAGCTGAGAATGAGCGAATGGCTAAGGAGATACAGACGGCCAAGCAAGGAGGAGAGTTGGTGACAGCGTCTGCCGCTGAACCAAAGAAGGAAATACTAGATGAAGTATTATCCCTTGACACATTTATGCAAGCGTTGTACTCCAAGTTTGGTACTGTGCATAAGGCAGTCATCCATCTCAACAGATGGCAGCAACGATGTGCTAGAAGAGCACATATCTTGGCAAACTTGCATGTCGTTGTTGATTACATGAAAACATGGACGATGAGATACAAGGGAGCCATGCTTCACTTGCCTAAGATGATGAAGGCTAGAGCGGTCAAGTTGAAGGCACGTATCTGGAGTCAGAACCGAACTATGAAGAGCTCATGTAGCTCATCACTAGTATACAGGCTTCCCATGAACATGTATTCAAGAGTATGGATGTTGTGGTGCGCGGACATGTGATCCCATCTATTGGGACTCTCACTTAGGTGAATGTAGAGCTATTAAAAGGGTCTCTTTCACCTCTAATTACCTCACATTAATATGTCAATCCGGGAGCGTTTTGTTATTTCAAAGAGTGTCTCAGTCTGAGGCTATCATTTGTCAGAGTAATGCTAGTAGTACAGTGTTCAGAAATACAAGAGTAAATGGATGCTTGTCTTCAACTAAGCTACTTCAAAAGAGTAAATCACACACTCAGCAAACTAGGCAACTTATCAGTCAAGGGTTCGGTAGCGATAACCCATCCCTTTGGAAACTGATGGAAAGGAAATTAGAGGACAGACCACGGATCTGGGAACTAGACAGTAAATCCCGAGGCTTACTACAGCCTTAGATCGTCTCCCATACCAAAACAACAAATGCTAGTAAATGGAACGGCAGATAAGAAAATGGAACGGCAAATAAGAAATCAAACAGCAAGTCTGTAATGGAACAACAATTATGAAATGGAACAGCAATTCTGAAAAAGGAACAGCAGCTAAACAACTAAGTCTCACAAGCAGTAATCAAACTTAATCTACTAACTCAAATGCATTAATCGTAATCAAACAGCAATCTTTCACTCTTAAGGCAAACCAAACAGCACACACTAATGGAACAACGCTGATTACTGATAAATTATGGAACAGCACTTGGAAACCATATACGCACACAACACACGTAGCTAGTAATCTGATCAAAGCATCAGTCTCAATTAAAAGGAATACGAATGCATTTCAAAATGGAACAACATTGCTTCTGAATCCAGCAATCGTAAAGAACACAACTTTCAAGATGAATCTTGTAACATGAATGTACAACACAAAAGCTTCGTGATAAGATAGTAACAGTATTCAATTAAGACTAATAATATTCAATCAACTCTTAAAGGAACGGTAATATGATGCACAGTCAATACGATAGTTTTGCTCGTAGAAATCTTAATGAATTAAACTTAACAGAGCATGTGATGTAAACTTATAAAGTATATCAGATTACCAAATAACGACGATAAGCAAACCACGTGGAAATCAAATCGTAATAATACAGGAGCAAGTGTCCTCCAGGGTTGGGCCCTTAGCCTCCAGGGGTACACCGCTTGAGGTTAATCCAGACGCAGAGATGAAATAATCACCAACTTTGTATTAATGCATGAAACAAAATTACAATGAACCAGTTCTTATCAAGACTCCATGATCAAAGTTTTGATCTTAACAGAAATTACATAAAAGCATAATCATGTCGAACTCCCTCTGAGCTAACAATGTTGTCCCTTTTATATGGGTGACGGCGGAGATGTCTAAGTATAAAAATAGATAAAGCAGCGATCCCTCAGGATCAAGGATCCTGAGGGATTCGCCGAACCGTTAATCCTTAATCATCTCTTTTCCCTCCTGCGCCGAGCTGGTGTCTTCACCTCCTTTTCAGGGCCGATTTGCTTTGATCTGCTTAGCCTTGTTTGAATTCGGTTTCCCGTCAAAGAGACAGCGGTTACCTCATCCTTGTCCTTACCTTTGGAACAACAACTCCTCGTTTTCACCCCTTCCTACACGAGGGAATGACAATTGTCAGCGGTTAAGTCTTGCATATTAATCTCACATGTTTTGTTATAATTCTTTATCGTTTTCCAAGTTCATGATGCAAAAAGGTTTACAAGTTCTACTGAAAATCCATTGAAATGATCATCAAAAACATACCTTTTTAGTACTCCACAGTGAGGACAAAGGCATAGGTCTGACTAGAGCTTGACTCGTACTTTGATGAGTTGATGCGCACTGCCACCAGCCCAGATTTTCCCATCATTGCAGATATGATGCACAAGTATGTTGTTGGTCCAGCTGCATTGAAGACAATGTTGTACATGCTTTCAGATGAGTTGGACAGAGGAACTCGAGCAGTGTACCCAGATGTTATGGAGGCAAGAGTCAAGTTCCAGAAAGATGTCACCTTGGAGCATGTAGACACCATCGTGGACTATCGATCTTGACATCAGTACGCTACTATTGATCATCACAAGGATGTTGAAGAGTTGGACTTCCATGGTTGTCTAAGTCATAGTGATGTCTAGCATGGCTTGCTCAAGCCATTTTGTCTCACATGGGTACATGTGCATTGTAATGTAACGTCTTGTCAATTGTAAGTCAAGTGTCGATAGTTGGATGTAACAGTCATAGAGTATATGAAGATTCATGAGGGTATCCTGATGTTTGAAGATCTTGTGTTCCATGTCAGGACAAAGCATATCAACAATAAGTATCACTACATTAGAATTTTGGTGCAAGATGGGGTCGTGAAGCTACAATATGTTCCAACAGTTGAGCACGTAGATGACGTGTTTACAAAATCTCTTCCAAATGAGAAGTTGGAATATTTCAAAAGCATGCTTGGATTGGTTGATACTACATATTTAGTAGATAGGGAGAGATGAAGCATCTTGGGGCAACAATATGCTTGGGAGGACATCTGGTTAGCCTGTGATGATGTTTAGATCCCGAAGTAGGGCAGGTATCATTGGTCATGTGGAGCTCTAATCTTGCATATGATACCTAGGTCCATGGGTTGGTGTTAGAGCCAAAGCATGATGGTACCTGTAGGGGATAAAGCTTCGAACACACCTTAGTCCCACTTTATTAGATACGTTGGTTTGGTATCTAATTTGTAGCACTGTGTTTGTTGTGACTCTTCATAGATCATGTAATTTTGAGTTCATCCATGTACCTATGTATATATTCAATTATGAATACCTCCCTAGTTAAGAGGGAGTGTTGAAGAATGTAACTAGTGTCGGTCTTCATAATTGTATTTGTCAAAAGAAAATATAAAGGAATTTTATTGTAAAAGAAAAATATTTTTGAAGCATGGGTTTCATATTTATTTTCTAGGTCATATCCTCCATTGAAGGCTTCTAGGTTTTATCAAGAATCAAAAGAGTATTTTTCACATTTATTAGACCCTTCTTGGGCATTTGTATCATGTAAAGAAAAATATTCTAGAGGAAAAAGTGTCATTTGTCACCTCACCAAGTTGGCCCTATCCTAATGGAGTCGACCCAAATTAGGGCTATTAAACCCATCAGAAGCATTATAAATAAAGGCAACTCAACTCATTTGGAAGTGCACACAAATAAATTCGATCTACAAAAGAAAGAGGAAAGAGGACAAAAAAGAGAACTAATTGCAAGAGAAGAAGACCTAATTCAAGAAAGAAGTAAAATCGAAGTTCGGAGCATCTATCTCTTTCACGCGTGCGAGTATTCTAGGGTTTCTAGGCAAGCTACAAGGGCCAAAATTTCTACAGTAATTGCAGGTCAAAAATTTTGTAGCTGGGGGGTCGAAATTATGTATTGAAGCGATTTTTTGAGGAGATGATACTTGGAGGATTTGTCAGAGTTTGTCTACATAAAGGAAGGAATGACTTGGTGATTGGAGGAGGAGTCTTTGTCCAGGTCAAAAGGTTTTGGATTGTCTCATTTTGATTTGAAAATACTAGGGAAGAGTTGGACTAGGTTTTCCCTAGGATAGGGGTTTTTCCTAGCTAAGTGCCTATATCTTGTGTCCCATGTTCTTTTCATATTCATACATTTGTAATTTGGTAATTTTTTGATGAAAGATAATATAATTAAGAAGTAAAATAATTCAACACACATCACAAGTAATTATCAAGAAAAGAGGAATCAAACCCTAATATCTACATGTATTGATTTCTCAACACGAGGCTCATCATACTCAATCTAATCTTTGAATGCTAAAGGCAATCCACTGATGAACCTTTGGACATTTATTTTCTCATCCTTGAGGTAGGGAACATGCCTCAACAACTCTATAAACTTGGTCATGTATTCTTCATATGTCATGGAACCCACCTTAAGCTCATAGAATTCATTCATCTTCCCATCATAATATCTCTCAGACAAGTACTTCTTCCTGAAGAGTCTTTTAAACTCATGCCAACTTACCTCCTCTTCCCTGATGCCTCTAACATTCTTAACATCTTTCCACCAAAAATTTTCTTTTCCCTTGAGATTGAATGTAGCTATCTTGGCTTTCATGCTCTCTAAATAATCATGCGATTTGAAGAACTCCTTCATCCCAACCAGCCATGATTTTGTATCTTTTGATTTCTTCACTTCCCCATCAAAATTAGGAGGCTTGGATTTCCTGAATTCATATGGAAAGTATCCCCTATCACTCCTCCTATAAGAATTCTAGTGGTAATGACAATGATGTCTCTCAGAACTGGAGCTAGAATAATTCCATGAGTGCTAGCCTCCTCTCAGGTGTATCCAAAGATCTGCCACCTCTGACTGTACCATCTCTATCCATCAAGTGTCTTCTCCGAGACCTATTACTATATGCCCCATTTTTCTTTTCTACCTATTCCTGACTAGTCCCTAGCCATCCCTACTTTTGTACATCTAAAAGGCTCTAAAGAATCACTGCATTGACTTCTGCATGCTTTTTCTGAGCCCTTGCAAGTCTCTACTATGCCTCAATCAACCTATTATTATCTGCCTTACAATTTTGAATCTCTACCCACATACTCTTAAGTGTATCTAATATATCAAGAGAATACTCTTATCCTTGTTGCTCAACTGGTTTTCCCGTTCCATTGATTTCACATCAAGCCTGTAAGGGGAGTCATGTGAACTACAGTCCACTATTCTACTCTTCATCTCTAATCTTCTATTTCCTATAAATATACTATGTTAGATAAACCAAATAGATGACATAATCAAAATCATACCTCATTGTATATTAGGGGAGGCTATCACATCTGCACAACTTATTATGCATTAGCATGTTATATACATAACAACACCTATCAACATCATGATGCATGTGTGATAATAATACAAAACTATAACAATAGTTGTAGACATGATAACTATAACCATCTGCAAGTACCTAGATGTCCAGCGTTGCAACCTCACTTTGACACCACCATGTAACCACCCCATCCCACATTTACTCAATTTTACAATCTCTCTAGGTAAACATAAGCTGAGAGTTACTATGACATGATATGGCCTCCAAATTCCAACTATGGAAGTGGGGTCTACTAACCGGAAACATATTACCTCTCCTCAGAGACATCAGATCACCCGAGTGTCTGACAATATCCATTAGTGATCAATCCCTAATCTTGAACTTTCACTTCTTAGGCTTGACACCCCAACCGCAGGCTTGACACACTGTGCATGTAGTTGGAAGGCTCCAACCGCACTCATGAGTCTTCTTGCATGTATTTATAATCGAAATTCTTCAATTCAAAGGGTGGGGTTGCGAGATCAGTGCCACATTTTCAGGTTTGGCCTATAGGACACTGCCCAGAACAACTCATAACTTTCCAAAATCATATCTAGGATAATCACAAGTATAAAGAATTAATATGACATCTAGATCTTGTCCAAGACACGTATAATACATGATAAGAATTTTGTCAAACATATGGTAAACATAGTAGCTACAGGTCATGAATGCATATCTGATCAAGGTATCCTTAACTTCATCATAGAATCATCAAGAAGGCTCAATTCCCTCTCAAGATATCTACCACAACACTTGTTAGCCCATGCATACATTAACCATTCCATAACTAATCAAATCATGAACAAGATCCATGGTAGGAGTACATCATTCAACCATGCTTGTAACCAACATATAACCAAAATAAAATCCACGACAAACCAAACATAATATCAACATAATAACTAGTACATGTGCTCATCAATCACAATAAGTAACTAGCTCATATTAATCATATGCAAAAGACAACTAAGTCGGGGACTTCCACCTACCACCCAACCATAGATTGGGCTGAAACAAATCTCTCTTTCAACGAATCAGCCCCGTGCCATATTCCAACCATGAATCTGGGATCATATGGGTTACACCAAAATAGAAATGACCAGGACTTTTAAAGACCAAACCACCTGAACGCTCAACCACAGTGATTTCACCTAAACCCGTCCATATATCACTAACGTCAAAATAAGCTTGGATGCCTCTAACTTCCTTCACCAACTCCAGAGGAATTTTCCTATCTCCACCCATTTGTCAAGAGTTCTAGGAGAAATCCCATCTCCGTCCTTGACCCTTGGGAATTTTCTTGAGACCAATCAACCGGCATCCAAGCCTACAGACCATTTAAAGCTTAATCAAAATAGAGAACCCACTACATCATGGTTATCCAAGAAATGGAAAGGAAAGGTTGAAACCATTGTCAATCTAGGCAAATCCCATGTCAATGATAACAAAATAACCAAAGAACCACATGCATGTACCATGCATCCAAATCTCAGCAAGGAAATCACACATGCAACCTGTTACCTACAATGAACTCCAATTGTAGTTGTTGATCCAACCTTCTTTTCCACTGCCCACAATTCCTTTTCTTGTCCTTTGCTTGCTTCTCTCTAAGTCCAAGTGAATGCTAGGATGCTCCAAGAATGCTCTAAGTGTGCAAGAGTGTAAGAGAGCTATAATGAACAAGAGTTGAGCCAAAAATTGTCAATTGTTTCTCAGGAGCCTTTTTATCATTGATGTCTAGTATCTTCCTTTCCTTTTTCCTTTTTCTTCATTTTCATTCATTTTCTCTCTAATTTCCCTTGCATGCATATTTGTGTCTCTTCATCTTCCTTTTATCCTATTTTCCTTTATTTCCTTAATTAAATGCCATTTTCTTCCTTTGCCAATGCCTTTTCTAATTTCCATATCCATTACCAAACTGCAAGTGATTCCCACTACAATGCTTACCCACCATTCAACTTGCAATACATGTCCCATGACCTTGGTTTCATTTTATTTACATAGAAAATCAACCAAGGGTTGTTACAATGCGCTCATCACAACCAATACACAAACATATACAATACAAAACAATAATATATTGATTCTTTTTCTCTCCAATGCAGCTACAATAAACAAATATATTCATTAGCTCTTCAAACCATCTTCATGTCTCTTAGATATGAGTCTCCTTCCCCCCAGGTGCACTCATGTTCAAAGAAAAATCACCCAAGAATATTTCATTGAATGTGCACACACTTGCTCCAACTCGATTCTCTTGTTATAACCACTTGATCTCGCCAATACCACATGCAATTCCATTGTATTTTGTTGATGGTATTATTAACCATGTCAATTCAACCTTGCACAAACAAATTCCATATGCGAACCTTTGGTTTTGCTCGTGGTTTTTATTTTTTATCACCTATGGGCACAACTGCTAAGACGATATCTAGCTCCCATAGACTATAGCCGTTGTGTTTCTATTGGCTTCCCAACAACTTAGAGCCTATAATATCTCTATGCATGTTTAACTCCCATCAACTATAACTTAATTTAAGCAAATCCTTCTCCTCTCATTCCAAAACTTTGAGGCTCACTTCCTCATCTTCTACAACATTTGTACAAGCTATTACACTTCCTTTGTAAAAATCAGGACTCTTGTAATCACCTTTCGATTCATTAAGAATCTTCCTCCATCCATGACCTAGCTTAGGAACATAAATTATGCACTCAATCATGATGAGATGTCCCAAGAGTGTGATAAAACCATGATGACATTATTTGACAAGCTGACATCCAGGTTAACTGGTCCAGGTGGATATTGGTGGCCACCCACATATCCCACCTAGACCTCTAGTCAGTTTCATTTGTTTCCCTGTTTATTTCATCATTTACTATTTTTAGCAGTTTTTGCAGGTCCTGGACTTTCGGAGCAGTTTTGACCCACTAAACGGAGGTTTTTTTAGTTCTGTAGCAAGCCCATAGCCATAGGTAGGGGCATATGGAAAAACCTATAGTACTCACAGAGAACTCTCCAACAAGGTATCGTACACGCCAAAAGGAGATAACATGACCAAGTTATGACCCTGGGAAGTTGGCTGCCCAACTAACCCCAACGGGGCATACAAACTCTTGGTGTTACATCTCTTGGGGTTAGGGTTTTGGTTGTTTAGGGTTTTCTCATGTTTTCCAATCATAAATAGGCCCTTGAGCCTCATTGTAATATAGTTCAAAGGCATGTAGCCGCCACATCTCTTCTCAGAGATAAGCTACCATCACCCAAGCTAGTCTTATTTCCATTCTGTTTGTAAACATATTTCAGTATTTGATATTAAGGAAATGAACTGTTATTTATGTTGCATCTTTGTGTTTATGGTTATGTCTTTAATTTGTTACGTTCTTGTTTAAATTTAGATCAGTGGTATCAAAGTGGTCTGCTCATTATTTTTTTTTCTTTGCATGTCCCCAACAAGGTCGGGATATAAGGAGTTAGGTCTTGAACTGGTGGAACCTTTGCAAGACCAACCTCACAAATGCTGACAGCCTCCCATGGCAGAAGAAAAGAAAGATGAGGGGCCAGTAGATCCTATCAAAATCTTGCTCGAAGAAGCCCTCAAGTGAAAAACAAACATGATGATGGACAACTTTTCCCAGATCCTTTAACGACTACCTAGGGGTGACGCATCTACTTCTAGCAATTACTCTCGAAGTGCCACACCCTTTAAGGTACAAGTTAACTTTGACATTCCCATATTTGAGGGTCAGATAGATGTGGACATCATAGATAAATGGTTAAATTTGCTAGAAGAATATTTTTTTGTTCATGATTTTTCCAGCCGGGAAAAGATTACTTTTTCTCTTCTCAAAGTCGCCCCCCATGTCAAGGATTGGTGGGAAATCTACTGCAAGCAGAAGGATGAAAGTACGCCCTCACTATTTTCAGCTGCATCCACTTGGGATTCATTCTGGGACGCCATCAAGGAACAGTACTACCCTATCTGGAGCTATGAGGACAAATACATAAAGTGGACCACACTGTGACAGGGAAGGGACCAAGATGTTCCGAAGTTTACCAATGTTTTTAATACCCTTCGCATGAAGTTGTTTATCAAGGATTCTAAGAAACATTTGGTACTCAAGTACCGCGGTTACCTGCACAGCTACATCCAAGATGAGATGGAGTTCTTGGACATCTCCTCGCTTGGCACGGCGTATCGATACGCTGTCAAGATTGAGCAGAAGCTTAAAGAGAAAAATAAAAACTTTGGATTTGCAAATCCAAAGAAAGGGAAAGGCGCCCCCAAACCGAAAAGAAAAGGGCAAAGCCAAGGTAGGGTGACCCAGAATAACCCGTCGAAGCCACAAGCAAAGAACAACACCATGAAGACAAAGAAGGACACAGGAAAGTGGTGTGAGTTCCATAAGAGCTCTACTCACAACACAAGTGAGTGTCGGGCCAACCAGTCACTGGTGGCCGAGTTGAAGACTTCTGAGTCCGACACATGTTCTGACTCTGAGTTAGAACCCGACAAGGGGAATGACAAATGGAAGTAGATCATTGACGTGGATCCCAGTGCCACTGTGGCCACCACCAAGATCCATAAGATTGAGCCTGAAGATCCAGAAGAGCGGGAATGCCTATTCCACTCACAATGTGGGTGAAGGGTTCTCCGTTGCAATTCATTATCGACAACGGGAGCCAAAAGAACCTTATTTTAGCAGAGGTAGTGAAGTGGTTGGGCATACTGACTATAGCACATCCGTAGCCATACACCATCAGGTGGCTTAACTAAGGATGAGATTTCTGTGTCAGCCAATAGTGTCACCTTCCCTACAGCATAAATCCCTTCACGGATGAGGTATTGTGTGATGTTGCTGCTCTTGAAGTTTGTGATGTATTATTAGGACAACCATACTTATGGAAACGACATGTTGTATATGAGTCTATACCTCGCTCTGTTATTGTTTCTTTGGGTACTAAGTTATACAGGATACCAGAGGTATCCCCACCTACCACCATTGCTTTGATCTTTTCTAAGTAATGTAGTAAGGTAATCTCCCAGAATCATAAATTTGTTTTCTTTCTAATTCACTCTCAAAGTAAGAGGAAGGTCATAGCCATGATCATGGCCCCTGGGAAGGGTTCCTCCAAGCAGCAGAAGCAGGTGGATGCGATCGTGGAAGAATACGGGGACATCTTCTCCTCACCCACAAGGGTACCCTTGCATTGTCAGGTCAAGCATTCAATCAATCTGACTCCTAGAGCACCTCTACCCAACGGTTCGATATATCATCACTCCATTATGGAAAATTAAGAGATCAAGCGAAAATCCAGGAATTGTTGCAAAAAGGGAGCATCTGACCAAGTTCCTCACCTTGTGGGGGCCCAATTGTATTGGTGCAGAAGAAGGACTAAACCCAGAGGCTTTGCATTGATTATCTGGCATTAAACCAAATCAGTGTCAGGAACAGGTATCCAATCCCATGGATTGATGACCTGCTGGACCAACTCAAGTGGTCCAAGTATTTCAGGAAGATCGATTTGAAGTCTGGTTATCAACAGGTTCCAATAAAGCCCATAGATGTATGGAAGGTTGCCTTTAAATCCAAGGAAGGCCTTTTTGAATCGTTGGTTATGCCCTTCGAGTTGAAAAATGCCCCCGCTAATTTTATGAGGCTAATGGATGACATCTTGCATCCCTTCACCAACTCGTTTGTGGTGGTTTATCTAGACGACATCCTCATCTTCAACAAGAGCTGGGAAGAACATTTGCAACACATTCAATAGGTCCTTCAAACTCTTTGATAGCACAAACTGTGTGCCAACTTGGAGAAATGCACCTTTCGCATGAGCTAGGTCCAATACTTGGGGTACATCATAGATGAGCATGGCATGCATGTGGAGCCGACCAAGATCCAAGTCATTTGAGATTGGTCAGCCCCAGCCACTCTAACGGAGCTTCACAGCTTTTTGGGCCTTGCAAATTTTTATCAGAGGTTCGTGTTGGGATTCTCCCATATCACTTGGCCTTTGAGTTAGATTACTAAGGGCGAGGCAAAAGCAAATTTTTCCTGGTTTGAGTCCCAAAAGAAGACGTTCATTGAGTTGAAGCGTCGTATATGCTTTGCACTGGTACTCACACTTCCAGACCTGCAACAACCATTTGAAATCAAGACAAACACCTAAGACTATGTTATTGGTGTAGTCCTCACCCAACACGGGCATCTAGTGGCCTATCATAGTGAGACACTTTCCAATACAATTTGGAAATACTCCACCTATGATAAATAAATTTATTCCATCATGCAGGTTTTCTGACAATGGAAGCACTACATTCTGGGGAAGGAGACAGTCGTCCACACCAATCACCGACCTCTTTAGTTTATACAGACACAGGGGAAGTTGCAGAATGATCGTCATCAGAAGTTGTCTACATATCTGCAACAATTCCAATTGAACATTAAATACAAAAAGGGAAGCACCAATCATGTTGCAGATTGCCTCAGCCGGCCCCCAATTACAGCATTGACTAATGTTCTCAACTCTTATGGTCACGAGACCTCTGGATGGCCACAATTATATAAAAAAGATCCAAATTTTGCCTCCACATACGAGATGCTAGTAGATGGGAAGCAAGTTACTAATTTCCACCTTCAGGACGCATTATTATGCTATCTGGGCCACATTTGTGTTCCTTCAAGTGAGCGTGCCAAACTGATTTGGCAGACGCACTACAGTTGGATCGCAGAACACTTTGGGGTGGATAAAATTGTGGTTGTACTACAAAATTACTTCTATTAGCCCAAACTTCGACTGGATGTTGGGAAATATATTAGATCCTGCACCTCCTACGCCATTGCCAAGCCATCCATCAAGAAGCAAGGCATGTACACTCCTCTGCCTACTCCCAGCCAGCCGTGGGAATCCATCTCCATGGACTATATGTCTAGCCTCCCTTCTACCAAACATGGTAATGACTGTGTATTTGTGGTCATGGACAAATTTTCTAAGATGGCTATATTAGTAGCCTGCAAGAAGAGTATCACAATAGAGGACACTGCCAAACTCTTCTTTGAACGAGTATGGGTACATTTTGGGATCCCGTAGACCATTATATCAGATCAGGATAGCAAGTTCCTGAGCACATTCTGGTCAAGCCTCTGGACACTATTGGACACCAAGCTCACCAAGTTGACTGCCTTCCATCCCCAGATTGATGGCCAGATGGAGGTTGTCAACAGGATGATAGTGCACATACTCTGCATGTACAACTCTAAGCATCCTCGAACCTGGGATGAGAGTCTTCCATATGTTCAGCACAGTTATAATAGAGCTCTCCATAGCTCGACTAGTCGCATTCCCTTTCAAGTGGGTCTAGGATTTCAACCGTTGTGTCTGATTGATGTTGTCATGCCTCAGACGACTACACAGACATAATCCACACATGTATCATCCGAGGCGGATAAAGCAACCATATTTATTGAACGCATCCAACACATCTACCAGTAGGTTCACGACATCCTAGAGGTTTCAAATGCTAAGTACTAGCAGCGACATGATCAACATCGGGTGCCACACAAGTTTCAGGTGGGCAACAAATTCAGGTTGCATTTGCAGAAAGAACACCTGACCAGGGGCCATCGGAAGCTCAGACCACTCTGATATGGTCCTTACACCATTACCAAGGTTGTGGGAGACAATTCTTTTGATCTTAGCATTCCCCCATTCCTTGGTCTGCACCCAGTGTTCATTGTGGACTGCCTTCAACCATACTTCCCACCATTATTGAACACATTAGACATTATTGAACAACTCACACTAACAGTGTTAAATCCAGACTACATGGAACAAGCCACAACCGATCGGATTATGGACACACAGGTTAAGAACACTCGCCAACAGAAGATCCAACTATATCGGGTTGTTAAAGCTGGCCAACTCCTGCACCAAGGCGAGTGGCTTACCAGGGACCAGGTTTGACAAAAAATTCCTCACCTCATGGATGCTCTACATGCAATGGGGACCATTGCTTCCTAAGTGGGGAGCAACGATCCGGGTGGATATTGGTGGCCACCCACCTATCCCACCTAGACCTCCAATCAGTTTCATTTGCTTCCTTGTTTATTTCAACATTTACTATGTTTAGCAATTTTTCGAGTCCTGAACTTCCGGAGTAGTTTTTACCCCCTAAACGGTGTTTTTTTAGGTCTACAGCAAGCTCGTTGCCATAGGCAACGACCTGTAACAAAACCTGTAGTACTCAGAGATATCTTTCCAACAAGGTATCGTATGTGCCAAACAGAGATAATATGACCAAGTTATGACCCTGGGAAGTTGGTTGCCCAACTAACTCCAACGGGGCCCACAAACTTTTGGTGTTACATCTCCTGGTGTTAGGGTTTTGGTTTTTTAGGGTTTTCTCGTGTTTTCTAATCATAAATAGGCCCTTGAGCCTCATTGTAACACATTTCATAGCCATGTAGCCACCACATCTCTTCTCAGATAAGCTACCATCACCCGAGCTAGTCATATTTCCATTATGTTTGTAAGCATATTTAAGTATTTGATATTAATTAAATGAAGTGTTATTTCTGCTGCATCTTTGTGTTTATGGTTATATTTATAATTTTTTGTATTCTTATTTAAATTTGGATCATTAACATCAAGGACAACACATTAGCCATAATACCAACAATCTCCCCCTTGGACTTGTTCTCAACCTCCTGAAAAACACCAAGTCCTTCTCTCCCCCTTTGGCATCAAGGGAAAAGGGTAGAACCAAGTTAAGAGAAGTACTCCCCCTGACATTCTCCACACTATAAATCTAATATGTTGGTGTGAACCAAGGAGATCAATTGCAAGATATGACTCTAATCGACACCATAACCTCTTATATTGACCATGCTCCCCTTGAGCATATATTGGTTCATCTAGTGATATATAATGTAAGTACAATGCTTTATGAAGCATGGTTGCACAACCAATGAATCAAGTTTACATCAAACTCTCAAAGCAACAATGCTATATATATGACATGACCATTGGCCCACACATGAGTAAGTTTTACAATGTTTACAACATGGATTGCTTCTTAAGCAAGATAGCTATACATGTGCATGGTCAACATTCAAGAAATCCATCAACAAGAGACTCATCAACAACATATGTGGAGTCAAAGAAGACCTCCAACATCACAAGCCATTAAGTAAAATAGGACTCCCTAGCAACATATTGAATATCAACTAACATTAACCATGGCATAGTGACAACAACATATATAGTAAGCAATGCATTGAAGAACCAATGTAGGAGGACTGGACATACTACCAATGAACTCATCATAGATCAACATCAACAAACCAATATTAGATAAGTACTGCCCGTGTTTCTTTTCTGCTAATAAGAAACCATAATGCCAACAATGAACCATTGGAAGCATAGAAGATGCTCTCCCTGAACATGTGCCAATCCCTCATCATCAATCTTGATCACAAAAGATTTACCATATGCAACATTAGTATCGTAAATATATTCCTCAACAATGAAGATGCCAACAGGAAATACATCAAGGAGACAGATCAATAGTAGCAACAATATAAGATGTTGTAATCAAGTGTTGACAATCACTCATAAATTCATCATGGATCAAAACCCTCTCATACATTCCTAAGAAGCATATAAGCATCAGTAACAATATGCAATAAACCAATGTCAGAACCACAAGGCCAACATTGAACTGTTGGGAGCATATGAGAATCTCCCCCTGAATATCTCATATCTTTTCCTGAGCACAACTTAAGCAGATGCAACATTAGTAACATAAATCATCACCAAAAGAATAATATAGCAACGCATGAAATCATCATCAAGGTTAAACAAATGAAATACCACACATTCATAGAACCCCTTGAGATCATGCACCATTGATCCTATGGACCTAATTATCATTAAGTTATCATCTGCTCCACATGAATTTCTGCATTCCTTTCATAAATAAGTATCATATATAATAGACTGCAATGGAAGCTATTTTCCCCTACTCTAAATCTGAAGTGGAGGAACTTGACTTCGTATTTTTGCTTGGATTTTTCTTTAGAACATATAATTCTTGCATTTCGAAATCCTTTTGCTATAACTTTTCCAGTGCCTTCTTCTATAATTTTGCATCCAGATTATGCAAATACAATTATATGTCCTTTATCAGCTATTTTTCCTACACTTGGAATGTTTTGCTTTAGCCTTTAAACCAATAATACATTAGTTTCTTTTGTATTCTTAACATCAAGATCAACACTACCCTTTCCTAGCACCTTTGCAAGTGCACTATTTCCAAGAATAACCTTACCACTCTTGTTTTTATTGAGAGAGATAAATGTGCTCTTATTTCCATACATGTGATGAGAGCATCTGATATCTATGTACCATTGATATTATTCTTCAAATGCGCATAGAGCAAGGCCACACTTCACTTGTTCCTCTTCCTTCTGCTTGATATGAGGAGTTCTAGTGAATCCATGTTTTTCAAGTCTTTTGATAACAATATTATTTTCTGGTATCTTGCTTTTGACGGAATCTACTTGTTATCTGTATGAATTCATTGACTTGGTCCTACATTCTTTTTCTACATGTCCAAACTTATTACATGTATAGAACCTTACGTGACCATAGAAGGGGGCAAGAGAATCATAATATTTTTGCTTCATATTTCTCTTATTGCAGCCAATAGCATTGTGACCAAATACATTGCATGTAAAACAAAACCCCTTAAAGAAACTTGAGTACCTAGGAATCAATGATCTTCCTGTGGAGAGACTATTTGCTTGAGGTTTAAATAATCTGATTTTGCAATTGGCTGCAATGTGACCAAAGTTATGATAGATTAATATTCAATATCATTGACCAAAGGAGAGAGTGGATTGTTATTTATATTATTTGGAACAAATGATTTCCTTTGGAAGTTCACTTTCCTTGGTTGTTGTTTTAGTTAACCATGAGTTTCATCATTTTCTTTGTTATCCTCAAAATTTCCTACACAAGCTTGTGAGCTAGATTCCTCCTTAATAGTTTCATGAAATCCAAGGCCTGATTTGATGGAGGGGGGTCTTTAATAGTTAATAAGATTGTCCAATAACTTGGTACTATCATGAAATTTCAAATGTTTGCCCTTTTCTGCTAATTTACCTTCTAGAATATTTACCTCAACCTCAAATATTTGATACTAGTCTTCTCTTCCCTTATACTGATTCCTCATTCCTTCTTCAATTTTGCTTCCTTCTTCCAGTTGTGTTCTTAACTCAATAATTTCTCCTTTAAGCCCATTGTCTTGTTCTTCAAATACTTTAAGTAGCTCCTCATTTTGTTTGCTTTACTTTTCCATATTTAATCTTAGAGGGATGATCTTAGCTTCAAGTCCTTCACAATATTGTTTCCTTTTGTTAAGTTGCTATGTTACAACTGTAATATTTATTGATTCATCATGACCCCTGTTTTCATATTCCTACAAATTATTCTCAAGGTTGTCAATCCTTTTCAAAGTAGAAATAAGTTTTCTTCTAAGTTTAGATACTTCCTTTAACCTGTCTTCTTCTAAATCAATAAATCCATATATAATAAAGGTTCTTTCATGGTCACTCTCCCTTTAACCTGTCTTCTTCTAAATCAATAAATCCATATATAATAAAGGTTCTTTCATGGTCACTCTCATCTTCTGATAGACTACAATTTCCTTCATATTCATTTAATGTTTCGGAAATAATATTACCTGTCAGTTTACCTAATGAGCAAAATTCCTTTGTTACTAGTTTTCCTTCTCCCTCATGGATGGCCTACAGATTATCCCATACCTCCTTTGTGGTTTCATAATGCATAATTTTCTCTAATACTAAATTAGGTACGTTACAAAATATTTATTTTAATTCCTGACTATTCTTCTAGATTTCTTGTCCTGATGGTGGAGTTTTGGTATAACCATTACACACTAAATGCCAAACATCAAATCCGAGGGATATTATCATAGACTTCATATTTTATTTCCAATCCTAATAATTAGCATCATCAAGTTCGAGCATACCTTTATTATCCATACTTTCTAACTTGGTTTTTTCCACTACTGATTTTCATTTAACTATGATTGTTGATATTACCACAACATCAAATACATTATTTTCGCAACTTTCCTGGCATGACCTCATCCTTTGTGTTGCCTTATTCTTGTGCTTCCTTTCCATGGTCCCTAATCTACTCTCGAGCAGTTAAGATTTACTAGAGAGCCCACTTGCATACCAATTATCAAAAATACTAAGAGGGGGTGAATCAATATTTCATGCCCAATCAAATTTTACTAAGTTTATACTTTCTTTTTTCATATTCATCTGATCCATTATTACATTACTAACACAATGTGTTATAGATCTGATAATATTCTGTAAATTATGAGCAAAATTAAACATAAGAACATTTAAACCATAAAATGAAACACATCAACACATATGGCCACTGGATTTTTAGCTAGATACCCAATTTGGTAGAAAACCACCATTGTTGTCGTCTATGTCTTCTTTTTTTGTTATGAATAAAATCTTTTACATCTTGTACTAGCCTGAACTCTTACTAATACATGTGCTCCTACCTGCTAGAGGATACCACCTCCTCTTTTCTCCAACTCCGACTGGAAGGAAGATACTACTCCCTAATCAAGTTTACTGGCTCCTACCAGAAGGAAGCTACCACTCCCTCTCTAAAGTATCCAACCCTCAGTTCCTCTGGAGACCACGTCTCAAAATCTTACACACTGGATCCACCTAACTCAAAGATACATCAAAAACCTACAGGCCAAGTTTCATCTAATTTTCAAACTAGACCCACAATAACCATTTTAATTAATCATTGAATACGGATATACAAATCAACCGTCTGCAACTAGATCATTGATCAGACAAATATACCAAGCCAAATCATGCCAATTACCCAGTCATATTCTTTGCGCATCAACACTGCCAATACCAAGTCACAAACTGTCAAGTACCAAATCAAACTCTTGCTCATCAACCAAGTCAAATAATTTTTTTATCATGTTCCAAACCTTACACTATACTCAAATCAATACTCATCAAGCAGTGAAACACCTTTCAAAAAAGACAAAACCCTAGCTATATCAAACTGTCAAGTACTCATGAGCATAATACTTTTTATCAATATATAATTTTTCTCATGAACATACCAACATTCAGATCCAACCATAACATTAGCTCCCATGATTCAAGTATCAAAACCAATCATCCAAGACTATCTCAAAAATATTTGCAATGATTCATTATCAAGCTTCCACAACAAGCCATACATAAACAACTAAAGCATATAATACTCAATCTCTGCAATATCAAAAAGAATAAATAACAGTAGCATATACATCAAGTTTATAAATCAACTCTATCCCATAAACCCTTATCACTAATTTAAGGTCAAGAACATGTGAAGATCACGATACTTTTGTCACTGTCATGCAAAACTCAATCGCACGGGCCTATGCATGGAAAGGTCACTACTAACATACTCAATATAAGTCAATGTAGATCAATACAATGAAAATATATTTTCATCTAGCCTCCTTTCATTGTGAGATCCAAGTGCACAAGCTAAGACGACAAATCACTAGTGCACATATTGTAAGTATACCCTTACAAAACAATGATCTTTGCAAACAATCTCTGCATAAAATGAACAACAACAAACTCCAACAATGTTAGCAATGGAAATTCTCAATCTTAGTAATAGGTATCCATATAAACAATCTAAGAGGACAAAGAACAATGTTGACTTCATTGGTTTCAACAAGAGACAAGAAACATCACATTAAACTCATAAGTCTCTCTCCTATATCATACATCATGTATACAATATTTAAGCATGAGGATCACAAGTTTTGTCCAACATACAAGCTCTTGTCAATTCTTCAATAACAAATCAAACATTAGAGGACAAGCAACTCATAAGAACCTATTTGATCTTATATCTTTGTCACTCAAAGAACACAATGATGTCTGCAATATACAGTTTTAGGGCCTCAGCAAACTTCTTTTTGCAAAATCATTAAGAACATATCTACTGGCAAATAGTCACTCAAAGCAATGCAAATATGGATCTCCTTGCAGTGAAAGAAATTGATCTTTCCTCTAGTGATTAAAAACAAAACTTATTTGATCCATTTAGATCTATGCCCTGCAAACTTAATGAAATTATTCAGTCATCATTCACTAAACTACCAATAATCACAAATGCATATATGAGTAGATCCAACTAACAAGAAATTCTGACCAATATTTTTGCCTAAAAAAATAAAACTTAGTGCATCCACTGAAAACATAAACCATACATTCTAATTCACCAACAAATGCATCTTTAAAACTTAGAAACATAATCAACAGTGCACTCATCACAACTAATACACAAACCTCTACAATAAAAAACATCAATAGACTAATTCATCTGCTCTCCAATACACTTGGAATAAAAAAAAAATATTCATTAGCTCTTCAAAGCATCTTCAAATCTTTGAGATCTGAGTCTCCTCGCCCCCGAGTGCACTCCTATTCAGAGACAAATCACCCATGAATATCTCATAAAATGCACACACACACACACTTTATCCAACTCGCTTCTATTTTTATAGCCACTTGATCTCACGAAAAACATAGGAAATTCCATTGTATTTTGTTGATGGTATTATTTACCGTGTCAATTCAACATTCCGTGCACAAATTCCATGGGTGAACCTTTGGTTTCGCTTATGGTTTTTATTTTTTATCACCTATAGGCACAACAAGTAGGACGATATGTAACTCCCAAATATTGTAGTTTCTCTATTTCTATTGGATTCCCAGAGGCTAAGAGCTTATAACCTCTTTGTGCACGTTTAACCCATAGCAAATGTAGCTTAATTTAGGAAAAAACCTTCTCCTCTCAGTCCATAACTTTGAGGCACACTTCCTCATCTTCTACAACACTTTTACAAGCTTTTACACTTCTTTTGTAATCATTAATACTCATGTAATCACATTTCCATTTGTTGGGTAATTAATTGTTGGTTAAATTACTTCATTAAATTATCAACCAAGATTTGTGATGTATGTGCACTATATATGCTAGGAGATCCATTTTTAATCAAAGAGAATGAATCTAAATACAAAATGTAAATTTAACCTATTTGTGACTAATTATTTTTAAGTATACACACATATTCTATTATAAGGCATTTAAATTTAAATAAACCTCAATGCAAACTATGCTAGTGTTCCAAGAATTCAAAACTATTCTAATGAACAGAATTTGAAAGTTATTCTATTTGAGCGAGAATTAAAGTCTATTCTATTGAGCAGGAAATCTAAATATGATCTAACTAACTTGAAAAGAGATGATTATATTATATTTATTATCTAAATAACTTGAAATCAATATATTATAAAGGCGTGAAAGGAAATATAGTTATCCATTCAAAAGAAATATTAAAATGGAACTAATTTAAAAAGTAGTGATTAAAGAGCATGAATTGAATGAGATTCGAAATGTAAAAGGTTTCATAAATTACTGGTGTGTGCATTCATAATTAGAACTAATCATAATGCTTAAATTATAAATATGAGACTAAGCATGAAAGAAATGTTTTTAGAGTTTTTTTGTTTTACTGCCAAGCGCTTAACCTGTCATGAATCAAGGAAAAATGAGCAAGACTGGAATTGAAAACAAAGCATCAAAAACATCTATCTATTTTGAAAATTGAATTGAAATGAATGTTAATCTAACTGTAAAGCGGTAAAAAATGAAATTAAAAGAACAATTATATTATCTCACAACTCCACAGGGGGGCCTCCTAGTGAGCGCGAGGAAATAGGAATTTAGATCACTGGATTTAAATTACCAACACATTCATAATTGCGCCATGAAACAGAGTATCTATATTAACTGTAAAAATAAAGTCTTATTCTCAAAAGAATAATGATAATCCCAAACTTTAATATATGTTCTTCTCACTTCCAGATCAAAACATTTTATAATGCTTTATAAATTAACAACTTCAATAAATTAATGTTGAGAAGTAAGTCCTTAATTCTGTTGGAATTTCAAGAAATATGATAAAATTCTTTAACTTGATAATTACTTTTGAATATTATGTTCTTATATTAATCCTTCTCCATCAACCAATTACAATAAAATCAAGATCATTGTATGCACGAAAAGAGACAACAATTTATCCTGGGAAAACCCCCTGTGGGGAAAACCCTAGCAACCTTCTTCTTAGAGAAATGTTTAGATCAATAGGAGAAATCATAATCGTACAACCTTCCATGAGTGCTAGGCTCCTCAAGGTTCTGGCTCTACCTCAAAAGTTCTACAAAAGATGATTTGAAAAGCTCGGATCCCTGCTTCAGACCTTGGATCACACTACCAAGCTACAAGACACTTCAGAACAAGCTTCAAATTATTAGATAAATACTTCAATAATCTTAGGATCCTTCTCTTAAACTTAATATCTTATTTAATAAATTTATGGGTACTCAAAACAGAACTTGAATTTGGATCACTTTAGGAAACTTCATATTTCTCTTAAGACTTCGGATTACAGACCTCATATCATTCTCGGATTGCTACAAATACTTTAAACCAGTTCGAATCAACTTCAACAGGATTCAGACTTCAATAGAGACCAAACTTTTCAATTCATACGAGATAATAGAAATACTGCTTCAGAAGTTCAGATATGCAGAGATTGTGTAGAACCAACGTTTAATTCTAGACAATAAAATCTCTCATATACTTGTCTTTCTACCTTGATCTTGAGCGAAGTAGAACAGATGATAAGAAGCTTCAATATTGTTTCTTTCCACAGAGAAAATGTGAATTGTATGATTGTAGAGTGAATTTCCATCAAGGAGGACGAATGTAATTTCATTTTTATAGTGAACTAAGGGTCTGAATGGGTGTATCAATAGGGCAAGCTAACCTAAACAATGAGGAAGTCGATCAACACTTGTGGAGGTTATTGTATTTACAAAAACACATGATAATTTTTCTCCTTTTAATGTCATGAGAAACGTGACTTAACAAAATATACAAGCATGAAGAACATGCTAGGAACAACATAATAAATTTTATTTTTCCAATTACAAAAATTATAATAACAATATGAAGACTAAACATAGCTACATTCTCCAACAAATTCGACCACTAAGTTTTAAAATCAAAATAGGAAATTTTCTCTCATGATTTGCTACTGAAAGAGTGAATCATGAGAGAACTTTTGATTGACACATCATCAATTAAAATTCTATATTCCAGATCTCTCTCGCTTGATGATAAGGTTGAATCCTTGAGATTCTGCATGAGAACAAAATTCTATAGCCACGTTTAACTCTTGGTTTGACCAACGATACTCACACATCTTGTAAACTTCCAGTTGCACTCAATAAGTGGATGTCCAAGTGGTTGACATCTCGCAACTATCCATATATCATGTATGCCTTCAAACTTGTGTGAACCTATTCAACTTAGGATTTGGTTTCGAGAATGCTAGTTAGCTACATAGATATTCATGTTCTTTGATTCAATCCATATGAATTTCACAAAGAAATCATAGACTATGAGTTGAGAGTGGATGATACCTTTTTTATTGTAGTTGTGCATGACCTGGATGACTCATAATTCATGGATGAAGTAAAAATGTGTACAAAATGGATGAAAGAAAGGAAAAGGGTTTGTCCAAAAGAGGACAATTTAGAGGTTCAATATTCCCCCATGTTGAAGGTGTTACACGTCTTCATGCACAAAATTTCAAAACTTTGAGAGATGTGCTGTCAAAGAACTGCTATGATGCTTGGATCAACACAAATAATTTTGGTGGCGATCCTTTTCTCTATACATTCCATGACCACCTTCGTTTCCTCATTAAAATTTTTCTTGTAATCCCTAGATCTTCTGCCTAAGAATCTTATTGTTTGCCTTGAGTTCCTAATTCTTTTTGTACCAACAACACTTTCTCAATAGCATAGTATCATTTTGCACTTTTAATACTTCATTTTCATCTTTTATATGCCTATTTAACATATTTAATTCATAGATTTCTTGTTTTAAGGCATTAACAATCTCTTGCTCTTTATGGTAAGTAGTATTGATTTATGGTTTAGGATCAGACATAAGAGCATCATGATGTAAAAAATATTCATGAAGTTCAGATTCCAAAGGAGGATTTACCTTTTTTTGTGCCTTCTTTTCTAAGGTCTCCAGGTAGTTGTAGACATGTTGTTGAGCAAGGTCAATCTTAGGGGTCTTCCTTACACGAATTTGGCTATACTAAGGCTTTGTTGTTATTTTTGTCGATATATATAGTCTCTAGTGGCTCCTGTTTATCTACTTGCTCGAATTCTTAATAATCCTCTTGCTTCTTCGCAATTGTTGTTTAGGTTCCATTGTTCTTTGAATGTTTTTCTTTTGTTGCTCTGTCTTTCTGCTTTTCCTATGTTTTCTTTTGGTGCCTTTGATTGTTCTTCCTTTTTGTTGGCTTTCTTTCTTCTAACATTTTCAAATTTTCCTTCCTTCTTCTTTACTTGCTTCATGAATTGGCTAAGTGGGATGTTGTCTTTTGCCTCATTATTTTGAATTTCTAATTTTTTTGTTGGTTCATTTGTTGTCAAATTTCCGGCCTCCTTTGTTTCAGAATCAGGGTCAGGGTTTTGAATAACCCTATGTCAGATTCTTCTAGTCTTCTTTACCTATTCCTCTTCAGAGACTCCCACAAAATGGTTTCTTATAAGAATGTTGTGCCAATTGTCACCAGTGGTTTTCATATGCACCTCTACAAGAATCTTCACTAGCCCATGATGATATAGGGCTCTATCAATGTTCCTGGAATCCCTTTGTATGTTGAATGCCATCTTTTTGAGACTCCACATCAAATAGTATGGAAAATTCAACTCCTTACCCTTAATGAAATGCATCAAAAGTCTAGCATGATAAAAGAGCAGCGCTCCATATCTACCTTCACAACAAACAATTTTTTGAAGAACTAGTAAAAAAAATCTCCATTTAGTTTTAAGCATAGTTACTGGAATTCCCTTTTTAAAAATTGAAACATCCATACCTGGATTGTGAAGGAAGGTTTTCCACTATTCATATTTGAATTTTTATTTTTTATTTTTGAACCAACTCTCGCCACTTCTTGGAAGCTTTGTTGCTTCTGCTACAAAATACTTTGTAATATTCAACCTTATGTCTCCAATTTTGGCTTTCACACCATCAAAATCTTAAGCAAATTCCTTGGTTACTTCAGCTTCATGCCTGTTGAATTTCTCAAAGAACTTGAGCCACCCTACCTTTTGTAACTTCTCTCAAATTTGTGGGTAGGTGTTAAAAAAACTTACTCCATTCAACTCATATCAAACAATTACACCCATCATCGTGACAGAGAAGCCTTGCTTCTGAATTACCTCTTTTGACAGGGTTTTGATGGAAGAATGGATGATGATATGGAGTGCTTTGAAAGTGGCAGGGTTAAAATAAAATGGGTTTTTAATGTGGTGACATAGTTATAATAAAAATCTCCCTCTTGAGCTAATAATTTCGCCTGAATTTGTAGAAATTGGGTTATATATTTGCAACTACTCATGAATTTTTAATCAAAATCACAAGACAGAAACCTACACTACTCCTCTGTGGACATTAATTCACAATTTAGAACAAAAATCTCAAACATGCAAGATGAAATAACACACAAGCAACAAGTATTTTTATCTGGGGAAAGAAATCTTCTAAAAACCTCAATACTTGATTGCATAAATCAAATGAATAGAGATGTGTTACAATTACTTCGCTCCACTGAGTTCATCCTGCAAGTGCACAACCTATCCCTTTGCTCACAAAGGCCTCTGACCCAAACTTAGTCAAATTTTGCCTCGGATTGAGCTCCTATTTCCTTATGTTGTTACTTGAGGAATTAGGCCTTCTTATTTAGGAAATTCTTCTAATATAATTGCATAATTCCTTAGGCTAATCATCTGATTGCATACAACACCTGTACACTCAAGACTAGTTTACAATTGATGCTACACTGCCTTGGAATCTCCACCTCAACTAGGTAACTAAAATTCTCTGCATGCACTAGCTAATTTGGGTTGATTAATTAGTTAACTGAATGATCGCATATTTTGACTGAAGTCCCACTGCTTAACTGACCTTCCACCAGTTCCTCCAAAAGTTGGAACTAGTTTAACTGAAAAACAACTTAAGATAACTGACCTTGATTGCTACAAATTAGCAATTACGCATACATAAATGAACTCTAACTCTTCCAACCGAATTTATTGACTAAACTATGTGACACAATCCATGTCACACAAGTTAACATCATCCAAGTTGTTTGCTGATGTGGAAAATCATTTTTTCTCAATTTAATCAAGGCAAAATCAAATTGAGAATTTATTGTTTCGTATTTCAACACTCCCTCTTAGCAAGGAATGGATTATCAACCACCCCTATCCTATACCTATGGAACTCAAACTTCCCTCTTTACAAGGCCTTTGTCAAAATATCAGCATCTTATTTCTCTGTCGGAATGTACTGCAAAAACATTATCCGCCTCTGCACACAGTCTCGTATATGGTGATATCGGATATCTATATGCTTAGATCGATCATGAAAAACAGGATTCTCATAAAGCTTGAAGCAAATCTGATTATCATAATAGATCATAGTTGGACCCATTATCTGACCAAACAATCCAACAAGTATCTTTCTCATCCAGATCACCTCACATTTTGCTTTACTTGCAGCCATGTACTTTGCTTCTATCGAGTTGAGTGCCACAAATATTGCTCCCTACTGTATCGGGAAACTACTACGGACCCAACATTGAAAATTCCAACTGATGTACTCTTTCAGTCTAATGGACTCCCCGCCCAATCGGCATCTATGGAGCCACACAGATTCACTCCCTCTATCCATCAGTACCATAGTCCAAACTGACTAGTGCCTTTGAAGTACCGTAGAACATGTGTAGTTTCCCTCCAAAATAATTTGGTTGGCCTAACCATAACTTAGCTCAACTGTTTGATTGCATAGCACATGTATGGTGTGCGTTCACAAGATACATTAGTGAACCCACCAATGGTCGATAAATAGTAGCATCTACTTCCTCACCAGAAGTGGCATCCTCTTTCCTCTAGTTGATCGCTAGAGTTGTCTCCATGGGTTTGCAACTGTCCATGCGGAACCTCTGAAGTATATCGTTAGAATACTTTCCGTCAGAGAAAAATAGCTCCCCATTGTCTTTCCATACTTCCAATCTGAGGAAATAGTGCATGAAACCCATGTCCTTCACTTCAAACTCTCTTGCAAGGTCATCCTTGCAAGATCTGATCAATTTCTCATCACTAGTTAAAATAAAATCATCAACATATAAGACAATAATAAAAAATTTACCTTCTACCAAGATATGATAGAGGTTTGCATCTACTTCACTTTTGATGAAGCCCAAAATGGTGAGATAGTTATTGATCTTGATGCACCAAGTATGGGGTGCTGGCTTGAGACCGTTCACTACTCACTTGAGTTTGCACACACGAGACTCCCTATCAAAAGACTCAAAGGCTTCTGGTTGCTCGATATACACCTCCTCCTTAATAAATCCATTAAGGAATGTTATTTTCACATCCATCTGGTGGATCTTCCACCTGTTAGGCCCCTATACTACTAGTGTAACCCCTTATTATTATTAGTACAACCCCCTTATTATATTGTTGTACCCTTGTAGTCCCCCTATTGTTACTATTGTGCCCATTAGAAGCCCACTATTGTTATTATTGTGCCCTTACATTATTATTGTTATGTCGGCTCTGATTATATTATGACCCCTTAGACTCCTATATATAGAAAGGAGGTCTTGTCATTTGTATCATCCAAGAATTATTCATTTGTGTAATGTAAAGGAGGTTGCCCCCTCGAAGAGGCTTATTTCTAAGGAATTCATCTATCTTTTCTATCTTTTTGTGAGTTGGTTTCATAACATTTGGTATCAGAGCTTTGGATTCTAGGGTTTCGCTGCTTCAAATAGGTCATCGTGGAAATTTCGCTATAACTTTTTTTGCGACGTTTCAGAAGCGAACAAAAAAACCCATTTGAGATGAAAACGTACCGAACATCGGGTCCAAATTTCAGAGCTTTTCGCGTTATATTTGTGGAGATATGATCTGAGGAAGTTGGTATTTTTGCAGACTCTTGAATTACATTCCAAATAGGTGACCTTGGGAAAATCGTCATAACTTTTGCTTTGAGCATCATATTGCAATTTCGTAAGAAGTTACAAAAAGAGGATGGACTGTAGTTTCCTGTGTATATTTTTTAGACTCGAAGGTCAAAACAGTGACACGTGGCACTTCATGCAAGTTCGCTCTTCTGAAAAGGTATATAATCAGGTCATCTTGGGAGATTGTGCATAACTCTTTCTTGGAGAATCTAAATTCAATCAAATTGGTGGCATTGGAAAGAGGATGCAGAGGGCCACTTCATGTCACAATTTCAGAACTTAAAGATCCGAAAGTATAGAGTTACAGTCGTTTCAAGATCGAGCTCCTAAAATCAAGAAAAAGGGAGATGAGGAAGTTTGATGGCAAGGATCCAGTAAATTGGATATTACAAATGGAGAAATATTTTGATCTAAATGGTGTACCACTATTACAAAAGGTATGTATTGCATCTTCATATTTAGAACAAGATCAATTTTTATGGTATAAATGGCTTTGTTCTCATAAACCACTTGTTACGTGGTCAATTTTCACAGAGGAAATTATAGCACATTATGAGGATACAAAGAGCAACACCTTCTTTAGAGCAACACCACAACAATTGGAAGAAAAAACAGAAAAGAGCTTTGTTACAAAGTGGAAAGAAAAATTATGGCAATAAGGAAGTCTACCCCTCACAGCTATAAAGATGGAAGTATTGTTTCTCCTAACCTTCCACTACCTACAAGGGTTACACCACAACAATTGGAAGAAAAAAAGAGAAAAAGGGCTTTGTTACAATTGTGATAAAAAATGCACTAAAGGTCATAAGTGTGCTAAGAAGAAATTATTTTACATAGAGTATGAAGAGAAGGAATAAAAGGATCAAGAAACATCAAAAGAAGAGGATATACGCCAGGACCCAACCCTAGATAAATAAGAAATGAATCCGACCATATCCTGTAAAGCATTGGCAAGAATTACCACTCCTCAAACTACCACTCCTCAAACTCCCAAGATAGAAGGACATATCAAGGAGAAAAAGGTTCAAGAAGTGAAAGATCACATCAAGAAAGAAGAAATGAATCCAAACATATCTTGTAATGCATTAGCCGGAATTACCATTCTTCAAACTATCCAAATAGAAGGACATATCAAGAAAAAAATTATTCAAGAAGTGAAAGATCACATCGAGCATCAAGAAATGAATCCGGCCATATCTTGTAAAGCATTGGAAGAAATTACCACTCCTCAAACTCTCAAGATAGAAGGACATATTAAGAAGAAAAAGGTTCAAGCAATGAAAGATCACATCGAGCATCAACAACAAGCTCTCCAACTTTTAAAGGATAATGCCACTTTGGTGCAGAATCAAATGGAACAACAGGTAGATAAACATCGCAGTGAAAAATGTTTTGATGTAGGTGATTGGGTATTTTTATGGCTACATCTCAAGCAAGCTATTTATGATAAGGAAATGTTGGCAATACTACATGCACTTAAGAAATGGTGACCTTACCGAATGGGAAGACACTTCAAGGTAAAAATGGATCATGATAGTCTTAAATACTTTTAAGAACAACTATTATCTTTATAAGAACAGAAAAAATGGGTCACAAATATGTTGGATTATGACTTTCACATCATCTATAGAAAAGGGAAGCAAAATTTTGTTGCAAATGCACTGTCAAGAAAGGATGAGGATGTGGAAGCATTGTTTTGTGCTATTTCTATTATCCAACCAGATTGGATAAATGAAGCAAGGGATGAATGGAAGAAGGACGAAGAAGTGTGGCCACACATTCAAAAGTTGCAGAAGATCCCAATTCAAACAATATTGCGAGAACTTGAAGAGGAAGGAAAAATCATATTGGAACCTAGAGCAGTCATAGAAACAAGAACCCGACAGCTACGAAATCAATCAATTTCAGAGCATATCATCAAGTGGAAGAACTTACCCGCTGAAGATTCCACATGGGAGGACAAGAATTTTATACAGAAGCATCAAGAACTGCTCAAGCATTGAAGACAACACTTTTTGAAGGAGAGGGGCATGTTAGGCCGCTATACTACTAGTGTAACCCCTTATTATTATTAGTACAACCCCCTTATTATATTGTTGTACCCTTGTAGTCCCCATATTGTTACTATTGTGCCCATTAGAAGCCCACTATTGCTATTATTATGCCCTTACATTATTATTGTTATGTCGGCTCTGATTATATTATGACCCCTTAGACTCCTATATATAGAAAGGAGGTCTTGTCATTTGTATCATCCAAGAATTGTTCATTTGTGTAATGTAAAGTAGGTTGCCCCCTCAAAGAGGCTTATTTCTAAGGCATTCATCTATCTTTTCTATATTTTTGTGAGTTGGTTTCATAACACCACCCCATTTGTGCAGCTAGAGAAATAATTGATCTGATGGATGAGTACCTTGCTATAGGAGCAAAGGTCTCCTCATAGTAAATCCCCTCAACTTGAGAGTACCCCTTGGCCAAAAATCTAGCCCTTTACTTTTCTATGCTTCCATCTGTTGCATGCTTTACCTTGAAGATCCACCTCAAACTCACAATTGATTTGTCTACTGGTTTTGGGACCTGGTGAGCTCTAGTATTGCAGCAATGATGTTGCAACTCCTGGGACTCCCTACTTTACTTTTATCAACCCGGTAGTTCGTAACAAACTTGGAAGTGACGGTGCTATATGCACAAGTACTAGCTCTTACTGCAGGCTGTCACTTGATCAGCTGGCACAAGTTCGCTAGGAGCTTAAGCCAACTTCTATGAGTTCTTAAAAGAAGCTTTTAACTGTGATGGACGAAAGCTAACTCAAAAGAGGCTAGTCTACTTGTAGAAAGAAGATGAAAGCTGAAAGGAAACGCAAACCCTAGCAAACCCTAGTTTTACCGACTAACCCTACTTGTGCAAGAAAAGAGATGTAAGCTACTAAAATGGATGTCATTGACTATTGCAAAGGTAAAATGCCTATGTTTAAGCTACTTCTGAAGGAAAATATGGAAAAAAACATCTTTTTGTATTTTTAAGCAATTTTATGCAGAATTGTTATGCATGTGTTTTAACTATTTTTGACTGTGCAGCGGTTTATTGGCGAAAGGAAATGGATTGGGCGTTTTCAGGAGGTTGGGAAGGTGTGGAGAGGACCTAAGGGGCCCCTAGCATCCTTCTGGAGATTTCCATCGTGCTTAGATCTCGAAAAATCGCTCGCATGAACTTCTACAGGAGGTTGCAGGGGATCTACAGGAAATTCTACAAGAACAGGCCGAAAGTGGTTTTTAGAGGGTTGATGGTAGAAAAACGGTGGGAAAGTGGAAATGAAGGATGGATAAGGATTTTAAGAGGTCTAGTACCTAGTAAATGAAGCTCAAGAGTGATGAAGATGGTTGGTTTTGTTCAAGGATGAAGAAAGCAATGTTGCACAAAAATATAGAAATTAGGGCAAGTTGGGAAAGTGTGGCGAATGAGGGAAAAAAATCTTGAGCGAGGGACTGGAGTAGGTTGTATGATGGAGGAAGGATAGGCTAGAGTGTCTTACAGGTGTTCTACACACTACTTTCCAAAACTGATCCAAGCAAAGACTAAGAAAACAAAGATTTATCTATTTTGACCTAATTCTGACCTAGAAACCAGAAACATGATGAACAGAAGTTTATAGACAGGAAATCATGCAAGGAAGCTATGGAAACTAAGTATCAAAACACATCTGATATCAACTTTTCCAATTCAAAATCTAACACTAGCAATAGCATTGGAAGGCAAAAACAGTTTTTTGTGGCAGCAAGTGTGCCTTGGTCTCAATTCATGGTCCCAAGGAGGGAGAAATGAGATCAAGGACTGCTTGGTAGCCTTTTTGTGGATCTTTTCTATTACCAAACTGTCAAATCAACCTGAAGCATGAACAACTATCTTAATCATCAAAAACAACCTAAGTAACAAAGCAAGATTTTAACCTAAATAACAGAAATTATTCTATGAATGCAAGAAAAACACATAAAAGTACACAAAGGAGGTACTGGGCACTTGGGTTGGGCCCAACCCCAAGAGCTACAACCTCCTAAGAAAGATCAGAGTTATTGGAAAACTGCATTCATCTTCATTGATCAAAAAATAATAGTTACATCACAAAAACTGTCTGCAAGAAGAAGCTCGAAAATGTGTTGATACAAGGCTGCACTAAAGTGCGAAAATAGACTATCAAATGGCTAATCCCACTAAGTCTTGAGGCCTTCCTACTTATGCAAACGAGGACTCCCAACAGTCCTCCTTAACTTTAGGAGCTTCGCTGCCCAAAACAGCAGTTAACGGCCACTTCATTAGACCTGCTCGACTGCCCCTTGAAATCATCTTTGGTGGGCTTTTGAACTCCGAGCTGATGGTGGAGAACTTTAGGAAGGGGTCATTTAGTGTAGGAGACACCCCTCCTATAAATCCTCAGCCTTTTTTCTTCGAATTTGGCTTCCAATCTGCTCATAAATGCCTGATCTTGGTCCAAAAATGTCAAAAAATCTGCAATAAGCATGTATTAGACTTTGTGGTCAAGTGACTATTCCCATTCTCTCAATTAACATAAATATATTCAAAAGCATGCATAAAATTATGGAGAATGGTGGATTAAATGAGAATAATGGGCAAAATGAGCCCATATAGTTACCCATTTCCGGGGCTCATCATCACCCCCCTGCTGAATGTGTTGCTCATCCTTTGAGCAACTAATCCAGTTCATCATCTTTGATTGCTTTGACTGCCTCTCTAACATCCCCGGCAATGGCGCCAAAAAGATGGTGATCTCCAGTATTGCAGAAATGATGCTGCAACTCCTGAGACTCCCTACTTTACTTTTATCAACCTGGTAGTTCGTAACAAACTTGGAAGCGACGGTGCCATATGCACAAGTACTAGCTCTTACTATAGGTTGTCACTTGATCAACTGGCACAAGTTCGCTATGAGCTTAAGCCAACTTCTATGAGTTCTCAGAAGAAGCTTTTAACTGTGATGGACAAAATCTAACTCAAAACAGGCTAGTCTACTTGCAGAAAGAAGATGAAAGCTGAAAGGAAACGCAAACCCTAGCAAACCCTAGTTTTACCGACTAACCCTACTTGTGCAAGAAAAGAGATGTAAGCTACTGAAATGGATGCCATTGACTATTGCAAAGGTAAAATGCATGTGTTTAAGCTACTTCTGAAGGAAAATATGGCAAAATTATCTTTTTGTATTTTTAAGCATTTTTATGCAGAATTGTTATGCATGTGCTTTAACTATTTTTGACTGTGCAGCGGTTTATTGGCGAAAGGAAATGGAGTGGGCGTTTGCAGGAGGTTGGGAAGGTGTGGAGACGACCTAACGGGTCCCTAATGTCCTTCTGGAGATTTCCACCACGCTCAAATCTCGAAAAATCGCTCGTGTAAACTTCTACGGGAGGCTGCAGGGGATCTACAGGAACAGGTCGAAAGTGGTATTTAGAGGGTTGATGGTGGAAAAATGGTGGGAAAGTGGAAATGAAGGATGTTAAGAGTTCTAGGACCTGGTAAATGAAGCTCAGGAGTGATGAAGATGGTTGGATTTGTTCAAGGATGAAGAAAGCAATGTCGCACAAAAATGTAGAAATTAGGGCAAGTTGGAAAGTATGGCGAATGAGTGAAGGAGACTTTGAGCGAAGGACTGGAGTAGGTTGTATGATGGCAGAAGGATAGGCTGGAGTTTCTTACAGGTGTTCTGCACATTACTTTCCAAAACTGATCCAAGCAAACACTAAAAAAAAAGAGATTTGTCTATTTTGACCTAATTCTGACCTAGAAACCATAAATGTAATGAATAGAAGTTTATAGACAGGAAATCATCCAAGGAAGCCATGGAAACTAAGCAAGAACAGATCTAAGCATGAAAACACAACTAATATCAACTTTTCCAATTCAAAATCTAACACTAGCAATTGCATTGGAAGGCAAAAACAGTGTTTTTGTGGCAGCAAGTGTGCCTTGGTCTCAATTCATGGTCCCAAGGAGGGAGAAATGAGATCAAGGACTGATTGGTAGCCTTTTTGTGGATCTTTTCTGTTACCAAACTATCAAATCAACCTGAAGCATGAACAACTATCTTAATCATCAAAAACAACCTAAGTAACAAAGCAAGATTTTAACCTAAATAATAGAAATTATTCTATGAATGCAAGAAAAACACATAAAAGTACACAAAGGAGGTACTGGGCACTTGGGTTGGGCCCAAACCCAAGAGCTACAGCCTCCTAGAAAGATCAAAGCTGGATTCATCTTCATTGATCAAAAAATAATAGTTACATCACAAAAATTGTCTGCAAGAAGAAGCTCGAAAATGTGCTGATACAAGGTTGCACTAAAGTGAAAAAATAGACTATCAAATGGCTAAATCCCACTAAGGCTTGAAGCCTTCCTACTTATGCAAATGAGGACTCCTAACAATGCTCCTTAACTTTAGGAGCTTGGCCCAAAACTGCAGTTAACAGCCACTTCACTAAACCTGCTCAGCTGCCCCTTGAAATCATCTTTGGTGGGTTGTTGAACTCCAAGATGATGGTGGAGAACTCGAGGAAGGGATCATTTAGTGTAGGAGACACCCCTCCTATAAATCCTTAGTCTTGTTTCTTCGAATTTGGCTGCCAATCTGTTCATAAATGCCTGATCTTGGTCCAAAAATGTCAAAAAATTTGCAATAAACACGTATTAGACTTTGTGGTCAAGTGACTATTCCCATTCACTCAATTAACATAAATATATTCAAAAGCATGCATAAAACTATGGAGAATGGTGGATTAAATGAGAATAATAGGCAAAATGAGCCCATATAGTTACCCATTTCCGGGGCTCATCATCACCCCCCTGCTGAATGTGTTGCTCATCCTCTGAGCAACTAATCCAGTTCATCATCTTTGATTGCTTTGACTGCCTCTCTGACATCCCAAGCCTCTGAGGTGATGTCCTCTTCTCTATCATGAAAACCTGCCTTTCTGTCTACTTCCTCCCATTGTCTTTGTTCCTCTTCTTCCTTGACCCCTTCTAACAGCCCTAGCAGTAGTGGAGGGTTGAACTTAAGGCCAATCCAATTGGCTTTCAAGTTCTGCATTGATTGTTTGTATAGGGGTACTCTTCTCATAGCCTCCCTCATTTTGGTTGGGGAGTGGTACTCTCTTATTTTCAGACTATGGGACAATGTGTTCCATCTCCTTGTGCAAGCATGAATGCAATTATCACCGAACAGTCTTTCCATATCTTCAAAGTAAGCAATGCCCTGAGCTTGCCTTTCAACATAGTCAGGTGCAACGTGAGGGTTGTCTGCAAGGTGCCGATGGAAATATATAAGAGTTGAGGGATCTTCTAGTTCTGTCCTGAGCATCAGTGGATCACTTAGCTCCTTGGCCATAATCTTCTAAATCTCTACTGCCCTCTTTTCCTCATGGCTTAACCAAGAAGCCATGGCCATGAGTTGCAAGTCTCCTAATGCATTGTTTGGGTCCCATAGATTCATGTTAGGAAGTGCCAAGTTGTGTAAATAGAATTCTACTAACTTGGCCTTATCTTCAGCTGAGCTACTATCACACAAATGCAAAAACTGATTATAATTCTGGAATGGAATGGTGCCCCTTCGGACCAATGTGTTAATTTGAAATTTCAACCATTGGTCTTTAAGATATAATGCATTGGATTTAGCAGGTTGCTTACATTGCAAGGCTTCTATTGCTTAGTTGGCCATGCACGCCATTTGGGCTTCTTTTTCTTGCAACTGTTGTTTTAAAACTTGTACTTCTTCTGCTGCCTGAGACTCCTTTTCTTGCAGCAGTTTCGTTAGCATCTCAACCTCAACTTGTAGCTCTCCCTCTTTCTTCTGTTTCTTGGTTGTTTCCTTGTCTGTTGGAGGTCCTTCTTGTTGTTGCTTCCCTCCCAAAATGGACATCCTATCTTCTTTATGCACTTCCTGTAGCTGCAACTGTTTTTTCAACAAATCATTCTCCTCTTGTAGCTAGGCTCTTTTGCTGGTTTCTATGTGCCTCACCATGGCCAACTCCCCTCTTAATTCCTTTAGCTTGTCCTCCATGTGGCCTATGTCTTCAACTTTTTTAGATTTGGCGATTTGCATCCATGTGTGTGTTCTGACCCTCTCTTTCTCTAATTCGAAAAATAAAGGTATAGCAAATTTCTATGGGATGATTTTCCCACCCTCTAACAAATTGTAATATGAGCCCAAATTAGGCTGAGGGGTTGGTTCAGGTATTTCTTTGGCTTTGCTCTCCCCCTATGACTGTTTGGCTACCTTCTCCTCCAATTTCTCAGTTTCTTTTAACTTGGCTAGAGTTTCCTGTAGAGATGTTTCAACTTCCTGTAGAACTGCCTTTGCATCCATCAACTTAATTCTCTCTTTCCATGTGGAGGTTTTTTGGATTCCTCTTTCATAGGTGATAGATATCCTGGAAGGAGACTCTTCCTTCTTTTTAGTGGGTGAGTCCTCAATGACAATTGGTTCATTGGATGGTGGCTGGGGTTTGCCCACTTTGATCCTTGTGCTTTTTCTGGCTTTAAAGTACATGGAGTTTGCATTTTTATTTTTCCTTTTTGATTTGTACGTGTGATTAATGCAGCAAGCACAACTGCTGCTTCCCTTGCCAACATTTCAGGGGATTTTTCTTTCTACTGTTTTTTTCCTTCACTTCCTGTAGAAATCTCTATGCCCACAATTTTTGCTAGTATCACTAATATTTTAGGGTGTCTCTTTTATTTCTTTTGCTGGGTGCCTGCCTTGGCTGTGGCAGTCTTCTTTTGGCCTTTCTTGGCCTTTTTCTTTCCAATCTTTGTCCTTTTTCCCTTCTCTGTTTTTGTTGTTTTCTCCTTTTCTGTCTTAGGCTCAGCAGTCTTGTCAAATTCCTCTTTTTCCTTTTGTTCTTCCTCTGTTTTGCCCTCTGCTTGAATGTCTTGTGCTACCTCATCATTGTTCTTCTCAATTTCTTCAGTTTGATCCCCCTCATCATTGCTGGATGGGCTGATGTTCTCAGCCAAAGTTCTGATGTCATCATCCTTGGACATATTTCTGAAGATTTCCCAAGATATGAGGATAATATAGGTGTTTAAAGCATCTTCCACCAACAATTTGATGAGCCCATGGTGGGCCAACTGATCTGGGACCCCTGCATTTAGCTTTGTACCACATTCAAGTAAAGACTGAAGGAGGAAATATGGGATGCTCGGTTTTCTAGCTAGAGGCAAGTCCATCCCATACCTCAATTCATGTAACAACCTGAAATGATAACCATAAATGATACTAAACCTCCCTTCACATGTGATATACTTCATTATTTGATAACTGACTTCACTCCAGAGAGGAGGCAAGCTTGTCCTTCTGACCCCATTTTTATCTTCTACAGGATGCTCCTCAGGCAGAAAAAATGTTTTCTTGGAAACTTGTCCCAATTATTTCTCCTCTTTGCTCCAAGCAAGCCCCAATGGGAGACCGGTAATTCTACTGATGAAATCAGGTGTAAGTTCTAGGGTCAAACCCCAAAAACTAACTATGGCATGTGTCTTCGAATGTGGTCTTAGGGACGTAAAAAACTCTTCAATCACCTCCTAATCATAACCCTGAATTCTGTCAAAGAAGGATATCTAGTTTACGTTGGTGAAAAGGTCAACCACCTCAGGGTGCTCATACAATTTTCTAGAGCTTAAGGGTTCTTTTCTCATGAATCCTCCTAGCATGGTGTTGAGTGCTTCTTTTTGTGTTTTAACTAGAAAAGAAAATGCTCAGGTGGAAAAAAAAAAAACAGTCAATCACTGAAACAGAGGATAGCTGAATTCGGTTTTTTTTTTAAACCAAGAAGGAATTTCCCGTGTGCTCCTTACAACATCAAATGGCAATAATTCCCCTGTTTTAAACTGCTGTCACCCTGAATTTGACTTTCTGTTTTTGAAAAGAAAAAGGAAAAATTCTACAAAACAGAGGATAAGGACACTGGTTCTTTTCTCAGCAAATAGATAGATATGCAAAGTTGTTTTTTTCACACACACAGGCTGGCCTCTACTGCTGCATGTATCTTTCTTACAGGAGAATTTGAAAAAGGATGAGGAGATTTCGGATGCAGAGAGAAAAAGAAACTGTGTAGACTCAGGGAGATATGCAGAAAGACTTTCACTTTTTCAATGCACAGGGAGACTTTCACTCTCTTTCTTCAATCTAATGCCGTGTTCAATTCACCACTTTACTCAAACAAATCATGCACAGAGAAGTTTTCCCGAGCATACCTCGTTTTGAGCTTGAATTTCGACGAAAGTCCCGGGTTTTCTTTCTACAGAGTTGTTCTCTGCCTTTCCTGTAGAAATCTCCCGGCTCCTGTAGAATGAAACTGTGCTTCCTGTAGAGCCCGATAGGCGGGAGATTTTTAAAAAATAGGTAGAAAACTGGCGGAGGACGACTGGTTAGCTGCTCTGGAAGTGGTAGGTGCGTACTCCAGTCGAGAACATCGTGAGTGCAGAATGAACAAAGGATGGTGAATGTTTCAACTGAGCTGTCTGTTAACTGCGGGTGTGATTCGTGGTGAGGAGATGAGGTGGCCAGACCGGACTGTTGATCCTATGTCACGATCATAATGTTTCTGCATTCCGCCTCACCGCCATCACCTCCCTTACTCCCGTTATTCGCTGCCACCACTACCAGTCCCGAATATTTCTTCTTGAATGGACATACCACACGTGCTGGTTGCGTATCTGATCGACAATTTTGAATTTGACGGGGCTCGTTTGAATTCCACGAGGATGTGTAACTTAACGATGGTGGTCAATTAACTAGCCACTGATTCCATTCAATCCAAACCATTCCCATAGTCACGCAACCTTGAAATATGATTTATGTAATTGAGGAATAGGTTTAGGCACTAACCTGTGCAGTCGCGGCCGTGTTATGCATATTTCAAATTTTGGAACCCATTTCTTCATTGTTGTTGTTGCTTGTGCTCTCCATGCTCAGCCTTGGCCTTTTGCTGATGTTCTTATGTTCAAATAGAGCTCGATGCATGTTTCATATGCCATACTTTGTTGTCCCTGTCTCTGGAGTATGTCTTTCAGAGGGATCAGCTGCTACAGGAATCCTGTAGGATTTCCTGTAGCTGCTTCTCCTTCTGAAATTCAAGCTAAAATGAGTAGGGCTACAACTGCTGACGAGGGTCTCGACTGACAAGGAATCACAGATGGAGGGTATCAGGTATGGTGAGTGAAAAAGCTGCTGCTTTGATTTGTCATTAAATTTATTTATTTGCAGCATGAAGAAAACATAATTTATGTGTGTGACTGTGCAGGGACATAAAAACGAGTGTAATGGAGGTGTGCAGAGATAGAAAAAGGTGACATAGGGTGATGGATGGAGGCAAGGAGGTTCATAGGCCTCATAGACAAATTTCAAACCCTCAGGCCCTCTTCTAAGATCGATTTTTGGTTTTCTATAGTTTCTACATGATCCTCTTGTAGAAGATACAGAGCTTCCTGTAGGATGTGAAATTTTGGACCAAATGAGACTAGATCTTGTGAAAGGGTAATGGTCATGGAGGAATGGATTGTGAGGGATGCATGCAGCCTGGTCATGTCCTCTATCTTTGTCTTGTGCGATCCTCCTAAAACCTATAATGACCTTCCTGCGACCTGCAATTTATTCAACATAAATTAGGTTTATTTATTTTTTTATTTTTTATTTTTTTTTAGTCTGAGACAGTTGGGGCACCTCCAGGAGGTTTTCACCCTCACTGTCTGCCCTGGGCGCCTCCAAGAGGTTTTCACCCTCATTTTTTGCCCTGGGCGCCTCCAAGAGGTTTTCACCCTCACTGTCTGCCCTGGGCGCCTCCAAGAGGTTTTCACCCTCACTGTCTGCCCTGGGCGCCTCCAAGAGGTTTTCACCCAAGGATCTTTTATTCCCTTTTTTTTCTTTTCTTTTTTTTTTCTCATGGTGTAGGTGGAGTGGAGACAGGGACCTGCTCCACTACCAATACTGATTTACCAAGAGTCTCAATGAACTCCTGCTTGGAAAGGGGCTTCCTGTAGATCTTCAATCTATGCCCATTGACGAGCATGGGGATGGCTTCTTCATCAATGGTCTGAATAAGGACTGAACCATTGTCATTGCATGTTTCCACTGTATATGGTCCCAGCCATCTTGTCCTCAGCTTGCCCTTGAAATCCTTGTATCTTGAATCATACAGCAACGCCCAATCTCCTGGTTGAAATTGCTTTTCTTTGAGGTGCCGGTCATGCCATATCTTTCTTTGAAGTTGGACTACCTCTGAGTGGAGAAGGGCCTGCATTCTCTGTTCATCTAATCCATTCAGCTGAAGCAATCTTTCCTGTTGTGCATGGCTGAGATCTAGGTCCAGCTGAGCTGCCAACCTCAATGTGTTATATTCAAATTCTATGGACAGCAAAGCCTTCTTCCCATAGACCAACTCATAGGGTGTGAAACCTGTTGTAGTTTTCCAAGTAGTTTTATATGCCTAGGTGGCCTTAACCAAGCGATCTACCCAATATTTTCTGTTGCTACTCACTACCTTAGTCGAAATCCCTTCCAAAGCTCTGTTAGTAACTTCAACCTATCCATTTGCTTGCAGATGGTAAGGGGTGGAAGTTTTGTGCTTAACCTTGTGATGAGTGAGCAGGTCTTCAATCAGGTTAGAGGTAAACTGACTTCCTTGATCTGTGACTAATTCTCTTGGGTAGCCAAACTTATAGAAGACATTTTCCCTCAAAAACTCAGTTACTTTTTCTTCTGTTGCTGCTTTGATTGCCTTTGTTTCCGCCCACTTTGTCAGGTAATTCGTTCACACAATGATGTAGGACTTCTGTTTTGAAGGAGGGTTGATAGGACCCACAAATTCCATGCCCCACCTCTCAAATTGCTCGAAAGTCACTTGAGGCTGCAAGGGCATCTCATCCTTTGGAGTAGGTTTCCCCATCCTTTGACATCTGTCACATTGGCTGATGTATCTCTTGACATCTTGATGAAGAGTGGGCCAATAGTACCCTGCCTGTAGAATTTTGAAGGCGGTTCTCTTTGCTGCAAAGTGGCCTCCACAAGGTCCATCATGACAGGTTAGGAGGATGTCAAAAACTTCCTCCTCCCTGACACACTGCCTCAAAATCTGATCTAGGCCAAGTTTAAAAAGATTGCCCCCAATCCAAGTGAATGGGGCACTTTTCCTCATGATCTTGCTCTTCTCTTTTGAGGACAGGTATGGCAGAAACTGTGTTGAAACCAAATAATTTTCTATATCAGCAAACCATGGAGAGAGTACTGAAATAGCAAACAGGTGTTCATCTAGCATTTGATCATCCACCATCCCTTCTTCACCTGCAGGCAAATCTAGTATAGACAGAAATCAACAACAACATTTTCCTTACCTGGCTTATCAACAATGTTCAAATCAAATTGATGCAATAAAAGTAACCATCTAATGATACGAGCATTTACATCAGGTTTAATCATCAAATACCTAATTGCAGCATGATCAGTATGTGCAAATGTTTGATAGCTAGTGATGTAGTGTCTGAACTTGTTTAGGGAATGGACTACAGCCAGGAGCTCTTTCTTGGTTATAGTATAGTTTAACTCTGCCTTGGACAGGTTTTTACTGACAAAATATATGGCATACGGTAGCTTCTCTTCAACTTGTCCTAAGGCTGCTCCTATGGCTTTGTTCGAGGCATCTGTGTGAATGTGGAAAGGTAGGGCCCAGTTTGGACCTCTCAAGATTGGGGCAGTTATCAGCTTACCTTTCAAAGCATCCAGAGCCTCTTGACAGTTGTCAGTCCATATGAACTCAGCATCTTTTCCCAAAAGACCAAACAATGGAGAGGCTAGCTTACTGAAATCTTTAATGAATCTTCTATAATATCTTGCTAAGCCTAGAAAACTCTGAACATCTCTTACTTTTTGAGGAGGCGGGACCCTTTGGATGATAGCAATCTTGTTGGGATCCACTTGTAAACCTTGCTGAGAAATTGTATGACCTAGCACGGTCCCTTCAGTCATTAGGAATTCACATTTATCAGGACTGAGGGATAGGTTCATCTCAATACACTTGGCTAAAACTTTCCTCAGGTTAGTCAGAGCTTCTCGGAAGTTAGAACCATAAGGGGTAAAGTCATCCATATAGATTTCCACTAAATCATGAACCAGCTCAGTGAATATACTCAATACTGCTCTCTAGAAAGTGGCAAGAGCATTGCATAACCCAAAGGGAAGGACCCGGTAGGCAAAGGTACCCCATGGACAAGTGAAAGTGGTCTTATCTTGGTCTTCTGGGTTGATTTGGATCTGATTGTACCCGCTAAATCCATCCAGGAAGGGAAAGAACTTCTTCCCTGTCGGGCCATCCAACACTTGATCTATGAAAGGCAATGGGAAATGGTCCTTCTTGGTGGCTTTGTTAAGTTCTCGATAATCTACACAGATTCTCCACTTCCCATTTTTCTTGGGCACAAGCACCAAAGGAGAAACCCACTCACTGTCAGAGATGGGGTAGATGAATCCTGCATCCAACAACTTTTGCAGTTCTTCTTTGAAAATGTCCTTAAGGGATGGATTCATCCTCCTTCGAGGCTGCCTAACTGGTTTACAATCCTCTTTAATGTAAATGTGATGGGTACAAACTGAAAGGTGGACTCCTTTCATCTCCTTATAGCTCCAAGCAAAAGCATCCAAATGGTTGTTCAATAAACTACACAGCTCTTTCTCCTGAGAGGGGGATAGGGATGAGTTGATCTTCAAGGTTCTTTCAGGGCCAAATTCCACATTCTTAACTTGGAGGGAGGTCAGATCAGCCACACAAAGATCAACTAAAGCACTGGCTTAGGTTTCATCCACCAACTCTTCTAATGGCAGCACATTGGGGGGTGGATTTTGAATCAAATTCTCAATAAGATCATCCTCGGTTTGAGGACCTCCCCTGGTGGCTTCCACTATGCACAATGGTGCAGAGTAGACTTCATCCTCATCTTCCTCCTCCAACCAGAGAGGTAAGTCATGTTCTCGCAGAGGTTGGGCAGGAGGATATAGGACTAGTTGCTTGGACATATGCCCATTCTTGATGGTCATGCTCCCAGTTCGACAACTGATGTAAGCATCTGCAGTAGCTAACCAAGGCCTTCCCAAGATGAGGGGATACCCAGTCAGTTTTGCCTTTGGCTTAAGAACCAAGAAGTCAGCAGGGTACTCCCATGAATCAATGGAGACCATGACATCTTCCATAATCCCCTCAAGAGTCACAGTGGAGCGGTATGCCAATTGCAATATTGTTGAGGTCTTTCTTAGGGAACTCTGAAGGTTGAGTTTAAGCATAGTGTCCCTGGTCATTAAATTAATGGCAGCCCCTAGATCAATCAAGGTGTGGGGGATTATGGTGCCATTTATGTGGACATCGACTACAGGAATCCCAGGGTCCAGATATTTTGGACATATTACCTGTCCCAACATCAGGTCAGACAGTTGTCTTATGACATTGATAGTTGGGGCATCTCTCTTGCACCTGCCTGGGTGCCTGAAACACTTCTCTTTGATCAACTTATTGTAGATTGGTACATCTTTTATGGCCTAGAGAAGTGGTATTTTTACACATAATTATTTAAGTTCTCCCAGAAGTTCAGTTTCTTCTGGGTTTGGTTGCGTGGTTCCAGTTAGTCTCTCAGGAAAGGGTGGAATGGCTTTGGGTTCACTTTCTTGTTTCTCTTCCTCATCCTCCTTAGGAGGAGGTTGGCTATCTGGGAGGACCTTCCCAGATCGTAGGTTGATCTTCTGAATCTCCACAGCATAGGTAGGGCATGTTGTTTCTCCAGTACATACCTGCCAGGCCTGTCTGTTATTGGGGTTCAAGTTCGGTTGAGCAGGTATCTAGGGTTGTCTTGGAGGAGCAGGAGGAAATGGTTGTGGTTGAGCAGGTGGTGGAGGCAAAAGAGCGGGAGGAGAGTTGTACTGGGGCCTTCACCCCTCATGAGGTGCATTCCACTGAGGTTGTCGTTGAGTGTGAGAATGAAACGAGTGAGCAGCTGGTTGGGTATGGTATTGAGGAGGATATGACCAAGGAGGGGGTGTGGACCAAGAAGGATGAGCAGGGGGACCCCAACAAGGCATGGAAGTGGCTTGATTGGGGTTGCAATAAGTCTGGGATGTCCCTTGCATTCCCTGCTGGTAAGGTCTGGGTCCATGTGGCCTCCTTTGGTTCATGAAGTAGAGTGGTTCAGTGGCTCCTTCAGCCCCTTGGTACATAGCTTTAAATCTAGGCAAGGAAGGGCACTAATTTGCAGGATAGTCTTCTTCACAGACAAAACACACTTCTATAGAGTGCAATGGACATTTGTTCCTAGGATGCTTTCTGGTGCACTTGGGACAAAAGATGGCCAAAGCCCTCTCGGCTTCCTCTTGCTTCTTTTGGATTCGCAAGGTATCCATTTGCATGGCAATGGTCTGTCTCATCTCGCTTTTGAAATCTTCCATCTAATTTGCAAACTCGTTTTTAAGGAATGAACTAGATAAGGGGGTACTGGCTAAGAGTTGACTTCCCCTACCTCTCTTTCTGGCTGCCCTAGAATGGTTTCTAAACATAGTCTTTATGTCATCATAAGGTAGCTGGTAGATGTCTCCCCTGACCAGCAAATGGAGGGTATCTAGAAGGTCTTCAGGGACTCCTCTGAGCAGAACCAACTTCAGAGATTCGGGGTCAAGTGTGCACCTGGCCCTTTTATAACTGAGTTGAAACCTCTCTTCATAGTCTTCTAAAGATTCATCACTTCCCATGGTCATTCGAAAGATTTCTTCTTTTGTATCCTTTGACCTACAGTAGTCCCGATATTTGTTGTTAAAGGCTTGCTGCATTTGAGCCCAAGTTGTGATACTATTTCCAGGTAGCCCCATGAACCAGCGGAGTGTTGCATCCTTGAGGGTAGAAGGAAAGAGTTTCAACTTTTGCTCGTCTTTTGCATAGTCATAAGTTCGACAAAGGACAGAAAACTCAAACAAGAAGGTATCAGGGTCTTCAGTAGTCAACCCATGGAAGTGAGATAAGGTTGAGGGACTTATGTTTTTCATTTTTGTGTCCCCATTGGTCTCTCGGATGGGAAAGGTACCTTCTACTCTCTCCCCATTTCCTTTACCGTTTTTGTTTTTAGCCACGGTTTCAGGAGAAATGGTTTCTTGCTCTTCTTCTATTATAGGATCTTCGTATATCTCTGGAGGTTCACCTATAGGTTCTTCTGGATCGCTGCCACCAAAGAAGAGAGAAGGGTGACTCAGTGATGTGGTGGGGGTGTTGGGTAGGAATTTTCCTGAATTGTCTTTGTTCCTACGAGGCATGAAAGGAAATCTCTTTTTTGGGTGATTTTTGTTTCTTTTTTTTGCTTGTGCCTACAAAACTGAAATTGATTGAACAAAAAATTGCAACTAACAGAACTCTATCTTGCTGAAATGAAAATGCAGAATTGAAATGAAAATGCAGAATTGAAATGAAAGCGGGAAAAGACTAATCTATTTTACTGAAATGAAAATGCAGAATTGGAATGAAAGCAGGAAATGCTAATCTACGCTTGCTGAAATGAAATTGCGGAATTGAAATGAAAGCAAGAAATGCTAATCTACACTTGCTGAAATGAAATTGTGGAATTGAAATGAAAGCAGGAAATGGTCTAATCTACTTTTGCAGAATTGAAATGAAACAACTACTCTACTCTTGGTGAAATAAACTACTTTAGCAGAAGGTTGTAAGAGAAAATAGAAGAAAAGCAGTAATCACAAAATACTCTGACGCTTCCCCGGCAACAGCGCCAAAAAGATGGTGAGCTCCAGGATTGCAGCAATGATGCTACAACTCCTAGGACTCCCTACTTTACTTTTATCAACCCGGTAGTTCGTAACAAACTTAGAAGCGACAGTGCTATATGCACAAGTACTAGCTCTTACTGCAGGCTATCACTTGATTAACTGACACAAGTTCGCTAGGAGCTTAAGCCAACTTCTATGAGTTCTCGGAAGAAGCTTTTAACTGTGGTGGAGGAAAGCTAACTCAAAAGAGGCTAGTCTACTTGCAGAAAGAAGATGAACGCTGAAAGGAAACGCAAACCCTAGTTTTACCGACTAACCCTACTTGTGAAAGAAAAGAGATGTAAGCTACTGAAATGGATGCCATTGACTGTTGCAAAGGTAAAATGCATGTTTTTAAGCTACTTCTGAAGGAAAATATGGCAAAATCATCTTTTTGTACTTTTAAGCAATTTTATGCAAAATTGTTATGCATGTGTTTTAACTATTTTTGACTGTGCAACGGTTTATTGGCGAAAGAAAATGGAGTGGGCGTTCCCAAGAGGTTGGTAAGGTGTGGAGAGGACCTAAGGGGTCCCTAGCATCCTTCTAGAGATTTCCACCGAGCTCAGATCTCGAAAAATCGCTCGCATGAACTTCTACAGGATGCTGCAGGGGATCTACAGGAAATTCTACAGGAACAAGCCAAAAGTGGTTTTTAGAGGGTTGATGGTGGAAAAACGGTGGGAAAGTGGAAATGAAGGATGGATAAGGATGTTAAGAGGTCTAGGACCTGGTAAATGAAGCTCAGGAGTGATGAAGATGGTTGGATTTGTTCAAGGATGAAGAAAGCAATGTTGCACAAAAATGTAGAAATTAAGGCAAGTTGGGAAAGTATGGCGAATGAGCGAAGGAGACCTTGAGCAAGGGACTGGAGTAGGTTGTATGATGGAGGAAGGATAGGTTGGAGTGTCTTACAGGTGTTCTGCACATTACTTCCAAAACTGATCCAAGCAAAGACTTGAAAAACAAAGATTTATCTATTTTGACCTAATTCTGACCTAGAAACCATAAATGTAATGAACAAAAGTTTATAGACAGGAAATCATGCAAGGAAGCCATGGAAACTAAGCAAGAACATATCTAAGCATGAAAGCACAACTGATATCAACTTTTCCAATTCAAAATCTAACACTAGCAATTGCATTGGAAGGCAAAAACAATGTTTTTGTGGCAGCAAGTGTGCCTTGGTCTCAATTCATGGTCCCAAGGAGGGAGAAATGAGATCAAGGATTGCTTGGTAGCCTTTTTGTGGATCTTTTCTGTTACCAAACTGTCAAATCAACCTAAAGCATGAACAACTATCTTAATCATCAAAAACAACCTAAGTAACAAAGCAAGATTTTAACCTAAATAACAAAAATTATTCTATGAATGCAAGAAAAACACATAAAAGTACACAAAGGAGGTACTGGGCACTTGGGTTGGGCCCAACCCCAAGAGCTATAGCCTCCTAAGAAAGATCAGAGCTGGTGCAAAGCTGGATTCATCTTCATTGATCAAAAAATAATAGTTACATCACAAAAATTGTCTGCAAGAAGAAGCTCGAAAATGTGCTGATACAGGGCTACACTAAAGTGCGAAAACAGACTATCAAATGGCTAAATTCCACTAAGGCTTGAAGCCTTCCTACTTATGCAAACGAGGACTCCCAACAGTCTTCCTTAACTTTAGGAGTTTGGTTGCCAAAAACTGCAGTTAACAGCCACTTCACTAGACCTGCTCGGCTGCCCCTTGAAATCATCTTTGGTGGGTTGTTGAACTTCGAGCTGATGGTGGAGAACTCAATGAAGGGGTCATTGAGTGCAGGAGACACCCCTCCTATAAATCATCAGCCTTGTTTCTTCGAATTTGGCTGCCAATCTGCTCATAAATGCCCGATCTTGGTCCAAAAATCTGCAATAAGCACGTATTAGACTTTGTGGTCAAGTGACTGTGGAGAATGGTGGATTAAATGGGAATAATAGGCAAAATGAGCCCATATAGTTACCCATTTCCGGGGCTCATCAAGTCCACTTCCCAAACACCGTTCTTTACAATGGATTCATATTCCTTCACCATTGCATCAACCCATATAGGTTGCGCTTCCTCAAAAGAGGATGGCTCAGTCTCTATATTATCAGTTATTAGAGCCATGTAGCTAGTGTACCGATCTGGTAACCTTCTCTACCTGCATTGATTTAAAGGAGCACCCACATTATTCATCGCATCCTGCACAAGTCTCTCAGCTTCCCTGGTCCCTTTTCTGCCTTCTTTGGATGGTTCTGCTTGAGTGGTTGTCTCCACTCTCCGCTCCTCAACTTGTGGCTGCTCCACAACTTCTTGAGGTTCCTCCTTTGGAGCTAAAATCTCCTCTTCTAGTGGGATCTAAATCTCCCTTTCAAGAGATCATTGCATTACTTTATCTTCGTCAAATTTTACATCCCTTCACACAACTATCATCCTGAGGGATGGCAAGTACTCATGGTAGTTGTGGGGAGTTTTTGTGTAACCCACAAATACCCCCAATTTTGTTTTCAGCTCTAGCTTCTTCCTTGATTCTTTGGAGACATGGAAGTAAACAAAGGCTCCAAAAATCCTGAAGTGCGACACATCCAACTTTCTCCTAAAAAAAGCCTCATCTGGTGTAATCATGGCCAAAATCCAATGAGGACTCTAGTTCTCCAAACATATTGTTTTGTTACATGCCTCAGACCACAAATGCAAAGGTAGGCCTTGATCATGCAACATTTCCCTTGTTGCTCCCACAATGTTATGGTTCTTCCTCTTATCCACCCCATTTTGTTGTGTGTTGTGGAGTATTGTCAACTCTTTTCGAATGCCTTCTTTTGCACATAAATTTTTAAATTCATTCGACACATACTCACCTCCATTATGGCTCCTGAGATCCTTCACCTTCTTGTCTGTTTCTTTCTCAACCAATGCCTTGAATTATACGAACTTGGAGAATGTCTCATCCTTCTTCCGCATGAAGAAGGTCCAGTACTTCCGTGAGAAGTCATTAATAAAAATGAAAAATTATTTGTGCCTCGCAATGGAGGCTGTCGAGAAAGGTCCACAAACATCAGAGTGGATCCTTTCCTAGATTGAATTTTCTTTGTTGTCTCGATCATGGAATATGGATTTTGTGTACTTCCCCAAAGTATATATTTTGCATACATCATGTTGCTCAAGTGCTCCATTGTGGAGGCCTATGGTTATCTGCTGCATGATCTTCAAAGTGCCACGATGCAAATGTCCAAGTCTTTTATGCCAAAGTTTAATGACATCGCGACTTTGCACCTTCTTATCCTTTGTGCTCATGAAGCACAATCCTCCACATCTAACTTGTACAGTTTCTTCACATGAACCCCAATATCCTTCGCCTGTCTTGTGGCTATGTGTCTCAGGAATTCCTTTCCTTTGTTGAAGGTCACATCATAACCATGGCCTTCCAAAACTGCAATAGGGATGAGATTTTTCTTTAGGGCCGAGACGAAAATGGCATCCTTGAACTTGAATGGGGAGCCTAAATCCCTCTGAAAGGTGACTGTATCAATCCCTATCGCATTATAATTTCCGTCGTCCCACATCTCCATGTTCATTTGCAAATATTTCTCCTTCAGGCCATTGAAAAAATCTCTATTCCCCGTCATGTGGAACGATGCATCTGAGTCCAAGTACCACACGCTCCCCATCACTGTGTTGGCCATGTATGAAATGAGGGTAAAGTCAAGATTGAACTATGAAGCCAATGCTTCACCTGCTGCTCCTCCTGATGTCTTCTTGCTTGTATTTTTGCGTGGACACTCTGTGGCATACTGCCTAAATTCATGACAATGGAAGCATTTAATTTTTAACAAAACTTTCTTCTTTCCCCCTTGACTGGATTATGGTTTGGATTGGGATTTCTTCCCTTTTCCCTTCTTTGCCTTTCCAACTAATGCAAAGTTTTCTTCATCCTTGCCATTGGATGAAGTCCCATCTCTGGTATTTTGCCTTATTTCCTCTGTACCAAATTAGACCATAAGAACTCCCAACTCATTAGTTTCTCCCTCACATTCACTGAATCTTGATATCTATGCCATCTCTTGGGAAGGCCCAGAAGGGTTAAGGTTACCAAGTCTTCTTCAGGAACATTAACACTGACCCCGCTATGTAAACTTGCTTAGATATTGTTGAATTGTGTCATTCTTTTGCATCTTGATGCTTCAAAGTTTATCCTTAAGCGTCAACTTCCTATGGTCACTACTATTCATGAAAAATTTTGTTAGTGCTTTCGACATTGCGAACAAAATTTATTTTCCGTGGAGATTCGAGACAATATAATCTCTCACTCCCTCTAAGATTATTCTCCTCACCTTAGCTACATCTTTCTTCCACTAAGCAAGGTTTTGGGCATAAGATGCTTGAGGTTTTGGAACATATTTCTTGATGTATTCTAGCAATTCATTGTCATCCAATACTGCCTCCATGTGATCCTTCCATGCAAAAAAGTAAGAGGTGCCTTTCAAGGCATACTCTAGCCTTAGTCCATTGAAGGCCATCTTCTCAGCTCTAAAGAAATCATGCTACACTGATATTCAAATTTGAATCTCTGAAAAACAACTTCGAATTGTCTGCTCTAATGTGAATCCAGCTCTGATACCATGTAGAAATTAGGTTTTAGTTTTGAAACTGCTCATGAAGCTTTAATCAAAATCACAAGACACAAACCTACACTACTGCTCTATGACATTGATTCACAATTTAGAACAAAAATCTCAAACATGCAAGAAGAAATACCACACTTGCAGCGAGTATTTTTATCTGGGGAAAGAAATATGCTAAAAACCCCAATGCATGCTTGCATAAAACAAAGGAACAAATATGTATTACAATTTCTTCTCTCAATTGAGCTCACCCTGCAAGTGCACAACCTATCTCTCTGCTCATCGAAGGCCTCTAACCCAAACTTAGTCAAATTTTGCCTCAGCTTGAGATATTATTTCCTTGCATTGTTCCTTGAGGAATTATCCCCTATTATTTAGGAAATTCCTCTAATTGAATTGCACAATTCCTCAGGATGATCATCTAACTACATGCAACACATGTACACTCAAGACTAGTCTGCAATTAATGTTACACTACCTTGAAATCTCCACCTCAAATGGGTAACTCGAATTCTCTACATGCACTAGCTATTTTGGGTTGACTAATCAGTTAATTGGATGATCATTGAATTTGACTGAAGTCACACTGCTTAACTGACCTTCCACTAGTTCCTCCAAAAGTTGGAACTAGTTTAATTTAAAACAACGTGAGATAATTGACCTTTGCTTCAAATTAGCAACCACACATGAAAAATGAACTCTACCTCTTCCAACTCAAATTTATTAAGTAAATTGTGTGACACAAGCCATGTCACACAAGTTAACATCATCCAAGTTGTCTGCTAACGTGGAAATTCAAATTTTCTTAATTTAATCAAGGCAACATCAAATTCAGAATTTATTTTTGTATTTTTCAACAGATTCTATAGAGTCGATCTTATAGGACCATTGTAATTTGCCAAATTCGGGCTATTTCCGTGCAATGAGGGACATTTTCGACATGATTGAATGATATATGGGGTATGAGCAATGTGATGGTTATGAATAAGGTCATAATTTAGGTCATTATTTCCAAAGATGTATCATAAATATTCAATAAGTTCATCAACTCATAAATCTATTACTTCCTTTAATGAAAATTGATTCAACATTCTATAGTCACCTTATAATGCATACCTCTTGGTGTACTAATTTCTCCTTTGTTTGCAGGTTCATAATGCTTCTTGGAAGGAACCAGGTACAAAATGTGAAATCAACTACAAAATGTTGCAGATTCTGCAACTTTGTTGTTTGCTTTGAAACTTGTTGTTGCTGGATGTTGATAATCTTTGATGATGTTGATGATTGTTGGAGGTTCTCTTTTAAAAGAGAAACAAATTCTTCAAAGAACTTATTTGAGCTTGAAAATTTTATTCTTACAAAGAAAGAGAGGGACAAAATAAAATGGGAAAAAGGAACGGGATTGTGAAAATATACGCTGCCAAGGATCCCTTGGTTTTCAATTGAGATTTTTGCATAGGAATGCCAATAATTTTGGTTTTCATGTATATGATTTTAATTTTATTTATTTATTTTTATTATGATTTTTAAATTGGAAGAAATAAATTACATTTCTTTTGGTAGTAGGGGAGAAAAATCTCCTTTTCCTACCAACTTAATATTAAAATTCTCTTGTAGATGTCTAAAAAACCCTTCCTTTGTCAAAGGCTTATGATATAACTTTAATCTATGTCCATTGAAAAGAAAGATGATTCCTTGTTCATTAATAGTCTTGATTCTAACTACCCCATTATAAAAAACAATGTCTATTTCATATGGACCAAACCAATGTGCCTCAAACTTTCCTTGAAAATCCTTAAACTTGGAATAAAAAAGAAGAGCCTAATCACTTGGCTTGAAATTTTTGACTTTGGTGAATTTATCGTGCCATCTAGTTCTTTGTTGTTGGATTATGCTTGTCCTTTGTATAGCATCTTGTCAAATCTCATTTAACTCGTTCAGTTGTGCAAATCTTTGTTTTTGGGCTTTAGAGAGGTCAACCCCCAACTTTGATGTTGTCTTGAAATTTTCCACTTGGAATTCAATTGGAAGTAGGACTTTCTTTCCATAGACAAGCTCATAAGCAATATGTCCAGTGGTATTTCTCAATGTAGTACGATATGCCTAGATTGCTTCTGGAAGCTTATCTGCCCAATCTCTTTTATGAAAATGTACAGTCTTGGCCAGTATAGCTTCAAGAACTTTATTTGTGGATTCCACTTAGCCATTGCCTTGTGGATGGTATGGACTAGACTTGTCGTGTCTGATTTTTTATTGCTCCATAATCTTTTGTACCAATCTTGATGTAAATTGAGAAACCTGACATGTTACAATTTCTCTTGGAACACCAAATCGAGTGAAAATATCCTAAAAAAGAAATGAACCTGCAACATTTTCAGTAGCAAAAATAAGTGGCTTAGCTTCTACCCATTTTGTAACATAATATGTGAAAACAAGAATGTACCTCTTTTGTATGGACGAGGGTTGATTAGACCAATGAAATCTAGAGCCCATTTTTCAAAAGGCTCTATTAGTACCTGAGTACTAATATCTCTCCCCATTCTTTGGCAGCTATTACATATTTTCACACATTCCTTGGCATCCTTGAAAATGGAAGGCCAATAATATACCAAAATGAGCACTTTATATGTTGTTCTTCTATTATCAAAGTGTCCTCCACATGGTTCAACATGACAAGCTTTTAATATCCATGGTACTTCATCTTCTCGAACACATCTTCGGATGATCATATCATGTTCTATTCAGTACAATTCCCCCTCTATCCATGAATAGGGTGCACTGGCTTTGATGACTTTCTATTTTTCTTTGGCTCACAATTGTTGCAAATTTTTTCCTATATCCAAATAGTTAGCAATATATGAGTTTTAGTAGATACTGCAAAAAGATTTTCATCACGAAAATTATCTACCACTGGAGTATCAGTATTATCATTCTGTATTCTATAAAGGAAATCAACGACTATGTTTTCTTTTCCTAGTCTATCTAAAATGGTAATATTGAATTCCTGTAATAATAAAAGTCATCTAGTGATCCTACCATTAATAATTGGTTTATTCATTAAATACCTAATAGAAGAATGATTTGCATGAATGAAAGTCTCATAACTAGTGATGTAATGTCTAAACTTATTAATGGCATGAACAACAACTAAAAACTTATTTTCTATAATTATATAATTTAACTCTGCAGGAGTCAAATTTTTACTTGTATAATAAATAACATAAGGAGTCAAGTCTTTTTGTCCCAATACAGCTCCCAAAGTTGTATCTAAAGCATCAATTGAGATATGAAATGGGAGAGACCAATTTGGTCCTCTTAAAATTGGTGCTTTAGAAATTTTATGTTTCAATGATTCAAATGCTTTTTGGCAATCAGAATTCCAAACAAAATCACAATATTTTGTAAGAAGTTTAAAAAATGGTGAAGTTATTTTTGTGAAGTTTTCTATGAATCTTTTATAGTAACCTGTAAAACCAAGAAAACTTCTAACATCTCGTTGACATGTTGGTACCGAAATTTTGGAAATGACTTCAACCTTTGATGTGTCCACCTTGATCCCAACACCTAAAATATGATGGCCCAAAACAATTCCTTCATTAAACATCATAAAACATTTTTCATGACTTAATGAAAGATTTGCTTCTTTGCATCTAATGAGAACTTTTTCTAATTTTTTCATAGCTTCTTCAAAAGTGTTTCCATAGACAGTAAAATCATCCATGTAAACTTCCACACAAGCATGGATCAACTTAGAGAAGATACCCAAAACTGCTCTTTGAAATGTAGCAAGTGCATTACATAAACCAAAAGGAAGTACCTTGTAAGCATATGTACCCCATGGACATGTAAAAGTTGTTTTATCTTGATCTTCTAGTGCCAGTTGAATTTGATTATATCCACTGAAACCATCAAGAAATGGAAATTATTTATTCCCTGCTAAAATATCTAATACTTGACCAATAAAAGGTAGTGGGAAATGATATTTTAGACTAGATTTGTTTAATTCTTGATAATCTGTGTATACTCTCCACTTTCCATTCTTCTTAGACACAATCACCAAAGGTGAGACCCATTAACTATCTGAAATTAGGTAAATGAAATTCACATTAAGCAACTTTTGTAATTCCTCCTTAACAATTTCTCTTAGATTGGGATTCATCTTCCTTTGAGGTTGTCTTATTGGTTTGGGATTTTCTTGAATATATATGTGATGCATACACATATTAGGATAAATTCCTTTCATGTCAGTGTATTCCCATGCATATGTAGAAGAATGTTTTTGTAGCATCTTTACCAATTGTTTCTTTTGAAATTATTCAAAGTTATTATTAATGTTTAATGTTTTACCTGGATGAATTTATACTAAAGAGTTGCCAAACTTTTCCATAGAATTTAAATCTACTTTAGATTGTTGAGATGAGAAATACTCAATGTTGCATTGTTCTTGAAAACTTTGATCTTGTTCACAATATGAAGAAGAGTCATGGTTATTCATCAAATTTATTAGTTGATCTTCTTCATCAATTTGTGAAATAGTAAATATTGGTTGAATATTTTCAAAGTCTTCATCATCATCTTCAATCCAAACTTCACTTTCTATTTCAGTTATTGTTTTTGCAAGTGGATATAACGTGAACTTTTTAGTGGAATTTCCATCAGGAATGAACATATCACCAGATCTACGACTTATAAATGCATCATTTGTAGGTAGCCATGGTCTACCAAGGATCAATGGATGTCCTCCTAAATTATTCTTGGGGGTTAAAATCATAAAGTCAATAGGATACTCCCATGAATCTAAGGATACTCATACATCTTCTAATATACCATCGGTTTAATAATAGATCTATTTGCTAATTTCAATAAAATTGGGGTATATTGAAGATTAGGTAGCTTCAATTGATCTGTAGTATGTTTTGTTCATGATATTAATGGTCACTCCTAAATTAATCAAAATGTTTGGCATTTCAATACCATTGATGTGAATTTTTGCAATAGGTTTACCTCGACCTAAATATTTATGAACTATTGGTTTCCCCATTATAATATCTGTAATTTTTCCTACCAATTGATTTTATTTTAATGTCTTTTATCTTTCCTCGTGGATTTTTTATGCACAAATCTTTTATTGTTTTTGCAAAAATATGTTTTTTCTTTATAGCTTGAAGTAAAGGAATTTTGATGCAAATATTTTTTAATTCATCTAGCATATTATAATTAGGTAAGATTATTTGTCTTTCTATTCCCTTATCAATTTGAAGTCTTTCATGAAAAGGAGGATTTTGTAAGGAAACAAAAGGTTGTTCAGCTAGAGGAATTGTAGGAGTTGACTTTATTTGGTTATCATCTAATTGTGTAGGAATATATTCCTTTGGAAGGGTCTTTATTTGATCAAGAGATGCCTCTTTTTTCAAAAATTTTGTCCTCCTTATATTCTTTTTTTTTCCAAGGAAAAAAACGGTAACCTTTTATTAAAAATTTAATGAAAAGTTACACTAGCACATGCAATGAAGCATTCAGTATGATGCCACATGGGCTCGCAGCGTTAGTAAACTAACGTGCACAAAGAATAAGCAGGAGAAGAGAAAAGAGAATGAAAAAAGGGAAAAAACCTGACTTCCGGCAGTGAGAGAAACTCACGCTTCAGGTTTTTCGCCCCTTTTTCTTTTCAACCTTGCGCCACTCTCCCACAGTGGGCTCGGTCGAGGCAATGACTAACTGGGTTGTTTCATTCTGTTGTCCTGTTTCTTTATCTGAATCTGAAGTATCTGAGTGATGCTGCCGTTTGATGCCTCCCATGCTTTGATCCACGCTTCTCATCTCTGTCTGGTTTTGCTGGGTCTCTGCCTGAGATGAATGAGGCTGTAGCTCCTTGTTGGCTGCTGTATTTTCCTTCTGGGTCTCTAGATCAACCTCCTCTATGGTGGTATCATCCTCCTCTGCTTCTGTTTCTGCGTCTTCTGATACTATGGGGGCTTTCGTTTCCGCGGACTTCTTCTTTATGACATTGTCTATATTCTGCCATCCTTTGTGCTTCCTTTGTTGTGGCTTGTTCTTGTTAAGGCTTTTGCATGCATTGAACAGATGGCCTGTTTGTTGACATCCCCTGCATCTGAATGCTGTGTTCTCATAATCCAGCGGTTGTTTCCATTGAGTATTGTTGAAATTCAGGATGATGCTTTCTGGTAACCCCTGACTGAGATCTACCTCGACGCAAATTCTAGCAAAGGTAAAGATTCCTTTTAAATGTCTCTCTGTATCAATCTTTAACATTCTTCCGAGGGTATTCCCTATTGCTGCTAAGGAAAAAAAGTGCCAAAAATGCATCGGAAGATTATGTAACCTTACCCATACCGGCATTTTTGACACCACCATGGTGTTTGGATCAAACTCCGGGAACCAGGGAGTAACAAATAGTCCCGCACTGCCCCAAAACCATGGTCCTTCGGTAAGAGCTTTTTCCTTCTCTTCTTCAACGCGAAAGACTACTATGAAGAATCCTTTCGAGCAAAGGTGGATCCGGCAGTTTTTTGTCCATGCCGTGTGTATCCATTGATACAAAGCATCCGATCTAGGCCAGAAGCCGTTAAATCTACAAATAACGGCGTTTTTTTGTAGATCTGTGAATATGCCCTTTACCTCTGGGGTATCCAACTGAAGATAGGGGCTCTCTGGTACTTCATCCACGATATACTGCCCTGGAGGGATATTAACAGTTGCATGTTCTTTCCCCTTTGGGATTTCTGTCCCTTTTGCTGCGTCTTTGTAGGATCCTGTAGGTTTTGATGTGGATCCCTTAGATCCACCTCGCAGCCGAAGATTGAGGATAACAGTTGAATCTTTTGCAACCCTGTAATGCTGGAGGGTGTGTTGATCCTGCATGCATACCCCAGAAAATATTAGGATTTGGAGTGCCACTGGAATGCCCAATCTGACCTGTATCTCTTTTTTTAGCTCCCAAATACTCATCCGCTCCCAGATCTGCAGGCAAATGTGTTTTCCTTCTGTAGATCTGATGAAGATTTGTTTCAGATCTACTGTGTCTGCCTTGCTCAAATCCCGATTTTCGGATTTGTACTCTGGATCTGAAGAAATATTATTTTGTGAAGCTTCCTTTTGCTTCTTCCCTCTCTTCTGAAGTTCCCCAAATCCTTCCTGCGCAGAGGGGATCTCAAGCTTCAGGGTTAAGATCCCATGTCTGGATCTCAGTTTATTGCCATGGATCAGCGAGGATAAAACTCGATCTGTGCGGCAGCACACATTTTCAACGTGATCTGCAACGAGAAATCGCAGATCTGAGAGAGGGCGCAGATCTGCATCCTGCAGGCCCCTCCTACCTTTGCTCCATTCGATCTGAACCTTGATCGTCCTGATCTCTAAGAGCAGTGTGTCATTTTTACAGAAAACGTAGATCCTTGAGCTTGTAAACTCCACAGATGCGCTGCCACATTGTTCTGGAAAGTTTTGGATCGATTTGCTGCGTCGTTTCACGGGATAAGCCTTTCCGGCATCGAAGAGGTCTTCTCTTACTGAGACTCCGTACCCTTGTTTTCCTTCGGCCCATGCACGAATCGTCGAGCCAACTGCAGCTGCTAGCAGGCCTCTGCAGAAACAATAACCAGTACTTGGATCTAGGGCAGAGAAAATATTCAGATCGCCTACCTCGATTAGCTTTTGACGCAGCAGTTCGGCCCAGTACCAAGGAGAGGCTTTGAGTTTTGGGTCTTCATCGATCCAGCATCCATCCGTTCCAAAGCAATGCAGATCTACTGTATCCGCGGCGGCGCATATCAGAAACTCTGAAACCCTAGCTTCGCTCACCGCCTCCATCGCTCTCTTCTTTGCTCTGTTCGTCCTCCTTATATTCTTAGATGACAACTGGTAGTGTTTTCTTTTGCAAAACTCAGCTAGATTTAAGTTGGATATCATTCAAACCTGGACGAGCTATCATACAGGCTTGAAATTTTTGACCCTCAACATTATAAATGGGTTGTTGAGGAGTTTTATTATTTGAATTGGGAAGTGGTTGTGTAGGTAGTTGGTTAGATTTTTGAGGGAACAGAGTGGATGGTGATGGAAGTGGTTGACTTGAAGTTAATTAAGGTTGAAATTGTGGTTGACTAGGTTATGGTGGGGGACGGGAATAATATTGAGGTTAGTATTGGGGATATGGTTGTTGGAAAGTTTGAGGATTCCTACCATAAAAACCTTGCCAGATTTGTGACCATGATGGGTTTTGTGGTTGAGGTGGCCAAGTTTACCATGGTAAAGGTGTATTGCAATTTCTTCCTAGTTGTGCATATGATTGATATTGTACATTGGGATCTTGTGACATACCTATTTGTCAAGGCTAACAAGGCCTTCTAGGAGTAGCATAGCAAATAGGTTCAGTTTGGTGTCCCAACTTCTTGTTGGAAAACAACTTTAAGTCCGAGAATTGAAGGGCACTCCTTTGTAGCATGATTTTCTATACATATGACACATATTTCAACACTCTCAAAAGGACATCCTCGTAAAGCATGATTTTTCCTACATTTAGGACAAAAAACAAACAATGCAACATTCTCAACTTTTTGCTTGTTTTGAATCCTTAACATATCTAGTTGTTCACTAAGATTTCCAAGAATATTAGTTTTAAAATTATCAAGCAAGTTTCCTAATTCTGCTTTACTTACCGTACCAGATGCAAATTTTCTCACCCTTGACATGATTGGATCTCTTGGGTTCTTACCATATTTTGATTTTCCTCTTAAGATGTGTTTTCATAACTCACATTTTTTTTCAAATGACCACTGAGAAACATCTCCTTTTCCCATCAGGTTGAGAAGATCAATCCATTCATCCCTTATGGCTTTTAACAAGAGAGCTTTTAATGTGTCTTCTTCTAAATTATGCAATTTAGCTCTTTTGACATTGTAGACCAATATTTCCACCCAATCCTTGAGGCTTTCTTCCTCCTTTTGGGCCATTTTAAAAACTTCATCTTTAAGGTTGCGGTGTATGCAATAATCTTGTATTTTTCTAAGAATATTCTTTTCATATCATCCCATGTCCTAGTAGAATGCGTTCCCAGGCCCATGAACCATTTTAAAGCACCATCTTTTAAAGTAGCATGAAATAATTTCAAATTTTTAGTATCAAGTAAATAATCATATGATCTGCACAATACCTTGAACTCAAAAAGAAATGTTTCTGGATCTTAGTTCTTAACCCATGGAAATTAGGAAGGATAGACAGTGAAATATTTTTCATGGTAGCAGTGGTATATGTATCTAAAATAGGGAATCCAAAAGGATCCTCTTCATGAAAATCTCCATCATCTCCCCTTCCACCTCTACCACCTCCTCCTATCCTACCTTTTCCTCCACCAATTCTTGGTATGTCCTCTCCTCTCCATTATGCACTTCCCCTTCTCCTTCTCCTGCCATTGTAGATTCTTTAGAGTTAATATAAGGTTCAATGATATGATTATCTACCTCTTCTTCCTCTACCAGTGGTAATTCAGAAAGATTTCCCTCTTCTACTTCTTCTTCCTCCTCTTTGGGTACTTCTAACTCTTGTCCTATGTTCACTTGTTGAAGAAATAAATATGACTCCTTTAGTTGGAGATGTAGGTTCTTCAACTACAACTTCTATAGATGAGGTTGGTGAATCCATAGGTTGAATCTAAGACCTGTGAACTTCAAGGAGTCTTCTTCTACCTACAAATGATGGAATACATGTATCAGAAGGTGGTGTGGCACTACGTGGTCTAGCAGGGGTGGTTGGTGATGTTGGTATTGAACTACGTCCTCTACTTACAAATCTACCCCTAGAATCTCATTCTTTATACATGCATTCTAAATGATTTTAATATGAATTTTAATTATGCATCTAGAAAATGAATGCATCTATTATGATATGCAAATCTAGATAAAAATAAAAAATAAAGTCATATATACACTTCCTCGACAACGACACCAAAAATGTTGGGTAATTTAATTGTTGGTTAAATTACTTCATTAAATTATTGACTAGGATTTGTGAACTTGTGAAGTGTATGTGCATTGTATATGTTAGGAGATATGCTTTTAATCAAAGAGAATGAATCTAAATACAAAATTTAAATTTAACCTATATGTGACTAATTCTCATTAAGTATACACACATGTTCTGTGTATAAGGAATTCAAACTTAAATAAACTTCAAAGCAAACTATGCTAATGTTTAAGGAATTCAAAACTATTCTAATAAACAAAAAATGAAAACTATTCTATTTGAGCAAGAATTAAAGTTTATTCTATTCATCTGAAAATGTAAATATTATTTGATTGAATTGAAAAGAGACGATTATATTCTAATTCTAATCTAAAGAACTTGAAATCAATCTATTATAAAGACATGAAAGGAAACCTAGCTATCCATAAACAAACAATATCAAAATTTAATTAAATTAAAAAGCAATGATCAAAGAGCATGAATTGAATGAGATTCAAAATGTAAAAGCCTTCATAGATTGTTGGAGTGTACATTCATAATCAGAACTAATAATAACACTTAAAGTATAAATCTAAGACTAAGCACGAAAGAAATGTCTTTAGAGTTTGTTTTTTTGGTTTTTTTGCCAAGTGCTTGACCTGCCATAAATCAAGGATCAATGAGCAAGATTGGAATTGAAAATAGAGCATCAATAACAACTATATATTTTGAAAATCAAATTGAAAATGAATGCTAATATAATTGTAAAGGGGTAAAGAATGAAATTAAAAGAACAAATACATTATCTCGCAACTCCACAAGGGGCCCTCTTAGTGAGCGCGAGGAACTAGGAATTCAGTTCACTAAATTTAGATTACCAACACATTAACAATTGTGCCATGTAACAAAGTATTTGTATTAACTAAAAAAACAGAGTCTTCTTCTCCAAAGAATAACCCTAATTCCAAACATTAATACATTTCTTCTTGCTTCTAGATTGAAGCATTTTATAATGTTTTATGAACTAACAACTTCAAGAAATTAATGCTAAGAAGTAAGTCCTTAATTCGACATCTAAGTTTTAAAATCAAAATAGGAAATTTGTTGTCATGATTCACTACTGAAAGAGTGAATCATGAGAGAACTTTTTATTGACACATCATCAATTAAAATTCTAGATTCCATATCTCGCTTGCTTGATGATAAGGTTGACAACTTGAGATTCTACATGAGAACAACATTCCATAGCCACGTTTGACTCTCGGTTTGACCAACAAGATTCACACATCTTGTAAACTTCTAGTTGCACCCAATAGGTGGATGCCCATGTGCATAACATCTGGAAACTATCCATATATCATGTTTGTCTTAAAACTCGTGCGAACTTGTTCAACTTAGGATTTTGCTACAAAAAATTTAGTTAGCTGCAGAATATGCATCTTTCAGTAGTTATAACAAATTTTTAATCAATTTCATAAATAAATCATAGACTATGAGCCAAGGGTGGATGATACATTTTTATTGTAGCTATGCATGACCTGGATGACATATAATTCATGGATGAAGTCAAAATGTGTATAAAGTGGATGAAAGAAAAGAAAATGGTTTGTAAAAAAGAGGACAATTCAAAGGTTCAACACCAATAATTAAGAATCATCCTCCATCCATGACCTAGCTTAGGAACATAAATTTTGCACTCAACCGTGATGACATGTGACAAGAGTGTGATAAAACCATGATGACATTATGTGACAAGTTGACATCAAGGACATCACATTAGCCATAATGCCAACAAATTGCTATCTCTATTCTTAGCCTACCTAAGCATTTTGGTCATAGATTTGTATTGTTGTTTTGTTTAAGTCATGTTCAACATATTTTGGAAGTTTTGTCATTTATTCATGCAATATTATTTACTGGTTGATGAAATTTAAAAGTTACAAAAAAAATTATTAATCTCAAAAATTATTTTATCTTTCAAGAAGTCATTTCTTGAAATTTGGTTGTAGAAATACAAGGGTTGTAAATCTAGGGTAACATTCCATCTATCTCACTCAACCCAATTGCAATTAAGATGCTTTTGTGAGAAGCACTAAAAATTCTCCACCAACAACGCCTTGTCAAGGATGGGAAATTCTCCACATCAATATGCACAAAGAAAATTCCAATATTTCATTATTAAGCGCCAACCAAGCCAAGAAACTGATTAGTTCCAATAAGAAATATGCTTTACTTTTCTCAAGAGAAAATCAATTTGATGATGATTCAATAAGCACAAAATAATCCCTAAAGGGGTGCAATAAATAATAAAAACATCAACTAAAAGGGTTGATACATGCATACATGAAAGTGTTCTAGGAGCCTAAAGGGCTCTCACCCAAGAGAGAAGCGGAGCATGAAATCCAATTATTACTAGACTCTCCTTTACTAAATATTGGACTATATGGATAGTCTATTTTGGAAGTAAATGAAATGAAGAAGCAATTGCAACAGTTGTTGGAGCAAGGTGTGATTCAATCTAGTAACTCACCTTGTGGGTCACCCATCATAGTTGTACCAAATAAGGATGGGACTTGGTGAATGTCTATCAATTACATAGCATTAAACAAGATTACACTCAAGAATTCATACCCTTTACTTAAGATCAATGATTTATTAGATTAGTTGCAAAACTCAAAATAATTCACCAAGTTAGATTTAAAATTATGGTACCTCTAGGTTTAAGTGAAAGAAGAAGACACTTGGAAGACCTTCTTCAAAACCAAACATAATATATCCGCATACATGCGCATTTAATCAGTAGTGAATATGGATAATCTCAAACTATATGAGCTTTCATGTTGGATTAGGGGAGAGGTAGGTCCTACCTTCCATTAAGGATTTAGCACTAGATGCTCACACAAATTTGGTAGAGGACATGATTTAAAAAAAAAGGATTCTATAACTACTTCGGTGGATTGAGTTCAGAGAACAACTTCCATGCAAAGCAAAATGGTACTCCAAGGAAAAGGTGGATGAAAATTTCCCTCACCTAGTTAAAAAAAAAAATATGGGGACCAAAATCCTCGAGAAATTAGCAAGTATGATTTAGATTGGATCATTATATATTTATCATCTATCTATATGCTTTCATAGTGGAAAAATTGGAAGAAACAACTTGCAGGGTCACTTTTACCAATGAGTCTTAGTTTGGAAAATTGGGGTCTAAAACGATGTTTTTTGGGTCAAAACTTTCTCGATTTGGTACTGGAAACAAGGACATTGATCTTCACATAGATACCTTTCTAATGGTGCAAAAATCATGTCAATCAAAGTTCATTTGAAAAATTTATGCCTCCCACAAGTTAACCTACCTTATTGACCACCATGGTATGAGTAGATGCCATGTATGTAAGTTTTAACCTTGTACAATTAATTGTTGCAAATATATTCTTAGTAAAACAAAAAATATCCTATGGTACACACACATGAACATAAAGATTTTACCCTATAAATGAAAACTAAGAAACCATAAATATTTTTCAGTATATTCATCTTTACAACATTGATATATAATTGGTTGCACCCATAAACTACCTATCTATTTAACCTAAATTGGAATACAATCTTAGTTCCTTAATTGGAATTACAAAACCATTGATGAAACCACCATACGCCACAAAATCGTTAAAAGTGAAAAATATGAGTAAAAAACTACTAAAAATGGATGCAAAAAACCACCCATTTTTTCAAGGACGCTACCCCTGAACTCTTCACAAGGGGGCTTCTACCCCCTGCTACATCTGGCACACCATACAATGTATGAGGATGGTCGTGAAAAGAATATAATACATACCGAAAAAATGTTAGCCTTTGTCACTCATGCATATGGGGCTAACCATGTGTGGACTTTAAAGAAGACTAGAAGGTTCGAACTCATAACTCTAGTTGAGGGTTGAGGAAGTCAAACCTTACCCCTGGTTGGATATTGGGCTATGTTAAATATCTAGCCACTAGGAAGAGTAGGGTTTTCATTCTATGTTGTTGTATTTTGTTCCATAGTTGAGTAGAGCAACTAGGAGTGGGAAGTTAGAAATCATAATAGAAGGGATTAAGGTTTTGTAGCAACCTTACAGGCCACGTGTCTTAGATAAGTCCATAAAGAGTACTTCTTTTGTACTTGCATTTTACCATCCCAAACAAAAAAAGAGCAAAGAAACCTCACCTTCGAGCTGGGTTTTCTCCAATAAGGGTTTCCAAGAAAAAATTGTGTCTATTGTGGATGGTGTCTATGTGTATTTTTATATGTTCTATATTTCTTGCATTTCAACTAATTTATTTGATCACAAAAAATAGCAAATAAAGAATCTAAGATCTAAATGGAATTAGCATTCAAAGTAAATGTATCAGATTTATTGTGACAAATCATTCTAGTGGAATATCCACTTTAGTTTACAAATCATGTTATAAGAGAGGTTAGTATCTTTTGTTTATTACAAGATAGATGATTATATCGACGATATCCTTGTAAACCCATTCGTAGAAGCTAAGTATGTGAAACTTTGGATATGCTTGGGCTTTAGGATGTTACAATTATAAGAGCATGCACAAAGATAATTCCACCTCATGAAGCTCCATGGATTTGTGCTTATGGGGAGGTGTTGAAACACCAAGTTTACCACATATACGAATCTTCTAGGGATAGTTAGTCAATAGTTAAAGGTCAACTAGAGAAGTTGATTAGTCAATTGGACAAACCAAAGATGGTCTTGACTTAGCCAAGTCATGCATAAGTCAAGGTAGGAAAGTAGGAAATTAGAGTATACATGAGGTAATCAAAGATGGTTATGTCTTCCTTATTCTTGGGAATTAATTATTATTTGGGTTATATAGAGATGATCTAGTGGATTAATCCATAAATCACATTTATTGTATTTTTCCATGCATTAAGTTGTTCTCACTCATGCTCGAGTGTTATAATGGTATATATTGATACCATCTTTTCTTGAATTCATTGTTCTTCACTTCTACAATTCATTGTTTTCTAACGAATTGGAGCCTTGTCCTTGATATAATTTGAGGCCAACGGTTGGCATAACTTCAAATTATTTGTTCATATTATTATCCTTCATTGTCATTTTTCCTCATGGCTTTAAGGATGGGTCATATATGAATGGCCCCAAATATATAATCCATAAAATATTATCCACACAATAAAATCCTAAAGTATTTAACATATTCATTGACCCTGATCATTTTCCCATGACATTGAGATCTATGCAACTTTTAAAGCTTTCAAATAATGGCGACACTACATATTGGATAAAGAAAATATTATTGATTTTGACAATAAGCATTTGTAATTTTTGTACACATATAGTGGGTTTCAAAGCTTGCTCTACACCAAATAGATGATATACATGCAATAATTCCACCTAACAACCAAGCATAAATGTTGATCATCCTATTGCACAACATATTGCTTCATCAATGAACACATTGTAAACTATTTTGGAAATCCCTGGACGTTTGACTTGTAACTACCAATGCTAATACACCATAAACCTAACATTTATGAAACCTTGTGCATACCTCCTCTTAAGAAAACCTAGCACAAAGGCATTTTGCTTCATTTCTTTAGAAATTTGTGGACCAATGATAGTAAAGTGTGACAAACTTATATGAAAAGCACATTACTCCAAATTAGCAAACCACTTCGATGTCCACAACATTCTTGCATTTATTTGGAAATACTTTTATTGCCCCCACCATTATAGAGAAATGGATCAATGTTTGTATTGTTTTTGTTGCAACAAAACTGAATAAAAAGAAGAAGGTACTTACACACCATTTTACATCTCTCAATAGCCATAAGGTTATGTCTCCATGGATTTTATGATATTCCTACCAACAACATGTGGAATCCATGATGCACTTTTCAATGTTATTGACATGTTTTCAAACATGGTTATCCTTGCACTATACATAAAACACACCAAAATTATCTTCGATCGTGTATGAGTTAACTTAAAAGTACCAATCATAGCATCAAAACATTGTTCAACTAAGTTTATTAGTAACTTTTGAAAGGCCATTTGTCAAAGGATCTTAGCTCGAGTGGTTTGGTGAACAGTTTGTTTCCCCAACTGTGTGGGTTCAAGTCTCCGGAGACATGTTGTAATTGGTTAGTTTGTGGCATTTATGAGATAGTTTGTATCTGGTGTAATAGTGGCATCCAATCTCTTTTAAAGTTAATTCTCGTTCCAATTTTAAAACAAACAAACTCTTGAAAGTCCATTTGGGGCATGTTATAACAAGGCATGTAATGTCTGCCACCTTTCACCCATAGATAGAAGGGTAAACAAAAGTCACAACTACATGGTAGTACATCTACTACACATGTACGATCATAGACATCCATACACTTGGGATGACAACTTTAACTTTATCCTTAAAAACTACAAGATCACTTAACAATTACATTTGGCTTATGACTACTTATTGGCTTTGGCATTGTTTTTTTCCTTTATTCTTGTAAGCTAGAGTGGAAATCCCCACAATTACAAGTCTTATTATTTGATATAATAATGATCAATTACATGGCTTATTGACCCTACCAATTATGCATGCATCCTAGCAACAACTTTCACCTATAACGAGTAATAGAGTATTCTAGCACAACTATGTGCAACACATTCTAATTGGAGTATTTTTTTTTTACCTACAATGCCAATAAATGTGGCATATACAATGCCAATCACTACATACACTTGTGAGTGAATGCATAAATAAATTGACAAAGTTTTGCCTTAACTAAAAAATTTTACAATCTTTGGTGCTAATCTAGACACATTCTAACATAAAAAATCAATAGGTTTGAGCAACATCATCACAAGCATTTGGATGTTGCATAACTTATCAATTGGAATAAGGTTGGACTTCGCGTACACAAGGAAATATTAAGTGGTCAACATTACAAGCTTTATCCACTATGACAAAGTCCATACAATATCATACAATAATGTGGCAATTATGCTTTTAAGTTTGATCTGCCACCTTATCCTAGTCTTCATCCATATTTCAATATGGAACTTCCATGATATTATAGTCATCCATTAATTGAGCATAGCACTACATGTCCAAACCTTTAATCAACATTGATCATAATGTTTATATGCCCATGCACTCTAATCAGATCATAAATATGATGACAAAGAGTACTCGTGGGAAGTCCATTCTAGTCTTTAGATTTGCTAAGGAAACATAGTGCCAAACACAAACCAAGTATTTCACACTTGAACAAGTGTGCCAATTGTTTCCTCGTTTTTAGTTCAATGCGATGGGAATGAATTCTTTTACGCCTCATATAGATGCACACGAAGGATATTTTGACATGCGCAACATTGCAAGTATTATTTTCACCAAAATCTATAATATTTCCCTGTAGAGTTTTTTCTATGTTAACATCATGCCAAACTTTCTCCATGTTGATGCTAATATAACCTCCACATTATATTCACTTTTTTCACCATTCCATTAATGACACCAATAAGCAATCTATGTTGCCTCAATGAAAACTCAACATGTTACTTCAAAATCAACTCACAATTAAGAAGGATCATGCACGTGACAAAGTGAATAATCAAAGTTTGTTATCACAAGGATTGTTCCTGAGACAATGATGAAATTTGGGCAAGAGAACTTGACCCATAGCTAACTCAATTTCTAGGAACAAGGTGGTGATCAACCTTGTGCACTATGCTCAAGATTGGCCCTTAGGGACCACCTTAGATGAGAATTAATCATCCATGTATTCACATAATTTGTATCATATGACATTGTATTTTTTCTTATAATCTCATTGGTCTCTGAGCTCAACAATTCTTGGAGTTCTAAGTTTTATTGCCTTATACATATAATGATTATTCTTATAACCTTTTGCACATACGATTCGGAGCGCATGACACCAGTTTCGAATGTTGTGGTTGCCATTTAATTGTTACTTTATATGTGAACTAATAGGACATATATTTTAATCAATCTCTTGTTCTCATGTGCTCAGTACGAAATTAGAAAGAAGATGAAGTGGAGAATAATAATTAGACTTGTTGTTAGAGATTGGTTAGGTTTGGTCATAAATAAGAAGTTAGGTATAATATAAATGACACAATTAAATGTAACATCCCATTTTGCACACCTGAATAATAAACACAATTCTACGTAGAAGATAATGATATTTTAGACTATGGAATGATGACTCTCTTATATTTTAGTTTCTATTATGTTATTCTATGTATTAATTCATGTTAGAGATTTCTTTCCTAGCTTCCATAGCCAAGGCAAGTGAGAGGGCACAATCCCCTCCAAATTCAACTTTCATAGTCAATATCCAATAAGAAGCAACTCCCTTGGGACAATGGCATGGATGTTGATTTCCCCCTTATAGCAATGCCTCAATATCTCTTAAAGCAACTCACAACAACATAGATTTTTTAATTTTTAATTAGACTAATTCACATCAACAGGGCCCTATCCCCTTAAGTACGAGATCCATTAGGAATCCACCCCACAAGCTACGACACACTATTGTAGTAAGGGTTCATTCAACTCCTCATAGTTTTGAAGGGGCACTCTAGTAGTAAAGGATTGCAAATGATGAGTCCACTCGACTCAAAGCTAATGGGATCCAGTGCTATGGCCGCAAAAATTACCCAACAGTTCCGACAACAACACTTTTCCATATATCATAAATCATGGACACAACCTTACTTGAACATCCTTGTTTTGAAGCTCTATAACCATTATGGCTCCTTGGCTTAGATTAGCTACAAGATTCAACATGTCATCACTTTTTGATTATCAACTCCTAGTTTGATCTTTTCCCTAAATTTACAATCTTTACATCACTCTGTCACACCTCATAGACTCCAACATACAAAATCCAACACTCGTGCACCTTGCTATGTAATATAAGGTAGGAACACTCACAACTATCTCATCGGTGATTGTTTTCTTCCCATTATAGTGATTTCTTTGAACACAACCTCATGGCCTACCATATTTCTCACTAAATAATCAAAATATGTGCCCTCTCATCATTGTTTTGAGCTCAAATTTGTTATTGGTGGGTTCTCATTGAGAATTAAAACATTGCATACACAATTGCCTCCATATTGATTTCCTAAACAACCTAATCTTCAATTAAATGCTACTCAATGCAGTGGTTGACATTCCCCCCAATCACCTAATAATGATTCGTGAGCCCAAGAACCATGGTAATGATTATATTTTTATTAGTAGATCATTTGGTTCTTCTTATTCTCTTCCATTGAGATCTTCTATTACTGAAGATATAGGCACTGACATGTTGCAAGTGATGGATGGTTTTGATTATTATGGTTGAAATAAATATGAGTCCAATTAGAATAAAGTTTCTACAATTATTGCCAATGATTTCCTTTTTGGATTGGTGTAGAACATTCCCACGAAACCTTGTCTTAGCAATCTGGATGAGCATGGACACGTATTTGAAAAAACTAGCTGCATGCATTCTAGTGATATTGTACACACAAAATTTGGAGCTACTATAAAACATTTTAACTTTGGAGATGTTAGTAGGACTCCTATCACTAGTCATGTAGAGTTAGACAAACCTAATATCACCTCTATTAGCATCATTGTCCTCGACTAACTACCTTCCATTCTTAACCTTATCAACAATAGCTATGTTGACAATCACCTCAAAGATTACGACCTACTGTTGCCTTAATCCAACAATGGTTGTGTAGGTGACAAGTCCTTTTATATTTTTAAAAGTGATTATGAATCTTGGCTACTTGATACTTCTAGGGATTTTCTCACTTTAGAGGATGCAAAGAACACATTTTACTTAGTCTTTAAATTGAGGGACAACATTGCTCATAGTCTTGACCATGCGACTCCTAGACACATGTTTGGACCTAAATATGTTCATGTATACAACCCTCTTAGTGATTTTATACAACCATTGATTAGACACAACCCTACTTCTACAACAAGTGCCACAAACACTTGGTTTATGTGTAATGTGGCGTTTTGGTATAGTCAAAGTTAAAGTTGCTTCAAGAAACTAAGCCATTGGGTGTTACTTCTCAAATTGCAATATTAAAATTTATAGAGAATTCACATAGTGGGTTGATGAGCAAGTTATATGGATATTCATATACTATTTATCCATTGATTATTGAGGTTTTTAGCAAAGGTGTAAGAAATTACACACAACCATATAACAAAGTGACGGGGGCATCGAAAATCAAGGAGGATCATAGAGCTTGGGCATAACAAAGGTTCCATTTGATGCTTCACTCATTGCATAATGAGTATCATGCCACTAATAATGAAGATGACCAATAGTCTTGGTTATCGAGGGTTAGCCCCATTATGGATATGTTTGAATCTAGTAGTGTCATACATCAACATTCATGCTCAATTTTTGGGCAAATTTTCCACTCTCCTCCCAACATTGTTGGTTAGTGCATTCCTATTTAGCATCACATATTAGATCCCTCGATGCCTATTTATTTTTCTAGTTGCTTGTGGTGTCTTTATTTGTAGTTTCCCATCATGGTTCTAAGAAGATAACACATCTACATGCCCCACGTGGATATAGGTTGTGGCTTGCTAACTTTTTCTTAGATAGATAGTCATATTCCAATTGATGTAGAACTTCTCTTAAATTAAGAGGTCATTGGGGGCATTGTCCATTTAAATTGGAAATGAAAGTCACATAAATCAAAAGAAGATGAAATGAAGAATAATAATTAAAGTCATTGACAGTGATTGATGGGTGATTAGTTGTCAATAGTTAGTTATCTAAAAATATATATTTAAATGAAAAGGAAGACAGAAACAAATGGTGCATGAAGAAGACAAAAAGATTATAGAGACCAACAACAACATATCAAGGAGAGGGATGGGAAGGGAGTAGAGGGGGAGGAGAGGGATGGGAAGGGAGTAGAGGGGGAGTTGTAAGATATCTAACACGCTCATGCATATGAAAATCAATATGTTCCACCCGAGCTTCCAGGTTGCAGAGGTGGTCATTCGTTCTATGATAACTCCGATGAAGAGTATCCAACTGTTCCAATATCTCATTCTGACTAAATTGGATATGATTAATATATGTGATGAGTTCATTGCGATCTTCATACTCGTGGTCGCGAATTATGTCGATATTGAGTTGGATGTCTTGTAATTATGCCGCTCAGGATTACATTGTTGTTGGAGCCTCGGGACTACTTGGAGAGCGTGCTGGATAAAGCACCACTTCACCTTCATGCTCCATGCTGGAAGAATTCCCACAAAATGGCCACCCCCATGGCAAGGCCTCCCTTTATGGCATGGCATTGCTTTGACAATAGGGGGGATGAACAACATGATCTTGGAGCACCCTAAGGAATTCCTGCGAGAGGAAGAGCGAGAGCAATCACCTACGGAAGAGAACGCCCTGCTAGCCTGGGCAGAGCCAGAGACTCCACTAAGGATGATACAGAAAGAACCCCAATGACTAACCAAAAAATTCTTTATCCGGTTTCCCACAAACCCACAGACGTAATAACGGCCACCCAGACGGATTGATTGGAGACCCTTAAGACACCGACCCAGGGGAGATAATAATTCAAGTAATTGAGAACCCATAAGGAAGAAACAAGCAACCCCGTAGTCGAGTAGCAAACAGAGAAGGCATCTAAAGGAGGACCAGAGCAGGGGCTTCCACTGTAACCAAACAAAATAAACCTAGAAAAAAAGGGTAGATTATCATAGGACTCGTTGAACTCTTACAAACACAATGCCCCAAAATTAGAAACGTATCCTCCCTAGGATGCCCAGAGATAGCTTAAGAGGCATAAGAGAGACCTTAAGACCTTATACAAGCAATAAAACACAATTACCTGCTCAACAACAACAAAGAAGACCGCATGGAGCCAACAAATCAGGATGAAACAACTGAACCAAAACTTTCGACCAAATGCAGTGCTAGGACCTAGTTTTTCGCTCAAGAAAGGGTCAGGGTCCCAAGTACTCGTTTGAAGGCTGGACTCTTGCCAACCTAGAGCGGACCAGAGTTCCACTGTGTTGTAGGTCTAGAGCCAAAACCCTGGTGAGCTGCCATAGTTTCCATCGCCCACTTTGTTGACCTCCCTCTTACCAACATACATCGCCCAAACTTCTAACCAAAACAAGTAATCAACCATCCTTCTTATCATGACTGTTGCCCCGTCTAGATTGTTCTCCCTGCAAGTGTACGAGGTGATTAAATCATGGATTAATTGAAGCATGTGTGCCGCATGGTGGAGGGGGAAAGCCCCGAGGACCAACTTTGCACCATTTGTCCACCCTCATCAAGGGAAAATATTTTCACTGTTTTAAAAAAAATGTTTCTTATTAATTTTTTAATAAAAATATAAAATCAATTTAACAAAAATAATCATAAATCAAATATTTATTTTACTAGATTTATGAAATACCAATACCACTAACATAAAATAAATAGTTGATATTAATAAAACAATTTAAAAAACTTGAAAATTTAAAGAAAGAAAGAAAGAAAATTATTTTAACATCCACAAGACTAAAGATAGCCTATGGGACATATTGTTTCTTCATTTGGTTGATATATTCGACCCTTTCCCTGTGAAGCCTCACAATAAACGCTCCCAACTTCTCGACAAAACCTTCGCTAAAAAGATTATCCCAAGAGCTAGCTGCCAAAATTTATGCATAACTTTCCCTGTTGTCTTTGAAGGCCTTGCATTATAAAATGAAATGATTTTCTATTTCCACTTTTTTGGAAGAACAAAAAATACATACTCTTTCCTCGCACACTTTTTTTGGCCTTTTCCAGCGCCTTTCACAACAGAGTTGATGAGAATTAGTCCTTAACTGAGCAATAAGAATTTTGGCTCTCCAATAAATATTGGCCTCTATGTACACTTTTTGTTGATGATTATGAGTGAGATTAAACACTTCAATATAATACTTTTTCTTTCTCCCTAGTTCCTTATCCCAAGTACGCTTGTGGAACTTATCCATAACAAAAGCTTTTATCTCTTTATTGTTTATGGGACACGTGTTCAAGAAAATACCCCATTTACTAAACCATTTGTTATTTTGCTGCATCCAAGTCTTTTTTCTTTTGCACAATATGTCATTAAAGACAACCTTAGGCCATCTGCCCTCTTCCATTTGCTCAATTTTTTTTAAATACCTTATGACTCGCACCATAGCAATTGCTTCAATAGGAGCAACCCCTATTTCACTTAACAAGATAACATAAGGAACTACACTTTTAATTTTGAATTTGTTTGTAATAAAATGTTTTTGAATTTTCTCAATTTAATTCCTTTGCATGTCAGATGTACTGACCCATAATTCACAACCATAGAGAATCACTAGAATCACCAGAAGCCCAAAAAGAGTTTGAGTGGTTTTCCAATCCCATAACTTTGTCTCTCTACACCTAGTTTAAAAAGCTTAAAATGTTTTCCAACCCCCCAAAATTATTTTCTTTCAACAACCATCCCAGCTTAGATTTTTGTTGAAGTCAATTCCGAGGTATTTGTAATCCACAACTTCTTCTAGAATGCTGCCTTCAAAGTAGAACTTATGCTGGTTATGTTTTATTTTTTTAGAGAAAACCATTACTTTCGTTTTGCTAATATTGACTTGCATCCCCACTTTTCTACAAAAATGCTCAAGGGATAGTAAATGCTCTCGCAACCAAAGAGTAGATTTAACAATGAGAATAAGACCATCTTCATACAAAAGAAGCCTTATAACAAACTTGCCCAAATAGATACTATCACCCCCTTGCCAGTTTACCCACTCCTCAAGATTATCAAAATATAAACCAAAAATAATAAAAAACAATAAACAACCTTACTTAACCACAATATACTTCTTTAAAAAAAATAAAAAATAAAAAAAAAATAAAAAATTATCATAACTTAATATATCAAAGATAAAAACAACCCTGAATAAAATACCCTACCTACAATAAATAAATAAATAACCCACCATTTCATTTTACAATCAAACCTAGCAATAATTGACAAACCATTTCGTTTGAAAAAAAAACCAGCAGAAAAAGAAAAAGCGGAAAAAGCACATATGATTAAATTTCACCAACGGCTCCCCCGACCTAAATTTAACCATTGGTAGACCACGAGTACGCTCGAGACACCTTGGAGAAGTTGGCGCCATGTTACTAGCAAAGGAAATAAAAACATATAATACTTGTATTTTTCAAAAATATTCGCCAAATTACCCTGAACATAATATATAGCCTGCTCTTCACCAGCAGTACAGGGAATCAGAAGCCATTAGGCCAATCCAGACATTCAAATAGGTCTAATGATTTGTGGGTTTAGGCATGGCTTTATCTTTAACCATTTGGATTGAAAATTGTTGCAAATGGAACTCAAGGAGACAGTAAGAAGCAGTTTTCATGCGGGTGGCCCAGAAAATGATTCGTTTTTACAGTTTGTCGATTCAGCACAGTCAATGTTGGCCTCCTTGGGGAAGAATGAGAAGGAGGAAGTGAAAGGAGAAGAGTACGATGGGCCTCCATGGAGCTGGGTCTGCTCTCATATTCTCACAACCTGCAAAGCTTACTCCAGTGGAGTCACTTCTGCCATTCTCTTATCAGAGCTCTTCCAGGTAACGCTAATACCATTCTGTTGTAAGTTTAGTTTTGAATCTTGTAACGCATTTCAGTTCAGAGGAAAAACCACATAAACTGCTTTCCCGGAAGCACTGAACCCTTTATCGTGGAGTTCCTCTGGAACCCAACTGGATTGAGGGTTTAAAGGACAAATAACAAATTAACAAAACATAAGCGTAAACCGAATTAGATAAATTTTAGAGAATGAAGTAGAGTCCGATTTCGTATAAAATAAAAAAATAAACAAGTAATCCTGACAGAATCAAATTATATTTCGTCGAATGTTTAAAAACAATAACAAGAGAATTTATATTAAAATACACAGCAACACTCAAGATCGCTCAAGTATAACTGTGGGCAATATAAAAATAATCAAATTATGCTTCATCAACTATTGGAAAACAATGAGAATGGAAATTACATTAAAATACATAGATATTTTTTTTAACAAGAACGGTAGATTTTTATTTAGAGAAGAAAGGTTGGGCCAGAGTCAAACTACCACATTGAGCTTCAGCTATATGATTTCTGGCGGTTCAGAATTATCAGAATCCGGCTTGATTCATTGGGCATTCGCTGAGAACCGGCTTGTACAATTGTTTCTTATGTGATTACATAGCGATCCTTGATCAGTGCATAGGAGCCTAAAAACAAGGGAGACAGCTAAGAATCCTATTCTGCTTTTCTCTGATAGGATAACGCGGACCTGACAGTGCCCAAAATCGAATCCTGCAACTCGACAGACTGAATCCTCTGTTTATGAGAACATTGCTGAGCCGATTCTTTATCTCAAAGCTTGAGTGTTGAATGCTTGAGTGTTGGTCGTGTTAGCAGTGACTAGCCCATTGTGAGGTTCTTTTTGTGATGCTGGAGCAGCAATGTATCAAGGCCGTGCATCCTCTGCGTTCATCATCGTTTATCAGTGTTTATCAGCATGTATCAGGGCTGTGGATCAACAGCGATCATCAGCGTTCAGGTGTAGTTCGGTTATATGTTGCCTACGCCGAATTTTGGTCATTCATGGAGACTGAATCATTGCATAAGGAGGGCGTAGCAATGGTTGCCCTGTTCTTGCACTGCTGGTCTTCTCTGTTAAGGAATGGGATGCCATTCTGTTGCTTCATCATTCTTTGACAGAATACCTTGGGCTAAGAGACATCCCTTATTTGCCCTTATGTCAGCTTCCTTGTTCAGAGTTTAGAGGATATGGTAGAATGAACATGTAGTGAAGTTCTGCAACAGTTTCCTTAGTCTTTCAAGGGTCTTGTTGAGCGCTGAGCTATTGAGTTGATCACCTGTGTTTAGGATTTTTATCAGGATTTCCAAATCCCCAAAGACTTGAAGGTTTTTCCCTCTGTTCCCCTAAGCAAGCTGACATGCTTTGAGCAGTCCTAGAATCTCTGCCTGGTTATTAGTGCTCTGTCCTAGGCCCCAACTGAAGCTGTCCTTTTTGTGCCCGTCTGAGGAGTAGATTACTCCCCTTGCCCCTGATATCCCCGGGTTTCCTTTGGAGGCTCCGTCGAAGAATATCAAAACTTTGCCTTGTTTTTTCCACCACTTTTGAAAGTCCAACTTAGAGATCCGAAGCCGCCACTCTGGATTGAGGCAAGGCCGAGAGGGGTTCTTTTTATTGCTGGCCCGCCTCAGGGACTCACCTAGCCAGCTGATCTCTTCAGGGAGGAGCACATTGTCTGGCTTATGAGGTCTATTTTTGTAAGTTTCCAACAGTAGAGCTTTGGCTTTGGCAGTCACTACATTGGCAGATTGTAATTTGTTGTTGAAGATGGCTTCATTCCTAGCTAACCACACTTCTACATTGGCAAATTGTAATCTGTTGTTGAAGATGGCTTCATTCCTAGCTAACCACACTTCCCAATAGATGTATTTTGGAATTGCATTCCAGATTTTGGCCCATGTTGATTTGCTCTTCAAAGTGTGAGGGGAGCGCTCTTTCCAGGAGACGAAGAGACTAACTACTGAAAGTTGCACTGGAATTTGGGCATTGAGCCCGAGCATTGCTTGCGACCATACTTCTTGAGTGAAGGGGCAGTCAATGAACAGATGTTCAATCGTTTCCTGAGCCGAGCAATAGAGAGGGCATCTATGGGGTTCGATAATTCCATGTTTCACTAAATTATCTCTAGTGAGGACCCTTCTGTGCATGAGAATCCAGCAGAAGAAATTAATTTTTGGGAGGCCAAAGGGGTCCCAAACATGCTGCCAAAGCGATGTAGAGTGGATCTGAGGTTGATGATCTTGAAGAGCTGCAAAGCCCTGCAATGCTGAGTAAGCTCCGGTCTTCCCCCAGCCCCACTTGTCCCTCGAATGGAGATGCACAGGAGCCAGACCTGAGAGCTTAGCTAGGAAGAGGTGAAGTTGAGGAAGCAGCCAGTCAGGGGGGCGATGGAGAGCCCAATTGCTCCAATTCCCTCCGGAGTCCCAAGAGCATATATTAGCTAGCTTGTGAATGCCATTCTGAATGAGCCAGTCATGCAAATCTGTAATTTCAGGGGCAAATTTTAGGGGTTGGAGGCCCATGATCTTATCTTCCCACAACCCAATTCTTTTTCCGTTTCTAGGGATTCTGTAGAGATGGTCTTTAAAGAACTCCCAACCTTGACTACATAGCTTCCATAGCGTTGTTCCTTTGTAGGAAGCTCCTTCATCCATATTATTTATTGAGAGCCCATGCAAATACTTTTTAATTAGAACTTGACTTACAGGATGTCTTTGATTTGAGAAGGTTTTCCAGAGAATCTTACCTCCCAAAGCCAGATTGGCCAACCCAGGGTCTCTTACTTGAAGTCCGCCTTCAGATATTGACCTTTTCACTATGTCCCAGCTTACTAGGTGATTTTTTTTTATTCCCCTTTCCTCCTTGCCATAGGAAATTTCGAATTACCTTAGATAGCTGTTCGGTTATCATTTTTGGAGCTAAAAGAAACAAAGCCTGATAGATTGGAAGGGAGGAGAGAATAGATTTTACCAAAATGAGCTTCCTGGCAGTGGTAAGCCGTTGCCCGCCCCATACAGTGATTTTTGCCTTGATTTTGTTGATAATTTTCATCCAATGAGGGGCCTTGCTAGTTCCCAATGTAATGGCAGGCCTAGGTACTTGAATTTGTCCCAAGAGGCGTAGCCTGTGAAGCCCAGGGCTTGAGCAATCCTGAGAGTAGTTTGCTGGTCTACCGCCCAGCCATACACATCGCTTTTCCTCTTGTTGACCATAGCTCCGGAAACTCTGCAGAAGCTTTGGATTACTTCATTGAAAGCCCTTGCAATTTTAATGGAGGCTCCTCCCATAAGGATAGAGTCATCGACGAACAAGGCATGATTGATTGGTGTTGTTCCTTTTATCGCCCTGATGCCAGAAGTGTCCCATTTAGCTTCTTTGCTGTAAGCTTTTGGCTTAGGGAATCTGCCATCAGAATGTACAGGAAGGGGGACAGTGGGCAGCCTTGCCTAATGCCCCTCGAAGCTTTGAAGTAGTTAGCTGGCCTACCATTTACTAAAGGGGCTATCCAAGGTTCTCCTATACATGCTTTAATCAATTTTATAAAATCAAAACTGAAACCAAATGCAGAAAGAACTTGGAGGAGGAAAGAATGCCTTACTCGGTCAAAGGCGTTCGCCATGTCCAACTTAATGAGCATGCCTTGCTCTTGGCGTTGGTGGTTGGAATGAATGATTTCTTGCACCAGAATCATGTTGTCCAGGATATACCTGCCTTTGACAAACCCACCTTGGTTGGGAGAGACAAGTTTTTCCAGCAATGACTTTATTCTATTTGCAAGTAACTTGGTGAGAATTTTGTAGGACGCATTACGTAGTGAGATTGGTTTGAAGCGATCGAACGCCACTGGGTTCGCTTCTTTTGGGATTAGCGCTAGGAAAGTGGAGTTTGTGCTTCCTCCCACTTTAGCTTTTTGGAAGAAGCCTTTGATCATTTGAAACAAATCAACCTTGACGATGTCCCAACAGATTCTATAGAAGTGAATGGAGAACCCATCGGGTCCTTGAGCTTTGTCTGGTTCCATCTTCCATATGACATTGCTGATTTCGTCTTCAGTGAAGGGCTTCAGGAGTCTTGAGTTATCCTCCTCGTTTACCAGACTTGGAACGTGAGTGAGGAAGTCTTGTGATTCCTCATCATCATCCACACCTTCTTCTTTGTACAACTGCTGGAAATGAGAGGTTGCAGCCTCTTTTAACAAAGTTTTGCCTTTGAGAACAACCCCATTTGGTGAGTTGATTTCAACAATGTGGTTTCTAGAAAGTCGAGTTTGAATTTGCTTGTGGAAGAAGGCTGAATTTTTGTCTCCAGACACGAGCTAGAGATTACGCGATTTGAGCCTCAAAGATTCTTCCTCATTTCTGAATGATCGGAGAGTGTTGAGTTGGAGTTCTTGCTCGTTGTGAATTTTTGAGCAGGTAATGTTTTGCAGCTCCATGCTCCTTTACAAATCGAGCAACTGCTTTACATTCTGTTTTCTATGACTAGTGGGGGAGTCTGTGGGCTTTTTTATCCATTCTTTCAAGGCTGTTTTGGTGGCCTTTAGCTTTTGTTCCCACTCATAGCTGGGCAATCCAAGAACAGGGATGGACCAAGCCTTCTTGACTGTATCCATAAACCCTTCCTTGTCTGACCAGAGAGGGCTGAACTGGAAGGGGATTGGCCCCAAATTTTCCTCTTCTTCCAGTAGAAGAAGAATGGGTTTATGATCTGAAGTCAACTTTGGTAGAATTTTTGTGGAAATGATCTTCTTTTCGGAGAGGAAGGTGCTCTGAAGTAAGAATTTGTCCAACCGGGCTGAAATGTGCTCCGCCCCAACTTTGTTATTTGTCCATGTGTAAAGCCTTGTTTTTGGCTTAAAGTCTAGTAAATCCCATTGTTGAATTAGGTCTTCCACGAAGGGAAGGAAGTGGTCCCTGCTGCTGATTCCTCCTTTTTTTTCCTTTTGGTCAAAGATGAAATTGAAGTCTCTTGCTAGAATTATATTCTTGATGGAGTAAGCTTCAAGGAAATCAGACAGGGTTTGCCAACAGTCTTTCTTTTCTGCATAGAGGACATGGACATAAAGATTAAAGAGAGCAAAGGTAATCTTACTAGCAAGGTGTCGGAGTTCAGTGTAAATCCAATGCTGCATTTTGAAGGAGCTTTCAAGTTGAAACTTGTCTTCCTCCCAGAGAGTGGCAAGCCCACCACATGTACCCCTTGCACTTACTGCTTTTCTGGCTTTTGTTTTCCATTTTACTTTGTTGAGATCAAGAAGGGCTTCCCCTTCTATTTTAGTCTCTTGGAGCATGAGGATCTCTGGAAATTTTGATTTTAATAGGTTCTTGATTGCTTTAGCTTTTGAGGGATTCCCCAGTCCTCTGCAATTCCAAGAGACTAATTGCATTATTTGCTAGCAGAGTTGGGGGTGGGGGGGACAGTGCCTCCCTTGGGAGGCCTGGTTCTAGTATTTCTGCCGATGGACATCTCAATCGTGGGCCGGTAGCCTTGAATTTTTTTATCTCTTCGCCTCTTCTTCTCTTGCCTCTCTATGCGATTTCCCCCCAACTCTTTTCGAAGGCCTCTCGGTTGTCTCATCTTCTGAGGATCCAGAAATCTCTGGAGTCTTCTTCCTTGTCATATCTGCATGGGTTGGGGAGCTAGAGACACCTCTTGGAGTTCTGGTTTGAAGAGGGCCTGGTTCCTCCTACCTTTTATCTTTTTCCATAGTAATGGCTTGCTGTTCAGCCTCTTCATCTGCTGGATCTGGAAATTTTTCTGATGTATTGAGTATTTCAAAGGGGTTGATGGGTATGTCTGCTCTTGGAGGGACTGAACTCCCCTCCCTTTGCACTATGGGTGGAGCACCACTCCTCGTGAACACTCCTTTCCCTTTGGTTCTGTTGTTGTGCTTAGCTGTTGTTGATTTCTTGACTTGAGTCCATTGATATCCTTTCGCATTATCGGCCCTCTCCTCTGATTTCTTTTTACAATGCCTGGCAAAGTGCACATAGCCATGGCAATGCTGACATTTAAATGGGAGTTGCTCATAATCTAGCACTTGGATGTGAGACCAGTTGGCCATCGTAGGTTTTATAGCTTCAGGGAGGCCTTCCTCCAGGTCAACTTCTACACAAATTCTCGCTCAAGAGTACTGGTCCCTCCTTTCTGCTCGATCGATGTATTTGCCAAGTTTATTGCCTATGGTTTCTAAGGATTTGGGGTTCCAGCAGTGCAGAGGTAAATGAGGCAAGCGCACCCAGACGGGGACAACCAAGGGCACATCCTGAGTCGGGTCGAAGTCTGGAGTCCATTGGTTTAGGTACAAACCCTGAGGACCCATGAAATACGGGCCATTTCTGAATATGAGGTTCCTGTCTTCTATCGATTCAAATACGAATACAAAGAAGCCTTTGCCGACAAAGTGACTTTTGATTCCTTCCTTGACAAGAGATCGCCAGTTCCTTTGCACCCAGGCATCTACAACTTTAGGCGAGGGCCATAGCCCAGTGAACTGCCCAATAAGCCCTCTTTCTGCTAGGTTCAAAGCCGCTTTGCAGAGTTCTTCAATTGGCAGAGCAACTGTGGGGATGGTTTCCATTCTTTTGACAAACTTTTGTTGGTTTTTGTTTGCTGGCCGTTTATTGCATGCCGCTACCAGTTCCCGAAACGCGGATAGCTCAGGTGGAAGGGGAGGATCCAGCTCGCGGCCCCCTCCTGGGGCCATGGCAATGGTGCTGCGCTCAATCTCTCACTGTGTCGGCTCCTCTCGCGTGTAGTGCTCTCCCGTCAGACTGTTTTTTTTCCCGTTACATAGATATTAGAAACACACAAATTGCCTGTAGCAATGCTATCAGGATTCAAAATTGGCTGAAGTGGGATGGAACCAGCCTGTTTGGACCAGTTTGGGCAGTTTCTGGTCTGAACTGTGATTCAAACTGGTTTTGTCCTAAACTAGTAAGAACCAGCTAGTTCAAGAAAATACTGGTTGGTTTGATCAGCTTTGTACTAGTGCATCCCCATCCCCTAAAAAAAAAACCGGAAAAATCAAACGCTGTAGAACTACCTTAAAACCTATTTTCATCTATTTAATGAGGCTGTCCCTCTTTTGTGGATGGACTTATCTTGGATGACTTGCAGCTGCTTTCACGGCCACAAGGTATGGAAATTGGTGGACCTTTAGGCATATTGAGTCTAGTTATAGAGCATATCCATGCAAAGAATGTAGAGGATCTAGGTTCGGATGCTTATGTAATTTGTTTTGATTGTAGACTATATGATGGTTATTTTTGGACGTTAGAGGCCATATAGAGTCTCAATGTTCATGTATTTTGGTTTAAATTTGTATTGTACTTGGTTTCATTTTGCTATCTATACCCTTACAATGATGCTATATACATGAGAAAATTTTGCATATTTGATGTCTAATGGTTTGGACTTGGTATCTAATTTGAAAAAATTATATGATTGTTGGCCCATTTTTTCACCTTGTTCTGTCATTTAGGGTTGACCGGTTTGTTTTTTGAAACATTGACTTGTAGGTGATATTAATGTTATTAGAACCAGACTGGTCATTGAATTGGCTAAACCCAAAAATGTGATTTGGAAAAACATTGGACCAAAAAACTGTTCGACCAAAAAATACATAAATATTCAAATTTTGGAAAAAAAACATATATATGCATGTGTATAGTGTATCCCTATGAATCCAAACCATTATACACAAATATGCAAAGTTTCTCATACATATAGCAAGCAAGGGTGCATATATCCAAAATAGCACCAAGTGCAATCCATCTCTGAACCAAAAATACATCAACAAAGAAGCTGTAAATGGCCTCTAGATTCCAAAAAAATCATGCTACCACAAATAACTACATATAACCAAAATATTGCCTATGTTAGGATCCTCATCATCAAGATCACCCTCTAAGCAATGAAATAAGACAAAAAAGCTTAACATGTCAAATTGAGATTTTGTTTGAGTGATGGGTACATTTTTACTTAGGTTCATGAGTCATGACAAAGGAGTTCGACAATCAATGCCAATAACATCGAGGTGCATAGAGGGCTTGGTGCTCTTTATTAAATGCTATTGCCATACCCTTATACATGATAGAATCCAATGGGAACATTACAATAACTCCAATCTCGAAATCCTGAAATCCTGAAAACTGTTAAGTTTGTTGGATTTTGAGTGGGATATGAAATTTTACTTTCTCTATATGAAATCTAATGAGGTTGGAACCACTCTCAAACATCTTGAAACAATTAATGGTAATGTTAAAAATTAAAAAAATTGGAGCTTTTTACTTTAAGAATTTAACATTACCATTAATTACATAGCATTAGTATGACCCTAGGGTTTAGTATTATGCTACCCCACTCATAAATTGTTGTTGTTGTTGTTGTTTTTGTTTTGAGTGCCGAGGGTCCTTAGTTACATTGTATGAAACTGGCCATTTCCATACAAAACCTACCAGTTCAATAAAAAAAGGCCAATTTGGCATTGAATTGGCCGTATTTGGTTTGGGGCAGCCGGTTGGACTGGTTTTCCCTCCAAACCGGTCAGACCTGCCGATTTTGATAACACTAGGCTCTTGCTCTAATCTAATGTGATTTTCAGACTTATCTAACTAAGCAAGCTGAAGTGGTTTGCTCAATATCTGATTGATCCATAAAAAAGGGTACTATTGCAAAAATCACTGAGAATACAACTTTTTTAAAGTTTTCACCACAACAATTCTAGAGTGATTGTTTGCAATACCCTTGACTTTTTTAAAGTTTTCTGCTCAACAATTCTAGAGTGATTGTTTGCAATACCCTTGAATTTTGTTGCTTTAGTATATAATGTAAATATTTTTGTAATTACTAGGTTGTCTTTGTGGCGTCCTAATTTGTAAATGGGAGTTCAAGATTGAGGCCCCATTAATAAGGTGCCCCCAAATATTAAAGAAGCGTAAAGTACTCTTTGATATTAGTGAGCAATGTTGATTTATGTAGCTCAAGCAGGTACTTCTGCACAAGCCTTGTGTCTAGGCATGGAAAAGTCACTCACATTCTCCTTAGAACGCTTGCTCAAGTGTGAACAAGTTGCTAATGTAACTTAGCCTAATTCTAACTTAGGAAAAACAAACACATGTTAGTGTGTTGGCTTATTGAGCTAAAGTAAACTTAGGAAAAGTGAAGTAATTTGCTTTAGTGATTTTGTTTTTGTTGAAAAGCGTAACTAGGTTTGGTCTTCATAATTATATTTGTACTTGTAAAAGCAACAAGAGGAAAAAGAAAACTTATATTACTATTTTTCATTAGTTAAGCATGTTCTTCATGCTTCTAGGATTCATTGAGTCAAAGTCTTGTAATTGAGTCAATGTCCTATTTGGACTTCTTGTAAGGAAAAAGAAAAAGAATTTTCAAAATGTAATTTTGGGTCTATTCACCTCAAGAAGCCAAGTTGGCCCTGGATGACAAGTCGGCTCACTCATATATCCTCCTCCAATTTGGCAAGCAATTCGGTGGTTTCTGTGATGAGTTCTGAAGGAGAGATATGCAAGGTTCAGAGTTTACATTCATGAGAAGACTTATGAATTTCTGAGGCAGCTAATCTGAGATATGTGTCTGAAATAAGTGCAAGCTTCTTGGGCTATATATGTGAGTTCTCTATGACGGAAGTGTGAATTATATATGTGAATTCTCTGTGGTGGAAGATCTGAAATATATGTGTTATCTATGCAGAAGATCTATGCGAAGTTCTTTTTAGATGATCCAAAATAAAAGCAAGTCACCTATGGCATATGAAATGATATTGATGCAAGTGACTGTGGCTGAGATTGGTGTTATCTTCTGTGGTCATGATGATCTGAAAATTTGGAGGCTTGGCATCTTGGAGGTTGAATTCTTGTTTTGGGCCTTGGATTTCTCACTTTGATCTGATTCTATAAGAAGAGAAGTTGGTTGGATTTTCCCCGTTGTGGAATTTTGCCCTGGCTTGGAGCCTATATCTTTATGTTCTTTGTTTCTTGTGATCTTCATGTTTTTATTTTGATAATTGCTTGATGAAAGAAGAAAACATAAAAAATTTAAATAAAGAAGCCAACAAATTCACAAGCAATTATCATAATAGAGAAATCAACTCTAATTCCTAAGCCTATTGATTTCTCAATAGTTTTAATCTTAATCATTGATCTCAAGTGAAGTGAGATCTAGTCTCGGTCGTTAATCACTTTCAGAGTAGGGTTAGGGTTAGGGGTTTAGATCAATTCTAAACTCTAAAAGCAAGGTTGAGGAGAGGGAGAATACACACCATATAATGGCACTAACCTCAGGAGGAGGCAGAGTGTGATGCTCCAGAGTGCTGGGTCCAAGGAAGTACAGGAGGGAGGCAGGAGGTCCAGATCTGCCAAGGAGATCGAGCACTGATCAGGGCAGATTTGCTGGATTAGATCCAAGGCATTTGTTTTTTTGTATTTTCTCAGTTGGGCCATTATCCTAGGATGGGAGCCCATGTAAGCTTGGATTTTGTTTTAATGAAAAATTTGTCGGGCAGAATCTGTGGGTGTTGTTTTATGAGATCGTTTATTTAAATTTGCTTTTACTGAATCTGTGTTAGGAACTTAGCTGTGTATTTATTTAGTAGATCAATTTTCTGCTAGGAATTAATTATTGGGTGTTAGGTTCTTAAGAAATCTAACAAGCAAGGCCCAAGATTTTGATGTGATGTAGAGATAATTTGATATTTGTAGGGAAGGCCTAAAGGCTAAGATTTTGTTGTGATGGAAAAATATAGACAAGGGCAGATGTGCTTCAAGAATACACCATCAGGGAATAATGCTACCTTCTTTTCAAGCATCGATCCTGCTACTGACCTATTACCAGTCTGCATTAATGTCTCTGGTCTCTCTAAAATTTGTTTAATTGTAATACTTCTTCCATATCCTCCCAGTGAGGATTGCAAGTAAATGACAAGGAATGCCTAGGCTTTGGCAACAAAAGAATGATATTGAAGAATGAAGCATAGCTAGAAGACTTTCCAGATTTATAGAAGACTTGAATATTGAAAGAGCTAAGAGTTTGAAGTTTGTCTTGTTTGTAACCTAGCATATGGTAGCATAAAAGCTAGAAGGTTCTTCCAGTAAGAGGGAGAGGTTCATGTCAAAAACGATTGCCTCAGTTAGAAGAGTTACCCTAGGATTTTAAGAGCACCAAAAAGGAGCCTCGTGATTAAAAGAAGACCTCGTACTTTGGGATTGATTGAATGATTTGTTTCCAACAATAGAAGGACTCTCGTGTCAAAGGAAAAGGTGTTGCCTTCAAAGGGAACTGGTAGTAGAATTTGACATGAAGGAACTTGGATTGATACACTACTACTTGGGGGAAATTTTACTTGGTCAAGGGAAGCATGTTATCAAGATCCTCTGGAAGTTTAAGATGATGGATTGTAGACATATGGCAACTCCTATTAACGAAAGTTGGGGAGTTCTAATATTGATGATCCATATTGTACTGATAGTTGATTGGTTCTCTGATGTATTTGATTCGATTACAAGACTAGCAGTGTTCATAATGAGAAAATATACTAATAGTGATTGTATTTGCTTAATAATGGTTATGGTTTCTTGAGTAAGTAGGAAGCAAAAAGATGAATGTATGATAGTTGTGCAGTGAGTTTGGCTCCATAAATTTTTTGAAGGACTTTTTGATGGCAAGCTGGATTCGACCATGATATTTTGTAATGAGCAAAGTAGTATAAAGATTGTTAGAGGACCTGGTTTTTCATGGAAGGTTGAAGCACAATATGATTTGAGATAGGATGCAGATGGGATACAAGAAGCCGAAACAGATCCCCACGAATGAACAAGTAGTTGATATGAGTACTTTCGAGACAACCTTGGGCTTGTGGATTAATCCTCCCAAGTTGAGAGGAAGTGAGGATAGACACCTGGTTCTCCATGTGTCATGTACTGTGGCTATGTTAAAATTGGCAACTAGGGCCAAACTCCATGTGGGTCTACTTATTTATGGCAGCTGATATTTTTCTTGGATTCCTCTCGATGAGAGGTGTAGGATTGATCTAAAAATCATCCGATTCCGACATGTATTCATGGAGATATGAATTTAATTTTGATATGTGACAATTCATCAAGGTCAGTCAGCAACCAAATTGCCCCCACTTATCCTCAACGTAGCACTATAAATAGAGGTGGCTTACAAGTCACATTACACACACTCTTATGATCTCTTCCTCTCCACTTGTTTGGGTTTTGGTGGAAGGAGAAGTCACCAAGAGTATACGTTGCCCTAGAGGAGATGCCCTAGCTCCTTAACGTTGTCCTAATGAAGCTCTAACGTTGCCCTAATGAAGAATCCTCTACGCTGCCCTAACAGTAATGAAGAAGCCTCCAAATGCAATCAATAAAGAAGCCCTAATGAAGAAGACTCCTAACACTGTCATGGAGGCACAAGGAGGAGGAGACTACTTATGTTTTAGGGCCGCATGTTAGGGCTGATTCCAGCGAAGGAGAAGAGGTTGTGTTTGCGTCTCTTTATGACTGTTTGGATGCCAAGTAAACCTTGTAGGAAGGCCGAGTTTCTTAGGGTATTTTCTCAATAAGTTAAGATCCATTTTGGGGCAACAAATACAAGGAAAGAGTTCAGACTTCTTTGCCTAGTTGCAGCAAGCCAAGAAGAGAACAACAAAGAGTTAGGGGGCTATTTCAGGAGGCCGAGGAGTTGTTGAAGAGGGCCGCAGACCATATCTTGGAGGCTGAGAGGCAGGGGGATTGTTTTAGGGTGGTTGGGTGAAGGAATGGCCCTTAGAAGGGATGTCGCAACTAAGGGACAGCTTAATGTAGCAAGCCGCAGTGGATAAGAGGAGGCCGAAGGGTGGAATGGGGTTGGAACAACGCAACATTGCAACCAAGGCTTTCCTCCCCTCTTAGAAAGGCAGCCACAATTGAGGAGGGCTATTCTGGCCACATTTTGAAGGTTGTCAGGACTGCTGTTAAAGTGCCCTAACTAGTCCAACAATGCAGCAAATAGAGAGCCCTAAAACAGTGGACTGATTTATGCTTTTTGGAGCAGCATTTGATGTTTGTTGGGTCTATGTTCAGTGACCTACTGGAGCTCCATCATTGTTAGAAGCTAAATTGATGAACTGGTCATGTATGAAGGTGCAGGCCTCCTTGTGAGCAATAGAGTATGTTAAACACACATGGGAAACCAGAACAAGAGAGATATGAAAGATAAAACATGCAATACAATTTTTATTAACAACTGATATACATTTATAGTACATTGTTGTGACCGTTGGGTTTCACATCCCAAGGTCTCTTGGACTACTTAGTCTATTCAGCTTCCACACTAACCCATTTAGGATTAGGTGTCCAACATTCCCCCCCTTAATCTGAAGGGTTATGTATGAGTCCAAGAAGAGAGCTGTAATACAAAATGTGCAAAAAATGCATGACAGCACTAGGCTGAATGTGCTCTATGAAATGTTGGTATAAAGGGCAGTGGTTTAAGGATGACCACCAACACTGGAACGCTTAGTGTAGTTCCCGGAACTCTTCCAAAACTAGCAAGAAGCTGAAGTCTTCTGCTAGAGGAAGTGATCCTATTGTTTTAAAGAGGGAAAACTTCAACCATGAAAGAGAGGTCTCACCCCGCATAAAAGGGAGAACTTCAACCTGAAAAGGGAAGTCTCAACCTGTGATGGTTTGAGGATGACCAACAACTCTGGAATGCTTAATGCAATTCCTGGAACTCTTCCAAAACTGGCAAGAAGCTGGAGTCTTCTGCTAGAGGAAGTATTCTCAATTTTGTTCCTGGAATGCTTCCGAAACTGGCAAGAAGTTGAAGTCTTCTGCTAGAGGAAGTGTCCCAGATTGCCAACTGAAGGCATGTTCAGGGGCATCTTTGTCTCTGGCTACAACTCTGAAACTGGTGTGGCAGGTTGTGGCTTAGGCTCGCTTGATGTGACTTTGAAACTTGTAGATGACCATCATTTCCCCCCCTGTCAGATACAAGGTGAGATGATGGAGAAAACTCAACTGCAAGACTGTTCAATACTCTGGAACAAGTTCTGACATGTGTTTGGAATATCTTCTTGGCTGTTGATGCCCATTGCCAAGAAGCGATCCATCCAAGATGAATCTTTGTTCTTGCAGGACGTTTGTTTCTGAAGCATCTGTGTGAAGAATGACTGGTTTTATGACAGTGCTTACATGGATGAAGATCAAAACAGTGATCTTTCAAATGGCCAACTCGGTCACAGTGTTGGCATTTCACGATCTGTTGTTGTTGTTGTTGCTGTGGAAGAGGGGCAGAATCTGGAACAGTTGGAGGTGAACTGTCATGAGGAGTAGGTGAATTGTCATGAATGAATCCAGCACTCTGAAACTGAATGGGCTTTGAGTAGTTTGGAATATGAAAGGACAAGTCTTTGTCATATCCAAGACCAGTTCTGTGCTTGTTGTGGACAAGCTGTTCCCAAGGTCTGATGATGGGCTTGGGAAGTGCACACTGAGTTTCTGCATCTACATGTACAATTGCTGCTTTATTGGATACTAAATCTGCTTTATTGACTTGCTTCTGATGGGTTGCAGTCTCAATGTTCTGAACAGAAACAGATTCAGAATGATGACTCCACTGTTTTAATTCTTCTTGCTGAAGCTGAGATTCAAGTTGTAAAAAGTCAATCTTTTCATGTACATCTTGTAAACAACTATGAATATCGGTGAGAAAATCCTTGCTGATTTTGACTGTATTATCCATAGTAGAGAGTATTAGATTGTCCACTAACTCTAATATTACACCAATTGGAGCCATTTTTAACCTCAAAAAATAGTAAAACAATGAGGAAAAGATGGACACCAATTGCTCTTTTATATAAACTTATGGCAACAACTTCAAATCAATCAGCTTGCAATAGATTCAACACACAAAGAATGGTGATATCCAGAAAATAGACTCCTCATTCAAAACTGAATTTTCTTCAATTCACCTGAGAATTTAACTTCCAACAAAGCTACAAGCAATTTAGGCCTCAAAAAGATATTTTCCTGTACCAGCCTTGAATCCAAGGGAACTTGTCCTGGCAACAACTTCAATCTAGTTCAATGACAATCTCTGATATGAACAACCTTTAAGAATATACACCAATTCGATCTACAAAGGATAGTCTTGGCTTGAAACAATTTCCACTGAACTCCTAAATAATGCCAAATTGCTGCAACTTTAAAGAATATAAACAGTCCCCAATTCTTATGAACATTGAACTCTGTCATTCCCAAAAATCCCCCAGCATAATCACTTTCAAAGCAGAAATGATGGCTATCAAAAGGCAATACCCTTGTGGATTATCTTCCTTTCGAATTATAGAAATGCAAGTATCGAATAATTATTTGAAGTACGTGGGAATAATTATTTTAGTCCAAGAGTCTGGTTGATATATTTAATGCCAGAAATTCATATACATCTGATATATGCAATTTTTATCATACAGTCCACACATTTCCACAAGAAAATAAGTTCTGGAAAGTACGCAACTTCTGGCATTTAATAGCAGCGAATTAGAGAAGGAGCATAGGCTGATGGAACCTGGTTATTTAGCTCAGCTCTTCGATTCTTTCTTCACATAGACACAGACTTTGTACACCAGCAATATGGCCCAGATTTGATCCTGGAATTGGCACACAGTCCCAGAAAATGAAGTTACAGCAGCAATGTGAGCTTGCACAGGGGAGAGTCTGCCTTCCGGTGTCTCTTCAGTGCTCACGGTCATCACAGAAGTAAAGAATGGCAGGAGAGGGCACGATTTTCTGTTGTTGTCCCTTCACACGCACCAGCAGGCAGCTCGGTGTTTTAAATTTCTTCAGAAAGCAGAATAATAGTTGGAAAAAGGAATGATTTGCATATTTTCTGCACGTTGGGCATCTTTCACATATTCCAGACCATGCGACCTTGAATGCCCAGATGAATTTTTTCTCAAAAACAAATTGGGTTTCGGAGAATTTAACCGATGCAAATGCCGCAAAATATCACGGTTTCCTCTGCTTGGCAGAAATAGAACAAGAAGCTGAAGTCTTAAAGTCGGAGAAAAAATATGCAACTTTGATTTGTAACTCAAATGGGCAACCTTGGGATCTTGATGGGCTCGACACTAAACAGCATTTGGATTCTGAATTCTCAGATACATCAGATTATGATGAAGAGTCGGAGTCAAGAGTAAATAATGAGGAAGAATGGAGTCCTGATCAGTTGGACGCAATTGCTTCACTCTTCAGAGGCAAAACACCGCCAAAATCAAAGAATTAAATGTTGAGAATTCACACATACGTAAAGAGCTGAGTGGAAACGTAAGTTTTCCAATGCGTTACCACTGCCTCAGGAATTTGAAACGACAGATATAGGGACAACATCCCTGCCAGGCATTTTTCCTTTGTTTACCAAGCCAAGGAAGACCATGTTAGGTTTTTCCAATTTTAAAAACAAACATCACAAGCCTTGTGCATCACAATAAAAGGCCAAATAAAACGTTGAATGTTACTGGTGCCAATTTGCTGTGCATCGAACCGACCAACACATCTAATAGTGTATTCAATCTCTATTTTCAGGCATCATCCCTAAAGTATAATCCTTTACGTTCATTGATTCTAGTGGTAGTCTCAACTAATCAAACTATTCAAAATTGGAATCACCAGAATTTGGGCTGAATTACATAAGCAAAAGATTTTGCCTTAACCTTCAGAAAATTATTTTAGATTCTTCTTCTTCAGCGGTCGTTCACAAGAAACAAACTGATGCGAAAACATCATTACACACAGTATCCTCCACAATCAAACAGTTATTTGTTCACCCCACTCCTATGCGCACAACTCTTCCATGCTCAAATCATCACTCAACTGGCCACACAAAATTTTATTATACATATGCCCACTTCTTCACAACGTTTACTCAAGATTCGGCGACGGCTTTAAGAAAATTTAATTGACCACGATATTAACTCCGCAATGCTCATTCTTACAAAGGTCTAGATATCACACCATGCACAGGTTGCAGAGCACTTCAATGTAACTGTCCTTCCTTGCTGAGGATGCACTCGGCCTTGAATTCGCACAGGTATATAATAATCTGCCTTCTAAGCTCTGTTTCTGCAATCTTTACTTCGACAACAATGATTCAACACCGATCCAACACACAATGGCACGATTTGGTAACAAGCTTCGCCTTGGGAAATATTGTCGGCTTGATAACCAATACAACATACAAACAACCATTCAATATCGATCCATAACGCATTCAAACTTCGAACATAACGCATTCAACAGGAGCGGACCTTCATCGATGGTGGCGAATCTCTGCAGTGGCACCGTCAGGCCTCAGCGCTAAAATAGGAGATGACAGTATGGACAGATGTGCAGTGCTGGCAGAGGTAGGTTATTTCAGGTCTGAGGGGAATAAGGCAGAGTCAGAGGTCAGGTAACGCAGAACTGACATATATATAGAGACCACAAAACAAGTGGCTCAAATTGGAGCAGGACCAGCAATCGCCCGCTCTGATACCATGTTAAACACACATGGGAAACCAGAACAAGAGAGATATGAAAGATAAAACATGCAATACAATTTTTATTAACAACTGATATACATTTATAGTACATTGTTGTGATCGTTGGGTTTCACATCCCAAGGTCTCTTGGACTACTTAGTCTATTCAGCTTCCACACTAACCCATTTAGGATTAGGTGTCCAACAGAGTATAAGCTGCTACAGGAAAACTGTGTGTTAGGTCGCAGGCCATAACACCACAGTCAATATTTAGTATGGGTATTTTGAAGGTTCAGATCATGGAGCTGTCATACTACTGACCAGTAGAAGGCTGTATGATGCTGCTGCAATATGATATGGACAGAACTATTGTCATGGATTGGTATCATTGCATTGAGGATTAGTCAGCTAGCGAGGTGCAACTTAGTGTAATGAAGTGCAGCATGAATGGTGTAGCACAGGTATGATGAGTGCAGCATAGTGTAATGAAGTGCAGCACAGTGATGGGGGTGCAACACAATGATGAGTACAGCATGGTGATGGAATCACTGATGTTCAGATCCGCTACCTCATGTGTCATCTTCCTAGAGAAGATCTTTGCTCTTATTTTGACAAGTAAAAAATGTTGATTTCTGATGTATATGTACTATCTTTCTCTCTGTTGAACTATTGAAGAACATAAGAAGAATTGATCAAGGGTTTCCCCACATTAGGGTTTGTCCCTGGCTGACGCCACATCTTGTGTCCTCTTGTCTTGGCTTGTCTTCTACGATTTATGTTTATGTTCTATCTGCATTTTACTATCATGCTAAATGTGATTGTTAATCTGAAATTGATATTAAGGCTAGAAGATTAATGAAAGTTTCTGGCGATTTCGGCCCATATGAATGTGTAATATGTATTCCTCGTTGTGTTTTCCATATGTTCTCACTCTTCTTCTCAGATTACATGTAATAGCAACTGCTGGATATGTTTTCATGGATTTATGGATTCATCTATGTCTAATGCAGATCAAAGATGCATATAACTAATATGAATTATTATCCTTAAAAATGCACTCCATGTATCTTAGCGCTTCTTTTAAATGGTTTTCTCATCCACTTCATGCTGAACTTCGATGCACCAGATTCTTAGTTTAAGCCTTGTGCATTGGTTTTCTTTCCTCCTCGGTTCTTCTATCTGATATACTACAAATGACTGATAAAATTGCATGTTCATGTGATGTTGGCCGCTAGAGTAAGATATTAATGCTTTTGTGAGTAATATTTTGCATCCGCTTTGTATTTCTCCTCTTAAGGAAGGTTATGAATTAATTTCATCTCAAATATGTTAAATACTGAGTGTAATAGAAAATCTCAGCAGATCCTTAAAGCACTCATCAAGATGTCCTAGGCACTGGTCTCTCTTCAACCCAAGGGCTGTCTCTAGGAGCTACAGCAAAACCTTTTCTTTTTCTCTTTCTAATAACACAATTCTAGCTTTCTCATAGTTGGGGCTCTTGTATCCTTTTGGGGCTTCATTGATGCCCTTACCATATCATGCCAGTAGGGAGAGCGAAGCACATTGAATGGTACATCGCAAGCACAAAGAAACTAGACTATCTTTCCTCCTTTATTCTTCTATCTGATATACTACAAATGACTGATAAAACTACATGTTCATGTGATGTTGGCTGCTAGAGTAAGATATTAATGCTTTTGTGAGTAATATTTTGCATCTGGCTTTGTATTTCTCCTCTTAAGGAAGGTTCTGAACTAAGTTGCAGGAAACATAGCCCAAGGAACTGTTTCCAACCGGAAACGAAATAGAAACGAGGAAACTCGTACCATACGTCCTAGAAACTCGTTTCTGGTCGGAAACGAAACAAAAACGAGGAAACTCGTACCGTACGGCCTGGAAACTTGTTTCCGACCGTACTGGCCCGTCTCACGATGGGAAAATGTGGCCAGTAAGACCGGAAACGAGTTTCCAAGCCGTACAATGGATTTTCCAGTTAACATTTGATGTTTTATTTTATTTTTATTTTTTAGCTTCTAATTTAGTGGGGTAGCCTAATGTTCAAGCCTATGGCCCTAGTGTTGATATGCAGTTCATGGTAATGTTAAATTCTTAAAGTAAAAGTGACATTCTCCTTTATCTTTCATTTTCATCCTTTTACTTAAATTTTTAACATTACCATGAAATGACTCAGGATGTTTGAGAGTGGGTTTGCCCTCATTGGATTTCATATGGAGAATGTAGAATTTTAGATCTCACTCAAAATCCAACATACTTGTCTGTTTTTCAGGATTTCAGGATTGGGGGATTGCAATGTTTCCATTGGATTTTGTCATGTACTAGGGTATGGAACTTGTATTTAATCAAGAGAACCAAGCTCTTTATGCAGGGGAGACTCCCAATAATCAAGAGCACCTAGGGTACTAGGGTATGGAATTTGTATTTAATCAAGAGCACTAAGGTCATTCGACTATGTAGGAGGAGACTCCCAATCAAGCACGAGACAAGAAATTAGAAATTTCTCGTGGCTGATTTTGGATATTTCTATTTTCATTATGTGATCATTCATGAGTAAATGTGATGTAAATTTAGAGATTTATAGTTTATGCATTGACAATTGACAATTTAATCATAATGTAATAAATTAGAATGTATCATGTATGCTCTATGATTGCACATATTTCTTAAATGTCCTAATATATATATATATATATATATATATATATATATATATATATTGCGTTTCCCCATTTCCCAAATTTGGGGGGTCATGTTTCATACCCGTGTCCGTTTTAGAAACTCGTACCCATTTCCCCGTTTCGTGCAACTTAGGTTTTGCATTAATTTCATCTCAAATATGTTAAATACTGAGTGTAATAGAAAATCTCAGTGGATCCTTAAAGCACTCATCAAGATGTCCTAAGCATTTGTCTCTCTTCAACCCAAGGGCTCTCTCTAGGAGCTACAACAAAACCTTTGCTTTTTCTCTTTATAATAACACAATTCTAGCTTTCTCATAGTTGGGGCTATTGTATCCTTTTGGGGCTTCATTAATACCTTTACCATATCATGCAAGTGGGGAGAGCGAAGCACATTGAATGGTACACCATAAGCACAAAGAAACCAGACTATCTTTCCATCCACATCATCCCTCCCAACGACATTAAGGAATTTCCCTATTGTTCTTCTACTTCCAAAGGTTGTAGAAGTACCATGAGGAGATGAGCTACCAAATGTAGAGGTTGCACTTTTTGCAGAATGAGTTTTTTGTTTCTTGTTTTTCTGTTGTGCGACCACCTATTTGGATATATTTTCTTCTTTCTTCCATTGAAATCTTAGGAAAATTGCTATCCCCACGACACCCTTTTTCTCATCACTGTCCATCACCCCACAAAGATGCCTCCTACCATGGGTATATGAACCACTATAAGGTTTTCGCCCATGACAACCATGAGGGCACACAAACTTGTAGCTTCCACCACCTTTTCCCCCTTCAAGTTTGGTCACATAATTCCACAAGGGTGTTAATGCAGCTTTCCCCTCTTGCATTTCAGTGTCCTCTTCATCCCCTTCCTCCTCATCATACATTGGGTCACTCATATGGGGACTACTATCCTCTTGTTCTTCTTCCCTTCTATTCCTACTCCCCTTTACCACCATGAAAACCAAAAGTGGAATGATACATATAAGCCAAAAGAACACCATTTTGGAATATGAATATAGATGGACAACCTGCAATGAAATGAGCAAGAAGAAAGAATGGGAAAGAGTAGGAGAGGGAGGAGAAAAAATACAAACAACAATGACAAAAAAATGAGGGAGTTTGGGGTTTGCACTTACCTCTTTAGCTCTTGTAGATGGCAGCCCTTCTTTACTCCTCCTAGCTCCTCCTCCTTCACTCGTCCAAGCTCTCCTCAAGCCTCTCTTCTCCAAGCTCTCCAAAGATGCAAGAGTGAGGAAAACAGGGGGAAATGACTTATATCCCCATCTATTCTTTCCCTAACTCAACTTAAACCCCCCCCCCCCCAACTCATGTTAAAGCCACAAAAAATTAAAAATAAAATTTAAAAAGGCCGACCTTTGCAAAATCACTTGTCGACCCTCGAATCCGCTCAGGATCTGCCTTGATCCGTGCCTAATCCATCATGGATCCGAGGCAGATCCTTGTCCATAATCGCGGATCGGGCTCACATGGTTTCAGATTTCTAGGAACTAGCCCAATTTGGCGGAACCGTAGATCCGATTTCAGATCTGCGGTTCTGCTAGGGATCCCCCACGGATCTGTACGAGACGCGGTTCCACCCTTGGAACCTTGGGGGGAGGATCGTTCAACATTGATGTCGATACAAAGCGGGAGTGCAAAAATGTCTCCAATATAAAGAACAAGAGGCAAAATAAAAAGAAGAGGTTTGTATGCTAAAACATGGAAACCTTGCAACTCCAAGTGTGAGCGACCATAATGAGAGGGAAATGGACAGAGTGAAGGGATTTAGGGATTGGGTCATGGTCCACTATATCTATCTCTCTTAACATCCAAAACCGAATGAAGAAAACATAAGATTAATGTTGATTTGGGGTAGCATCGAATGTGCTCTAGCCACGAAAATTGGTGGAGAGGGTAAAGCACATGAGATCTCCAATACCTAGAAATGGTTTGGGCAAAATCTAACCAGTTTGGAAGATATTAAAATAATTAATATTTTTAATGGAGTCCCTAAGTCTAAACTTAGGGAAAATAAAATATTAATGTGAATTAATATAAAACTAAGTTAGAATGGTCCAAAAGTCATGGATCAAGCCAGATCTAATCTTAGCCGTTGATTAGGGACTTAATCTTGGCCGTTGATGGACCAACGAGAAAAGTATAAGAAGAGGCTTAAGGGTCAGTTGGAGAACATACTGAGGGAGACCAGTCAGTTCAATTTCTGAAGTGAGGTTAGCTGAGAAATTCGAACTAATGGTCTGGAGAGCAGTAGGAGGCAGCAAGTACGGAGCAGAGAGTTAGAATCAGCAACAAAAGACCAACACAGAGGCAGGAGGGGCAGACGCAGGGCCTTTCAGGCAGATGCTGAGGCAGTAGGAGACTGCGTAATCACTAGAGGGTCTGCATAGGTGACGCAGAGAGGCCCAGAGATGACGCAGACAAGCAGGGGCTGACACAGCGTCTGGGAGCTAGATAGAGGTTAGCGAGGTTGACGTTGGGACTGGGAGAAGTGCTGGAGAATTTGTCACTCTGTTGGGTAAGCCAGTTTGGCACTCGGTTGTACTGAAGAATTGCTGAATAGTAAAATCCTCCCTTGCTGCACCAGTTTTCCACATTGGGTTTTTCCGGGGATTGTTGTCCAAAATATCTGTGTCGATGTGTTGATTCTTGTGCATGTGTTTGTTTTTGTATTATGGTGGGATACCTGCAACAGAATTTATTTTAATGTTTATTGAAGGAATTTCATAAATAACTTATTGAAAATAAGTAGGCAAAGTAAATCAGATGTTGCAGTGATAGAATTTTCACATGGTATCAGAGCGAGTAATCAGAGACAGGAAGGGAAAATCAGTTATGGGTCAAGACCAGGATGTAGAGGCATCCACGTCAGGGGACTCACACAGATTTTCAGAAAATTGCACAAGAGATTTCGATTTCTCCATGTTGGCTTCCAGGATGGAAGAAGAAGTGGCTTGTATGATTAGTTCTACATCATTAGAAGTATGGTATATAGACAATGGAGCCTCTTTGCATATGACGAGAATCAAGGAATGTTTCTCAGAGTATCGAGAAGAGAAGATGAACTTTCAGATCACCATGGGGAACAAGGCAAAGTGTACTCTAGTAGGGAAGGGTACCATAGTTTTTCAAACAGAATCGGGAGAACGGTTCCGCGCTACAAATGTGCTGCATGTACCAGGATTGGGGATGAACTTACTTTTCGTGTCGCAACTTCAAGGCAAGGGCTATGACGTCTACTTCATCAAGGAGAAGGTATACGTCAAACACCCGAGCTGGAAAAAGAAAGTGTAGATCGGGATCAAAAGTAACAGGTTGTACAGATTACAACTAGAATCACCAATGGCACTAATAGGCAGTCATGGAGACAAGGACTTGAACGAACTATGGCACAGAAGAATGGGACATTTGCACCATGGGGCTCTGAGAATTCTCAGGAGCACTGTAACAGGAGTTCCGGATCTTAGTACGGAATGAGATGATGTATGCAGAGGATGTGCTCTAGGCAAGTATGCCAAGGCAACATTTCCTACGAGTAGACACACGGCCAAGAGTGTACTAGGATTGATACACTTAAATATCTATGGACTTATGTCCACCAAAGCTCTTAGTGGTGCCGAGTATTTCCTTACTTTCATGGATGACCACTCAAGGAAAACTTGGATTTATTTTCTGAAAACCAAGGATGAGGTTTTCTGTCGATTCAAAGAGTTCAAGGCTCTTGTGGAGAATCTGACTGGGAAGAAAATAAAAGTTTTGCGCTCAGACAATGGAGGAGAGTATGTCGATAAGGACTTCATTGATTTTTGCGCTAAGGAGGGCATCAGAAGAGAGTGGACAACTCCGTACAATCCAGAGAAAAATGGAGTAGGAGAAATGAAGAACATGACTATTGTAGAAGTAGCTAGGGCCATGATGTATGATCAAGATATGCCAAGATTCCTGTGGGCAGAAGCATGCAACACAACAATCTATGTTCAGAACAGGACTCCTCATCGGGCGTTAGGCAAGATTAATCCAGAGAAAGTTTTCACAGGGAAGATGCCTGAAGTCAGTTATTTCAGGATATTTGGGAGTTTAGCATATTGCCGCATACCCGAGGAAAAGATGGAAAAGCTGTATCAAACTGCGGAAAAGGGATATCTAGTGGGATATAGCGAGAACGCTAAGGCATACATAATCTATCTTCCAGGGAGCAGGAAGGTAGTGGTTCGACGAGATGTAAAATTCATGGAGCACTGGGCTTTCAGAAAATCTCGTGAGATGCCTTCCGAGGAGCAGTAAAAAAGAAGAGCCGTTGGTTAAACTTTTTCAACCAACAAAAGTAAATAATTCTTCCTCGGATCAGTAAGATTCACAGGATGAGGAGGAGCTAACAGAGGCACCTGCTGGCAGAGGAAGAACTAGCAGGGAACTTCATCAAATTCTGCGAGATGCAAAGGACTTCATCGGTGCGCCAAGAAACAATAATAGGGAGCGAAAACAACCAGATGGATATCAGGCATTAGTAGCTCAGGATGGGGAGCCTGCTAGTTTCCAGGAGGCAACTCAACATCGGTTTGGCTAGATGCTATGGTAGAGGAGTACAACTTCATAATGGTGAATGATGTCTAGGTGATAGTGCCAAGGTCTCAAGACAGATTAGTAGTAGGTTCGAAATGGATCTACAAGATCAAATACGTTGCAGACGACAGTGTTGAGAAATACAAGGCCAGGTTTGTGGCTAAGGGGTATGCTCAAAAGGAAGGAATTGACTACGAGGAGACCTTCGCCCCAATAGCCAGGTATACATCTATTAGGACCGTGATATCACTTGTAGCTCAGATGTGGTGGGAGATTCATCAGATGGATGTCAAAACGGCTTTTCTGAACGGGGTAATAGAAGAAGAGGTATACAATGAACAACTAGAGGGGTTTGAGACAAATGAGAAGAATTCTTATGTATGCAGATTGAAGAAAGCCTTATATGGGCTGAAACAGGCACTTAGAGCATGGTATGGTCGAATCGATGGCTACTTGCAGAAGATGGGATTTGTCAAGAGTAATGCGGATATGAATCTCTATTATTTGAATGAGTTGCTAATCTTAGTATTGTATGTGGATGATCTATTTCTGACAGGATTATCCAAGCTCATCGGGGACTGCAAGAAGAATCTAGCCACAGAATTCGATATGAAGGATTTGGGACTAATGCATTACTTCCTAGGGGTGGAAGTTTGGCAACAGAAGGGAGAGATCTTCCTTGGGCAAGGGAGGTATGCTACAGAAATCTTGAAAAGATTCAGGATGGAGAATTGTAGACCCATGGCTACTCCAATGATCACCAACTGGAAGAAGATTGATGCATCAAAAGACAAGGATGTTGATCCCACCCTATACAGGCAGTTCATAGGCTCCCTAATGTGTCTGGTCAATACTAGGCCAGACATTTGCTACGCTGTCAACACCCTCAGTCAGTTCATCATGGAACCAAAGAGGGCGCACTTGGCAACAACCAAACACGTTCTCAGGTATTTAAAGGGAACAATTGATTATGGACTCTTGTACACCAGGGGTAAGGATATCATATTGAGTGGATTTACTGATGCAGATTAGGTAGGAAGTTGAGTGGATCGGAAAAGTACCTCTGGGTACTGTTTCAACATTGGATCAGGAATGACTTCCTGGTGCAGTAGGAAACAGAAGTTCGTGGCTCTGAGCTCATCTGAAGCAGAATATGTGACGACGAGCATAGCTTCATGTGAGGCCATATGGCTTAGAAAATTGCTTGTGAACCTATTCAAAAGGAAAATGGAGGCGACTAGGATCATGTACGATAATCGGAGTTGCATCAAGCTCTATGAGAATCTAGTGTTTCATGATTGGTCAAAGCATAATGATATTCGGCGTCACTTTGTCAGAGACTATGTCCAACGAGGAGCTGTACAGTTGAGCTACACTCCTACAGCAGAATAGGTGGCAGACATCCTCACCAAGGCCCTTGGAAGGACAAAGTTTGATTACTTTAGGGAAAAGATGGGGATGATAAAGAACCCATTTCAGTAGCAGAAATGGGGGTGATAGCAGCACGGATGTAGATGGAGTTGCAGTGCGAACGCAATGTTGGGAGAAAAGGACCAGCAACAGCACGGATGCAGAGGGTGCTGCCGTACAGATGCAACAGTGGCAGTTGCAGAGCCATGGGTAGCAGTACAGGATGCAACAGTGCAAAGGATGTTGGGTAGGGAGGCTTAGCATCAGCATAGGGACCGATGCCGGATGATCAGGGTGATACTCAGTGAGGAGTATTACCAGAGCACAGTCCTTGTTAAGAGGGAGTGTTGATTTGGGGTAGCATCGGATGTGCTCTAGCCACAAAAATTGGTGGAGAGGCTAAAGCACATGAGATCTCCAAGACCTAGAAATGGTTTGGGCAGAATCTAACTAGTTTGGAAGATATTAAAATAATTAATATTTTTAATGGAGTCCCTAAGTCTAAAATTAGGGAAAATAAAATATTAATGTGAATTAATATAAAACTAAGTTAGAATGGTCCAAAAGTCATGGATCAAGCCAGATCTAATCTTAGCTGTTGATTAGGGACTTAATCTTAGCCGTTGATGGACCAACGAGAAAAGTATAAGAAGAGGCTTGTGGGTCAGTTTGAGAACATACTGAGGGAGACCAGTCAGTTCGATTTCTAGAGCGGGGATAACAGAGAAATTCGAACTAGTGGTCTGGAGAGCAGTAGGAGGTAGCAAGTACGGAGCAGAGAGTCAGAATCAGCAACAGAAGACCAGCACAGAGGCAGGAGGGGCAGACGCAGGGCCTTTTAGGCAAATGCTGTGGTAGTAGGAGACTGCGTAGTCACTAGAGGGCCTGTGTGGGTGACATAGAGAGGCCCAGGGCTGATGCAGACAAGCAGGGGCTGACGCAGAGTGTCTGGGAGCTACGTAGAGGTCAGCCAGGCTGACGTTGGGACTGGGAGAAGTGCTGGAGAATTTTTCTCTTTGTTGGGTAAGCCAGTTTGGCACCCGGTTGTACTGAAGAATTGTTGAATAATAAAATCCTCCCTTGTTGCATCGATTTTCCCACATTGGGTTTTTCCGGGGATTGTTGTCCAAAATATCCTTGTTGATGTGTTGATTTTTGTGCATGTGTTTATTTCTGTATTATGGTGTGATATCTGCAGTAGCATTTATTTTAATGTTTATTGAAGGAATTTCATAAATTTATTGAAAATAAGTAGGTGAAGTAAATCAGATGTTTTTTTTTAACAGAAACGGTTATGGGTTGTTTGTATTCAACTTGGCCTGAATGCCGAAAAGCTTATTACAATGGAGATCTCTTTGCCCTGTTTCCGCTCACTGCAGTGACTAAGTATGCAGTTGGAGCTTGCAGAGTTCTTTCTTGCTAAATCTATGGAATCAATTTCAGTGATTTTCCCCCACTTGAAGGTGCAGACAAATTTATTTAGTATCCAGCAGTAGAACATGGCAGCGATCAGATTATGGGATGGGTTCCCATGTTTCTTTTCCGTCTTTCATCCTGGTTCTATGGAATCAATTTCAGTGATTTTCCCCCACTTGAAGGTGCAGACAAATTTATTTAGTATCCAGCAGTAGAACATGGCAGCGATCAGATTATGGGATGGGTTCCCATGTTTCTTTTCCGTCTTTCATCCTGGTTCCGGCAGAGAGGAGGACTGCTTTGTTGGCTTCTATGTCCGCCTCTTTATTATGGGTTCTCAGCACATGATAATATCTCAAATCCTGAAAATAGCTTTCCAAGCCTTTGATTCTGGTTATCAGTCTTGCTAGATTAAGATCCTGAGCTGGGGATTTGGTAGCCATTGCGTTTATGATGATCTGGGAATCTCCTATAACGTTGGCTTCTTTTATGTTTAATTCTTTGAGGCTCTTGAGACCTTGAAGGAGGGCTAAGGCCTCCGCTTGAATGCTGGAAGAATATCCGAGACCCTAGGCATAGGAATGGAATTTTTCTCCTATTGGATTTAAAACAACACCTCCTGCTCCAGCTTTGCCCGGGTTACCCTTTGCTGCCCCATCAAAAAAGAGGGAATGTCTTGCTTGCGTTTTGATCCAGCCTTGAAAATCACTTTCAGACTTTCTTATCTGCCAGTCTTTAATGATAGGGGTGTTTCTGACTGCTGGCTGGAATTGAAGGCCTAGAATTGATCCCCAAATGATGTCCTGTTGACTCAGGTTGGAGTCATCTTTTATATCGGCCAAGCACTCCTTGATTTGGCATTTGATTTTGTTTTCCAAGATCTTGTGGTTCTGCTTTGTATTCCTGAAGATTCTTCTGTTGCGTTCAAGCCATATTTGCCAGCTTATGATCTTAGGGAGGACTGCCCACGCTGTTTTGATGGTCTGATTTTTGGGAGCTGGGCCTGGATAACTGGTTGCCCAGTTTGAAAAGAGGTCCGCCATGGTGCCAGGGAGCTTGAAATTTGGGTCCGGATTTTGAATAAGTGAAGTCCAAACCTGTTTAGAGAAATTGCACTCAAGAAACAAGTGAGCTGCTGACTCTGCGTTCTCACTGCACAATGAGCAGATGGAGGGACCATAGAAACCTTTCTTCTGAAGAATGTCATAGGTTAATATTTTGGTGTGACAGAGCTGCCAGGCAAAGAAATCGATTTTGGGCAGTGAAGGAGTGCGCCATACACCTCGCCATGGAGCTGGATTGGGGGGAACAAATGGTCGCTCATTCAGTTTGTTATATCCCAGGGAAACTGTGTAGCCTCTGACGCTCGTTCCCCATCCTTTCTGATCTCTTTTCCTCCTATGAGAGGGCGCCATTCCGTGCAAACAATCCAGTAACATGGCCCATTCATCTGACAATTGCTCCGGCACATCGATACGCTTCCAACCTGCCCAGGTATCGTTGTTCCACAGTGAGATATCCCACAACGTGCGCAGACCCTCTCTGTCCATCCAGCTACGCAACGTGTTGATGGAGGCTCTGCTTTCAACCGGATCTTTGTTCATGATTCTATCATTCCAGATGCTGATCTTTTTACCATTACCTGGAATCCAGAATGAATGCGCTGTTATTAAAGGGGCAGCCTTAGCATGCAGCTTCAGGAATGCCGAGTTAGGCCTTTGAATGACATTATCCAAACATCTGGTGCGTGATCCCCTGAAATATTTTTTCCAGAGAGCGACTTGAGCCCAGCCCGGGTTGGGTGCAATGATTTTCCATATGATCTTTGCTGCCATTGCCACATTCTGTTGGCAGAGATTTTTAAACTTTAAGCCACCCTCCCACACAGGCTTGGTAATGATTTCCCAGCTGATAAGAGGAATTTTTTTTTCGTTTTGTTTTCCTCCCTTCCAGAAGAACCTCCGAATATATTCTTCCATTTTTTTGATGATGTTTGCCGGAGCAAGGAGTCCAGTGAATTGGAATAAAGGGAGACTGTGGAGCACTGATTTAATTAAAACTGATTTTCCAGCAGTATTTAGCCAAGAGTAGCCCCAGGCTTGTATTTTTGACTTGAACTTTTCCAACTGTGGGAGCCAGTCTTTGCTTGTAGGCTTCTTATGGTGGACAGGTAATCCCAGGTATTTAAAAGAAGACCAGGAGGAGGAGGCTGCAAAGCCCAAGCATCTGGAAATATCAGATAACACCCTTGGGGTAATGTTCCAGCTGTATATGTGGCATTTGCTCTTGTTTACAGCACTACCTGTGGCCTTACTGAAGTCATCCAAAACCACTTTGAATTTTGATGCAGAAGAGAGTGTGGCAGGTCCCAGTAACAGTGTGTCGTCCGCAAACAAGGCATGATTTATGTTTTTTACTCCTCTTGCAATGCACAAACCATTGATGTCTTGATCTTGCAACTTTTTGTTTAACAGGAAGCTGAGGACAGAAGCTTGGATGACAAACAGCAGAGGGGACAGAGGACACCCCTGTCTAAGTCCTCTCGATGCTTTGAAAAAGTCAGTGGCTCTACCATTCACTAGAGGAGCGATCCATGGCTCCGAGATGCATGCCCGAATCCATTTAATGAAATTTTCTCCAAATCCAAATTTGCTCATAACATTTAAAAGAAACGTATGATTTACTCGATCAAATGCATTGGCTAAATCAAGTTTAATTGCCATACCTTGCTCTTTTCGGAGAAGACTTGAGTGAATTGCCTCTTGGACGAGAATGAAGTTGTCCACGATCTGCCTTCCTTGTATGAAGCCTCCTTGGTTCTCAGGGATTATTTTGGGAAGGATGGGCTTCAATCTGTTTGCAATTATTTTGGTGATTAATTTGTATCCAGTATTACATAGGGAGATCGGACGAAATCTGCTGAAGATGTTGGCGCCTTTCTCCTTGGGGATAAGGGCTAAGAAGGCAGAGTTTGTGCTGCCTCCTATTTTCTGAGTGTTCTGAGATTTTTGCACCATTTTGAGCAGGTCCTTTTCTATAATCGGCCAGCAAACTTGGAGAAATCTGGCCGAGAAGCCATCCGGCCCAGGGGCCTTATCCGGGTCCATATCAAAGAGGGCTTTTTCCACTTCCTCTTTAGTGATTTTGGCCTCAAGAGTTTCCTTTGTTCGCTGAGATATTACAGAGGGTATAATATCTAGCAGATCTGAGTATTGATTCGGATCCTTGTCCTCACTATACAAGCTTTGAAAGTGTAAAAAGGTTGCTTTCTTTATATACTCAAAATCCTTATGAATGTCATTATCCTCTTTGATCTCCGAGATGGTGTTAAAACATTTCCTTGCCTGGGCTTGTTTGTGAAAGTAGGCAGTGTTCCTATCCCCTGCTTTGAGCCAGAGATTGCGGGATTTTAATCTCCAATATTCTTCTTCAGCTAAGCAAGCCTTGTGGTAGCACTGCTGCAGATGAGATTCCTGATCTAGCACCTCCTTAGTAATTGTGTCCTTCTCCATGCTCTTTTGGTGGGAGTCAAGCAAGGCTTTCAAGGATTTTCTGTCTGCAGCCGATTAGACAGAGTTTTAGCCCATCTTTTAAGAGCTCCTTTTACCCTTCTGAGCTTTTCTTCCCATATATAGAAAGGCGAGCCTTTGACTGACTGGTTCCAGCAATCCTTGACAATTTGCATGAAGTCTGGCTCCTTAATCCAGAGCGGGCTAAAACGAAATGGGATAGGTCCCAAATCAAGATGAGCTAGGAGCTCTAGTTTAATGGGCTTATGGTCCGAAATGCTATTAGGAAGAATCTGCATTCTTGGTTCTAGGCCTAGCAGCAAAAAGGAACTTTGAATAAAGAATCTATCTAGCCTGGCAGCAATATGACCAGGGCCTAATCTTTTATTGGACCAAGAGTACTTACCGGAAGAGGATTTGATATCCAGCATGTCCCAGTCCTGCAAAATGTCCTCCACCCATTCCCTTGCTGGATCACGAACTATGCTGCCTCCCCTTTTTTCGGATGAATGGAGAATGAGATTGAGGTCCCCGGCTATAATAATATTCTCCATATTTGTCAAATCTGCTTGTTGTCTTATGGAGTCCCAACAGTTCTTTTTTTCCCCAACATTGACTGGAGAGTAAACATTAAAAAGGCAAAAAATTTCCTTGGTGTCTAGGTTCTGCATTTTCAGCAGCAACTAGTGGGTATTTCTAGCCTCAAATAGGACTACAAATTTGCTCATGTTCCATAAAGTGCCGATTCCTCCCGAGGCTCCCCGGGCAGAGATTGCTCTTGCTTCACTTTTGTACCAGAGTTTCTTGCTTGTTTGTAGGAAGACTATGTCTTCCAGCTTTGTCTCCTGGACGAGAAGTATGTCTGGGGTCTCTGTTCTGATTAAGTTTCTGATAGCTTCTTCCTTAGCTTTACTCCCCATACCTCTACAGTTCCAGGAGATGATCTTCATTATTTGTGTTTCTGGTGGGCTCCCTTGGAGCCTTGGATCTGGCTTTTCAGCATCTTTGTCTTTGGAGCTAGCAGTTTTTCCAAGGTTGGTTGGCTGCCCTGAAGTTTTTCTTTGTAGGTCTCCTGCTCCCTTTTTTCTCTGTCCATTTTCCGGCCTCTTGTAGATCTTCTTACTGAGGTTTGGGACTCTCCTATTTCCCCTTCCTCTTCTGATTCTTCAGATTCCTGTTCTTCTTCCTCCTCTTCTAAAGTCTTATCTTTGGGATCTTCAGTGATGGCTCCTTTGGGGGAGGCTGAGGGGGTACCTTTTCCTGAAGGTGCTGTTTTATGGATCTCGGTCTCCTGAGTCATTTCTGTCTCCTTTTGTAACTCGATCTCCTGGGTGCCCTCTATTTGCGAGCTCAGGGGGTCAAACTTGTTTTCAGGCGCAGTCTTGGTCGGGATCTGGTGAGTAGTAGTCTGGTGAGGTCCTTTGCCGTTAGGGCCTCCCGGTTTCTGATTCTTAGGGTGAGATTTGGATCTCTTGACTTGGTTCCATCCGTCCTCCTTCCCTTGCGCAGGCTCATTGTTGGTCGGGCAATCTCTGGCGAAATGTCCATAAACATGACATTTCCGGCATTTGAAGGGCAGCTGTTCATAATCAAGTTTCTGTAGGTGCGTCCAACTTCCGACCTTTATTGTGATGGCCTCTGGTAATCCCACCTCCAGATCAACCTCTACGCAGATCCTGGCACAGTCATATTGATCTTTGTTATTTGCTCGATCTATGAACTTCCCCAAGGCATTTCCAATATGTCTCAGTGAGTCCCAATTCCAACAGTGCACTGGAAGGTTTGGCAGTCTGACCCATACCGGGACTGCTTTGGGTACATCCACTGTCGGATCAAAGTCCGGGGTCCAGTTGTTCAGATACAAACCCTGAGGGCCCATGAAGTAGGGGCCGTTTTGGAAGATCAGGTCCTTGTCTTCCTTTGATGTGAATTCGAAAAGGAAGAATCCTCTCCCCAGGAAGTATGAGGTGACATTTTCTTTGATTAGCGGCGCCCAGTTTCTGTTGACCCAGCTCTCGGTGGATTTTGGAGATGGCCATAGTCCTGTGAACTGGCCGATGAGAGCCCGTTCAGCTAACGACAGAGCAACTTGGATCGGGGTTTCGGGAGGAAGAGAGATCACCGAAATATCATCTAGTTTTTTAACAAACTTCGCTGCTTCTGCTGTTTTCTTCTTTGGGAGACCAGCCAGGAGCTGGGAGAAGGCCTCAGCTGGCGATCTCGGCGGGGAGGCGGGGGAACCGCCTGAGGAGAGCCCAACCCCTCCATAGATTCAAACCCCAGGAGGAGGGTCAGAATCCGACAGATCGGTCCATGCAGCTGCCCAACCACTGCATGCAGAGGACCGCAGGGTTCGGAAAGGCCGAGAGCGGGCAGGATCGCAGATTGCAGGGCGCACTGCGTGCGGGCCTCAGGGTTCAGCTGCAGAACGCGCGCGCAGAGCCGAGCTAAGTAAAAACTAGATTTATGAAGTAAATCAGATGTTGCAGTGATAGAATTTCACAATAAATATTCCTTTCTTTCATCATCGTTGTCATTGTACTCCTCTCTTTGTACTTGTCTTGTTGGAATGGTTCGCAAGGGTTCATGAGTTTATGAGGAAACACTAGGAGAAGCTATGGAAAGGAAAGATGATGTCTTGGTTTGGAGTTTGCTCTTGTGCTTAGGATTTACTCTTCCGGGGGAGATGTTGGAGACTATGTCACCTGGTTCGAATTTGAATTCGAGTTCGACGACCTTGAAGTTCGATAAAAATTCGACAACGAATTTTTTGGAATAAAATTTGACATTAAATTTGACGTATTAAGAAATTTAAAAATTTGTATAAATTAAAAAAATATATGTAACCAAACACATGATAGAAATCTTAAATTATGTTGAATAACTTACTAACATGATCAAACAGATATTCCAAAATCAAAATCACATCATCTTTAAAAGTTAAAAACGTGTTCATAAAACATAACATAAAAAACTTAAACATGTTACATTTTTGATAAGTTTTAAAAGTTTTAAAAGGTTAGTAAGCCTGTAAGGTTGTAGTTGTTATTGGGTAACAGACTGAGGGAGCTTGATGGCGTTCGCAGTTCACTATGAGGTGCAAGCCACTGTAAGCCTGTAGCTTTTATAACTTTCATGCAGGCCTGCACAAGTTATAATTCAAGAATCAAAACTGAGTCATGACTCATGGATGGTGGAATCTAGAATGGGGAAAGGAAAAAATTACACTCATGTGCTATATCCTCAGGTGTAATGAAAACCATGGGTCCGCAACAAAACCACATGGATTGCAGAAAAGGGAAATTAAAAAAAATGACGCGCCCAATATTACTGCCTTTGCCGAATTTCAATCCCACTGTCAAATTTCATCATTGCCGACTTCATTGTCACCAAATTTATTCGCTATCAAATTGAGTCTGAATTTGAAATGAAATTTGTTTTTGAGTTTGGTGAATTTGTGCTGAATTAATTCGGCTCTTCTTAAAATTTGTGAATTTCGAATTTTGACCTTCAAACTCATACACACATATTGTTTTGTTCAGTCTTATATTCACTCTGGAGTTGAGATGTGACCCAAAGAAGAGTGTGCACTAGTCTTCGCTCGTTTGTTATTCACTTGTGCTTGATCTCTCTCTCTCTCTCTCTCTCTTGGAGTTGCTAGGGTTTCTTGGTCTTCCTGGAGTATGTGGGAACATCTTGGAAATCTAGGGTGAGGATTTATCACTTGGAGGTTTGAGATTAGGGTTTTGTGATAAAAACCTAGGGTATAATTGCTGGAGAAGAAGAGAGGTGGATGTCTTGCCTTCGTGGACTTGTTGGAGTGATTCTTGCATGTTGGATCACCTTGGTTGAGCGAGGATTTTCATTGTTTTTCCTAGCTAGGGTTTTGGAGAGCTAATGGTTTGTGCTAGCCTTGAGAGAAAGCTATGGTATGTACATGAGCTTCATCTTGTGCATATTAATGAAGGTTTTGATTTAAGTTTATAGCTGTCCAAAGAGAGATATTAATAGAGGTATTGGGACAGAGATTTACAAAGCTTACATGAAAGCCACGTATTTTGAGGAGTCACTCAAGTCCAATGCTTCCAGCATCCCAGAAACAATCATTGTGAAAACGGTTAGGTAGTAGTGACTGGGATTGGGTACTAAAGGTTTGAATAAACACCAATTCAATCACCTTCTTAATCTGAAATATGAATCTAATTTCTTTACAGAACCAAAGTGTTTTGCAGTGGTTTTCAGCAGAGTTGTAAAAAGCTGCAGAACTTATTGAGAAGATAATGCCTTCTAAGTTTTAACATAATCATCATTAACAAAAAATATGAGAAAGAAGAGCTGCTATAGAGATAGTTATTTGTTTCATAGACCCTTCATGGACCTTATTGCATATTGAAAATCGTTACACTTGAGTTTCCTAAAGCTAAACTACATTTTGCTTCATGTCTAGGGGCCAATAATGGAATGTCACTCAGCTCTTTTTTAGATTGTCCGAGCTTTTTCAGAACTGGCAAGCATAAGGGCTGTGCATAATACTATATAATATAGCCTGTTATGCTTACAAGCAACTACAAATTTTTATGGTGAATATATCTATCATCTATCTATATATATGCTTACAAGTGCCATCCCCAAACTGCTGTCCCTTGAAAAAATTGGGGTGTGCTCTAGCCAACCTGTGGATGTGTTTCTGTGTCCCTGCCATTTCCCTGTCCTGAAAACCTGTCCACCATAGATTGAATCAAATTTTCTTTCATTATGGTCAGCTTGTCTGGCCAAATTGCTAGACACGGATTGCTTGATTAGGCATATTGAGAAACTCAGAAAATCTATTTCCAATTTGTGGTTATTAAATGGCAGTGTCCAATTGCATTAGAATGGAAAGTAATCATCTTTAACACAGATATGTTAAATATCACTGAATGGTGCATCTGACAGTTTGACTGTTTCATAACATTTACATCTTGCACACAGGCTTGGCAGGAGCAATCTAGGGGCAAAAAGGCAAAAGGTAAATTGTCTAATAATATTATGAGTGATAAAAGGCAAAAGCAAAATCGCAGAAGACTTCAAAATACAGTGACAATTGATTCGATTTATGAGAAGAAATTTCTGCCCTTGGATGCTGTTTTGGAGGCTGTTATTGTGGATATTTTTGTTCTTCCAGGTATTACCTTCTGATAGTGTTCTTTAGAGCTCAAACCAAGTTCAACTTTTCTGTTAAAATGGTTTCTTAATCCTTAGAATGACCTTCTAGTTAAAGGATTGATATTTTGATGTTAAATAATTATGATTTGTAAGAAAATTCCTTTTTTCTACTATTGTGGTCCATTTTTAATAGGAATGTTTATCCTCATCTTAAGCTGTTTAATTTGTATATGCAATTCATTTGATAAAAGCTATTGTATTGTGTGTTTCCCATTTGTATTTGACTGAGAATGAACTGTTACAGAGAGAAAAAAACTACACAGAATTGAAATCTGGATGCATCTACCTTTGAATGTATAATTAAATGGATAACTAAGAAAATTTTCGAGGCACTTTTATATTGATGTCCATTGCAGACACTTGTTTGCTCTCTGCTTAGCTGGACTAATTGTACTGTGTTGCCTTGGATCTTCAGGCACAAGTTGCTATATGCTATCTTTAGGAGACCCATGGAGCTCAAACACCATTGATCTCTACCTCCATCGCAAGTAATTCTCCAAAACCAATTTTACATTTACTGTACAGACACCTCTTTTGTGCAGATAGTCGAATGGGAATGTGTGTATATTTTTCTAGTTACTTTTGAATTGTTGCTGTCATTGAAAAATTACATCATTTCTCGGAAAAAGGATTCCTGGCTTATTGTACTTGCTTCTTATAGGCCACTGTAAGTTGTCAAATTTTTACAGACTGCAAAACAATTGCAAGAAAATAATTAGCACTTCTTTCCATTTCCAACAAAAGTAAATTAAGAAAAAATTAGTCTCACTGAAAGAAAATATCATGGTATGAATGATGTTTCAGGAAATCTAGCGATCTCTATTCTTCTACTTCAGTACTCCTGATTTCCCAAAGACCTGTGAACTTCAGGATAAAATCTTTACTCTTCTCCTCTATTTAATCTTGGAAGTTCATTATACCATGTATGTAAGCATTGCTCTTATATCTCTAGATTCTTTCTTTTTAGCATGCTAGATTTCCTAACCAGTGAAAAGGAAAATATATTCAACTTCTAAGTATGCTGATTCTTTACTGTATGAACTACATGTTTGATTGTCATATTCTCTCTGTTTCAGTTCTTTAGCAAGGGAGGTAAATCTATTGTAGAAATTGAATTTTTATTAATGCCTCTCATTACCTCCCAAAGTCTCACGTTGGGTGGCAAAGTCCTAGCCATAGGTGAAACTCTAAGCACTTCACTCATTTTATGCTGGCTATCTTCGGGCACAAGTGGGGAATCCCTAAAGAAAACTAAGTCTAGCAAATGATAATGAATTGGGAAGCTTGCTTGGATTTAGGGGCCAAGTCTGATTTCTGATAATTTCAGCCATAAATTCCAGATTTTCAAAATAGAAAATAAATGATGGATTTTATATTTTTGAAAGGTGGTTGAAACTTGAAAGGAAAGATGAGTGCCTAAATCCAAATTGGGTATGCGGAGTCAAGGGGACAACAAGAGGGCTGTTTTCATTAGTTTAGTAGGGCATAGGTCTAGAAATTGTATGCTACAATTTTGTCAATTGGGTTTAGCTTGGGGGTTAGGAGAGATGTTGTTATCCTCTCCACTCGAGTTCAATTCCCACATGTGACTTGTTGATCTTATAATCAGTATTTGTTGTAATGGCTTTTAGCCTTATTATTTGAGCAGTCCCTGGAGGACCGAAACATGTATATTTCTTATATGGAATATAAATATATTTTTCATAAAAAAAATTTGTATGCTACAACAGTAAGACTGCTATTGCTGTTAATGTTGGAAAATGCAATGTTGCAGCTATTAATTTCAATTTTCCTTAACCTTGGTACTTGCTTGTGAACTTTGTTATTCTTCTTGTGTTTCTTTATTAGATCTTCATCAAACAAATATCAAGAGCAAAATAAAGACAATGGACACAAAAGTTAGGCTCCAAGCCAGGGCAAAACCCCTCCAAGGGGAAAACCCAAAAACTCTTCTCTTCTTATAGAATCTGCTTCAAATGAGACAACAAAGACCCAAACCCTAGACCAAGTCCTCCTCCAAGTACCAAGTCAGCCCTCCCAATATCACAGCTCAATCCTGCACCAACTAACTTCTAGTTGCAGCATCGCCCACAACTTCAACCCTGCAACTTCGTCTTGCAACTTTGACCTGCAACTTCGACCCTATAACTTCTACGAAAACCCTAATTCTGCTTCTACTAGAGATCCTTCTTAGAGCAAGATAGCTCCTCCAAGTTCAACGAGGCTAAGACAAATTATTCCTTCTTCCAACAACTCGGTACTACAACTCGTTCTTGTAAAACTCAGACGTGCAGTTTCATCCTTCTTTGTAGTTGCAAAAACTCCAGAACTTCGCATGCGTGAGAGAGATAGAGCCCAAAAACAAGATTCTTTCCTTTTTTCCTCCTAGACCTTCACTCTTCTTTCTTCTGTTTTCCAACTATAGATTGAACTTCTTTTTTTGAGATCGAACTTGTGAGTGAGTGAGTGCCAAATGAGATCGAATCTGCTCCTTTATATAGCCTTTCCAAGGGGTCGAATTCCCTCCTTTAGGCCGACATGAAGTTGCCAGGGCTGACTTGTACTTTGGAGGTTTCCAGGATCTTTTAGACTCGAAATATATTCTTTTACAAGATATATTTTGCCCGGAAGGGTCTTATAAACACGATGTTGACTCTCTTGGCTCATGACAATATTTCCGATGACCTAATAAACACTAGAAGCATGAAGAACATGCTTTTACCTATAATACCATCAATAAAGAGCATGAAAGCCATGCCTTAAAATAATAACTTTTTCTTTTCTTCTTTTGTTTGTTACATAAGATACATATTGAAATGGTTATAACAACAATTATGAAGACCGAAACTAGTTACATTTCCAACACTCCCTCTTAACTAGGGAGGTATTCATAATTGTACAACCAGTGCAACATATTTCTCAAACTGAAAAGTTCTCATAAGAAGAGTCAGATCGAGAAGCCAACTATGACTAGCACTGATTTTGAGGCCTAACTAGACAAGTTCAACTTTATTTGAGAACATTATGCTGGGAGGCTTTACGTGTGATACTGCACTTCCTCTACAAGGTAAATACCCTAATTGGATTTTCACAAGGTATGTCCTTTAGAACTATTCTTATCTTGGATTTCCATTCCTGAATCCTCAAAGGATATTGCTAATCAAGGTTGTCATTGATGTCAATATGGCATTATTGGGATGGAAAATATTCTTGAGATGCCTGGTTCTAGATGATGATGTCATAAAACTTGTTTGATAAGGATGCCATCAATGAAGATGTCAAACCACTAATGAAGAAGTCCTAAGAAGTTCTTGAACTAAATATAATGTTGCATGTACCTTGATGATCTAGACCTTAACCCTTGATGACATATGGAGGACTACCTTAGAACTTTCCTAATGATGTTGCACTATGACATATCACTGCACCATTATATGATGACACGAGATGATACACTCATTATTGGATACACTCATGATGACATAAATGCAACACTCCTACATGATGACACACTCATACATTGATAACAATGAAGAAGCCAAAGAATGAAGAAGCCACGCTGTCCCAAACATTCCTCATGTTGTCCTAAACTTTTTATGCATAAAATTTAAGGACAATTACAAAGAAAAATATTTTTTGCCACCTTAGAGGCATATTTTCTCAATGGGACCTAGACCATCTTAAAGAGGATTTTTTCCTCTTTCCAATGAGTACTCACTTGCCTCCTAATTCCTTACCGTTGAAGAGAAATCAATTTTTGAAATCAGCATATGTCAAAAATTGTCAAACTGTACAAGCCGACTTGAGTAGGCTCATAACCCTTGGCAAAGAGACATGTCCCTTCAGAATATGGAAAAACCACTGTAAATATAAACCTAAATTCATCCATTCAAGCTTATATTTTCAGTGGAGACAAGACAAGAGGTAGAGAAGCAATTGCAGCCTAGAAAAGCAAGGAAGACAAGTTTGTGGAATTGTTCTTCGATTAAATAGTCTCCCATAGGTTCGAGCTAGTAGTGTCGAAGTTGCCGTGGTTGAAACTGCCGTAGTTGTCGTGGTCGCAAGCTCGCAGCTGTCGTCGTTGAAGCTGCCATAGTTGCCGTGGTTGAAGCTACCGTGGTCGAAGTTGCAGTGGTCGAAGTTGTCGCAGCTGCCGTAGTTTCTATGGTGGAAGCTACCGTGGTTGAAGTTGCCATAGTTGTCGTGGTCGAAGCTACCGTAGTTGCCGTAGTTGTTGTGGTCGAAGCTGCTGTAGTTGCCGTGGTTGAAGTTGTCGTGGTTGAAGTGTTGATTTATTCGGATTGGACAAATAGAGCTTGTTGAAGTCTTCTCTTGAGAACAGAATAGGGCAGGCTTGGAGAAATTTGTGAAGCAACATGTTGAAGATTTGTGGAGATCATTGAAGACCATGATGCATTCAAGCCATCATGAGGTGACATTGAAGAAGTTTTGTTTAGGTGTGATGAAGAGTAGTGGTGACACCTCCTAAGAGATCAAGGTTGTCATTGATGATGTAACGTGGAGATTAAAGTGAAGACTAAGTGAAGGTTGACAGGGCTTGTTGAAGAGGACATTGGGAGCTGTGAAGTATAACCAAATATATCTTGACGAAGCTAAGTGTTGGAGTCTAAGAGGTTGGAGCCTCAAAAAGACAAGGTGGGTGCCTTGGAAGACAGGGTTGGAGCCCTAGAGGATTGGAGTCCTCAAGAAACTAGGTCGGAACTTGAACCAGATATAGGGTTGGAGCCCTTGAGGTTGGTGCCTCAAAATTGACAAGGTTGGAGCCTTGGAAGTCCAAGTTGGCGCTTGGCAAATACAGGTTGGAGTCTGGGAGATTGAAGATCAGTGTCTTCATCTAGGGTTGGAGCCCTACATATATTGTACTTGATTTATTGTAAAGAAGAAATTAATAAAAGCATTTATTCTTATTGTTCATTTTGTGTTCTAAATATAAGTGATTTAATTGGTAAAAGTAACAATTGAAAAGAAATATTGATTCATCCCCCCTCAATATTTCCAACAATTGGTACTCTTCGACAACTCTTATCTTGGATACTTGTTCTATCCTCAAGGAGTGTCGATACGTTTTCTTTATTGGATTCTTTATCCTCAAGGAAACCATAGATGCTTATCTAATCCTCCACCATTTTGTCTCCATGACCTTCATTTATACTTACGACAGTTAGTCCTGGTTAAGTGTATGACACATGAAGAAGAGGATGTACATGTGATGTCCAACATCTCTCCCTCTCAACCAGAGAGGATATCCCTGCTCTCCTTTTGATTAGAGAATAGTCCTTGCTCCCTTTTAAGGAGACTCCTTTGCTTCCCTTTCAAAACCAAAGGAGATTCTAGACTTCCTTTCAATTTTGGAAGTCAACACCACAAGCCTTATAGCTTGTCTTTATAAGAGTATCAACTACTTGTTCTTCATAATTACATGGCTCTGTCTTTTCTGCACATCTCTTGTATCAAGCTTGCTTTCTTCCGAGGTATCATGGAGCCATCTTCACACTTCAATCTTGTGATAGGATTCAGGTCATCTTTCTTGCTTATCTCTTTTATCTTGTCATCATAGACGAAGGCATTATATTGGGCCTTTCCAAACTTCAAGCTAATCATAACTTCTGCATGAAAGTGATCTCTCGTATTAACCATTAGGTTATCTTCTGGCATTGCTACTTTTCAATTCCAAGATGAATATATCTTGACTTTATGATTTCTAGGTATCCTGTGTCGAGCTTGCCTCAACATTCTTCATATATTCCTGCAACATCCTTCTAGGTAGCAAAATAATATGTTAACCAGATAACCAAAAATATAATATTAGACTTACCTCATCATTGTTGAAGAATGTAACTAGTATCGATCTTCATAATTGTATTTTAGTCATGATGTATTGTATTTGCCAAAATAAAGAAAAGGAAAATTATTATAGAAGATAATTTATTTTTATGAGCATGGGTTTCATGCTCTATGTATTTTGTTTCTATGTCAAGCCTCTATTGAAGGCTTCTAGGGTTGAGTCATAAGTCATTATACTTGTCATTATGTCCTAGACCCTTATTGGGGTTCTTGTAGCAAAGGAACACAACTATTTTTGGTCATCTACACCTCCACCATCATGTCGACCTCATTATGGAAGCTACAACCACTATAAATAGAAGTGTTACTTTCCTTGTTTGTAAATCCAATCAACAAAATTCAATATGCAGCTGTCAAGTGAAGAAAAGAAGGTGCGAAAGCTAAAGAAGTAAGAGACAAGAACCACAAGGAAGTAGGAGACTTTTATCTAGCAATAAGAAGGCTGAAATTCTCTATTTTATTGGCACACTTGTGAAGAAGACTGAGATAAATTGCAGGGTCGAAAATCATAATTGCAGAGAGGGTCGAGACCTTTGCTGACCTATATTAAAGAGCTGATTTATGTTGAATTATGAAGAATTTGACTGAAGTTTGACTTGTCTACATGGGACGCTGACTTGATGGTTGGAAGGAAGTCTATGTCTTGGTCAAAGGGTCTAGGTTGTCTCATTTGATTTGATTCTAAAGAAGAAAAGAAGTTGTTTTTTGGGTTTTCCCCTAGAAGAGGGGTTTTCCCTGGCTGAGTGCCTACATCTTGTGTTCTTTGTTGCGTTTATGATCTTGATTGTTTGGCATTTGTCTTGATGATACAAATATATTGATTGCTAAGAAAGATTAATAAGAAACATCACAAGAAAGTGTCAAAGGAAAAGAAATCAAATTAATTTAACCCTAACTTTGCTGCCCTAAGGATTTCTCAACATGGTATCAGAGCTATGGTTAGTAATATAAGGTAGCCAAAAGACTACAATTGCTTGGAAGAAAGAAGGCTTCAAAAGGGATTGTTTAGGCCGAGCTATCTAAGGAGAGGATCCAAACAAGAATGAAAAATATTTATGAGTTGAGGGCTGTAGATTTAAAACAATCAAGAAGCATATTTTGAAGGATCTAAAAGGATAAATAATGAGCCCAGGCAAGGTCGAGTATCTAGTGATCGAAGTCCTGTACATAAAATTTAAGGTTTGAATTTGTTCTCCAAAATCCGAAATTCATAAAGCACTGTAAGGACTAGAGGTAGTCCTTCTTGCAAGCGAAGAGTATAGTTGCAAAGGAAACCATATAAGGGCATTCTCGAAGGACAAATTAGAATTTACAATTATCCAATGAGGCTGAGATCATCTTCAGAAAACTCCAAGTATCTTCTAAGTCATTACCAAAGTTTGTAGCAGCAGGAGATCTGTATAAGGCCGAGACCTAACAGTAAGTTATATATCAATCTTTGACAAGACCTATAGCAACATCTTCATCTCACGAGTTGTGTCACCTTGAAGGAAAATCTAGTCCGCATCCATTGGAAGAGAACTAGATCTATTTAAGAAACAACTTTTCGTGCTTATTGAATGCCCTAGTTGAAAGGGATGAGTCTGTAATAGAAGGCTACAGGAAGAAGATCTTTGTGCATAATCCATCTTTGAGCAAGCTTATTATATCTGTCTCAAAAAGAGAATAAATCCACGAGCAGTGATAGAAGAAAGCAACTTGTTGAAGGAGCCTTGAAGATCATATTAAAATCAAGATTGGAACAAATACTTCAAGGATGAAATTAGAACAGAAAGAGGCATCTTGAAGAATCCTTTGCAGCAAACATCTTGTAATCCTGGAGAACTAAGGTAAGTATTCCTTGAGGTACGCATAATCATTTTTACTTATATAAGGTCTAACTCAATTTGACTTAGGGTTTGAAGATCTCCTTATTGGTTCTAGGGTTTATAGCTTGCATATTGTTGAAAGGTGTTTGTTTCTAAATTCTAATAATCCCTTGTTAGTAATTGGAAACCCTAGTTAAAAAGAGAAACCCTAACCCTATTCTATTTTGTTTCCTCATAAAAACCCTACTTTTGGTCTCTAGGGTTTGTAGGTAGTCTAGGGAGAATTGGTCAACCCTAGTGAGAATAGATTTGAATTTAAGATTCAAACCCTAGATTTAATGTTTTGAGACTTAGGGTTTGGATCTGAAAACCCTATGAATTCTCTTTCTCTAGTTATATTCCATGAGATTTCTAGATTGTCAAATTCATGTTCTTGTACTTATATATTTGTGGAGGTACTTGTTAGTAAATATTGCAGGTACATAAAGAACTGTTGATGCCATACCTCATGAGAGGGAGCCCTTCAAAAGGAAACCCTACTAGGTTTGTAAAAATATCAACTCAAGGTATGTTTAAGACCACATGATTTGTAGCTAGTCTTCATATTAAAAGTTACGATCATTTTCGAAATTTGCTTTGCATTACTAACTCTCTCATGTCTAGGGTTTTGAATCATAAAGATTCTTATTTGTTAGGGTTATTTAGATTAAATCAACCCTTTTCATACTCTTTATCTTTTGTTCACTTTGGTAAAATCCTAACCTTTAGTGTTCGCTGTAAAACCCTAACCTTTTGATGTTTATGGTTTGTTAATGATATGATGAAACCCTTGCCTTTTAGGGTTTGTTGTTGATGTCTAGGATATATGATGAAACCCTAGATTTTTTAGGGTTTCATAAATTAGGGTTTACAACAAAACCCTTGTAATAAGTTGATCCTAGGAATAAAAACCCTAGGTATATATGCTTTCATATGATTGAAACCCTAGCTTGGTCAAAGTTGTTGAATATTTAATATTAAAATGTTGATGTTTGGGTTTATGACAAAAACCCTAGAAGAGATTGATATCAGATTTTAGGGTATGATAATGAAACCCTAGATATAAAATGCTCTCGCTATGATTAAAATCATGACTTGATATAATTGCTATCCAAGGTTTAGTATTGATGATGGAATCTAGGCTTTATGACTAAACCCTAGCATAGGTTGTTGTAAGAAATCTAGGGCATGAAATGTGTAACCCTTTGTACACCTAACTAGGTTTAGGTTTTGGGATATCTAAAGTTTGATAACCCTATCCGCTCCAATTGTGATAACATGCTAACCCTATATTGATAAAATTAATTTCATGCTCTTGTACATATATATTTGTGCTTGGTTGTACTTGTTATTAAAGATTTGCAGATACATAGTCTTCAAGATGTTGAAGATGCCTACCTATTTTATATTTGATGATGACTTGATAATGATGATGAGTAGGATGGAAAGAGGGAGCTGTAAGAATCCAGATGACATTGAAGTTTATATTAATGGTTGATAGATGACCTTGTTACCATATGAAGATAAGGAATGATGTTCTTGAAAGAATGAATTTTTGGAAGGTCGAAGTTCTCCGATGATAGGATGATGCTAACGAAAGAGCCTGTGTGGCTAGTAGAATAAAAGTTGTTGATGGATTTGTCCTCTAGTAGAGAAGAAGTTTGAATAAAGAAAGCATATATCTCCCCTGTTAAGAGGGAGGGCATATTGTGATATCTATAGTAAAGACCTTGAAGAAAGAATAAGATCGGAGAGGCTAAAGCACTATAGATGGTTATTCTTGATTGATGAAGTTGTGAAAAAGAATTGGATGTTTTGGAAAGTGTTGAGGCTGAGTTTGGTGCTGCTGGAGAAGTTGAAGAAGGAAGCTTTCGTCAAGATGTGTTTGGATATTGTGATGACCTAAGCAACATCAAAATAGTTGAAGACCCTAGAGTTTTGAGCTAGCATACAAGAACATATATGTTAGGAGTTTGATACTGGTTGGGGTTGTGAAGCTACTGGATGTTCTAATAGTTGAACAGGTCGTTGATGTGTGGATCTCTCCCTGAGAAGTTTTGAATAATTAAGAAGAATACTTGGATTGATGGATATCTCTATTTTGGTTGAGAGGGGGAGACGGGTACGATAAAATTGCCTGTATGATGGACATCTTGGCCTGGTTAGTATTGAGATCTTTGTTGTTGTTTGGCCTTGATGATGTCTGGATCTCGGTGTGGGAGGGTATCTTGGTCATGTGGAGCTTCGTTTTTGTGTTTGACCTTGTTGAGATTCCTGCATCTCTAAGGGATTGTGTCAGGGCATAAAAGCCTGGATGGTATCTATATTGATACCAGGGCTGTAGCCTAATGGTACCTATATTGGCATGTTGTTTAGAGGATACCTTAGTCCTTGATAGTGTCTTAGATCCTTGTACTAGTGTCTTGGAAATGACACTTGGATCCTTAAAAAGGTGTCATTGAAACTTGAATCTTTGATGTGTTGGATACCTTGGCAGTTAGGGTATTCCTAGCATTGCGTATGTTGTTGAACTCTTCTTGGAACATTTCAAATTGAGGTCAACCTTGTACTGGTTGAACAATTATGAATACCTCCCTAGTTAAGAGAGAGTGTTGAAGAATGTAACTAGTATCGGTCTTCATAATTTTATTTGAGTCATGATGTAATGTATTTGTCAAAAGAAAGAAAATAAAAATTATTATAAAAGAGAATTTATTTTTATGAGCATGGGTTTCATGCTCTATGTATTTTGTTTCTAGGTCAACCTCCATTGAAGGCCTCTAGGGTTGAGTCATAAATCATTATACTTGTCATTATGTCCTAGACCCTTATTGGGCTTCTTGTATTAAAGGAACAAAATTATTTTTGGTCATCTACACCTCCACCATCATGTCAACCTACCCTCTCCTCATGTCAACCTCATTATGGAAGCTACAACCACTATAAATAGAAGTGTTGCTTGACCTTTTTGTAAATCCAATCAACAAAATTCGATTTGCCACTGTGAAGTGAAGAAAAAAGGTGTGAAAGCTAAAGAAGAAAGAGACAAGACCAACGAGGAAGTAGGAGACTTTTATCTAGCAATAAGAAGGCCAAAATTCTCTATTTTACTGCCACACGTGTGAAGAAGACTGAGATAAATTGCAGGGTTGAAAATCAGAATTGTAGAGAGGGCCAAGACCTTTGTTGACATATATCAAAGAGTTGACTTATGTTGAATTATGAAGAATTTGACTTGTCTATGTGGAAGGTTGACTTGATGGTTGGAAGGAATTCTATGCCTTGGTGAAAGGTTCTAGGTTTTCTCATTTGATTTGATTCTAAAGAAGAGAAGAAGATTTTTTTTGGGTTCTCCATTAGAAGAGGGGTTTTGCCCTGGATGAGTGCCTACATCTTGTGTTCTTTGTTGTGTTTGTGATCTTCATTGTTTGGCATTTGTCTTGATGATACAAATATAATGATTGCAAAGAAAGATTAATAAGAAACATCGCAAGAAAGTGTGAGAAAAAGAGAAATCAAATTAATTTAACCCTAACTTTGCTGCCTTAAGGATTTCTCAACAATATGATGACCTTCTCGTCCAATCAACATCCTCATGGTCCATCTCCATATGTTCCTTCATACACTAGAGTGCCCAAGGATTGACCTTGATTACCAAGTTAGAACTTTTCTTCCAGAGATTATACTGGATGTTAATCATTATTCTACATAATCTAGAGAAAGTCTTAATTCTTTATTTATCCTTGAGTAAGTCAAATTCTTCCCCTTTTAAACATCACATAATCATACAAAGCATGTTTTAGGATTCTGTACAAATAAATCTTAACCAAGCGTTACTTTCAATATGCATTCCTATGCTTCTTATTTCATCATCTAGTTATATGTCTCATCATGAGCCTGTAACCTGACCCATTACATTCCTTCATCCCTTTTAAAAGTATTGTTCCCATACTATATGGAATGTATACCAACCTTGTCATAATGCTTCTTCCAATAACCTTCCAAAAGGACAGTTCCCATAGGATCATGATGATCCTCCTTAGCAAGATGACTACCTCTAACATAATGTTAGATAATGCCTGGATGAACAATATGCAAAATGGTCTATCTATCCAACTATAAAGACTAGATGATTTTTACAAAGCAACTTAAGCAAGTAGACTCAAAGTATGCTGCTATCACATGCTTCTCTCTATTATGTTATAAAATCAAGACTCTTTTGGAGGAACACTTCCTAGAATCAGATGAATAGCATGATCATGATCACGAATAGCTGGGAGGCCTTTGGGATTCTCAAATACCTTGGAATGATTGTCCAAAACGTTTTGGAGATCTGGAGAAATATATGATTTCGATGTGGGATCCTCTAGTGAACATAATTGTGCAATTACGCACCGTTGTTCTTTATTTAGAAGCTTTGTCATGCTGTTAGAGTTAATTATCTTTCCCGGTTTCTCTTCGATACCCCTCAATTCAACTTCCTTTCCTTCCCAAAAAAATTTCAAGACAAGTTCTTGAAAATTAAAGCTATCGTACCCAAAGATTGTAGCCATTGGACTCCTAGTAAAACATCAGCACCACCCATTGGAATGGAAAGCATTGGGCTATTCAATACATATTCTCCCATGGATAGCTTGATATTATGGCACTTTCCAAGAGCAATTTATGGTTCCTCCACTTGCAACCATCACTTGACAATCTTGTGCTGGACATAGGAAGCAATTCAATTCCTTGGCTATCTTACAATGAATAAAATTATGGGTACCGCCTGAATCAATCAACACTATTACCTTTTTCTTCTTGATATGCCCTTCTATCTTGATAGTTTGAGGAGTGGTAATTTCTTCCAATGCATTACAAGATTTGGTCAGATTCATTTCTTGATGCTCAATGTGATCTTTCACTTCTTAAACATTTTTCTTATTGATATGTCCTTCTATATTGATAGTTTGAGGAGTGGTAATTCCAACCAATGCATTACAAGATATGGTCGGATTCATTTCTTCTTTCTCGATGTGATCTTTCACTTCTTGTACCTTTTTCTTCTTGATATGTCCTTCTATCTTGAGAGTTTGAGGAGTGGTAATTCTTTCCAATGCTTTAAAAGATATGGTCGGATTCATTTCTTCTTTCTCTGGGATGGGTTCTGGTGTATATCCTCTTCTTTTGATGTTTCTTGATCCTTTTCTTCCTCCTTTCATATTCTATGTAAAATAATTTCTTCTCAGCACACTTATGACCTTTAGTGTATTTTCTATCACAATTGTAACAAAGCCCTTTTTTTCTTTTTTTCTTCCAATTGTTGTGGTGTAAACCTTGTAGGTTGTGTAAGGATAGGAGAAAAAACACTTCCATAATTATAGTCGTGAGTGGTGGGATTCCTTGTTGCCATAATTTCGCTTTCAATTTTTCTTGCCAACCGGAATGCCTTCTCCAATGAATCAGGTTCCCAAAGATGAACCTCGTGTTGAAGTTATCCTTTAAAGTCCCTATGAAGACAGCAACCATTTTCTTCTCTGGAATATCATTTACCCTTATATTCAATCTTTGGAAGTCCTCAATGTGCTCTGCCATTGAACCCTTTTGTTTGAGATTTATCAATTGGCTAAAGAAGGTGTTTCTTTTTGTATCCTCATAATGTGTTATCATTTCCTCTGTGAAAATTGACCACGTGACAAGTGGTTTACGAGAACAAAGCTCTTTAAACCATAAAAATTGATTCGGTTCTAAATAATTAGATGCAATACGTACCTTTTGTAACAACGATACACCATGTAGATCAAAATATTTCTCCATCTGTAGTATCGAATTTACTGGATCCTTGCCATCAAACTTCCTCATATTGTCTTTTCTTGATATTAGGAGCTCGATCTTTAAACGACCGTAACTCTGTAATTTCAAATACTCCAGTTCTGAAATCGCGACCTGCAGTAGCCCTCTGCGTCCTCTTTCCAATGCCACCAGTCTGATCGAAATTGGATTCTCCAAGAAAGAGTTATGCACAATCTCCCAAGATGACCTGATTATATACCTTTTTAGAATAGCGAACTTGTATGAAGTGCCACGTGTCACTGTTTTGACCTTCAGATCTGAAAAATACACACAAAAAACTACAGTCCGTCCTCTTTCTGTAACTTCTTACGAAATTTCAATCTGATGCTCAGAGAGAAAGTTATGATGATTTTTCCAAGGTCACCTGTTTAAGATGTAATTTGGGAGTCTGCAAAAACCCTAACTTCCTCAGATCATATATCCGAAAATATAGTGAGACAAGATCTGAAATTCGGACCCGAGGTTCAGACCGATCTCTTCTCAAATGGGTTTTTTTCTTAGCTTCTGAAACTTTGTAGCGAAAACGTTTTGTGAAACTTCCACGATGACCTGTTTTAGATGAAATTCGGGAGCTTGCAAAAACTATAACTTTCTCAGATCATATCGCAGAAAATATAGCGAGACAAACTCTGAAATTTGGACCCGAGGTTCGGCGAGATTTCTTCTCAAGTGGGTTTTCTTTTTAGCTTCTGAAATGTCGCCAAAAAAAAGTTATAGCGAAAATACCACGATGACTTGTTTGGAGCAGTGAAAACCCTAGAATCCAAAGCTCTGATACCAAATGTCATGAAACCAGCTCACAAAAAGATAGAAAAGATAGATCAACGCTTTAGAATTCAGCCTCTTCGAGGGGGAAACCTCCTTTACATTACACAAATGAACAATTCTTGGATGATACAAATGACAAGACCTCCTTTATATATATAGGAGTCTAAGGGGTCGTAATATAATCAGAGTCGACATAACAATAATAATGTAAGGGCACAATAATAACAATAGTGGGCTTCTATGGGGCACAATAATAACAATATGGTGACTACATGGGCACAACAATATAATAAAGGAGGTTGTACTAATAACAATAAGGGATTACACTAGTAGTATAGCGACCTAACACATTGCATTTAAAGCATTGGACCTTGGACATATCTTTCTTCTTGGACTTCCCAAGCTTCCCCTTTTTTCAACTTTTTGACTCTAGCTATAAAGGCTTGAGACTATTCCTCTGATCCAATGTCATCCTTTGCCTTGATCCTAGTTTCTTCCAAGATGCATTGAGCCCACAACTCATCAAAGGAGTTGTGTCTTTCTTAGAGTAGATGCTTGTTGCAAAGCTGCTCCATTCTGGTGGCAATGCATTCAGTACCAATGTTGCGATAATCGCAATTGGGATTAAATCGATGAGGGTTCGAAATTGGAAAAAATCGTAAAAATTGGGAAAAAAACACTAAAAATAAGGAAAAAATAGGCAAATACATTTTTTTTTTCAAAAATCTTAATATCTAAAGGATCCACAACATAAATAAATGCATTAACACAAAAATATGAAAAGAGAACTAATATATAAGATGTGTAATATGTCTAGTGCTACATCACACATAACAGTGAATCATTTCCTAAATACTGAGTCCTGAGTCCTCACTCAGCCTCAAAATATGAATAAAAAATATAATAATGTATCTCATATCATGAATGATAATATCATATACAATGAAATGAACCAAGTAACTAGTAGTCCCGATTTCCTTTACCCCTCTTGCGAGAAAATATAACAACTTTCCTTCTAGATGAAGAAGGACATGGGGTTGGTAGGGGACTCTACTGTGCTCTAGAAGCTAAAGAACTAGGAGTTATAGGAGGTAGACCACGTCCTCTACTGGTGACCATGGTAGGCGGTGCCACTTCCTCCTCTTGTTGCTCCTCCTCGTCTTCTTCTGCAACTGCTACTCTTTTCACTACCCCTTCCTCTAACCAATCAGGGGCCGACTCCATGATAGGCCTCTCGACCTGAACCCTCCATGCAGTAGTGGTGTTAATCCCATCCAATGAGATGGCATCCACATCAGGTGTCCTCTCAAGTTGCCTCACCCACAATTAGAGATTGTAGTAGACGTAGACCATGTCATTAAGGCGTTGGGACTTCAACCTGTACAAGGGTCATAAATTAATAAATTATAAATAATAAATTAATAATTATAAAAAATTTAAAATAAAAAATTATATTGTTTATTATTTAATGAATTCAAAAAATTAATTCGAAATTTTTCATTATTTAACCTGTTGTGCTTCTTGGTGTGTATTTTTTCAAATACACTCCAATCGCGCTTGCATTCGGAGGAGCTACATGTTTGGCTAAGCACTTGAATGTCAACCTTTGGAGATTGGGTACTCTGCCACCATAACTTATCCACCATGCATCTACAACAAATAAGATAAACATAAGAAAAAAATTGAAATTTCAAAGTTCAACAAAGTATGAAGAGACAATGAAATTTGAAAATTGAAATAAACTAAAGCTTACCTGGCATTTTGGTTTTCCTACCATGGATAGCCATGTCAAAACTAATTGTGCCACCTGCCATCCTGTATATCTCCATTTCTTTGGAGATTTTTGCATGTTCTGCTGGAGATGGTACCATCTTCTCAACACAAGTGAAGAATCCATCCATGACCTCAGCATCAAATAAGAAACCATTGGAGTAAGAAAATGCGGGGTTCAAGTAGATCCCTGCAGCATAAATGGGATGGACTGTATTGTTCCATCGCTCATCAATCATTGCCCATATGAGTTGTTGTTTCTCAAACCCTTTATCCTCCTTATCATCATAGTAGTTGTGAATGGATTCTTTGGCCCTATCCATGGCCTCATACAAGTAGCCCATTGTGGGCTTGTCTTTATCAATTAATCGAAGAACCTTTACCAAAAGTTCAGTAATGCTACACACCTCCTGCACTCCCACCCAAAAGCTTTCCTGGTATGAAACTAGCTTGCATATGGCCTCTCCCTCTGGTTTGCGGCTATATGGCAAAGCACGCCACTCCTCTGAAAGAAACATTCTCTTCACATCCCACATAGAATTCAAGAGGGATTGAAGAGATATGAAGCTAGTGGCAAACTGTGTAATGGCAGGGTGCACCAACTCCTTGTTGTTGGTGAATGTTCTCATCAAGTAAAGCACATATGCATGATTATATTTATATTTTATAATGTTTTTTTATGATTCAACAATATCCTTGACAAAATGAATTTTTCCTATGTCTTCCAACATGAAGTCAATGCAGTGTGCAACACAATGTGTCCAAAATAAGTTAGGATGCCTCTCCATAAGCATCCTGCCAGCAACAACATAATTTGCAGCATTGTCCGTTATGACTTGGACAACATGTTGTGGACCCACCTCCTGAATGAACATGTCCAACAAATCACATAATAACTGTGCATCTTTGATATGTGCAGATGCATCAACAAATTTCATAAACATTGTCCCCTTGGGACAATTAACCAAGAAGTTAATAAGGGTTCTACCCTTTTGATCGGTCCAACCATCTAACATCACAGTGCATCTTGTGTGTGCCCATGAGCCCCTAAACTCCTCCAATCTCTTAGTGCATTTAGCCTTTTCATTATGAAGAATACGCCCTCTAAAGTCATCATAGGAAGGGGCTTTGTACCCTGGGCCAACAATAGCAATAACATCAATCGCGGGCTGGAAAAATGGATTGTTCCTGACAATGCTGAAAGGAACATCACTCCAAAGAAGACACCTACCCAACAACTTGTCAGCTTCTTCCTTCTCCCTTTTTTAAGAGCTGACATGATAGATGGTTGTGCACTAGGTGTGGTTTTAGGAACAAAAAATGATAAGGCAGCTGTGAGGTTGACTACAAATGCTGATGTTGAAGAACCAATACAATTCTCACGATCACCTACTAATCCCAACACTTTGTTGAGAAATTAATACTTATAGGAATTACGTTTTGATTCCTCTTTCTTGATAATTACTTGTGAATTATGTTGGCTTCTTTCACTTCTTTATTAGTTTATCTTTCATCAAGCAATTACCAAATTATATGTATATGAAGATGACAAGAACAAGAGACAGAAGATATAGGCAATCAGCCAAGGAAAAACCCCTGTAAGGGGAAAACCTAGTCAAAATCTTCCTTTAGTAGATTCAAATCAAGATGAGACACTTCCAAACTTCTTAGACCTAGACAAAGACCTCCAACCACCAAGTCAGCCCTTCCCTTCAATAAATGATCTTTGTCAAAGTCTCCAAGTAACAACTCCCCAACAGTAGCTTCGATCTAGAATTTTGGCCTCCCAACAGTAGAACTTTGACCCCCAACAACATAATTTTAGACTTGCAGTAGACACAAAATTTTGGCCCCAAGAACTGCCTAGAAACTTCACACGTGTGAGAGATAGATAACCCAAAAACTTGAATTAGGTCTTCCCAACAAATTTCGTCCATCTCCATCTATTTCGCTCTCTTTTATGCCTTGCTTCCTTGAAGATCAAACTTGTTGAGTGAATGCTCCAAATAGGTTGAATTGCCTCTCTATATATAGCCTTTCTGCTGGGTCGAATTACCCTAATGTAGGTTGATTTCACGGGGATAGAGCCGAGTTGGTGTGGAGGTGACAAATAACCTTTTTGACTCAAAAATAATTCTTTTTACATGATACAAAAGCCTAAGAAGGGTCTAATAAAAATTACAATGACTTTAATGACTCAATACAAAACCTAGAAGTCTTCAATGGAGGCTTTGACCTAGAAAAACATTGACCCAAGCATGAAACCCATGGGACTAAGGGGACTCAAGCTTTAGCCGTTCTAGGTACCATTAGGCTTTTAAGCTCTACCACCATCCCATGGATCTAGGTGTGTATCCAAGGTCGGAGTTCCAAGACCAACACCACCCTCCCTCTTTGGGATCTAGACATCAACACATAGGCCGACCAAATGTCCTCCCAAGCATCTTGCCATAAGATGCTTCATCTCTCCCTATCAACTAAATTTGTAACATCAACCAACCCAATCATGTTCCTAAAATATTCATACTTCTTATTCAGAAGAGATTTCGTCAACACATCAGCTACCTATTCATCTGTCGAGATATATTGTAGTTTCATGATCCCATCTTGTACCAAACTCCTAATGTAGTGGTACTTGTTGTTGTTGTGCTTCGTCCTTGCATTGAATATGCGGACTTCATACATCTTGATGCTGCTTTGATTATCACAATTTATCACTGTAGGATCCAGAGGCTTTCCAAACAAATCTGACAAGAATTTTCTTAACCAAACAACTTCCTTTCACATGCAACAACATATTATGCTTCAACACTACTTAATGCAACATGATCTTGTTTTCTACTTATCCATGAAATCATTGTAGATCCCAAATTGAAACATCTATCGATAGTGCTTCTTCCATTAGTCTCACTGCCACCCCAATTGGAATCGGTAAAACTTGTTAGCTTGACTTCCTTTTCATCATACTTAAGACAATGATGTACTGTATCACACAGGTATCTCAAAATATGCTTGGTAGCTATCTAATGATCATGACGGGGCTCCAATTGAAATTGACTAAGAACTTTTACAACAAAACATATATCAGGTCTTGTATTTACCAAGTACATCAGAGAACCCAACAACTTACGATAGCTAGTAGGATCAACAATATTAGAGTCGAAGCTTCTCAACTTCTTCAGATTAGTGATCATGGGAGTAGTGATAGGCTTGGAATCCATCATACTGAATTTCTGCAATATCTTGATTATGTATTTACCTTGACCCAAATAAATCTCATTGGGTTTTTGCCAGACTTCCAAGCCCAAGTAATAGTGCATGAGTCCCAAATCTTTCATTTCGAATTCAACTGCCAACATTTTCTTGCATTCTAGTATTCTGCGCTCCACACCTGTAATAAACAAATCATCCACATATAGTAGTATAATGACTAGTTCATTCTTTACCACCTTAATGTAGAGATTTGCATTGGCAAAACTTTTGACGAACCCAGTGCTTAAGAGGTATGCATCCATCCTTGCATACCATGCCCTAGGAGCTTGCTTGAAACCATATAGGGCTTTCTTGAGTCTGCAAACATGTGTATCACTGCTTTTTATTTCGAAGCCTTTTGGTTGTTCAATGTATTCTTCTTCATCAATGGTTCCATTTAGAAACGCTGTTTTGACATCTATTTCATGGATATTCTATCACATAGTAGTAGTTAGCGAAACCAAAGATCTTATAGTAATATATCTGGCAGTGGGAGCAAAGGTTTCTTCATAGTCTATTGCTGTCTTTTCTGAGAAACCCCTTGCAACGAATCTAGCCTTGTATTTGTCTATGCTTCCATCAACAACATGTTTGATTTTGTAAATCCAATACTTTTATGATTTGAGGGCTTTGCGAATGATTTCTAGATTTGTATTTGTGGAAGGCCCTACTTCATGTCTAGAAATTTGGGCAAGGTGGAACTTCAATTTGTATACCCCCCATGTCATATGATGCCCACATAACTTGCAACTCAAATTTGATCTGACAAACCCTCCAACAGGTTCACCAAATTCCCACAGAGTGTCCAATTTCCTTGGCATGTTTGTAAATTTGTTGAACTCTTGAATTTTAATGTATTATTGAGGTTGGAACCTAGGGCACAAGAATAATTGCAAGTTAAACAAATGAAATTAAAATTTACATACAATATTTTGAAATTTTGACAAAAAAAACCTCAACTTAGTGCACCAATAATGGCAAAGAAAATACATTCAAACCCAAGCAAAAATCATCGAAAAAAACTAGGGCATATGAAGAATTTAAATAAATAAAACTAACAATCAAGATTTTGGATTTTTGACAAAAAAAACCCTCTCAAGTAAATGCAAAAAAAATAAAAAAAAACACAGTCAAATCCAATTAAAAATCATGGAAAATATATGGGTGACAAAAACCCAAGGAAAAACAATGAAAAACAAAAAAAATATGGCCAAATTTGATGCCCATACCTGAAAACCACGCCCTGCTGAAGAAACTTGGTCTAAACTCTTTTTTTTAGGTTGGGATGCTAAATTCCTTCACTTTTCTCCTCTCTTGCCCTTGTAGATGGGTTCTCCTCCTCCTTAGCTCTCATCCTTTCCCTTTATCTGCAAAATGAATAACTAAACCAAAAAACAATTTAAAAACTTGTTGCGCGGCCTGACGATTTTTGCGCATCAGATCACAATTTTTTTCGTTTTATTTCGAAGCGAAAAAATCGTCGATCATATCGGAAGATTTAATTGCCATCGTGATTTTATTGCAATGTTCGCAACACTGTTCAGTATAAAGATTGTCATTTCCGAATATTTTTTTTTCTATCCAAGCCCCTGCAAGCGATCTCTTAATTGAGAGATCTTCATTAGAAAGGATGCCATGTCCTCATCCTTTGATTTCTTCATTCTATATAGCTTATTCCTCAAAGACATCTTTTGTCCTAATGTACTTACAGAGTACAAATTCACTAGCTTGTCATACATAGCCTTAGAAGTTTTCAAATTTGCAACAAATGGAACAAGAGGATCCTTAATGGATTCAACGATGATCCTTTGTGCCCTTACTTCTCCTTTCTTCTACTTTGCTAGTTTTTGAGTCTTGTCTTTGCTAGGTTCATAAATTTCACCTGTAACGTATTCCATTACCTCATGTTCTTTAAGTGCCAGGTCAATCATTTTCTTCCATGCTAGGAAATTTCATGAGCCAACAAGCTTATTGCTTTCCTTGCAGAAAGAACCCATATGACCTGTAGATTCAGACATAACAATATGATACTTACTTGATGATTAAGAGTCTTCCCTTTCTGATGATGTCTCCAACTATCTTGAGGCTTTCAAGATCTTCAAAGAGACTTTAATAATGGCTTCCAAAATAGATGATACCAAAATCCTTTGATGCTTCCTTCATGGAGGTATTCCAATGAGTCTTCAACTAGATCTTTTTCTTAAGAGAGAACAACAACCTTCTTGTAGTCTTCCTCTTCAAGCTTTCTTTTGATGAGGCCCTTCTTCTAGATTAGTAAGTCTTCCTTTTCCCCTTATCAAACCCTTCTAGTGCCCACAAGATGATCCTTCTAGCTGCTTTCTCATTCACCCTAACTTTGGTACCATGTTGGAAAATGCAATGTGGCAGTGATTAACTTTCAATTTTCCTTAACCTTAATACTTGCTTGTGAACTTTGTTATTCTTCTTGTGTTTCTTTATTAGATCTTTTTCATCAAACAAATATCAAGAGAAAAATAAAGACAGTGGACACAAAAGTTAGACTCTAGGCTAGGGCAAAACCCCTCCATGGGGAAAACCCAAAAACTCTTCTCTTATAGAATTTGCTTCAAATGAGACAACAAAGCCCTATTGAAGAATGTAGGGCAAAGTAGTGTAGTGTGATTCTTCGTTACTTGATAACAATTCATGGAGTATTTTTACTTTTCCTTATTAGCTTATTCTTCTTCTTCTTATTATTATTATTGCATATGTGTGTACTTCATCAAACTACAACCAAAACATAAAATAAGAACACAAGATGTTGGCTCTCTGCGAGGGCCAAAACCTATCTACTCTTGAGAGGAAAACCCTTTTGTGAATTTCTCTTATTGAAGCTTCTATTGATCACCCTAGACCCCTGACAAGAGTATCCTCAAAGCACAAGTCAAGTCCTTCCTTCTTTCTGCACCTTATTCCCTGATACTTCTTCCGACACTTTGTCCTTCTTCTTTCGACACTTTGTTCTCCTACTCCTTGATGATAAGTTCTCTTATGCTAGCTCTAGAAGAGATGTTTCTTTTTTATCCTAAGTGAACCCTTTCACATAGGATAATACCTTTCTTCTCTTTACCAATCGAGCTTCTTCTTTATGTAAGATGGCTAACCTGATGTGGCAGTACTGCAACCCTAAATTCTCGCACGTGTGGGAGTTTACTTGTTGTTGTAGCCTCTTTCCTTCTTCGCTTGATTGGGAGGCCTTATAGGCCTTGTTTACTAGCCCAAAAATAGAGAGATATGTCACTGTAGTTTTCTGCTGTAATGATCGCAGGCAAATCCTTTCTTTCTCGCACGTGTGGCTGTGATAACCCTAGAAAACAGTCCCTTTCTCCTCGACTTCTTTCTCTCTTCCTTCGCTGCCCTAGAAGGCCTCTTCTTCGTCCTTTTCTTAGCCTCTTTTCTGCGCTAATTTCAGAGTGAAGTGAGTGCGTTGTATTGGAGTGGACAACCTCTATAAATAGAGGACTGTCCCTCCTTTTAGGCTGACTTGTAGGCCGACTTAATTGACTGCTTGTAGGTCGACTTGAAGAGTAGACTTCGGATGGTTCTTTGGTGAAGTTGCATGCTTGAAGGAGCTTCTTTAGCATAGGAGGAGACTTGACTTTGCTTGGAGGTTCTCTCTTTGACTTTAGTACATATTTATACAAGGTGTAACATGCCCTTAAGGTCTTCAACCTTTTCTTTTGACTATTTGACTCACCTATAACACTTTAAATAGTGCTAGACCTATTTCAATGAACAAGAAACTCATTGACATATATTATAAAAATAATATTTCTTTTCTTGATTAAATACAAATATCAAAAGTACATTTATGAAGACGGAACCTAGTTACATTTCCTTCAATAGACCCAAACCCTAGACCAAGTCGTCCTCCAAGTACCAAGTCAACCTCCCAATATCACAACTCAATCCTGCACTGTTAAGTTATGGTATGTTCTATGCTTATAACAGTTTACTTCTTTTTCTTATTATATTCCACAGATTAGCAATCACATGTACATAAAGTAAAGTGCAGATAGAACATTAAACGATCAACAGAAAACAAGCCAAGACAAGAGACACAAGATGTGGTGGCTAGCCAGGGACAAACCCCACAATGTGTGGGGAAACCCTTTGATCAAATCTTCTTTTATCTTCAATAATTCAGCAGAGAGAAATAGTACAATAAATCTGATTCGTATCAGCAGTAGCAAACCCTAGATCAGCAACATCAGCATTAGCGGCTTCATCATCAAACTAGGGCAGACGATATCTCACAAACCGACCGTCAGATTGGCTTGATTCCACCACCAAAAGTTGTGGTTTCCAGAGGAGGTTCAGATGAACCTACAACGCAGTTCAGATGAGGAGATCTTCTAGCCCACGCAGGTCAAACTTTACTTTTGTAGTTGCAGCATCAGTTTCGGTAGCGTCCGGCTTCAAACTAGGGCAGTCGATATCTTGCAAACCGTCTATCGGATTGACTTGATTCCACCACCAAAAGTTGCGGATTTCAGAAGAGGTTCAGATGAACCTACAGCGCAGTTCAGATGAGGAGATCTTCTAGTCCACGCAGGTCAATCTTTACTTCTACAGTTGCAGCGTCAGTTTCGGTAGCTTCCGGCTTCAAACTAGGGGAATCGTTATCTTGCAAATCGTCCGTCGGATTGACTTGATTCTACCACCAAAAGTTGCGGCTTTCAGAGGAGGTTTAGATGAACCTACAACGCAGTTCAGATGAGGAGATCTTCTAGTCCACGCAGGTCAATCTTTACTTCTGCAGTTGCAGCTTCAGTTTTGGCAGCTTCCGGCTTCACATGTGTGAGGGAGAGACCCTTTTCTGCGCAGTAGAGAAAAGACTCTTTTCTGCGCAGTAGAGAGAGATGTGATGAGATGAGTGAGTCCAAATGAGGAAAAGTCCTCTTGTATTTATACACAATGTTGGTGTTTGAATAGATGCGACTGTTGGGCTTCTGAGCCTACATGAGTTGTAGGTCGGCTTGATAATAATTCCATAATCAAAATAAATTCATATCTCCATGAATACTTATCGGAATTGGATGATCTTTATATTAATCCTACATCTCTCGACAAGAGGAATCTAATAAAAATATTATCAGCCATGAATAAGATGACCCACATGAAGTTTTGCTCTAGTTGCCAATTTTAACACTCCATCTCAACTAGGGAGAACTTCATCTGCAATATGTCTATCGGTCGTTACTATTCATCCATCAAATGCACTACCCTGTACAGCCTGTCCCTTGCCCTGCTCTGCTCTATTCTGCCTGTTCTGCTTTGTCTTGTTCTGCCCTGTACTGATTTGTATTGTTCTACTCTGTTCTGCTCTGCTCTTGCATTGTTCTGTTCTGCTCTACTTTTGTCCGAATTATGAAGAAGAAGAAATGATCGAGGATGTATCATACTGACTCAAAGTCAGTCTCAGAGTATGTACCACTGGTCCCAGCCCAGTCTCAATCAACCCGAAGTTAGCATCATAGTGAGTACAACTCCACTGGTCCCAGACCAGTATCATCCTCCACTGACTCAAAGTCAGTCTCAGAGTGCATACCACTGGTCCCAGACCAGTCTCAACCGACCTGAAGTCAGCTTCATAGTAAGTACCACTCCTACCATTGGTCCCAGACCAGTATCGCAGTCTCAGAGAGTGTACCACTAGTCCCAGACTAGTCTCAACGGACCCGAAGTCAGCGTCATAGTGTGTACCACTCTCACTGCTCCCAGACTAGTACTGCACTGATACGAAGTCAGTCTCAGAGTATGTACCACTGGTCCCAGACCAGTCTCAACCGACCTAAAGTCAGTGTCATAGTATGGTACAACTCCTACCACTGGTTCCAGACTAGTATCATTGATCCCAGATCAATGAAGGTCATCCTAGCGTAGGGAGTACGGTAGATACAACGATGTGTCCATCGGTACTACTATGGTCCCTAACTTCATTTCCTTGCTCATTGATCAGATGAGAGGTACTTCCCATGAGTCCCAGACTGCATGGGTAGGATGCCTTGACAGGAGAGCTAATCAATCTTGTCCTCACAGGAGAACACATTAATCCTCCTACAATCGCCATGGAGAACACATCAATCCAGGCCTCACAGGAGAACACATCAATCCTGCTACAATCGCCATGGAGAACACATCAATCCAGGCCTGATAGGAGAACACATTAATCCTGCTACAATCGTCATGGAGAACACATCAATCCAAGCCTCACAGGAGAACACATCAATCCTGCTACCATGGAGAACACATCAATCCAGGCCTCACAGGAGAACTAATCATCTTGCTACACAGGAAAGCGAGTCATCCTGTTCCACAAGAGAGCAAATCATCTTGTCCCACAAGAGAGCGAATCATCTTGTTCTAGTGCGCACCACCAAGGGAGGGTGAGTCACCCTGTGGTCGTATGTTGCTCCAGTAAGAACCGCAAGCCCTCAGAGCTCCCAGAGCTCAATGTATGCAACATGCAGGACCCTTGTACAAGGGTTTCTTGACGACTCCAAGTCGTTTGGGAAAATCACAGATTAGATCTTTCCTCGGGGCTTTGACAAGGTGTATCGACTTGTACATCATCTTAATGCGATGGAGCCTCCTTGCTCATCGACTTACCATATCCCAAATGATGTTTATCTGCTGGAGCAATTGACGAATACGGGATTCTTCAATAATCGAATCCCACCTCTAGTTGTTACAGAGAATCACAGTTGTATGTGTTCAAACATCTCACTGAAGAGCTTCCCCAACCTGGCAGCTTCATACGAGATCATACTCGTAGATATGTATCTGGTCTCGGTGGTGCTTATGGCAATCGACTTCTGCTTCCTGCTCATCCATTATATCGGAGCAGAATCCAAAGAGAAACAACACTAAAAAGTGCTCCAGTGATCCTCCACACTACCTGCCTAATAAACATTCGAATAATCATGCAGTTTCATATTCTCGGCAATGTATCTCAATCCATGAGAGATTGTGTCTTGAAGACATCTCAGAAGATTCTTGGCACCAATCTAGTGAGGCTCAACCAAATATGAACACACAATGCTAACTGCAAAACATATGTTCAGATGGAGGTTCACCAAGAACATCAACACAAATGAGTTTTTGAAACTCATAGGCATTTCCCAAATCTGGTCCGACATCACTACCATATAACTTCTAAAAGTTAAGATCCTTGAGGTAGTCACAGGCTTGCAGTCCATCATACCAAATATTTTTAGAATCTTCACCACATATTTTCCTTGAGATAGGAAAATTTCCCTTGGCTTTTGCCACACTTCAAGTCCTAGGAAATAGTGCATCGGTCCTAGGTCCTTCATTTCAAATTCAGAAGCCAACTCCCTATTACATTTGTGAATGAGAGGGTCTGCACCTGTTAGAAAGATTTCATCCGCATACAACACCAGTATGAGAGGCTTGTCATCTTCAACCTTAAGGTAAAGGTTAGGATCGACTTCACTCCTAGTGAATCCCAGCTTCATCAAGTAGCTGTCGATCCTCTCATAGCATGCTCGGGGTGCTTGCGTTAGCCCATAGAGAGCCTTCTTCAACCTACATACATGAGATTTTCAATCCTAAATCTCAAATCCTTCGGGTTGCTCCACATAGACCTCTTCTTTGATCGAACCATGCAAGAACACGGTCTTGACATCCATCTGATGTAGGTTCCATCCTTGTGAAGCCACAAGGGCTATGATCAAGCGGATGGTCGTATATATGGCAATAGGTGCAAATATCATAGTCTATACCTTCCTTGTGGGAGAAACCCCGAGCAACAAAACGAGCCTTATACTATTCCATACTTCCATCTGCTGCAACTTTATCTTGTAAAGCCATTTTGAAGTAACAATTTTCTTGTCCTGTGGTCTAGGAACTACTTCCCAAACATCATTCTTCATGATAGACTCATATTCTTCGGTCATAACATCCTTCCATACTTGATGCTTGACGGCATCTGAGAATGATGAAGGCTCATTTTGTATGATCGTGCTCATGATGGTCAGGTATCCCTGATACCTATTAGGTTTCTTACTTTCACAAAAGGTTCCTCAGGGTGCAGCATGTCCTTTAGCATCATCAAGTATCTCCCTAAGCCATGAAGGTCTCTTCCTAGAAGAGGAAGGCTCAGGTGGATAAATAGGATCCATGGGTTCCTCCACATCAGACATTGTTACATCATCTACACATAGAGACAGCTTCCACAATCATACGGTTCTTCCTTTCCGCCACACCATTCTGCTAAGGAGTATGTGGTGTAGTAGTCTCCCTCTTAATGCCAGCCTCAGATATGCCTGAGTGAACCAACTGTAATATATCGGAGGTCTTGCTTTGGCTTGAGGGGAATGGTCCCCTTTTGAGCTTTCCTTCGACACATCCTGGACATACACCTTCTTTCTCTACTCGGAATTCGGGCATCCTTGTCACCATTTGTCTTACACCGAGTAGAGCTTTATAAAGAAGGGGGGCAAACCTCCGATGCCAAAGTTCGGACTGAAGAGATGTGTCATAAGACATGACACCTAGCGGACTTCCATCGACTTGATATAATGAATCAACACGAAACCCAAGAGTAAAGGCATCTTTAACATTATTTTTCCATACACGTACCTTGCCATCGCTGAAGGTTACCTTGTAACCTTTGTCTTCCATTGCCGAGATGGACACCAGGTTCTTTTTGAGGTCAGGTGCATTTAATACATCCTGGAATTTCTAGCCTTCTTGAATGGTTGTCCTCTTCCTTGATTCCCAGCTCTCCTCTTACCTTTGCTATTGAATTTGTCATTCCTTTGATTGCCATCAGAGGGATTTTGATCATCGTCCTGGTGTGAGTCCTTTCTATCAAGGCACTCCCTAGCATAGTGACCTGCTTTATCGCAGATGTAACATCATCCTTTTCTTCCATCCTTAGGTCCAACCTTTCCTTTTGATTTAGTCTCGAAATTATTTCTTTTCTTAGCATGAGAAGAAAAGGCAGCAGGAGGACCTTTAGGCATGGGCATTTCTTGCTCTTCTACCCTTGTTTCTTCTTGAATGCATCTAGCCATTAATTCCTCAAAACCAGGAATTACATTATTGTTTAGAAGAGTAGTCCTGAACACATACCATTCGGATGGTAATCCTCCAAGAGTCGTGAATGCCATTTCTCTGTCAGTAATAGTCTCCCTAATAGATAGGAGATCGTTCTTGATCTCGGTGATTCTTAAGAAGTATACTTGCATACTCTCATCTTTACCCTTCTTGATTTTCCACAGCTTATTTCTAAGAAACAAAACTTGATTAGCATCATTAACTTTAAATAACCTCACCAGTCTATCGTAGATTTCCTTGGAGGTGTTCAGGTCAGAGATGTAGACCACCAAGTGCTTGTCGATAGAGTCTCGGATGATCTTCTTTGTTTTGACTTCTTCGGTTTTCCATTTGTAATTGGCAGCAATGGATGCATTTGATGGAGGTTCAACAATATTGCCTCTTACATGGTCCAACACTCCTTGATCTTCTAGGGTTAGATTGATAGACATCTTCCATTCGTGATAGTCAACATTCTCACGGAGCTTGTCTTCGGCAGGAAAGAGTGTTGAGGACTCCATAATTCTTTTAGGATAGCCTTGCCAATCTTCTCTTCGGTGATTGCTCTTGCTCTTGCTCGGGCTTTGTCTTCACCTCAGTTCTGATACCATGTTAAGTTATGGTATGTTCTATGCTTATAACAGTTTACTTCTTTTTCTTATTATATTCCATAGATTAGCAATCACATGTACATAAAGTAAAGTGCAGATAGAACATTAAACAATTGACAGAAAACAAGGCAAGACAAGAGACATAAGATGTAGCGGCTAGCCAGGGACAAACCCCACAATGTGTGGGGAAACCCTTTGATCACATCTTCTTTTATCTTCAATAATTCAGTACAAAGAAATAGTACAATAAATCTGATTCATATCAGCAGTAGCAAACCCTAGATCAGCAGCATCAGCATTAGCGGCTTCATCATCAAACTAGGGTAGACGATATCTTACAAACCGACTGTCGGATCGGCTTGATTCCACCACCAAAAGTTGCGGCTTCCAAAGGAGGTTCAAATGAACCTACAACGCAGTTCAGATGAGGAGATCTTCTAGTCCACGCAGGTCAAACTTTACTTTTGCAGTTGCAGCTTCAGTTTCAGCAGCTTTCGGCTTCAAACTAGGGCAGTCGATATTTTGCAAACCGTCTGTCGGATTGACTTGATTCCACCACCAAAAGTTGTGGATTTCAGAGGAGGTTCAGATGAACCTACAACGTAGTTCAGATGAGGAGATCTTCTAGTCCATGCAGGTCAATCTTTACTTCTGCAGTTGCAGCTTCAGTTTCGGCAGCTTCTGGCTTCAAACTAGGGCAGTCGATATCTTGCAAACCGTCCGTCGGATTGACTTGATTCCACCACCAAAAGTTGCGGCTTTCAGAGGAGGTTCAGATGAACCTACAACGCAGTTCAGATGAGGAGATCTTCTAGTCCACGCAGGTCAATCTTTACTTCTGCAGTTGCAGCTTCAGTTTCGGCAGCTTCCGGCTTCACATGTGTGAGGGAGAGACCCTTTTCTGCGCAGTAGAGAAGAGACTCTTTTCTGCGCAGTAGAGAGAGAGATGTGATGAGATGAGTGAGTCCAAATGAGGAAAAGTCCTCCTGTATTTATACACAATGTTGGTGTTTGAATAGATGCGACTGTTGGGCTTCTGAGCCTACATGAGTTGTAGGTCGACTTGATAATAATTCCATAATCAAAATAAATTCATATCTCCATGAATACTTATTGGAATCAGATGATCTTTATATCAATCCTACACCTCTCGACGAGAGGAATCTAATAAAAATATTATCAGCCATGAATAAGATGACCCACATGAAGTTTTGCCCTAGTTGTCAATTTTAACATGCACCAACCAATTTCTAGTTGCAACTTCAACCCTGAAACTTCGTCCCGCAACCTTGTCCTGCAACTTCAACGTGCAACTTCAACCTTGTAGCTCTACAAAAACTCTATTTCTGCTTCTTCTAGAGATCCTTCTTAGAGCAAGACAACTCCTCCAAGGTCAACGAGGTCAAGACAGATTATTCCTTCTTCTAGCAACTCAATACTGCAACTCGTTCTCCTACAACTCGGACCTGCAGTTTCAACCTTCTTTTTAGCTGCAGAAACCTTAGAACTTCGCACGTGTGAGAGAGATAGAGCCCTAAAACAAGATTCTTTGATTCTTCTTTCCTCCTAGACCTTCACTCCTTTTCTTCTGCTTCCTAGATACAAATCGAACTTCTTTTCTTGAGATCGAACTTGTGAGTGAGTGAGTGCCAAATGAGGTTGAATCTGCTCCTTTATATAGCCTTTCTAAGGTGTGGAATTCCCTCCTTTAGGCTGACTTGAGGCTGCCAGGTCCGATTTGTACTTTGGAGGTTTCCAGGACCTTCTAGACTCAAAATAAATTCTTTTACAAGATATAGTTTGCTCAGCAGGGTCTCATAAACTTGATGTTGACTCTCTTGACTCATGGAAATATATCCTATGACCTGACAAACCCTAGAAGCATGAAGACCATGCTTTTACCTGCAAGACCATCAATAAAGAGCATGAAACCCATGCTTTAAAATAAAAACTTTTTCTTTTCTTCTTTTGTTTGTTACATAAGATACATATTAAATTGAGTATAACAACAATTATGAAGACCGAAATTAGTTACATGTCCAACAGTTAATAATTGCAAAAAATTTTGTTGAAAGAGCTCTATTGGAGATGCACCTCTAGACAAGTTTCTTAGGGTATGTTGTACTTTGAAGTACAAATCAGTAACAACTCTAGTAGATGATCGATGCAACACTACTATTTTTGTTTATAAAACATTAAAAAAAGTAAAGAATGTTGAAAAATGTAACTAGGTTCGGTCTTCATAATTATCATTGTACTTGTATCAATATGTATTTCATGTAAAAGCAAAAAAGAAGAAAATGAAATCTTTATTCTTATTCTTATTATTATTATTATTTCATTAGTCAAGCATGTTCGTCATGCTTCTAGGTGTAACAACCATAAATCGTATACGCAACGGAAAATCTTTAAAATACTTCAAAGACGTAAACGCCCATTGTAAGGCATGTAAATGTATATTGAATTGATGTAAGGTATGAGATGATTACAAATGAGAATGAGGGCCTGCTTATATAGCCTAGGTAGGTGCCCTTTCATGAATGGTCATGTTTCTAAGACATGCCTCTTCATTACGAACTAACTAATTTTTTATTTTGGTCCAGTAAGAATGAATCTTTCTATTAACTGAACAAGTACATTACATATGTTACAGGGTAAACCAAAATTCCTTTTGTTTACCAAAAAATGGTCCACATAACCTATCAGAAGCGTTATTGGCTTTAAACCTTTAAAACTCGGAACCATTCACTCTATTGGAAAATAAGGATTACACAGGAAATACACAAAACCTGACCCGCAACCCATAAGGTCAGACTTCAAAAATAATACATCCGCGACCATAAAAAATGGCAGGTCCGCACTTCCGGTGCAACGCCCTCCCACTGCGCTCACCGAACACCGATCTCCGATCGGCCTGAAAACTGTCGTCCATCTCTTTCAATGATCCAACGGCTAACGTCGAATCGCTAAATCACATATCGGCGAATCGCAATTCCAACTCCACCTCCTTCCTTCGATCGCCGATCAACCACTTGCATGACCGAACCTCCACCGTTGATCTACCCTTCGTGGATCCAACGGTCCACACTGGTTTTGGGTGGACAAGTAGCACAAGGATTAACTGCCTGGAAATCGGTTTTCTCTCTCCTCGCTTCTACGTGTTGCTTGAAGAGTGGATTGGAGGCCAACCACGAAATACCGGTTACCACTTAGACCCCGCCCGAAATACTACTAGTGGTTCGAGAAACCATTTCCGTGCGAAGTAATTTGAGCGCTCTTCCGCCAAGCGAAGACCGTCGATCTATCCCATCGGACGGTTCTCGTTCCTTCCTCCTTGTGCTATCGATCTTCTGCTTATTGATGGATTTGCGCTTAAACCCCAGTTTCTCTGCCATACTCCGTTTAACACAGACACTCATAGATAACAATATTTCGTTAATCAATGTGTCGCCATCGATCCATACAGTGATCAATGGTCGATTAAACCTGCAGCACTTCCAGAATCGGTCCTCACGCCACTGCATCCTTGGTCTTCCTCCGCTGATCTCAACCTTCCACTCAAATCCAATGGAATACTAATGCCAAAACAATCTTCGGACTGCTGCCAAACAACAGGCAAACAGTTTAGGCTTCCCTATCCTCCTGCCTGTCTCCTGATCCTCTTTGATCCATCCTGTCAATCCATTGCTCCCTATCTTTGGCAGCTTGATAGAGACAGTCCTTTAGCAGTTTACCTGGGGGTAATAACTCCCAAACGTGCCGAGTGTCCCTTTCCTTATTAGTCACTCCTTCATTTGCCTAACGATCAACTAACATGTTGGCTTTTCTTTTCACATGGACAAAGCTTACAGTTTTTAAGGTTTGCAGGTGGGTGTAGATACGGTGAAAGACTTGCGATAGCCTCTAGTGTTTTGACACTTTATCCGGTGATGTACCATTACATATTTTCTTGGCCGCTCTAATAATCAATTCCGAATCTGCTTCAATGATGACATTATGTGAATTTGAATCCACCAAGATTTCTAAGCATTTCTCTAGGGCCATGAGTTCCGCCATGTTATTAGTGGCCTTTCCCAAATGGCCATGAAAGATCTTCTTTATTTGACCTTGTTCATCTCTTATAGTGCGCCCAAAACCTGCTAACCTTGGGTTGCCCTTAGAAGCTCTGTCTATGTTGACCTTTAAGAAACCATGTGGAGGAGGCTTCCAAATATTTATGTCTGTATTTGTTTGGCTCACACCCTTGATTATGCCCTGTGGGCTTATAGACTGGAGACCCAAATGTAGTAGAATACTCGCATCTTGGGGCAGAGGAGGGTCCTTAGGAAGTGTCCTCAACAAGCTACTGACTGTGTCTTTGAGTTGCCTTAAGAATTGGTCAATTATGTTCTGGGGCTTGCTTGCTTTGTTCTTGAAGATCCGACTATTGCGCTCTTTCCAAACATTCCAGATGACAAAGCTTGGAACCAGAGTCCAAGCTCTATTAATGATTTCATTCCTTGAGAAATTTTTCCTCCAATTCTTCAAAGTGTTGGAGATGTTGAGTCTGTCCCTATTAGTGTACCTAAAGATTGAGGCCACCCATTCCCACACGATGGAGGTGAAAGGACAACGGTTGAGAAGGTGATCCATCGTTTCCTCTTGTGAGCCACAAAGGTAGCATTTGGATGGTCCAGTGAAGCCTTTTTTCAGGAGATTCTCCCAAGTTAAGATTTTCCTTTGGTGAACTAGCCAAATAAATAACTTTATTTTCATCCACTGGGGGCTCTGCCAAAGATTCTTCCAAACTTGATCAGGGTTTAGATAGTTAAATCCTATTACTACCTGTTTATATTCTTTGAGGTTAAAGTTTCTTTCGATGTTCTTTCCCCATCTTAGTTGGTCAGGTAGGGAGGATACCAGAATCCTCCTATGTTCTAGATCCTGGTTAAGAGAGTCTGCCTGGACTCTCTTCATTGTGGCCTAGATCCTTCCAAGTTCTCCATTTTCCATTGTTCCTATCCTGGTCCCAGAAGTCTTTTACCATAAGTAGACCTTTGTTGTCTGTGTCATTCTTGAGAGCTGCTAATTCATCCTTATACAAGTTGGGTTCCTGTTGCTAGTTGTCCTCCCAAAATCGAGCTAGGTTCCCAGCTCGAATTTCCCAGAAACTATGTTGCTGAACAATACTTTTATTTTCCTAGGCAAGGTTCCAAATGTGGGAGCCCTTAATATGCCCTGACATTCTAATGTGATCCTTCTCCTGCCAATGCTTGGCATATTTTTGTTTCCAAAGCTTAGCCTAGGGAGTTGCCGATTCCTTGATCCACCTCCACTAGAGTTTAGCTCCTGAAACTCTGCTGATGGTTTCAGGATCATGAAGCCCCAAGCCACCATGGCTCTTGGGTTTGTAGATCTTGTCCCAGGTAACTAGAGCCCATTTCTTTTCCTCTTCTCTTCTGCCCCATAGAAAGTCCTTTTGTATGCTCCTGATTTGTTGCTTAATTCCTTTAGGAGTAGGAAGAGTTGAGAACATGAACGTGGGAATGGCCTGTGTGAGCACAAGGTGCCCCGCCAAATTTAAGGACTTGCATGTCCATTTTTTGATCTTGTCCTGAAGTTTATTTATAATTGGCTCCCACACTTCCTTGCTGAGAGGTTTATCTGTGAGAGGTATGCCCAAATACTTGGAAGGTAGCTGGTCCCTTTGAAACCCAAGAATTCTGGTGATATTTATTTGAATAGCAATGTCAGTGTTAAAGAAAAAAACTTTTGATTTGTTGAGGCTTACCTCTGTGCCAGCAGCCATAGCAAAGTCATTCAAAATATGTTTGATCGTTCTGGCTTCCCTGACTGTGGGTATGCCCTGCAACATTGTGTCATCCACAAATTGTTGATGAGTGTTAGCCGCTCCATCCAAGGTGAGTTTGATACCCTGGATTCTTCCTTCAGCATTTGCCATTTTAATCGCTCTGCTTAGCCCTTCCATCATGAGAACAAAGAGGAAGGGTGAGAGCGGATCCCCTTGTCTAAGACCTCTGGGGGGTGTGAAGAGTCTTGAAGGAGCGCCATTAAGCATGATGGAGAAACTAGTCGTGGTAACTAGTGCCATAATCGATCTTATCCAGTTTTGATCGAAGCCAAAGGCTCTTAGAACTGCCCATATATAAGACCAACTTAGCTTGTCGTAAGCTTTCGCTACGTCCAGTTGAATGATCATACTAGTTTGTTTGTTGCTTTTGAGAGAGTGAACCACCTCATGAGCTTGGATGATATTATTGAGGATTTGTCTTCCTTCCACATAGCCCGTTTGCTCCTTTGAGATGAGAGCTGGTAAAAGGGGCTTGAGTCTATTGGCGATCACCTTGGAAATAATTTTATACACCACATTACATAAAGCTATGGGTTTGAAGCCCTCCGGAGTCATGGCTTTTTCCTGTTTTGGGATCAAAGCTATGAAGGAAGCATTAAAAGCCTTCAGAACCTTTTTGGATCTTCTTGAGTCTTCCACCACCTCAAGGATATCCTGTTTGACTGTTTTCCAACATGCTTTGAAGAAGTCTACATTGAACCCATTCGGGCCTGGAGCTTTTCCATTTTGCATTTCATTGATCACTTCACTGACCTCCTCTTCCGACACTGGCCTGTTAAGATTGTGGTTATCTTCTTTGGTAACCAGCTGAGGGATATAGTAAGTGAAATGGTTGATGAACCTGGATCTATCCCCTAGAGGCTCCTCTGCAATATTGAGAAAATGTTGTACAAGGAGGGATTCCATGTCTTTGTGAGAGACGATTTCTCTTCCTTGAGTCTTTGAGCTTTATGACTCTGTTGTGTGCCCTGTGGTCCATTGTGGATTTATGAAAGAACTTCGTATTTCTTTCCCCCTCTCTAATCTACTGTATCCTTGACTTCTGTCTCCAGAAAATCTCCTCTTGCAAGCACCGATCTTCCCATTGTTCCTGCAAAGAATCAGCTAGCTTTTTCCGTTCCTCGATAAAGCCCTCTGTGATGTTGATCTAATTGATCTCCTGGAGTTTCTGCTCAGCTTCTCTTTTGGCTTTGAAGATATTACCAAATTCCTTTTTGTTCCAACCTTTAAGCTTGGATTTGATATGTTTAAGTTTATGTTGGAGCAGGAACATTCTAGTGCCTTGAATGTTTAGATCCTCTCTCCACCATTTGTCAATATTACTGGTGAATTCAGGGTGAGAGAGCCAGGCATTCTCAAACCTGAAAGGTCTGTTTCTTGGTGTACCCATAAAAGTGGCTTCTAGCTGTACAGGCCAATGATCTGAACCTCCAAAGGGAAGAATAGAAGCTGTTATGGCAGGGCCTGAGAGAAAGAGGTCCTCTGAGATAATAAATCTATCTAGTCTAGATGCGACTTGTGAAGCCCCTCCCCTTTTGTTGTTCCAGGTGAAGGTCCCATTTATTGTTCTAGTGTCCACTAACCCCATGTTCATTATGAAGTTCTGGAAGGCCATGGAGTCTCTGCCTAGCTGTCTGATACCGCCTTTTTTCTCTGTAAGAGATCTTATCATATTGAAATCTCCTGCAACGATCCAGGGCATATTAGGGTGTCTTGCTCTTAGTTCCTCAAGGGAGGTGAGAAGCTTGAGTTTGTCTTCTTGCTTTTGAGGTCCATAGACATTTGTGATCATGTATATCTCCTTATCACCTAAAGGTTGACAAACCAAAGAAAGATAGTTCCTAGATGCCTCAGCATCCAGGATTCCAAATTTCTGTGGATCCCACAACATGAGAATCCCCCCCCGCTGAGTTTTTTGCTTTAACCTCTAGATACTCATACTTGATTAGCCATTTATTATGAATTTCTCTAATTTTATCCATCGAACATTTTGTCTCCTGAATAAAAACCATATCTGGTTTTTCTTCTTTTATTCTAGTGCTGAGATTTCTTTGTTTCCTTTTATTTCCTCTGCCTCTAATATTCTAGGTTGTGAGCTTCATTAAGAAAGGTTTATAAAAGAGTAACTGGTGAGCTCTTTCATCTTACCTGAGTTAATCAATAGTTTCCCACATTCGTTCAGCAACTCCTTTTGTCTTTTTCTTCCTCTTTTCCTGCCTGGGTTCTTTGGAGATTGTGCCTGTGTCTCCTCCATCATTTTGACCTCTCTATGTTCCTAGCTTTCATGATTTCTTTTGACTTCAGTTCCCTTCGATTGTGATCTCCATAGGAAGAGCTGTTGAACCCTGTCATATTCCTCTTTTGGCAGGGAGTCCACTCCTTTGGTCATCCCTTGTTCCAGAAATTTCTCTAGATCAAGATTTTCCCTATCTAGAATCTCCTGCAGTTCATGGTCTTCCGTTCCCGCCTCACTTGGAGTCATCTCATGGTCCTATTTATCTCCATAATGTTTTCTATGATATCTTCCATGCTGTCATCCCTTTCCTTCTTAGTGATAATGTTCTCCATTTCCTGGTTTGTTTCTTTGTTTCCTTCTTCTTCTTCTAGGATCTTAAAGCTATTGTGGCTTTGTTGTCTTTCCTCATTGATCTTCTTTTGCAGCCTCTTTTCGCCTTTCCCTTTGCCCCCAACCTTGGTAAAACCCTCAGGATTTTTATCCACAGTGGTTTTCACATTTCTCTCGATGTTGTTTGTTGGGTAGTCTCTATATAGATGCCCATGCTCATGGCATTTGCGACACCTAAATGGGATGTGCTCATAGTCCACTGCCTGTACCCATTCTTCATCATATACTTCTAAAATTATCGCGTCTGGAAGTGCTCCAGATAAGTCCATTTCCACACATATCCGGGCGAAGGAGGTGTATTTTCCTTTCAGAGTCACATCTGAGATCTTTAGAAAATGCCCTAGTTTGTTGCCTATTGTTTTCAGCGATTCTGGTAGCCAATAATCCAGAGGAAGGGAGTATAGTCTGATCCATACCGGTACCGATGTAAATGTCTCGCGTTCCAGAACAAAGTTCATCATCCATGGTCGCATGTAGAGGCCTGCAGCAGCATAGAAATAAGGTCCTCCTTCAAAAACTTTGTCTTTATCCTCTAGGCTTGTGAATACTACTGTGAAGAAGCCCTTGGATCCCAAATGAAGGTGTATTTCCCCCTTTGGCTTCCAGTGGCTCCTTATCCATGCATGCAGCGCCCTCTTCGTTGGCCATATTCCCATGAATTTGCAGATGACCGCATGTTCCGTCATATGATCCCTATGCGCTTGTAGCGCAGGGTCGCTCAAGATGACCCGAGGAATGATGTTCGACTTAGGTTTGCAGACCCCAGTTGTCCTTATAGAAGTAGGTTTTTGACTGCTATCCCCTTTCTCCTTTTCCTTACTAGCTTCCTGTTGCTCCCCTTCCTGTTCATGAGGTCTGTTTCCTCCCAATATGTCCGTGTTACTTGCCATTGTTGCCTTCTCCAGAGGTTTCTTGAAACACTGCTTTCCCGCGTCCTTGCTTCTATCCGTAACTACTTGACTGTAGGAGGGAGCAGCACTCCCCCTTGCGCGTCTCGCCATGGTGCCCAACGTCAAAACCCTAACCCTAGATCAAGTTGCAGAGCCTCCCACACATCCCTTCCGCATAACAATATTCGAACTAACTAAATTAATTATTATTATATTTATATTTATATTTATTAATTTTATATGAATTATATTCATAACATTGCCCTTCTCTTCAAAAAGCTTTGTCCTCAATCTTATTGATGAAATGTTGGATCTCTTTTTCTGCTTGTCGCGTAACTGTCATCTTTGTTGTTACAAGACGATATGATCCTTGTAGCGATAAATAAAATTGTCGAATTGAAAATGGATCTGACCATCCTAGATTAATCCTTTGTGAAATCTTTTGGTCACTAGAAATTGAATTGTTATTATTGGACTGGATTATGCAAACTTCAACATTCCTTGGAAGTTGGAACATAAATCTGTTGTTTTCGTTTTGAGTGAGACTGGTACGTAGATTGATTGGAAAGTCTGCTCTTGTGATTCAGACGTTGATAAGGAGTTCTTCTGGTTGGACTTTCCCTTATCATGTTAATGGCAGTTACCTGATTTCCTTCAGGTGTTGTTATTGTTGAGTTGGAATCATCATTTGGAATGTCCATCGTTTGAACTACAACTTCTGAATATGTTTTAACTTCTTTTGGTTTCTCATCCTCTTGAGTTGTGATATTATCTGGATCGGTATTTATTCCTCTTTCTTCCACTTGGACTGAAGACTTCGACACTTCTTTCATGATAAGTTCTTCTAATTTGTTTTTCGATGATTTCTTATCATCCTTAAGTTTCTTAATTTGAGTGAATAGACTTTCATTATGTTTTCTAAGACGTAAAAGTTCCTCATTTTCTGAGTCAACTTTATTTTGGTCTTCAAGCTTCTCATCTTTTAAACACTTCATTTGTTCTAATAACCGTTGGTTAAGGTTCTTTAACCATAAACTTTCCTCTTCTTTTCCTGATAGAGTTTTGTGGAGTTTCTTTTCAGAAATTTCCTTTTCTTGTTTTAATTGGTATTTCTTAACCTTAGATTTCTTGACCTGTGAAATTAATTTTTCATTGTGGTTTTGAAGTCTATGAATTTCTTTACTTTTATTGGATATGACTTATTGAAGCTCCTTTTGTTTCTTTGATATTGTTTCTTGATTCTCTTGTAGCATTAGTTTTGAAATATCCTTAAAGTCTTTTGATGACGACAATCTTGACTTTGACTTCATTGTCACTTCTTGGAATGTGATCATTTTTTTCTTATAAGGAAACATCAAAATATTTTTTTCTAAGTTTAGCATGAACATACCCAATTCTTTTAACCAAGGCTGACTAAAAATTATGTCAATCTTTGGGTTAAACATCGTTATCACACAAAATTGAGAGATGCATTCATAGTGGTCACTTATTACTTGTAAATCATTAATTTCATACTCTTTTTGGCCAAAAATATTTGTTATTTCTCCTATGCTTGACTCTGGAAGTAATAGTTGATTCGCCAAGTTAACATTGATATAATTTTCCTCATCGTTTGTGCCGATAGCGATATTAATTTCCTTTCCTTGGGTATTTCCTTTTAATGTAATTAATCTATAATCTACAGCTGGAAGACTTTTATAGGAGAATTTTCCTTCCTTTAGTTTTGACTTCCATTCTTTTATCTTCGATGTTTGATTCTATTTTGCGTTAGTCGAAAAGTTTGTAATATTTCACTTAATCTTGACACCTTGTATTATATTTGTAACTTGTGTTTTATTTAGAAATGCTAATACCTTCCTTGACGACTCTTCTAAATATTTCTCCTTAACACTTTCACAAATACCTCCTTTTTTAAAAGTAAAATTATTTATATATAGTTATGTAATTAAATTATGTTATTATTAAATATATAATTAATTTTATATTTTAATTAACTATATAATTAACCAATATATAATTAAATGAAAACTTATATATAAACTTTATTTTTGATATAATTATTCTATATATAAGTTGTGATATGCCCATTAAACGAACCAAGCGGACGTGAAGGTTGAATCGGCGGCAAAACTGACTTTTTGACGGGGACAAGGAGCAACGCGTGATGACTGAGGATAGAGAGACAGTGGTCGGGGAACAACCTAGCCAGGGCGATCAGAGTTTGACTATCGGGACAAGAGAAGATAGTGGGAGACCAGCAGCTCGAGCACGAAAGAGGACTGAATGGAAATGGCACAACGGGAATCTATGGCACAGGTGATGACAACGACAAATCGAGTGACGAATTTGTATGGCACGGGCATGAGAACGCTGAGCGATACGTAAGACACCAGTAAGAAGGTAATAACAGACAAATTTTGGCAGTGCTAGGGTTGCTCATGCGACAAAGGTTATTCGCTATGGTCAGGGAGAAGTCGACTGTTTTATGTTTGATGGGGGAAAAACCGTAGAAGTGTGATGTATGGCGTTCATATGGTGGCGGTGTACAACAATCGGACGATGGCAGAGTATAGTCTGTCGTGGCTACACTGGTTTTGAACGATGATTGTCTTTGCGGCGTGGGAGGCGTTTGAGAATGGCAGTGGTGTCTACAGCCGCGACTTTGGCGTCGTTGTAATGCAACATATCTATATACAACTTCTTATATAATTCCTTCTTTTATATATAATTTCTTTTATTATTATTATTTTTTAATATGATTTTTTTCTATATTTTTTTTAATTTATAAATATTTTTTTAATTCTTTTAAAATGGCCAATCGCTGCTATCGAAATCAAACTGAGAAACTCCAAAAACTTCTATAGAAAAACGCTTTCAATTTCATGACATCAAGGTTGACAGAGGGTTGATGGCCAAAGGCCCGGTCAGGCGTGACTTAGATACTAATGTAACGACCAAAAGTCGTATACGCAACAAAAATATTTAAAATACTTCAAAGACGTAAATGTCCATTGTAAGACATGTAACTGTATATTGAATTGATGTAAGATATGGTATGATTACAAATGAGAATGGGGGTCTGCTTATATATCCTAGGTAGGCCCTTTCATGAATGGCCATGTCTCTAAGACATGCCTCTTCATTACTAACTAACTAACTATTAGTTAATTAATTATTATTATATTTATATTTATTATTTTTATATGAATTATATTCATAAATCTAGGGTTTATTGAGTCAAAAGAAAATGTGTCATGAGTCAAAATCCCATTTGGACTATTTGTAAAAAAAAGGAAAATCATTTTTGTTGAGTGAAAAAGTCAAATTTTGTCACCACAAAACCAAATTGACCCTCCTGGTCAAGTTGGCCCAAAAAGACACCTATTTGACCTCCTGGAACAACTATAAATATAATGCAACTTGACCTCATTTGATCATCACATCACAACTTCGATTTCTGTGCAAGAGAGAGAAGAAAATCTAGTGAAAGTCTAAGGAAGAAGAGCGAAAGTCAAAGGAGAGAGAGTGAAGGTCAAAGGAGAGAGAATCTTGTTTTTCTGCCCTAAATTCTGCCACACATGCGAGATTCATGATTTGTTGTAGGGCCAAATATTTTTGGGTTATTGTAGGGTCGAAAAATTCAGAGTTTGAACAAATTTTGAAGGCATTGACCAACATTGACTTTGTTGGATTTGACTTGGTTGAAGGAGGATTGTAGGAGGGTTGACTTGGGGCTTGTGTGGAGTCTTGGTCTTGGTTTTTGGGTCTTGGATTTCTCACCTTGATTTGGTTTTATAAGTAGCTAAGTTGTTTGGGTTATCCCCCTTATGGGGTTGTACCCTGGCTTGGAGCCTACATCTTTGTGTTCTTTGTCTCTTGTGATCTTCATGTTTTATGTTTTGGTAATTATTTGATGAAGAGAACGTAGTAAAAGAAATGAGAAGCCAACAAATATTCACAAGAAATTATCAAGAGAAATCAACCCTATTTTGCTAGCCTATTGGTTTCTCAACAAAAAAGAGTAGATGACACTTAATTCCTTGTTAATTTTACCATTGTTCTATGTTGTTTCAATTACTTTAGCCCAATTCAATTCTTCAATTAGAAATTTTTCAATAACAATCAATTCTTGTCATCAATCAATAGTAACTGAAGATAGAACAATAATGCAATGAGAATAGGAGACAATCAACACATCAACAAGAGACACGGATTTGGTCAAAGACCAGGGAGAAACCCCATAAGGGGGAAAGCCTTTTGAAATTCTACTTCTATTAGATTGTCATAAAATGTTTAACGGAGACTACAATGAGTCTGTTGTTGCTCAGATTGTACAGGTACGGTGCGACAATGACTCAGGTTCGGGGCTGTCACTCTGATCCCCGACCACTCCGTTCTAGCTGTCTCCCAACAACAAATTATGGGGGGTAGTCCCTCTGAAGATGGAAATGCAAGACCTATTGGGAATCAACAAGTTTGGGAGACACTATTGAATGGCCTAGCCACTTGGTTGATTATAGTAAGTTACATGATTAGATTGAATTATTTATGAGACCAGTGCCTTATGGAGTCAACTACTTGCTTTAGATCAATTAAATACCAGGTGACTGGATGAACAACCGTTGCTTAAATGCTTAACTATCTTATATGCTATGCAAATCCTATGACCTAGGTGAAATGCAAGATCTTGGTTTATTTTAATTAAATGCCTAGCTAAGTAAATCCCTTAATCCCTAGCTGTTTTGAGGCTAGTCTCAAGAGTAGGTGGTAGAGAGAAGTCAAGGTGAAACAAGCAAAGGCTTGGTTAATGATACCTCTCCTTGAAATCTAACACACTCGGCGCCTCCGGCGCTGCAGAGTCTGTGGCTCTGACGACTACAAGGTCACCATTTTAACCACTAGAGAGGGTCTATCCTTTGCAAGCTACAAGATAAAGGGTGACTCTATTTTTCTATCAACCAGGCTTAGGCTTGGAATTAAATTGATTAATGCAAATCTAGGCTTAGAATGTAATGCAAGATGCTTGAGTGATCTAGAGTTAAGATTGTTTACGACTCTAAGTACTTAGTTATGATTATATTATGACAAAGAGTACTTAACAATGAATTAAGTGCTAAATTACAATAGTGCTCACAAGATGCAAAGATAACCAAGAGATAATTGCTCAATTATTAAATAACAACAAGATATATGCTCCTAAAGAAAATATCACCAATATGCCGAAGATTCACAATAGATATCAACCATAAAACGATAATGACAATAATGGCAAGAAAGAGAGATTAAAGCACTTGATACCAAGAACAATTAATCAAGGTTCTTATTAACACTTATATGAGATGACACAAGAATGAGAAAGATGTCAACAAGAATTGGCTCACAATTCAGATGTTCTCTTAAGCACAATTAGCAATTAACCAATTATCACAATGTCAATTAGATGCCTAAACAATTAGATCTCCAATGTGACAATACTAACCATTCAAGATGATGTTAGATCTTTGAGATAAACGTGTCAACTGAGTGATCTTATTATGTGCAAAATTGAAACTAAGCTTATGCAACTCACGAGAGACAACAAAGTGTTAGTGTTCTTATTAGCAATGAGATACTTCACCAATTGTCAAATCACTTTAGAAAACTTAATGTAAATGATGTAGACAATGTAAACAATACCTTCCACGATGAACAATTATTATCAATAGAGCATAAACAAACGAAAGTCTTTATGTAGATTATGTTCCAATGGCACTCAATGAGCAACAATTAAACCTTTAGGACAGCAGTAAACAAATTATGACAACAGTGAGTTAACCAATGCCAAATATGTCAAAACAGTACCAAAATTACCACCTCCTCTTGAGTTAGATGAGAGCACTTGAGATAGAATGCAAACAGTGAAAAGATGTCTATGTATGAATGCTTATACCACTGTTATATTTTCAGACCTTATTATGCTTATGACAGTCATCAAAATTTACGAAATTTGCCCAACAATGAATGCCCAACTTATGCACATGAACTAGCAATATGTAGTAAGTGGTTTATTAAGTGAATTTAGGGCATTTAATTATATTTTTATCACTGTTATTGCAATGTTCAGATGACCGTAAGTGAAACAGTGAGGAAATGGGGGTTAGATGATGCAAAGGCCTTGGAGATGGCACACTTATTTGCCCAAAAATTCCTTTAGTGAAACAACCACCTGCGATCACACAATTTGGTCCAAAATCTATGCAAAACACCAAATATTAGCTCAAAAATCAAATGACACTCCAATGAATGACTGAATGATGCAACAAGGGTTAGAGGAGGGCTATGAGAGGGGATGCTAACCCTAGAAAGGCTAGCGGCTAGGGGAGAGAGGCCAAAAAGGCTTGCCGTCAAGGGTTTAAGGGCTGCCAGGGGAGGCCGAGAGGGAAAGGAGGCAATGATAGAGGAGGAGGAGGAGGTTGGCTGAGGGGAAGGGAGGGCAGACGAAGGAGGGAAAGGCCAAGTCAGGCCTACGACAAGGGTTTGGAGGGAGGCTGAGGGCCTTTAGGGCACCCCAAACCCACGACAAAGGGGAAGGAAGGCAGACCGAGGCCCCCAGAGGCTTGCAGCTAGGCCAAGGAAGAGGGCCGAGGCCCTAAGATGGCCTTTAAGCCCTGTGACTAGCCCTAAAAGGCCTGACAGGGCTGCAACTGGGGCTAGAGGCTTGACACTGGGCCTAGAAGGCCCTAAAAATTCTCAAACACCTGCAAAAATTCTAGATTTGCCTTAGATCTTCAAAATTGCCAAATCACTGCAAAAATTGTTGAACGCTAGATCTGCAGATTAAATGGAGACTAGATCTTACCTTCAAGGGCCTAGATCTAGCTCAAAACCCCAACAACTCTTCTTGAATAGTTTGAATCTCACCTACACAAACGAAAATAAAATTCCCCCAAAACCCAAATATATACAAAATTTGAAAATAAAACCCCAAACCCAAGTTGATGCAAAACAAGGGTTAGAAAAATATTTAACAATTTTTTTTTTTACAAAATATTTAAAAAATATACAATACTTGTAAATAAAATATTTTTGAGAAAGTAATGTTTTAAATAATGACAATGGCTTAATGTATTTCGTGAGATAGAATATTAACCACAACCTTTAGTGAAGTAAGAAAATCATATAAATTTCCCGGAGCCCAAACAAGGTTAGCTCGTGCCCACAGTCTCTGAACTTGGAGCTCAAGGGCTAGTGCACCTGTAGATCTCTATAATATTTCTTCAAGCAAACTTTTTAGGCATATGGTGAATTAGATCACCTAAGATAGACCCAAAAGCTACCAATAGAATGTTCTTATCATCGACAAATGACATAACAAGCTTATATAAAAAATTTAGCACAATATAAGATTAGCACATAACTAGCACGTACCACAAATCAATGAGACAAGGACACCATGAACTGAACCCCAAAGTATTTTATTATGATATTCAAACGGTCCCAGCAGAGCAATGGCTAAACACTAGTGTTACAAAATTACATCACTCTAGAACCAGAGTCATGATTATGACTTGAGAAACAAAATAGCCTCTAATTTATAGATAAATCTTCCAAGTGGAAAATAACAGCGAGTTGGCTTAATCCTCATCAAAATAATTTCGATCATTGGTAAATATTTGATTTTCTTTTAATCTCTGTTGTCGTAAATATTTATATTTGAGGAATTTTCGAATTTATCATAAAAGTCGTTTTTTATTAATCCAAAATCTATTTTTTTGGATTAATTTCCTCGAAAAATTGATTTTGATTTAAACACCAAAGTCTAAGGGCTTAATTTTTCTTAAAAAATCCATTTTTGCCTTGGTGGGGGACCTCAAAAAATTAACTTCCTTTTGACCCACAATTTTTTTGGTTATTTTCCACTTGGAGAAATTAAATTATCTAAAATTATTTTTTTGATTCTAAATTAATTAATTTTCTGGCTTAAGATTTTATTTTATTGTTGTTAGAAAAATCAATTAATTGACACTAGAGGGGATTAATTATTTTTTCCACCCTCAAATATTTTAGCCATGGTGTCTAAGTACGAGGGACCATGCACTACAATATTTTTTACATCAGATAACTACAAATTCAACTTTCAAATGGGGAATACCCATTTGTTATAGACCCTGAAAATAATTACCCAATTCCGCGACACAATATGATCTAATAGACCAAGTGATTTGTAATAAAATAATTTAGCCAAATAGCTTAAATTATTCCCAAACCACTTTTACAAAGACTCGATATAACACTACGACTTAAGACCTTGTCAATTAATTCCACCCTATCTTTGGGGTTTAAGCTTGTTAATTTTACGCAACAATGGTATGTTCTATGCTTTAGAGCAATTTTACTTCAATTTTTTTATTAGCCCAGTATCAACATTCAGATTAGCAATCACATCAACATGATAGTAAAACGCAGATAGAACATAAACATAAATAGTAGAAGACAAGCCAAGACAAGAGGACACAAGATGTGGCACCAACCAGGGACAAACCCCAATGTGGGGAAACCCTTGATCAAATCTTCTTTTAGCCTTTAAAAGTTCACCAGAGAGAGAGTATAATTTACAAATCTGATAATTTATAACAGCAACAAGAGAGCCCTAACCAGAAAAGTTCACGTTGGTCAACAGGTCAGATTTGACCCTTAGCAAATCGGTCAACTTCAATCAACTTCGACGTCCAAACAACAAGATAAAACAACCCTCAAAACAATGAAATTAAGCCAAGTCAAAGTCTGGTCAAACAACCCACTTGTGGTCAGCCCTAGTTGCAGTCAACATTGGTCAATAGTCAACTTTTAGCCTCGATTTTTGTGCCCAGAATGTGGCTTGCCCAAACAGAGATAGCCCCCACAAAAATGTAGTCTAAGGAGGTCAACAGATGTTGGTCAACGCTAGGTCAAATTGTCCAGAAATTCGGTCCACCCGAAATTTCGGCCTCTTGAAATTTTGCTCCCCTGAAATTTTGGACGTGTGGAGAGAGAGGCCCATAAATTCATACCCAATCAATGAGGAGAGAGAGAGAAGTGTGAAGATGAGTGTGTTCAAATGAGGCTAAGTCACCTTCTATTTATATGCAACGTTCAGGATGAATAGACATGACTGTTGGGCTTCTGAGCCTACATAAGTTTGTTGGTCGACCTTGACAATTTGACCATAATCAAAATAGATTCATAACTTCATTTGTACATGTCAGAATTAGATGATCTTTAGATCAATCCTATACCTCTCGGAGAGAGGAATCCAAGAAAAATATCAGTTGTCATAAATAAGATGACCCATGTGGAGTTTGGCCCTAGTTGCCAATTTTAACACTCCCTCTCAACTAAGGAAAACTCCATCTGCTAATTCATCTGCCAATCTGTACTATCTCTGCCATCAATGCACTACTCTGCTGAAGTATGAAGAAAAAGAAGTGATTGAGAACGTATCATACCATTCTCTACTAACTCGAAGTCAGTCCCAATCAAACGAGAGTGTGTCATACCACTCTTACTGACCCGAAGTCAGTTCCAATCAAAAGAGTGTCTCATACCACTCTTACTTACCCGAAGTCAGTTTCAATCAATGTTTTACAACTCAGACTCGGACTCCGACTCGGCCGAGGATCGACTCCGACTCCGACTCCGACTCGGTAATGACTCGGCTGGCTCGATTTCAATGACTCGGTCGTTGTAAAAAATACATTAAATATTTATTTTTTTTATAAAAAAACATAATTTTAAATATTGATGGGGATGGACAATTATTCTGGTGCTGGGCAAGCAGCAAGCAGGAAGGGGATGAGTCATTAGGAAATTAATATAATTGTATATATGAATTGTCGATGAAGTTAAGAGGAAGAGGACTGATACTTTTAGTCTTCATTAATATCTTGATAGTGTAATCAGGCCTTGGTCTCCAATAAATGGGTGTGAACTATAAACTATAAAGATAAACTTCAGTTCTTTATCAGTGTCTCCCTGAACCTTGGAATTCTAATCCAAATTGCATCAATATCATTTGTTGCAGAGTGCATGGAAAGATGCATCAAGGCAGTATTTGAGTGCAGCATGTAATTGAAATGGTTCCTTCGATATTTACCAAAATTTATTGAACGATAAAAGAATTCCAATCTCTTGAGGTGACATATAGATAAAAGTTTCAAACAGACTTTTCCTAGTGCTCACTATTGAAATATGAGTCAAATAGGCAAGAAATACACTTCACTGTCATCATGCTGAGCCAAGCAGTGAACAGAGTCACAGGCATTGATAGTATCCACTCATTTCTTAAAGGGAGGCAATTAGAAAACGAGTAATCAAATCACCTTAAGGAATAATGAGGATCTGAATTCAATATGTAATTGTAGTGGTTCTTATTGCCCTCAATATAATATTGGTGGTAATACAAACATTTTATGTACAGACTTTAAGCTTCTTTCAAATCTGAGGTGTAATTTATCAAGATCTTATGTCTCAACTCTCATAATCCTGAAATATTGTCTCAAAAATCACAAAAAAATCAATAAAATCACAAAAAAATGAATAAATTTCATGTTTTACGCTGCCCAGCTGTAGTTTCATTGACTCGGCCGAGTCAATACATGACCCGGCCGGGTTGACCGAGTCAACTATGACTCGGCCGAGTCATCCAATGACTCGGCCGAGTCATAGTTGACTCGGTCAACCGAGCCGGGTTGCTGGTCGGGTCAGAGATTTTGGTAATGGCTCGGTTCGAAACGGCCGTTTCGGAGTTGACTCGGCCGGGTTGTAAAACAATGGTTTCAATTGATCCCAGATCAATATAGGTCATCCTAGCATAGGGAGTACGCCCATTGGTAGTACTATGGTCCCTATCCTCGTTTCCCTACTCATTGGTCAGATGAGAGGTACTTCCCATGAGTCCCAAATTGCATGGGTAGGATGTCTCAGTAGGAGAAGGATGAACCACTCATCTTGCCTACATGTTGCGAAGGGGTATCGCAGGGGAAGGCCAAACCACTCACCATGTACACAAAAAACCACCAGGGGAAGGCTGAACCACTCACCCTATGGTTGCTCATCGCTCTAAGAAGTACCCCAAGCTCCCCATAGCTCCCAGAGCTCAATGTCCATCTCATATAGGACTCTCATAAGAGGTTCTCTCCACGACTCGAAGTTGTTCTCAGAAGGCCAAGAACTTGACCTTCCCTAGGGGCTTTGTCAGAATATCGACGACTTGCTCATCAGTCATAATGTGATGGAGCCTTATTGCTCCTCGTTGTACCATATCCCGGATAAAGTGGTACCTGATATCTGCCTGGAGCGATCATGAAACACGGGATTCTCTCATAATCAGATCCCACTCTGGTTGTCGCAGAGGATCACGGTGGTATCCAACACATTTCCAAACAGCTCACTGAAGAGCTTCCTCAACCAGACTACTTCATAGGAGGCCATACTAACAACTATGTATTCGGGGCCTCGACGATGCTCAAGGCAACCGATTTCTGCTTCCTACTCATCTAGGATATCAAAGCAGAACCCAAAGAAAAACAACATCCATAAGTGCTCTTGCGATCCACCACACTGCCAGCCCAATCAACATTAGAATAACCATGCAACTTCACATCTCCGACAATTTATCTCAGTCCATGAGTGATTGTGCCCCGAAGACATCTCAAAAGATTCTTGGCACCAATCCAATGTATATGATGAGGCTCAATCATATATTGGCTCAATGTGTTAACTGCCAAACATATGTCCGGACGAGAGTTCACCAAGAACATCAGTGCTCCTATGAAGTGGCGATACTTAGAAGCATTTCCCAATTCACGTCCAGCAACACTACCACTTAACTTCTTAAAGTTAAGTTCCCTCAGAGTAGTTACAGGCTTGCAGTCCACCATCCCAAATCTTTCCAATATTTTCACAACATATTTTCCTTGAGAGAGGAAAATTTCATTTGGCTTTTGCCATACCTCTAACCCTAGGAAAGAGTGCATCGGTCCTAGGTCCATATCAAATCCATAAGCCAACTCCCTCTTACATTTGTGAATGAGAGGGTCTGCACTTCCATCAGCTCCATGCCTGATTTTGTAGAGTCACTTAAAGGTGACAACCGATTTGTCTTGGGTTCAAGGGACCATATCCCAGACATCATTCTTCATAGTTGATTCGTATTCTTTATTCATAACATCCTTCCGTACTTGATGCTTCACGGCTTCTTCGAATCATGAAGGCTCATTTTGAATGATAGTGCTCATAGCAGTCAAATATCCTTGATACCTGTTCGGCTTCTTGCTTTCACGGAAAGTCCCCCTTGGTGCAATGTGTCTTGACATCTTCGAGAGTCTCCCTAATGTTGATTTTGGGTAGCATCGGATGTGCTCTAGCTTTGAAATTTTGTGGAGGGGCTAGAATACATGAGATTTCCAAAACCCATAAATCGTTTGGAGAAATTCCACCTGGATTGAGAGTTATTAAAATAATTAGTATTTTTAATGGGGTTCTCAAGTCTAAACTTAGGAAAATAAGAATATTAATGGGTATTAATAAAAATATGGGTGAGAATCTTCTAAGAGACGAGGATCAAGTTTTTTTAAATTTTAGCCGTTGCTTAGGGACTTAATCTCGGTCATTGATTCATCAACAAGAAAAGTATAAGAGGAGGCTTGAGGGTTAGTTGGAGATACACCAAGTGATTAAAGAAGTTCGATTTTTCTGGGGCGTGGTTTGCTGAGAAAATCGAACTGGTGATCTGAGTTGCAGCAGAGGGGCAGGGATAGTTGAGGTTGGAGGATCTTCTCTAGGACCCCGAATACACAATAGAGAGAGGCAAAGATAAGCCAGAGGAGGCAGCGGAGACCAGGGAGGCTAACCCTGGGCCAGGAGGGCCCACGCATTGCTTGATGTAGTGCCAACGCAGCAGATGAGCTGCCCTCATGCAGAAGTTTGAATTCAGTCGAGGAGCAACAGGATCAACTGAGAAGGTTGACGTTAGAGCTCCAGGAGGCAGAGGAGGTAGCGCAGAGTTGACGCAAAGTCTTAGAGTGCTCCATGCAGGCCCACGCAGCTACTGTGAAGGGGCAACACGATGATAGTCGGGGATAGTCAGTCCAGTTTGCAGATCAGAGGGATTTTGCCATGTGAAGTGAGGTAATCTCACTTAGGTTTCTGCCAATATATTTTATCTCTATAACTGGATAGCCGAGAGGGCATCCAGAGTTGTATTTAGAACTATTGCTTAATAATAGAAAACCCTCAGAGTTGCTGCATCGATTTTCCCGCATTGGGTTTTTTTGGGGACGTTTGTCCAAAAATAATGGTGTCCCTTGTGTGTTTTTCTCATATCTATTTCAGTTTATGATCTGTATGTCAATGTAGTTTGCAGTAGTGTTTTTCATTAATGTTTAAATAAATAAATAACTTGTTGAATGAAAAAACAAGTAGGAGATGATAAACCAGTGATTGTAGTAGGATTTCTGATGTGTAGATTCAGAAATTTTCACATGGTATCAGAGCATTGCAGATCATAGGACACTAAAGACATCAGTCGGGAGATCCAATGAATTTGTTGCAGAGAAGCAGCTATCTCGAGTGACAACGCTGTTTTAGAGGCAGAGGAGCAGCAAAAGAAGTGCCATAGAGCCAGAGAAGTGACGCAGAGGCTCACACAGAGCCCGCGTCGGCATTTCGAGCCTGTACAGGGTGACGCAGTACCCGAGAGGAGCTCACGAGTGATTGTGTCAGCTCTCTGGGCCAGCTCAGAGCCTGAGAGGCTTAAATCAGTTAGTTGTCGGGGCCGGAGGAGCAGAGCAAATTCGATCAATGGAGCTAGTGGGATGCTATTGCTTGATGGTGCAGAACAGTGTCTGTGGAGACAAAGCCGAGGTAGAGGGAGTCACTGGCTTGACAAATTTCTTGCCAATGAAATCTAGATCCGAGTTGCTGAACAATAGCGAAAGAGGATTGGGGAGGAGTGATTCGACATTTGGCAGGAGGATTTCTGTGAAGGAAATCAGGACTCAGAGGGAGTCTAGAGGAGCTTGTTCCTTAGAGGATTTCTAGTGCTGAGGAAATCCAGATCCGAGTCTTGTTGGATTAACAATAGGAGAGGGAGAAGAGAACCAATCCTATAATTGTTGAGTAGAGATGGCCGTTAATTGACTGAGGGATCAGGACAGATTGGATGGAGCATCCAATTTTGTCATCTGGAAGGCCAGGATCTTGGCAGTCCTAGACAAGAATCACATTAAGGACTATGCCTTGAAGGCAGTTGCTGTTCTGGTCGACGTTGATCCGCTAATGAAGTACGAGGAGGCCCAGGCAAAGGCTTAATGCATGATTCTAGATGGGGTCAAAGATCATGTGGTTCCACACATTGCTGAGAAGGAAACAACAAGGGAGATGTGGGAGACGTTGACCACATTGTACCAAGGGACTACCGTTTCAACGAAAGATGCTATTGGAGAATCAGCTGAGGCAATACTAGATGCAGAAGGGAGAAGAGATCGATCCCTTCCTTCTCAGGTTGCAAGGGATTCGAGACCAGCTGACTTTTGTGGGGTCTACACCAGATCCTGAGTTCATGGTCAGGACTGCCCTGAATGCAGTCACCGAAGACTGGGAGACATTTGTCCAGAGTATCTTGGGCAGAGCTTCTCTCCCCAGTTGGGAGGAAATGTGGGCAGCTCTTCGACAGGAAGAGATCAGGAGGCTGACCAAGGCAGGAAGTAGCGGCAGAGGAGCCTGGGTCAAGAAGGAGGAGGAGGAGGATGCAGCTCTTGCATCATCGAGACAGCCTGGGCAGCAAAAAAGGATGAAAAAGGATATATCCAAGGTCAGATGCTTCAAGTGTGGTGAACTAGGACATTTCGCCACTTAGTGCCCATGGAAGAATGGCAAGGAAGAGGCTTCTGACTCGAAGGCTGCTCTAGCAAACGCCGACAAGGAGGATGATGATGAGGATTGTGCCACAAGTGCTCATGCACCTCTGGGGAAGAGGTGGGGCGACATCGAGTTGTAGTCTGGAGGACTACATGAGAGGGGCAGGATCCTTGAGGTGCCCAAACTCTTGGATCACATACGGCTACGGAGCCCTTAATGACAATAACAGATTAACGGGAGTTGGTACGAGGGATGATGGAGCAAGAGTGGTAGAGCTAGAGTGCCAGAGTCTCAAGTAGCGCAGTGGAGGTTGCAGCAGTGTGGGAGGCATAGAGCAGATTGCAGGAGCACAGTAGCAACAAAGGGTCAGCACATATTAGCAGTAGAGGTAGCTTCAGCATCACGAGGTATCCAGAATGACCAGTATGTTAGCTCGTGGGTGGCTTTTCAGTTGCTTACTTCTCAACAACTGGGTTGAAGTGCAGCAGTTAGCAGTAGCAGTGCTATGGGCAGCATGATGCAACATTTTGAGAGGGAGTTGCAGTACAGATGTGGCAGAGTCATGGGCAGCAGTACATGATGCAATAGTGCAGTGGATGAAAGGCAGCAAGCCAAGTATCAACAACACAGAGGACCGATGCCGTGGATCAGTGTGATGCTTCTATTGGGAAGTATTACCAGAGCACATTCCTCGCTAAGAGGGGGTGTTGATTTTGGGTAGCATCGGATGTGCTGTAGCTCTGAAATTTTGTGGAGGGGCTAAAATACATGAGATATCCAAAACCCAGAAATCATTTGGAGAAATTCCACCTGGATTGAGAGTTATTAAAATAATTAATATTTTTAATGGGGTTCTTAAGTCTAAACTTAGGGAAATAAAAATATTAATGGGTATTAATAAAAATATGTGTGAGAATCTTCTAAGAGATGAGGATTAAGTCTGTTTTAATCTTAGCCGTTGATTAGGGACTTAATCTCGGTTGTTGATTCATCAACAGGAAATGTATGACAGGAGGCTTGAGGGTCAGTTGGAGATACATCGAGTGATCAAAGAAGTTCGATTTTTTTGGGGCGTGGTTTGCTGAGAAAATCGAACTGGTGATCTGAGTTGTAGCAGAGGGGCAAGGATAGTTGGGGTTGGAAGATCTTCTTCGGGACCTCGAATACGTAGCAGAGAGAGGCAGAGATAAGCCAGAGGAGGCAGCGTAGACCAGGGAGGCTGACGCTGGGCCAGGAGGGCCCACGCATTGCTTGACGCAGTGCTAGCGCAGCGGAAGAGGTGCCCTCTTGCAGGAGTTCGAATTCAGCCGAGAAGGCTGACGTCAGAGCTCCAGGAGGCAGAGGAGGTAGCGCAGAGCTGACGTAGAGTCACAAAGTGCTCCATGTAGGCCCACGCAGCTAGTGCGAAGGGGCAACGCAGTTGTAGCCATGGATAGTTAGTCCAGTTGTCAGATCAGAGGGATTTTGCCGGGTGAAGTGAGGTAATATCACTTAGGTTTCTGCCAGTATATTTTATCTCTGTAACTGGATAGCCAAGAGGGCATCTAGAGTTGTGTTCAGAACTACTGCTTAATAATAGAAAACCCTCAGAGCTGCTGCACCGATTTTGCCGTAATGGGTTTTTCTGAGGATGTTTGTTCAAAAATAACGGTGTCCCTTGTGTGTTTGTCTCATATCTATTTCAGTTTATGATATGTAAGTTAGTGTAGTCTGCAGCAGTGTTTTTCATCAATGTTTAAATAATTAAATAACTTATTGAATGTAAAAACAAGTAGGAGATGATAAACCTGTGATTGTAGTAGGATTTATGATGTGTAGATTCATAATTTTTCACACCTAAGCCATGAGGGTCTCCTTTTGGAGGAGGAGGGCTCAAGAGGAGGAGGATCAATAGGATCCATAGGTTCATCAACATCAGGCTTCATTTCGTCTTCTTGTTCACCATGATTTACGGTGTCAGCTTCTTTGTCCTTCTTTAGAATAGGAAGGTTGTTGATCTTCCTGAGGGCCATATCTTCGTTGAAGTTGACATCATGATTTATCTCAACTTCCTTTTGACCAGCTACATAAATTCTATATCCCTTAGAATTTTCATTATAGCCCACAAAGATTCCTTTCTTCCCTGATGCACCCAATTTGCTTCTTTTCTCTTTCGACACATGAAAATATATGAGACTTCCAAAAATTCTAAAATGAGAGACATCCGGTTTCTTACCAGTGAACATTTCTTCGGGAGTCTTGGAGTCCAATGCTTGATCAGGGCATCGATTTTGAACATACACAGCGGTATTTGCAGCTTCAGCCCATAGGAACTTTGGAAGGCCTTGATCATGAAGCATGACACGAACTGCTTCTACAATAAAGAAATTATTCCTTTCAGCCACACCATTCTGCTCAGGAGTGTATGGCGTTGTAGTCTCCCTCTTAATGCCAACTTCTCTGCAATAATCTTGGAATTCATTTGATTCGTACTCGGTCCCATTATCTGTCCTCAATATCTTGATTTTCTTCTCGAATCGGTTTTCGATCAAGGCTTTGAAGTGTCGGAACCATGTGAGCACTTCATCCTTATTCTTCAATAAGTAGATCCAGGTCTTGCAAGAATAATCATCCGTAAAGGGGAGATAATATAAGTATCCTCCCAAAGAGTTTACGGGCATCATACCAGATATGTTGGAGTGAATCAATTGCAATATATCTGTGGTCTTGCTATTACTTGAGGTGAATGGTTCCCTTGTAAGTTTTCCTTTGGCACATCCCGGACATACACCTTCATGCTCTACTTTGAACTCGGGCATACTTGGCACCATCTGTCTCATATTGGGTAGGGCCTTATAATGAAGATGGGCAAGCCTTCGATGACATAGTTCAGATTGTAGAGATGTGTTGCAAGACATGGCTCCCAATGGACTTCCTCCAACGTGATACAAAGTGTCAACCCTGAACCCAAGAGTGAAAGCATCTTTAAAATTTCTTTTCCAAACACGTACCTTTCCATCGATGAATGCCACCTTGAATCCTTTGTCCTCCGTGGCTAAAATGGACACCAGGTTCTTCTTGAGATTAGGTACATATAGTACTTCTTGCAAATGAATAGTGTTACCTTGATTCAATTGAAGGGTAACATTCCCTACTCCCTTCACGAGATAGGAGGCATCGTTTCCAAGGGTGATCTACAAGTTTGTCTCATTTTCTATCAGATTTGAGAGGGCTTCCTTGTATCCGATGAAGTGCCTTGAGGCACCACTATCAATCAACCAATTTCCCAAAGTGTCTAGAGGAGAGGCAATGGAGAGGGCTAATATAAGATAGTACTCTTTTTGTTTATTGTTAACAACATTTGATTCTTCATACATGGAGTTCCTTGATTTCTTGGCGGGTCGACCATTTCCTTGATGTCTCACATTCCTTTTTCCTTTGCCATTGGACCTACCATTCCTTTGATCATTGTTGTTGAAGTTGCCCCTGGAATGATTGTGATCATCATCATGCGATGTGTCCCTTCTATTTGGACACTCCCTTTCATAGTGGGCAAACTTATTGCAAACAAAGCACCTGCCCTTCCTTCCTCCCTTAGATCTAGGCTTTCCATGGAAATGACCTTTAGACCTTGCATTATTTCTCCTTTTGGCATGAGCGGAGAATGCAGTGGGGTTGCTTCTATTAGAGGGCATTCCTTGCTCCACCATTCTTGTTTCTTCTTGAATGCATCTCGACATCAATTCTTCAAACCCTGGAATTCGATCATTGTTGAGAACAGTGGTTCTAAATACATAGCACTCAGATGGGAGTCCTCCAAGGGTGGTGAGAGTAAGTTCCTTGTCAGGAATGGCTTCTCCAATCGAGAGTAGATCATCTTGATCTCAGTGATCCTCAATAAATAGGATTGAATATCCTCGTCCTTGCCCTTCCTAATATCCTTCAACTTATTCTTGAGAAATAGAATTTGATTAGCATTACTAACCTTGAACATGCCAACCAACCTGCTGTAGATCTCCTTGGAGGTCTTCAATTCGGAGATGTAGGCCACCAGATGCTTGTCAATGGAACCCCTGATAATCAACTTTTCTTTGACTTCAGCCCTATTGTACTTGGTTTTCATAGCAGCTAGTGCATTTGAAGGAGGTTCAGGGATTTTATCCTGCACATAGTCCATTACTGCTTTTCTTCCAAGGTCAAACCAAGAGACATCTTCCATCCATGATAGTTAGATTTATCATGGAGCTTGTCTTCAGCCGGGAAGTAGGATGAGGAACCCATTAAACCTTTTTTCCTTGTCCAACTGTCTTTGGTGATTCCTCTTTCACTCTTGCTTGGGCTTTGTCTTCATCTCAGTTCTGATACCATGTTAATTTTAGGCAACAATTGTATGTTCTATGCTTTAGAGCAATTTTTCTTCAATTTTTTTATTAGCCCATTATTAATATTCAGATTAGCAATCACATCAACATGATGGTAAAATGCAGATAGAACATAAACAATAGAAGACAAGCCAAGACAAGAGGACACAAGATGTGGCACCAGCTAGGGACAAACCCCAATGTGGGGAAACCCTTGATCAAATCTTCTTTTAGTCTTCAATAGTTCACCAGAGAGAGATAGTACAATTTACAAATCTGATAATTTATAACAATAACAAAAGAGCCCTAACCAGAAAAGTCAATGCTGGTCAACAGGGAAGATTTGACCCTCAGCAAATCGGTCAACTATAGTGAACTTCGGCCTCCAAACAACAACATAAAACAACCCTCAAAACAGTCAAATTCAGCTCAGTCAAAGTCTGGTCAAACAACCCCCCTGTGGTTAGCCCTAGCTGCAATCAATGTTGGTCAACAATCAACATTTAGCGTCTATTTTTGTGCCCATAAATGTGGCCTGTCCAAACAGAGATAGCCCTCACAAAAACACAGTTAAAGGAGGTCAACACATGCTGGTCAACGCTTGGTCAAACTGTCTAGAAATTCGGTCTCTTGAAATTTTGGCTTCCTGAAATTTCGACTCTTGAAATTTTGCTCTCCTGAAATTTCACTCCTTAAATTTCGGACGTGTGGAGAGAGAGAGGCCTAAAAAGTTGTACCCAATCAATGAGGAGAGAGAGAGAAGTGTGAATATGAGTGTGTCCAAATGAGGCTAAGTCACCTTCTATTTATATGCAACGTTGAGGATGAATAGACGTGACTGTTGGGCTTCTGAGTCTCCATATGTTTGCTGGCCGACCTTGACAATTTGACCATAATCAAAATAAATTCATAGCTTCATTTGTACATGTCAGAATCGGATGATCTTTAGATCAATCCTACACCACTCGGAGAGAGGAATCGAAGAAAAATATGAGCTGTCATAAATAAGATGACCCATGTGGAGTTTGGCTCTAGGTGCCAATTTTAACAAAGCTGGAGGGAAAAACTCCGCCGATTATTCGTGTTTCGAAACACACAATGTGGTGAGACGAAAAACCTCCTAGGATGAAATTCGTTGCCAAAACCAGAGGCTTATCTAGGTTGTTACATAATTAAATGATCATGCTAGCATCATTTACATTACAATTAGCAGAAATTGGGTTTACAATGAATGACATGATAGGTAGCTGGCTTATGATTGTAAATTTTGAAAAATTTGCACAATTGCTTCCTTGGACTTGTGACAAAATAGGTGCAACAAGGCCAATACAAAACTATCCATCAAAAATTCCACCAAGCAATATCTAGAAATATGATTCCAGCAACAACACTGATAAGAGTTAACTTTCCCAATGTACAGTCAATTGTGGTCAATTGCGGTCACCAGTAAAAATGAAACCTTAAGTCCTAGCTGCATGGAGGGAGAGTCATGTGTGCGACTGAAGCTTTTTGGCCACACGGATAGGCCTGTATGCGTGTGGCTGCAACCAAAAAATTCCTGTGTCAACTCTGCGGTTGGAAATCAAAACCCTAATCCACATTTGTTTCGGACTTGTATGAACCAATATCTGTGAACCAACTTCAAACTTGTGCGAACCAACCCCAAGAAGAGAGAAGAAGAAGATGCTTGATGATGATGTCCAAATGAGGGTCACTTGACTTATATTTACAGGCTTCCAAAGGTGTCCAATTTCCTTTTAGGGTTGACTTGATCAAATGTGTCATTGTGGGCTTCACTTCAAAAAAACACTTTGTGAAGCATGTTATAAATGTTGTTCCAGAGAAGGTATTAGAAAATGTTACGATTGTTCACAACTAGGCTAGAGCCCATGTTGAAATAACAAAGGCTCATTAGAGTCCTGCTCTAAAGAAATAATGGCAACAAGCCATGGTTTCTCTTGCACCACATGTGGAGACTCTAAAATCTAAAGCTATCAAGGGTTATGAGGTGTCAAGGGATAACATTAAGCCACGGCTTGTTAAAGCTCAAGAATCGTTTAGTTTCACAACCTCATGTGGACAAGGTTGTCACTGCATCACAACCTCATATTGAGAAAGTGACTATCATTTCACAACCATATACAAAATGTGTTGCCAATGCCTATGAAAGATTTCTTACAAATGTAACAAAGTGTCATCGCCAGTTGCAACGTTCTATGAGATAAACATAAAAAGTATAAGCTGATAGTCTAAGTCATCACGTTCGCGTTCGTGTTGGGCAACTTTGAAGTTTGAATAAAGTTTGACACTTGAAATTTTGGCGCTAATGTTCAACATTAAATTTGACACACTAGAAATTTGAATATATATATATGAAACAAAATTCAATAAAATTTTAAAGTTTAAACACATATAAAACATCTGAAAAAACACATATACTTGAAAAAGCACACGCAAGGGACATTTATGCAGTTATACTTGTGAATTAGGACTTGTATAAAGGCTTAAAGTACTCTGTCTCCATCGTTCATCCTCATGCGTGGAAGGAACCATTACTCGAGATCAGTCACTCATGTAAATTATGTTATGGGAGGGTTAACAATCCGAAGGCCTACTAACTGTGCATGTGGATTAATTCTTATTGTGGCATTTCATAAGATTGTTGTTCTTGGATGTTTAATTTCTAGTTAAGCTTTGCATTAAAAATTTGTTACCAAATTTGTTTTAAATAAGTGAAGGAATAACTATCTAATGCATTTTTATTATTATTATTCATTTTCAGAGAAAAAATCGAACTTTCTATTAAGGCATTAAAAAGTTACATAGTATATGCACTGAAGCATTCTGTAAACTGTATGTTTATCATCTAAACATAGAGTATCAAGCTGAGCTGGTAAGCAAAACAAAAATACTTTCCCATCCCAATGTATGCAAAAATAAGCACCGATTCGAATTCCCGGGCCTCCTCATATGAGGAAAACAACCCAAACAGGAAGAGGAATCGACAACCATTCAGTTATAATGTTTTTCATTGTTTCAAAAGTAAGGAGTAAAAAGTAAGCACACAGGAATGATTGTCTGCATTATCCCTGTTGACATTTTCCGAGTGTAGAAATTTTGAATAATTTAACACATATTCAATGGAGATTATCCTGATCATGTACTAATGTGGAAAACATACACAATACATAAGCTCCTCTACATTGATCAAGAATATAGCAGCATCAATAACAATAAAACATCAAGAGCATTCACACATTAACACAGTATGTATCACGGGGAAAGCATCTCGCTAAAAACCCCACACTATGTGTATATTAATGATTGAGTCATGTAACATTACACAGCATAATACTTCTCACAAGTATCTCCACCTCTGTTACACACAATACAGCTCAGATCTGATCTCCAAATCTCTTCCACTGCTTGCCTGCCTCCACTGCTCAATACCTGCTCAAGAACTGATGAGAATTGCTTCCCAAACTCGATTTTCACCTGCAAAATAGTCACTCACTCTTTGTGGACGTGAGCAAAGGCTAAAATGCGGGCCAAATACGTGAGCAAACTCATTGGCATACTCAATCCTTTGATTGTGCAAGATCTGGTGCACAACTATAGTCACAACTGATAGCAATCTGATTCTCTACCACCTGTCCCTGTTGAACTGAACATGCACTGACATGCAACTGAGTTAACTGATGTATTCTTAAGTTGTATTATGAGTTAATAATTAGTTTAACAACTCATCATTAGTCTATCTGCAGTTAGACTAACTACAACCAGTTTAACTAAGTTAAACTGAACACAACTCCATCAACTGTACCTCCAGTCCACTAAACTCAACTCACTTGAGTTCTAACTGAAGTCATGCATGCAACAACTCAACTGACTCATAAGAAAAACGAATTTCCTTCTGACAGCTGCATGTGCCACTTCCGTAGCTCAAACTGAAGTGCTCCAAGAGAATAAGATTAAGTTTATAGTCCAAATATTATTGTGAGATAATAATATTTGACTTTTCTATTTTTGACAGCCAGTGTAAAAATAGACTTGATCACTCACACTGTGATCACTCACACTTTCATCAAAAATAGAAGTCCATCTATTTTCCCAACTTGATCAATCATCCATAAACATAGACATGATCCATATGTCTAAAAATAGACATAGTCTAAAAATAGACTTGCGCCAAAAATAGCCTGCGGGCCCACTTAGTGAAGGCGACTCTTTTCACTAAGCTCCATCATCTTGTTGCAATCTCAACGCCGAGTAAACCCAAAAAACTGTGGTCCAGAAGCAACAAAAAAACAAAAACCTGAAAGACCAGAGGCTAGAAATGATATGTACTTCAAGGCACAAAAGGAGGATGATCCGACACAGAGATCACGTCATGTTCTATTTCTGTTATGCTCCAACTGTCCATAACTTGTTGTAAACCCTCCTTAGATAGGAGGTCTGCAACTGTGTTCCGTTCCCTGTAAATATGGCACACAATAATAGAAATAAAACGTTGTTTAGGATTTAAGGCTTCTTCTAACGAAAGAGTTAACATATAGTTTTGACATCTGTACTCTCCATCAATCCATTTGATGACATTTTGAGAGTCACCGAAAATCTGAACCGATCTTAATCCCAGGTGTATAAGCCAGCAAAGAAGTAGTTTTAAGGTTTGTAGTTCTGCATAATTGTTTGTTCCTGCTCCTAGCCCCATCGAGGCTTTTAAGCATTTATGTGCATTTAAGTGGATTACAATTCCTGCCCCATAGATATTCCTCTGATCAGAGGCCCCGTCAAAGAAAGCCCAAGGAATATCGCCCTAATCTGTTCCTCCCTTTCCCCCCTCACATTTGATTTAGGGATTGGTATTGGTATGCTTTCATAGATAGCTGCACATTCAATCGCAATGTGTTCATGAGATGGGTTCTGATCCTTGAAAATTCTCCTGTTCCGGGCCAACCATGTGCCCCATGCTATTATTAGAGGTAAATTTCACATGTTTTCCTCTGGGGTGTCCATCCACCAATTTTGCCACACCTCCCTAATTATTTCTCCATCCCATCTCTGAGTTTTCTTTGTCAGCCTCAAAGTCTCAAGCCATACACCTCTGTTGAAAGGACACTTTAGGAATAAATGTTGGATTGATTCTTCTTCTTTTCTGCACAAAGAACACCAGCTTGGTCCCATCTTAGATCTCTTCTGGAGATTGTCCCATGTTGGAACCTTATTCCTTAGTATACACTAGAAAAACATTCTTGCTTTGGCTGGACATTTTAGTTTCCAGATAGGTTTTGCCCACCACTCTGGATTTGCCCATCCCTTAGGCATAAGCTAGTTATAACCATATTTCTGGGAGTAATTGCCTGTGGGAGCATGAACCGATTGCATGGTGTCTGGTCTATTTCTGAGGCATACATTTGACCTTTGAAGTTCCGTAGTAAAATGCTACCATTCCTCCTCCTATTGGGGCTCAAGGTTTAACTCCCCTCCGAATAACCAGGCTTGATGCCATATTGTTGAGTGTCCAACCTTCTCTATCTGACTCAAATTATATACCCCTCTTGCTTTCAAATGGTCAATGATTCCTAGAGAGAGGGAGAAACCCTCGTTACAGCCCACCCATGGGTCCTGTCCCACCCTTGCTCTTCGTTACCCACCTGCCAGGAGAGCCCTTGTTCGATTATCTTGATTGAGTCCAGAGTTGCTTTCCACACCACGGACGCTTGAGAGTTTTTCTTGTCCGACTTTCTGATCCACTCATCCATTGGAGTTGGATCAATGTATTTTCTTTTTACCACCGACGTCCATAGATTTTCCATTGATAACAACCTCCATCCCAATTTTGCTGCTAGAGATGGGCTGAAAGCTGTGAGGTCTTTTATACCCCACCCTCCCCATTCCTTCGGTCTTGCCACTTTCTCCCATGCCACCCATGGGAGGACAAAATCCTCTTTTGAGCCAGCCCACAAGAATCTACTGCAGGCTTTTCTTACTCTTGCAAGAATTCCTTTGGGCACCCATGTTAGTGCCAACCAATAGATAGGGATTGCCATGATGACGAACTTGATCAAAACTAGCCTTCCTGCTCTCGATAACCATTTGTAACTCCAGTGCTTTATCCTGTTCTCGATTTTCGCCACCAACCAGAACCAGTCCTAATTTCTATATGAGTCAGGCTTTAAATGGAACCCCAGGTATTTGAAACTGTCTGACATCTTCTTTTCCTCAAAAGGGAGATCCTCTGCTATCCTTCTAGTCTCTGCCCTTGTGAAACCTTCCAGTATCAGGGAGGATTTTTGTTTATTGATACACATACCAGTAGCTTTTAGAAACAACTCTAGGATAGATTTTATCTGCCTAGTTTCACTCCTGCTACCATTACTGAAGAGAAGAATGTCGTCCACAAACAATAAATGGGATATATGAAGGTTGACAACCACTTCAATGCCCTTTATATCTCCTCTTCTCCTTGCTTCAAGGATCATTTGACTGAGTCCCTCTGCTACTAGGAGAAAGAGTAGTGGAGAGAGAGGGCATCCTTGCCGAAGTCCCCTCTGGCTCTGAAAGAAAGATGTGGCCGCCCCATTGATCAGAACGACAAAGCTAATATTTGTCATACATCCCATAACCTAGTTTGTGAACCTAATGTTGAACCCCAAGTGAGTCAATAACATTCGAATGTACAACCAGCTGATTCGGTCATATGCTTTGGATAGGTCTATTTTTCCTCTGGCTCTTCTTTATGCTATGAAGAGTCTCCTGTGCCACACCCACTGCTTCATGGATCTGCCTTCCATCCAGGAAACCGAATTGCTCTTTTGATATGTTCCTTGAGAGAATCGGTTTCAATCTAACTGCGATTACTTTTGTGATAATTTTGTAAATGCAGTTACACAGAGATATCAATCTGAAGTCCTCAAAAGACGATGGGTCCTTCTTCGGAATTAGGGCTATGAAAGTGGCATTGAAGGGTTCAAAGATCGACCCTTTTACCCTGGATTCTTCTACGACCTCTGTAAGTTCGTTTCCAAAAGACTCAAAAAAATGTTGAAAGAACTCCATAGTCCAACCGTCCGGACCTGGGCTCTTATCCTTTTGCATTGACCTTAATATTCCTTCGACTTCCCCTTTTGTCACTTCCCCCATGATGATTTCATTATCCTCCTCCTCCAGATACCTTGGGAAGATTTGTGTTGTCCTAACCACCTCGGCGATAGACACCTCTGCAGGGGCTTTGAAAAGTTTTTGAAAGTGGTTCCTTCCCAGGAGGGACAATTCCTCAAAAGACTTGGCTTGGGTTCCTTCCTCTGATTTTAAACTCCAGATTGTGTTTATATTTTTCTGGCCTTTTGCATAATTTTGATTTTTTTTTGAATTTTCATCCCCTGCTGCCAACCAAATAGCTTTGCTTTTTAGTCTCCAATGCTCTTCTCTGATTGATAAAATATTTCTTCGATTGGACTCCAGTTGTTTGATCCTGTCCCTCTTCCCTTCTGTCTCATATCTGTCCTCTTCTGGGCTCTCCAGCAAGTCTAATTCCTCTCCTATCTGCTTTAGTTCTACTTCTTCTTTGTCTTTCTTAATTTTGGCCCATTCAATAGTTGCCTTTTTCATTCGCTTTAGGTTTTCCATGAACAAAAAAGCTTTTCCCCTACCCTGATCATCTGCTTTTGACCTCCAAGTAGATTTGAACAGATTATTATAAGATTCCTCCTTAAGCCAGGTTGGATTGAATTTAAAGGGGGAACCAGGCTTTTTGTTAGGGCCTTTCATTTCTAGCAGGATGGGAAGATGGTCTGAGTCTCCTCCTTCCCCCACCCAATGTCTAAAGACCGGGGTCCTAGCCACCACTTCTTCTCTAAGGAGGAAACGGTCTAGCCTCTTTGCCACCCTTGCTTCCCCTGTTCTCCTATTCCTCCACGTTGGCCTGGGCTTGATCAGGTTGATGTCCATCAGTTTTCTGGAATTGATCTTATTCATAAAGAAATCAGTCAGGGGGTCGACATGTGCTGATGGTCCACAGGTTTCTGATAGGCCCAGAGAGAAATTCAAATTCCCCCTATAACCAAATTCGGATTCCCCATGAATGATTTTGAGACAAATTGTTCCAGTAAATCGCCTTGTCCTGACAAGGCCGATAAATGTTTAGAATTAAGAGATTGGTGCAAAGCTCCAAAGAGTAAACCTCTACGCCTAGAGCCTGATCAACTCTCGATGTGGTAAGGACCTTCAGCCTTCCTCAAATCGCTCATGTAGCCAAACCCCCAGATTTTCCTTTAGCATCCAGTGACTGGAATGCCCACCCAGGCAACATTTTGTGTAAAGCTCTACTAATCTCCTCACCTGTTCCAAGGGTTTCTTGCAACATAAGCACATCTGGATTATAGGAATTTATGAGAGCCTTCAAGGCTAGTTTTTTAGGGGTGCTAGCTAACCCTCCATAATTGAAAAATGATCATTTGGAAACAAGGGAGGGGTTATGCGCTGCTCTAAGAACCCTTGAAATGGATAGTTGTTTCCCGTCGGCTATGTCGATCTTTGCTCTTAGCTGAGCCTTTGAAATGTTTGTCTTCCTTCCTTTGGATTTTCGAGGTCCAATCGGTATAGGTTGTGACCCCACACCCCCACCGCATCCCAAGGGATAATTTTCTTTTCACGAGGTTTGAGGTTATAATGGGGCTTCACTGAACAGGCACAGGGCATACTAGAAGTCTCGACACTTGACCCAGGACTACGGTTTAGAAGAATCTCAGGGATGGAAGTGATGATACTATCCAGTGTTTCATTTACATTTTTAACATGGAGATTTTCTGAGTTCAATAGCCTGGAAGGACCAGGCTTTGACATAGAATTGAGAAAAGACAACAAGGATGTATTAAAAGAAGGGATAGGTTCCAGAGCCGTACCCTCTGGCTGATGAGCAGAAACCAATCCTTCTCCCTCCTTTGTCTCTGTGTGAACTATATCCCCTTGAGGCTTTTGCTCTCACATTGGTCTCTCCTCAATCTGCGTTTCCTCTGTTTCCTCAGCATCCACCTGCATCTTGTCCTCTTCCATCCTTTCCCCCCTTGCTTCCAGGATGTCCTTTTTCTGTTCCTCCTCCCCTTGGTTTTCTTCGTTCCCCCCTCCTTTCTCTGCCTTCTTCTTCTTCTAAATCCCAGAGGGCATTCTCTTGCCAAGTGTCTGTATTTATGAGGCTGATGGTAACGAAATGACAACTATTCGTAGTCAATCATTTGAGTATAAGAGAAGTCCTTGTATTTGAGATTGATTTCCTTTGCCAACCCTTCCCTAGGATTTAGACTTACTAGTATTCTGGCTAGTCCTTTTTCACTAGTGTGCACAAATGACATGTCGGATTCCAAGAACCGTCCCATGCTATTCCCGATTGCCCTGAACACTAAATCCACCTAGAAAAAAGGAGGAAGTCTTGGAAGTCTTACCCGTATCAGGATTTCATCCACCTTCTCTCTCTGAGCGTCAAATAAAGGGTTCCACCTTTTAAATATGATTGGACTTTTCCCAAAACTCCAATTTCTTTCCAAAACCCATTCCATTGCTTCCTTTCTGACGAATTTAATCATGAACCAACCCTTAGCTAGGGTTGATACCTCATAGGTTTTGTCTGGCGCCTCCTGCCAACATTTAACTGTCCATTCTTGAATGTAGTTTGTTGAATATTTTTTCCCCTTTGCCCTACTGACCAAGGTTAACTCAACTACCTCCATAGCTTCGTCGATCTGGAGATTGACTCCTAGAACCAGATTTGCGGTTATCTCTTTTTTCCTTATTAACTTATTTTTCTTCTGCTTCTCCCCTGTCTTCCTGTGCCGCCCCCCTTCCCCAAACCTTGGTGAGTTCTCCTCCGCATTGATAGCTACTTCCTGGAGTGGCTCTGAACGCCCCTCTGACCAAGTGTTTTTGAGACTGTTTAGACCTCCTTCCCTTGCTTGACCTTCCTCTCCCACCAGATGTGGTGTCTCTCTTTCTTCTGAACAACCCTCTGCCCCAATAAAACCTTCTCAGTCCACTGATATGGGAGGAGCAAGGGAAATCCCTTGTTGGTCGCCAATTTCCCCCCTCCTTGCCTCAAAAGTCTTCCGAACACCACTCAGAGTCGTCCCCTATCCATTTAACCCTGGAAACTCCAAGTATGGGCTCACATCTTGGCTAAGGGTTTCTCCTCTTCGTACATGCAGAGGGCTTCTGCATGCGACTGTGCTATCCAACCGAAACCCTCTTACGACTTCTGCCGGTCCCAGATCTTCCACAAGGAAAGATTTCAACCCTTCCTGCCCCTTAAACCCACAACTGATAACAACGTCTTCTAACCCTCTCGAGTAAAAATCTTTGAGCGGGCTAGAGAGCTGGTTACTTACTTGGAAGACGCCCGCTTCTCCCGCTGCGCAACCTATCACCGAAAGTAATTCCCCCTGCCTCCCTTCTAGCTCCTTTCTGTTCCCCAACTCTCCTGTTTAGTCAGACAAAGGCTTTCCTCCAGAAGCCCTAAAGTTTTCCCTTGTCTCCATCCCTCGCCCAAGCCACATCTCTTCCTGCCTGGCAGTCCAACTGGATGAATATACTTCTCAATGTTTTGGTCTGTGACTTCCAATCCCCACACTGACAGAATATCCCCAGGCTCGGGGTCCAGATCAACAACATCCCGTTGGTTGACCATGTTTCCTTCCACTGTTCGCAGTTTGTAAGCTCCCTAGATCCCGGAATGTAGTTTTTCCTTTTGCGGGCGTGTGCAGACTCTTACTGTCGACAGCGCAACGGTGAACAAAACTCAAATGACTAAACCCTGCCTCCATCCTCCCAAGTCCCTACCCCAATTTCCCCTTCTCACCATTCCCAATGCTTTCTGTCCTCGTGACAACTCCGCTCCAAGTGCCCTCCCTACCTTGACACTCAGCTCTGTGCGTTGCCAACTGTCTAGCATACGACCTCCCTACTGTAGTTGTTGCCGTCCCAAAACCTGCTGCGCCCTTCCTCCATTGTTAGGATTTCAAGCTCCCAATATTTTCATACCATAACTCATATCACCGATGTCGTCTGATGTGTTTCTATTCTTATGTGGGTTAATGAATTTAGATGGGATTTCCTTATGATTTCTATTGTGCAAGGTTAATTTTAGATTTGTTTTGTTTTTGTAAAAATTGTTCTATGGTTGTTGAAGACCAAATTGGCTCACAACCGAGAAACTTTGATTTGGTAAATGGTAGAAGAAATTTATCGAAGTACCTCGATAGATGGGAATTATATAATATATTCACAAAGGTTTGTGACATTGCATAGCACACAAAGCAACTGTTAATGCTAGAGGTTACTCCATAAACCAATAAATCCACACCAAATTCTTTCCCTAATATCATGAACAACCTCAAATACCTTGATACTAATCAATTATAGAATGCATGGATGCCTGTGTAAGGTTATGCAATCGAAATTGAACAATACAATCAATTTTGAACCCATAGATATAAATGGAGATGAATACATGCATTCAGAATTGAAAAACTGTGGGCAGTCTCTGGTCGGCAGGTTGGGTACATTTTGGAAGCTGAGCGCTCTTTGGTAACATGGTAAGTTGTCGACCCATTGGCTGTTGTTGTGCAGTTGTGCTTGTGGGCCAAGTCTCAAGTGACGAGCGTTAATGATTAGACATAGAACTCTGGGCAACAAGAGTCTGGAGATATATCTGTCAGCCTATCACTTGTGCAGAATCGTCATTGGTCAAGACTCATAATGCAGGGGTCGAGCGACGAGAGTTGAGAGTTGAGACTCAAGTGTGGATGCAGGTGGCATGACGACGAGGGTCAAGAGTGAAGTGTGCATTGTGAGGCGGTGAGTGTGAAGTTTAGGGTTTTGATTTTTATTTTTTTTATTATCAACCGCAAAAACAACTTGAAACGAATGCCGAATTTAATTGAACGCAGGGCAATTTTTTTAAATTTTATTCGTGATTGTGTTTGGGTTCGGTTCTAATCTGATTTGAGTTCAGCTTTGCCTTGATGTTCGACAAACCAAAAATAACAAATCCGGCATTCATTTAAGTTTGTTGAATTTCAAACCTGAAAGATTTTGTTCACCAAACATGGTGACTTAGCATACAGTTGGGTTGGCTACAAAAGAGCTCATTTTGTTTATGGCATCTGCCTTGTTGGCGTTGTCAGCGCTCAACACATTGATGGCATATTCATCCATTTGCAGTAGTGGTAAGAAGACCAAACCTAGTTGAAACAATCACATTGGTCATGTACACGGGAAACATAAGTGCAGACATATTAACAAGTAATTCTACAAAATATGTCAATTCTTTTGTGCAGTTTGTTACAGAGAAGCACATAGAGTTGGATATCAGAATCAGGTTTGTTGATTAATCTTTTAACAAATGGCTTTTGGGAATGTGGAGCTGAGGTGTATATTGGCAGAATGTTACTGGATTTATTATCTCTGCAAATGAAGAGTTCTAGTCCTTGTAGTTTCTATTTCTCATTTTAGTGGATATTGGTCAGGAGTTATGGCAGGTCAATGCGTAATAAAGAGTGCTATGAAAAATTACAATTGTTTAGCATATCAAAATGAGGTCAAGTTTGCAAGCAATTAGAGAGAATCTGTACAATTGTATTTAGATGCTTGCAAAGGCAAAGGTGCCTTGAATAGATCGAGATTGAGATCCTCATCCATCAATGGCGTGGGCACAAGGAGTAGAGGTGGCATTTGAGCTAGGTCGAGAACCATAGCTTGGAAAAAAATCCATTTGTTGAACCCATTGACCAGGAACCAGATGACCCACTGTACTGATAAATTTCTCATGCCTAGATTCCAACAACACCTCATATACCTTTGGATTAAATCATTAAAGAGCCTAATTTCTGAAACAATTTATCAAATGAGCAAAATGATGACCCTCTCAACTGCGTTGCTGTATACTCAGGGTTTCCTCATGCAAAGATCTTTGGTTTGTGAGGAGAGACACCACAAGGGGGATCACGGTCATGGGTAAAGATGACAAGCAGAGAAGGGGCATGATTGCGGGCACCATTACAGCCATACATGTTTTGGTTGAAGTTCGCAGCACCTAGATGCCAGCTGGTGTTTTACAAGGAATTGGACCTTGTCCAAAATAAAAATTAATTTTTATGATTGATGGCTTTGAATGCTTTGACGATCAATCATCCCTCCCCTAATTATACCTCCCCAACAACTAATAATTCATCACGAATCTGTTGGATTCTTGTGAAATATGAGGCTACAATTTTGGATCTCTCCATTCTTATGTTTCTTAGTTTCTCTCTCAACACCATCTTCCTGTTTTGGTTGTTACTTTGGTCTAGGTTCATCAACGCTGACCATATTTGGTGAGTTGTATGCTTCCCTGATATGTGAGGGATTATGTGATCCTTCACAATGTCCATTATGATCCTTCTAGCCTTCACATCCTTCAAATTGTGTTTGGCTGTTTGTGTAGGATCCGAAGGAATTTAGATCTCTTTTTCTGCAAGTTCCTACAGGCCAATGGTGATCCTTTCCTTCCATGGACTGAAGTTTGCAGCCCCCTCCAACCTGTCTTCAAATCTGAGAGTTGATGATGCCATCTCAGCAGATTATTTTTGGCCACAAATCGTTGTTGCAAAATAAAAAATTCTGTTGCTGTAAAACCCTTGTGTTGGTATGATATCTCCCACAAAGTTTCAAGCATTCTATTACAATGTTAAATGTACAATATCAGATCTGATTATCAACAGTTATTTTATACCCATAAATTATTTTTTCAATAAAATCTAAAAACTGCTGGAAAATAAATTCACTGGTATTTAACTTTTAGAAAATTAAATTTGCAGTGGAAGTAAAATAGGGAAATCAATCATACCACAGTCCACAATTCTGCCCAAAACAATCTTCCTTCACTTTATATTACTCAGGAAAATTAGGGCCTAGATCCACAGAGAATGCATAGAAAAAATTGCAGATGCTGGAACCTGGAAATCGACCCCTCTAGAAAATCGGCATCGAGGAATTTGGCCCACTGGAAGCCTACCCTCCTAGAAGATTTCGACCCTTGGAGAATTTGGCTTCCCTCACCAACAAATTGGCCCCTACTTCTCCTTCCTTATGGCCCTTGCACACTTGAGAAAAAAATCAGCCCCTGGATAATTCGGCCTCCCTACAGCTCTCAATCCTCTTTCTCCAGCAATTCAACCTCTTTCTCCTAGATTTGGCCTTCTTGAAATTTGCTGCAGAAATTTCCTTGCTGCAATCCTTTTCCCTTCTCTTCAGCCTTGGAGTTTCCCACTTCTTGAGAAGATCGGTCTCTCAATAGTAGCATTGTGTCTTCATCCTCTCCCATGGATTCTCTTTATAATTTGTCCATAGGTCAAATCCCTAATCTCCATGGTGATAGATGGCTCGAGTAAATTCCATCCTTATTAGATCAATGGTGGAGATTAGACATAAGTCAAATAATATAGTATTTATCTTTAGATAAACATTAGCCCAAAGTCAACATTAATTAAATAATTAATCAATGTACTTTTTCCTAAGTTGAAAACTTAGGAAGGAGATCAAGTCGCTTCTCTTGAACAACCATGTAAAGAGGACTTCTTCTCCTGCATGCTAGACAAAGCCTATGCAGAAGACCTTCCGAAGCTACAATATCAACATGCCATGATGCCATCCTTCAAAATCAAATGCTGATATGAAATCTGAAAAGATATACAACCATAGCACCTCTTTCCTACCAATGAAGTCACCAAAATTCAAATGAGAATGTTGGATTTTCAAATAAATCCTCTCATCATTGTAGCCATGTTTATTGAATTTGAGAAATGAATTTTATCCCCAACTAGTGCTGCCAAAATTTTACCACCCAAACACGTCCTCCAAATGCAATTGTGCTTGGGCAGGGTCTTCAAACTGGGTTCTTCTTGCAATATTGAGGGATCACACCTACGAAACCTGTACTTCAAATGTTATAAAGTCGTTTAACAAAGTGCACCCCTAGGGGCATTTAGGAAGCTTCCCCATTGTCACCTCAGCAACTCTTCCACTCACTTTCTGCCGGTTCTTTTGCAGCACGATGGGGGAAACCTTGGGAAAGATTGTTTTTGATGTTTTTTTTCAATAAAACTGATGGTGAAATTTACCATGGCTAGTGCCTATCTACTTGGGTAATGGAGTCAAAACCATTAAACAATGGGTTTGAATGTGATGAAGAGGCATGGTTAGGTTATTAGCAATGTGCTCCAACCAACCACATAGTCTTTTCGATATGCAGAAATTAATGGGAGGGCTCTTCCAAAGATGCACCTCACAAGAATTACAAAACAGCTAATAGAGTGTGCAGCCATGAATAAGAAAAGGGACAGCAGCAGCCTCTTAATGTGCCGAAATCACAGAAGAAATATTCATTAAAGGAACATCGATTACTGCAAGAATTAGGGTGGGTTACACTTCAACCTGATCTCTTCTTGTTGGAGCATAAGTACACTTTATCAAAGATTACACCAGCAGTTTGTAAGAGTAATTCCAGTCAACCAATTAATGCATGAAAGGTAGGAAAAAGATGAAAATCCTCAACTTCAACTCCTCCTTCCAATTCTCCCAAAGATATTCAACTAAGTGCTTGTACGGGAATTCCTTATCTTCCAACTCTGCCTATGAGAATGATCTCCTTTTATAGTGTTCACCTCCAACAACTCTCGTATTAAAAATCATATCTTTAGAAGGCCCTAGAATCCTCCTTAGCTGGAGGGCTTCCTTTCATTTTCCATTCAATTGGATAAATTGCTTTGAATAGGTTCACATTGCCACATGTCATCTTTCTATTTCATGGGATCCTCTTAAAGCATTAATTTATTCTTCATGTGAGGGTCTGACCATAGCAACAATGCCACATGGCATCTCTTCATGCAAAGAGCTTTCCTCCAAATATGTAGAAAATGGCTGAAACAAAGTGTACATTCCCCAAAGTCCACCTCAAAGGTGAAACACACCTCTAGATATTTAGAAATGCATCAAATCATTTGTCCTTGCCCCGAGGGACCTAAAAAGTGAAATATGTCTCCAAATATGTGAAACATGACTTGAACAATGAGACTTTACCCCAAAATTTTTCTGCAATGGTTAAATACACCTCAAACTATGTGGAAGCTCCTCCATGAGGGTAAGTCTCGACTCTCACCCCTTTTTGCTTTCAACATATCCCTAGCCACCTACTTTTGAGAGGGTAGTCAACATTAAGTGAGCCTTTGACCATGCCAAGCACAATTTTAGTGCCATATAGCACCTAATTAGGAAGTTTCCCCCTTGTGCTCATTAATTCCCTTTCCTTTCGACGTCTCATGCTTTGGGCCTCCAAATAGGTAGGGTGTTCCTCCAATTAATGGGGTCATCTTCCTACTTCAAACCAACATTATTCCTTCACACCTTTGATCTTGTCCCAAATGATGAGTAGAATGATGCTTGGGCTTGCATATCCTCCAAGTTTTCTACTTGCAACCTATGACTGGCACCCAAGAATTTGCTGTGCTGACGAAAAAAGAGAGCCCATTAAAATGGGAAATAAGCCTTGGATTTTCATGTGGTAACTAACTATTTAAGAACACTGTATGGGCTCCTTGTCCATACAAATAGTACTCCTAGCCTAAAATTCTATTTAATGACAAAGAAATGATAGAATATTCTAGCATAAATTTTATTTATAAACTCCGCCAATCCTAAAAACCTTTGAGTTTGTCCAAAATCTTAGGTGTAGGCTACTTCATCAAAACTGTAACCTTAACCAGGTCTCGGACTCTTATGTAGCCCTCGATGATAACTGGTCAGTAGTATAAGCCAAAAAGTATATAGTTCAGACACAAAACATATACTTACTATATTCTTGATAATGTTATAGTTCTTGATCAGATAAATATTGCTTTTGTCTAGTGAATCACTATTAGATGAATGATTAGATTGCATATATTCTTTGGCTCTGTATACATTAGCTTCTCCTCTTTGAACTCGCATTTTTGCTTTTTGTTGGCAAATCTTTGTAGGTTCTATGACCTTGTTGAGCCAGAACATGGGATTTTGAGAAAAAACCGAGAGATACGCTTGACTGGTTGCCGTTTGCGAACTTCAACAGGTTCCAGCCAGCCACGGCTTCTACCAACAGATTACCTTGTCATATTGCTGGATGAGGTATTTCATGTATCACTCTATTATGAACTAGTGCTTATTTTCATGATTTAGGTTTATTATTAAGATATGTAACTTTAGGTCATACATGGTAAGGGATGCTATTCTCATACTCTTTACTAGATAGTTTCTCACGTAAAGTGGGAACCAATTTTGACTTCTACAGATCACTATCCACCAAAAGGTGCATCTAGGGAACTGGTAGCTTGGATAGCTTTCATGAATGATTGTATAATGAGTCTACATGCACTGTTTTAGTGCTAGCCCAGAGCTTTACACTTGGTTTGGAATTTGGTGGTTATTTTTCTTCAGGCTTCATTCTTGTGAATTGGAGTTGTGATTTTTTTGGATTTTTCTGGTGCATAGATTCCTAAATAGCTTGTAATTGTAGTCGTCTTAAACACTGAATTGTTGGGAAGTTTGTTTCCATAAATGTTCAAAGTTACTACAAATATTAAAGTCATAACAAATCAATGGAAGTCACTTTGAGTCAGGGCTTGGAATTGCCGTGTGTGGGAAAAGCGTAGTCTTCTGATTTAAAAGTAAATAAATTTAACATTTAAGATGCAAATCATTACCAAACCTTATGAGCATTCCAAATTTGCAATTGTTAGCCTAGAATAGTGACTCATATATTAGCTCATGAAATATTCCTTTGGTATGTATTGTTCATCTCTGTACTTTATTGGGGTGAACTTTGTTTTCTTATGACACTCTCACGCTTTGTGAGTTTTTATTTTAAAAACTTACACAGGTTTTTAATTTTTACACTTGGTTTAGATACTTTATTGGGGTGAAATTTGTTTATTTATGATACTCTCATGCCTTCGGAGTTTCTATTTTAAAAACTTGAGACAGGTTTTTAATTTTTACACTTGGTTTGTTACTAGCAATTGTTTGATGTTTTCATTAATTTTTTTTGTTGATTATAGGAACAAGATGATGATTTCATGCTTCTAGGGGCCCAATTCTGTTCCGACTCTTTTTCTTCAATTTCAATGGATGCAGTTGAGGCTGGAAATGGGTACTGCTTCTATGCAAGGTAGGGGTTCTTATGATTTTATTCAGGATGATCAACTTTGAACACCATGGCATTTTTCCATATATTCCCTTATCAGTTCAAATCAATGCTTAACCATAGACTAAAATTTTACTTGTGCACATCATCATGCAGCCTGCTATTAATTAGACATGATCAGGTTTCATTGTGTAACTCTACCATTGATTAGTAACTTTATATCAACAGTTGATGAACCCTTCATTCTCTGTTCCAACATAATGACAACTGTACAGAGTAGCGATCAGTAGAGTATTAAAGGTGTTGAAGAATCTAGGGCAAAGTAGTGTAGTGTGATCCTTCGTTACTTGATAACAGTTTGTGGAGTGTTTTTACTTTTCTTTGTTAGCTTATTCTTCTTCTTCTTCTTATTAGTGCATGTGTGTACTTCATCAAACTGTTACCAAAACATAAAAACAAGAACACAAGATATTGGCTCTCTGCCAGGGCCAAAACCTCTCTACTCTTGAGAGGAAAACCCATTAGTGAATTTCTCTTATTGAAGCTTCTTTTGATCAATGCCAAACCCTAGACCCTGACAATGAGATCCTCCAAGCACAAGTCAAGTCTCCACTCCTTTCTGCAACATATACCTCGGCACTTCTTCCGACACTTCTTCCGGCACTTTGTTTCCCGGCACTTTGTCCTCCTACTTCCAACACTTCTTTCTTCTTTTAACTTGTTAGTAAACCTTGTTGCACTTGCTCTAGAGAACAAGCCTTTGATGAGAACCCTTCCAAATGATGATTCCTTCACCTTCTTAACCAAATGAGCTTCTTCTTCAAAGTGTAGGTGCAGACTGGATGTGACTGTCCAGCAGCCCTAAATTCTCGCACGTGTGACTGTTTATTTGCTGTTGTAGCCTCTTTCCTTCCTCGCTTGAGTGCCCTTCCTCTTCGCTTGAGGGTCTTTCTTCCACGCTAGAGTAGTAGGCCTTGTAGGCCTAGTTTTAGCCCCAACCAAAGGTAGATAAGTGACTGTGGTTTACTGCTGTCCTAGCTGCAGGGACAACTCTCAGATTTCCGCATGTGTGACTGTAGCAGCCCTTGGAACAGCCTTCAAGACTTCGGTGGTGTACCCTTTCTCTTCACTGTCTTTGGAGACCTTCTTACTTCGTCTTGCTTTCTCCTTCGTTGATTTCAGAGCTCTTGTTGTGCGTTGTATGAGGAGTGGACAGCCTCTATCAATAAAGGTCTGTCCCTCCTCTTTAGGCCGACTCGACTATCTCTTAGGCCGACTTGTCTGGCTGCTTGTAGGCCGACTTGTAGAGTGGACTTCGGATAGTTCTTTGGTTGAGTTATGAGCCTGAATGAGCTTCTTGATGGTGCCATTGCTAGGAGGAGACTTGTGACTTTGCTTGGAGGTGTTCTCTTGATCATAATACATATACATACAAGGTATAATGGTATAACCTTCCCTTAAGGTCTTCAACTTATTCTTTTGACTATTTGACTCACCTATAGCACTTTAAATAGTGCTAGACCTATTTCAATGAGCAAGAAACTCATTGACATATATTATAAAAATAATATTTCTTTTCTTGAATAAGTACAAATATCAAAAATGCATTTATGAAGACCAAACCCAGTCACCTTTCCTTCAACACTCCCTCTTAACTAGGGAGGTATTCATACAACATTATAAGATGTTTGGCTATTATCAATCTTGAAGAATTCACATAAGAGAAGCCAGATTAGCAATCCATCTGTTATAGCATCATATCCATTAGCATTGTCATGGTGCAAGGCCTTGACTAACAACTCCATCTCTTTACGAGACCATGAGCTACAATGCCGGCGAGACCAATGATTTATAGACACCTTCATCATTGTCTCTCAAGGTACATACCCACCCGGGTGTTCTCGAGTATGACCTTCTAGGACTATTTTTATCTTGGGTTCCCAACCCTCAAAGAATATCAATCCTCTTGCCTACTCTTGTCTTGGACGCCCTACACATCCTCAAAGAGTATCAGATGCCAGATGATTACCTAATTCTCCCATCCTTTCTTCCCAAATGAAGACAAGAATGTTGTGTCTACATTTCCATTCATGGCCTTCATCTAGACTTACGGCTGTTAGTCCTGGTCTAGTGCATGATCCATGAAATGGAAAACACAATTGTCACTCCTTTGTAATCAGGTGTGATTCAAAACTCCCTCTTGATCAGGGACTTGTCAGAGCTCCCTCTTAACTGGGGACTCTTTCCTTGATCAACAACTTCTTCTTCGTGGGTCCTTCAACTGCTTGATCTCCTTCCTTTCTTGATGTCATGAAGTGTTTGTTCGAACTTCTTCTAGATAGGGCACCATCCATCAATCACTTTCCTCCCTGATTTGTCATGTCATTGCTTCCTTTGAGGAAAGTGGCTTTCATGTCATACATCAGGTTTTCTTGTCATCTTGGCTACTCCTTTGTCATCTTGTCCATGCTTCGAAATATTCTTCTCATGGATGCTTCGTTGTACTTGCTTGTTTACATGCTTCGACCTAGTAGCCCATCATGACTTTATCCTGATATTGCTTCAACATTGCTTTTTGTTGGATGGTTTCTTCATCACGACATCTTCGTAGAGTAGAATCAATTATCTGCATCTTTTATATCTCCAAGGCCTTCATAGGTGTCAAGGGTCCTTTCTTCCTTTATCAGAGTTGTCTTGCCTTCTTTCGGGAGATGTCTTTAAAGTATCTTGTCAGATAGTGATTCTCGGTGATCATGGTGTTCTTCCACATGCTTGATCTCTTTCTTCATTTGCTTCTCAGATGGATAGGTCAACTATCTAATGCTTCTTGTGAGAGCATTCCTTCATTTCTTGCTTTCTGGACTTGTCAGCATTTCTTCTTGCTTCTTAGCCAGCAATCTTATGCTCCTTAAGTGAGCATATTCTTTTGTTGACCTTCATTGCATTGTGGTACATGCCTTTGAGCATGTTCTTGGTGAAAGAGATTTTTTTATGCTTGATCATGTTATAGAACTATACCCATGACTTAATAATATACAAATGATAACGTGACTTAAACTTTGATGCATACATGCCTCGTCTTGATTTTCCTTTGATCATCATTTATTGTGGCCCTTCTTGCTTCTTAGCTTGCCTGCATATCATTCTTTTCTTGAAACCCATGAATGGGATTCCTAATGAGACATCTGCTTTGGTCCATGAACCTTTCTTTTGAAGATTCCATCGATCTTAAAGATCCTTGCGTTGCAAATGTTTCCTTTCTTTCGATGATGTAGGTCTTCTAAGATTCTTATCATGATCAATTTTCTTTCATCATGTATGAGGTCCTATACTAGGTATGCTTCTTCTACAAGAATATCTTGAGCTATATCTGCCATGCTCCTATATTCTAGAAGATATTTCTACTTAGCATTTTTGTTCTTATCATAAATGCTACATGAGTATCTAGCATTCTATGTACATCATGTTGCTAGATTCTAGAGGATGTTTCTAGGCATGCAATTTTAATTTATTCCTACATGCTCCTGTTCTACTCAAAACTTTGAAAGAAGTCTAGAATTGATCCGAATTGGATCCATAAAGAATTGTCAAAGGAACCATGACTGTATCAGGTCGGGACGAACATCAAAGAATTCAAAACAGCGATCAAAAACACCCTGAACCAGTGGCAATGGCAACCAACATGGAACGACGAGGACCTCGGTCAAAGCGTGCTGACCGAGGCCCATGGAGACTGCGCGGGAGGCCGAATTAGCCCTTGGGAGGCCTGGATCGGGAAACAAAGGTGGATTTTGAAACGGAGGTGGATTTTGATGTGCTATTAGCGCTAATCGCGCATCGCTGGGCGAAAAGGCTCGAAATGGGGAAGCCCCAAGCACTCGGTCGCGTGGGGAGCCGGAGAACCGCAGGGCAAAAAGTGAAAAGCGCTAAAGGACAAGGCGGGACCCGCACTCCGAAAAACCGGCGGTATTGATCGGGGCGCCCTCAAATGGTAAGCGGTTTTGGAGAAATTGGAGCGATCCCACTCAACGATCGATGCGTGGCAAGCGGAGGAGAGAGAAAACCGTTATTAATCGCGCGCTAACGGTTGAGCAAGTCAACCGCGCGAAACATGCATATGGCATTGGATCTGGAGGCCCTAGATCTAATGGCTGAGAAAGCGCTTGATGGAGAAGCGGAATCGACGAGGGATTAAGCCGCGTTTTAGAAGGATTTGAGGTCGGTTTTGACCGCCACGGTGGAGGAAGACTCATTCCACGAATGTAACTGAAGAATTCAACTGACGAAGCAGGTTTTCGCATTACAGGAGGACATGTGGCCACTCCCTGTGAGCCTGATGATGACGCTGAACAGGGAACTCCAAGCGCAGCTGCAGAAGGTGATTCGACGGAGGCGGAAGAGGAACCGACAGACATTGGAACGGATGGCTTCAAAGCCATGAAGAGAGACAGAAACACAGAGAGACAGAGGGGGACAGAGAACTCCGAGAGACAGAGAGACTAGAATCCCGAGAGGAGGACGAAACACAGAGAAGAAGACAGTGAAGCAAAAGCAGAAGAAGATAGAGGGCCGAGCTGACCAAAGGCGGCATCGAGCACCATAGAGCTTGAGAGGTTCAAGCCATCCCACAGAGGATCTGTCCGGACTGAGCACCACATTGGGCTCTCTCCATTGTAGACCAGAAGGTCACAGAGCTGGTAGGCAACCGAGTCTGTGCACTCCAGTGGCTTGGGGAATCCAAGAACCACCCTGCCAAGAAAATCTGTTTCAGGTGACTCATATTGAGCTCCTGCATTGTAATTCTCTGCTTAAGACACAATAAAATAAGGCCACCACTGAAAGTTGGACCGGAGATGTAGCCCTGGAGGATAGGGTGAACTCCTTATTAATTTCTTGTGTTTTGCTTACTGTATTTCTCTGTTGTCTTTCCATTTAAAATGTCTGTGTATTGGCAATCTAATCGATCCGTTGCTTAAATAACATAGACACACACACCAGCACATGAGTCTGTAATACCTTTATTCAATAAATCTTTAACTGAGGCCACTCATAGCTATATCTGCCATGCTCCTATATTCTAGAAGATATTTCTACTTAGCATTTTTGTTCTTATCATAAATGCTACATGAGTATCTAGCATTCTATGTACATCATGCTGCTAGATTCTAGAGGATGTTTCTAGGCATGCAATTTTAATTTATTCCTACATGCTCTTGTTCTACTCAAAACTTTGAAAGAAGTCTAGAAGTAAAGAGTTTGACCTAGTCATATTAGAGATTTGGAGGATCTTCCTTCTTCTTTCATCTCTTGAGTTATGTGAGCTTCTTCCCTCTTCCTTTTGTTGTTGTTTTCCTTCTTAAGCTTAAGACATTCCTTTTGTAGTGTCCATATTCTTGGCATCCAAAACATTGGATTTTGGACATGTCTTTGTTGTTTGTTCTTCGTGGACCAAACTTGCCAAATTTACCCTTTCTTTTGGCCATGGTAGCAAATGCTTGCTCCTTTGATCCCACATCTTCTTTTGCCTTAAGTCTGGTTTCCTTTGTTCTGCATAGAGACCACATTTCACGGAGAGTGGTTACTTACTTGTTGGCATATATGCTAGATGTGAAGTTTCCCCACTCCTCAGGTAGAGCATTGAGTACTACAGTTGTCATCGCTCTGTCAGACATGACTTCCCCAAGCTCTTGAATTTGATCTCTCATTTCAGAGATTTTCATGAAGTAGGGAGCTATTCCTTCCTTTGTTATCTTCATCTTGTACAATTCATTCCTCAGAGATATTACTTCTCCAGTTGTGGATACTGAGAATAGCTCTATTAGCTTATCATAAATTTATTTTGATGTCTCAAAATTGGAGACATGAGGAATGAGAGAGTCTTTGATTGATTCTATCAGAATCCTTTGAGCTCTTGTCTCATCCTTATTGTACTTGGCTAAGGCTTGAGTCTGTTCCTTAGCAGGGATAGTGATATTCCCTTTGACATGCTCTAGGAGTTCATTCTCCTTGAGTAGTAGATCGATCCTCTTCCTCCATGCAAGAAAGTTATTGGTACCTACCAATTTATTGCTTTCCTTGCAAAAAGACATTGAAATATATTTAGAAGGGGACATGTACTTACTTGATAGATTTTGAGATGTAATGGATTTGCTTCCTCCTTGAAGGCTTGATGGCTTGTCTTCCCTGGATCTTGATGTTCTTCAAGTTGCCTTCTCCAAGTGGACTTGCTTGGTGATGAGGTTTGCTTGAAGACTTGTAGCTTGATGTAAGTCTTGCTTCAATCTGCTCTTCTTTGTAGGTGCCTTTATATAAGGCTCTTCTTCTAGCTTTGTAGACCTCCTTGATGATTGATGGATTGTAGACCCTTATTGTCCTTGAAGTGATTGAGACTTCTAGGTTTGATGCTTCAACTTTGTAGATGCTTCTTCTTGATGAGTGTTCTTGAGTTGCCCTTTCCTTGATGTGTCACCTACGCTCTGATACCATGTTGAAGAATCAAGGGCAAAGTAGTGTAGAGTGATTCTTCGTTACTTGATAACAGTTTGTGGAGTATTTTTACTTTTCTTTGTTAGCATATTCTTCTTCTTCTTATTAGTGCATATGTGTGTACTTCATCAAATTGCTACCAAAACATAAAAACAAGAACACAAGATATTGGCTCTCTGCCAGGGCCAAAATCTGTCTACTCTTGAGAGGAAAACCCTTTAGTGAATTTCTCTTATTGAAGCTTCTTTTGACCAATGCCAAACCCTAGACCCTGACAATGAGATCCTCCAAGCACAAGTCAAGTCTCCACTCCTTTCTGCAACATATACCTCGACGCTTCTTCTGACACTTCTTCCGGCACTTTGTTTCCTGACACTTTGTCCTCCTACTTCCGACACTTCTTTCTTCTTTTAACTTGTTAATAAACCTTGTTGCACTTGCTTTAGAGAACAAGCCTTTGATGAGAACCCTTTCAAGTGATGATTCCTTCACCTTCTTAACCAAATGGGCTTCTTCTTGAAAGTGTAGGTGCAGACTGGATGTGACTGTCCAACAACCCTAAATTCTCGCACGTATGACTGTTTATTTGCTGTTGTAGCCTCTTTCCTTCCTCGCTTGAGTGCCCTTCTACTTCGCTTAAGGGTCTTTCTTCTACGCTAAAGTAGTAGGCCTTTTAGGCCTAGTTTTAGCCCCAACCGAAGGTAGATAAGTGACTGTGGTTTACTGCTGTCCTAGCTGCAGGGACAACTCTCAGATTTCCGCATGTGTGATTATAGCAGCCCTTGGAACAACCTTCAAGACTTCAGTGGTGTACCCTTTCTCTTCGTTGTCTTTGGAGACCTTCTTACTTCATCTTACTTGCTTTCTCCTTCGCTGATTTCAGAGCTCTTGTTGTGTGTTGTATGAGGAGTGGACAACCTCTATAAATAGAGGTTTGTCCCTCCTCTTTAGCCTGACTTGACTGTCTCTTAGGCGGACTTGTCTAGTTGCTTGTAGGCTGACTTGTAGAGTGGACTTCGCATGGTTCATTGGTGGAGTTGTGAACTTTGATGAGCTTCTTGATGGTGCCATTATTAGGTGGAGACTTGTGACTTTGCTTGGAGGTGTTCTCTTGATCATAATACATATACATACAAGGTATAATGGTATAACCTTCCCTTAAGGTCTTCAACTTATTCTTTTGACTATTTGACTCACCTATAACACTTTAAATAGTGCTAGACCTATTTCAATGAGCAAGAAACTCATTGACATGTATTATAAAAATAATATTTCTTTTCTTGAATAAGTACAAATATCAAAAATACATTTATGAAGACCGAACCTAGTTACCTGTCCTTCAACAAAAGGTGACCTTTTCAGACTTGGGATAATTGTATCTCTAGACATGACAAAACCATTAAGAAGATGATCGAATGATTTCATCAAAAACCATTAAGAAGATGATCAATTGATATCTTTGATGAGAGTGTTCTTGTCATGAAACAATTTTTTAACGAAAGGTTGTTAGCAAAGACAAAGTTCATGGTCCAGGCAAATACCCTTATTAGGATAATTATGATGAATAAAAATAGAAATTGTAAATAATTGGGAGTCGTTACCTTTTTTTCTTTTCTTTTCTTGTATACAAATAGGAAGCTTATGTAAGACAATCTCACTTTTAAAGACTTCCTTGCAAGTCTAGAACCTGTTTGGCCCCAAGGAAATTGATAAAGGACAAAACATAAATGTTCATATTCCTTGCTTGTCCATTTCCTTGTTATGAACATAGTTCATATACGTAGCAGAGTACTCAGAAGATCTGAAATATGTAAATATCCATGATAGGACAATAATACATTTATAATATATATAAGAGATGTGCAGAAGATATGAGACGATTATGATGAGGGCTTGCTTATATACCTAGGCAGATGCCCCTTCATGAACGATCATGTTTTTTAAGACATATCTCTTTAGTAACCAATTGTTATTTAATTAATCATTATTATGATTATGATTATTATATTATTTTTATGTATTTTTATTCATAACATTGGATTCCTCTTCAGAAAGATTTGTCCTCAAAGCTTATTGCTGACAAGGAGCCTCATCTGTTTCTTGTCTTGTAATCTGTTCGCATCTCTATGACTTCTTGGAGTTGTCATCTTCGTTGATACAAGATGATAGGATCTTTGGAGTGATAAATAAAATTGTCGAACCGGGAAGGGATCTGACCATCTTAAATTAATCTTTAGTTGAATTTTGCAATTATTTGATAGTTTGGATTAATTGTTATTGTAAGAGTGAATTGTGCATACATTAGTATCCTTCGGAGCACAAGTCTATTATTTTTGTTCTGAGTGGTACAGATATATAGACTGATTGAGATGTTTGCTTTTGTGATTTAGATGTCGATAAGGGTTTCTTGTGATTTGATTTTCCCTTATCATGTGTCTGGCAATTTCCTGATTTACTTCAAGTACTGATGTTGTTGAATTGGTTACATAATCTTCAATTGGAATTTTCATTGTCTGAACTGCAACATTTGAATATGTTTTTACTTCAACTAGCTTGTCATCTTCATGAGCTGTGATATTAACTGGATGGATGTTCATTCCTTTTTCTTGAACTCAAATTGTTACATTTTAAGACTAAGATATTTTTTTCGTGATAAGTTCTTCTAATTTATTTTTTGGCTAAGATTTTTTAAACGTGAAAGTTATTTAACTTCCGTTTCAACTTCATTTTGACGTTCAAGCTTTTCATTTTTTAAATCTCTGATTTGTTCTAATAACTTTTGATTAAGATTCTTTAGGTTTGTTGACCACACTTTGTCAACAATCCAAGAAAACAATGTGCAATGAAGTGGAGAAATTTTTTCAAAGATCAGAGATTGGTTAGCATGAATTCATCATTGTAATCCCAATTTCTACAGGGTCTATTGTAAATGATGCTAGTATGGCCATTTAATTATGTAATAACACTTAGGTAAGCTTCCAATTTTGGCAAAGGATTTCATTGTGGGAAGTTTTTTAACCTCCCCGAATTATGTGTGTTTGTAAACACGCATAATCGAAAAAGTTTTTCTTCTAGCTATAATCCCAAAGCTAAGGTGGAATTTATTGACAATGTCTTGGGTGAGTCCTAGTGTTTATTGAGTCTATTGTAAAAGTGTGTTTAAGATTAATTTTAGTGCATGGTCCCTTATAATTAGAACACCATGGCTAAATTATTTTATTATAAGCACACTTGGTTTCATACTACATCATATTGTATCGCAGAATTGGGTAATGTCTTGAGGGTTTGGTCTAAATGTGTATTTCCCCTTCCGTTTCAACTTCATTTTGACGTTCAAGCTTTTCATTTTTTAAATCTCTGATTTGTTCTAATAACTTTTGATTAAGATTCTTTAGGTTTGTTGACCACACTTTGTCAACAATCCAAGAAAACAATGTGCAATGAAGTGGAGAAATTTTTTCAAAGATCAGAGATTGGTTAGCATGAATTCATCATTGTAATCCCAATTTCTACAGGGTCTATTGTAAATGATGCTAGTATGGCCATTTAATTATGTAATAACACTTAGGTAAGCTTCCAATTTTGGCAAAGGATTTCATTGTGGGAAGTTTTTTAACCTCCCCGAATTATGTGTGTTTGTAAACACGCATAATCGAAAAAGTTTTTCTTCTAGCTATAATCCCAAAGCTAAGGTGGAATTCATTGACAATGTCTTGGGTGAGTCCTAGTGTTTATTGAGTCTATTGTAAAAGTGTGTTTAAGAATAATTTTAGTGCATGGTCCCTTATAATTAGAACACCATGGCTAAATTATTTTATTATAAGCACACTTGGTTTCATACTACATCATATTGTATCGCAGAATTGGGTAATGTCTTGAGGGTCTGGTCTAAATGTGTATTTCCGCTTCAAAGGGTTGAATTAATTATAATATTTTGATGTAAAAAATATTTTATTGCATGATCCCTTGCAATCAGACACCATGGCTAAAATATTTGAAGGTAGGAAAATAATTAAATCCCCTGTAGAGTCAATTAATTAATTTTTCTTTCAAAATTAAATAAAAATCCTAAGCCAGAAAATTAATCAATTTTGAGTCAAAAATAATTATAAAGAAATTAATTTCTTGCCAAGTAGAAAATAATAAAAATGTTCGTGGGTCAAAAAGGGAGTTAGTTTTTGGAGGTCCTCAACCAAGGGAAAAATGGATATTTTAAGAAAATTTGATCCCTTGGACCTTGTTGGTTGAGTCAAAGTCAAAGTTTTGAGGAAATTAATGCAAAATATTAATTTTTGGATTAATAAAAAATGGTTTTCAAGAAAAATTCGATTTTTTCCTCAAAAATAAAAATTTGACAGTGGAGATTAAAAGAAGATCAAGTTATTTTCAATGGTTGAGATTAATTTGACGAGAAGCCTTGTAAAGATTGACGCTAGGCTAAGGGAAGGGTCGAGAGGCTTTAAAGGGCTGCGACCTAGGGTTCTAAGGCCCTAAAGGTTTGCTGCAAGCCACAAAGAGGATGTGGCTAGGAGAGGGAGGAGGGATAAGGGGAAAGGAGGGTCGAGGAGGAAAAAGGGAGGTCGAGGCAAGGAGGAGGCCTTTGTAGGTCACGACAGGGGAAGAAAGGGCCAGCAGAGAGCTAAAGGGAGGCCTTAAGGCCTATGACAAGCCTAAAGGAGGAGGTCGAGAGGGTTTCAAGGGGCTTCCAAGATCACGACTAGGCCTAAAAGGGTGCCGACAACCATAAATGGGGCCACACTAGGTCTTTAAAGTTAAGTTGCATTGAAATGGATAGAAATACGGGGTTTGAAACAGATATGACAAATTTTCAAAAAATTTGGATATGATACAACAGGAAACGACACACACACACACACAGATATATCAAAATAAAAATTTCATATTACTATTCATCTTTTAGAATCTAGATTGTATATCTAAAAATACATAATCAATTATCATCTATCATCTATCATTAATGATTATTATAACGTTCATGATTCAACATATCATCAAAACTTTCAATCATCAACTTGACAAGTTACAACATCACCACCAAAATTAATAATGGACACTACATAATACATAGTACCAAATGAACTATGACTAGCAGTCTACCATCATTATTCATAATTCATATGGTTGTTCAACATCATCAAATATGTCTTCATTCCTGTCACTAAGAAGTTCCACATCCTCTGCAGAAATGGGAGCATTGCTGCCATGTCCACTTGAAGATCCACGTATTGGTGACTCTGCATCAAACAAAGCCATATGAGACCTGACATTCAATGTCATATCCAAGTCAGGCAACTTTGGTTCCACATTCCATAATTTGGCGGCCCGAAATTTGTATTCGTCTCTCTTGTGTGACAAAAGGCGAAGGTTTGGATGAACATACACTAGTTCCTCAACCTTCATAGAGCCTAATCTGTTTCGCTTCACTGAATGGATGAAGCCATATGTACTCCAGTTCCTTTCTGCTGAAGAGGAACTAGCAACCTGTGACAAGATCTTGATGGCAAATTTTTGGATATGTGAAAGTTTCCCACCATAGTAGTTCCACCAATCAATTGGACTTAATCTGGTCTTGTCCCGCATACAATCAATATTAGAACCCCAACCCTCTATGTAACGACCTATCTATAATATAGAGAACACAAGAATAATAGCAGGCATACGATGCATGCATATGATAGCTACATATGCATGTGTGCATGCACCGCACTAATATTTATATACTAAATTAACTATAAGTATTAAATATCATGACACTTCTTCAAATAGGAGTTATATTCACCCATCAACACTCATATTGCTTAATGCATCATGATTAATGGGTAAATACTAAATTTAAAATGTATAACGTAAAATAATTATAAAAGATAGATGTTAAAAATTAAGCTAAATCTTAAAAGATGGTTATATAATTATATATTTTAGATTATTAATAAATTAATAAAATGATTAATAAATAAATAAATAAATAAATTAAAGATAAGGTACCTAGTATAAAGCTAGGACCTTTATATTAAAAGAAATATAAAAAAAGGGATATTAAACCCAAAATTCATAATACAGTCAATATACCTTTTAAAAAGAAATATATATTACGTGACATGGGAAGGGTGTCACGAGGAGGTGAAGTGGTGGGTTGCTGGTGGAAGGGCGACCACCGCCAAGAAACAATTTATAAACCAGAGAGAACAGTTTTTTTTTGGGGGGGGGGCGCATCGGGGAGAAGGAGAAAGAGGAGGAAAATTGCTACACAGAGTTCATGAGGAACAATTGAGCCTTGCTTGTTTTGAGGTTTCTGAGCACGGGGGAATAGTCTGCTTCAGTTGAGAAGCTTACTGGACTGAGTAAGCGAGGTTTTGCTCAGTTTGACTAGGTGGTTTCGGTCTTTTGGTAACGGGAGCGAACGCTAAAGCAAACTTGAAGTCTCTTCATTCGCAGGAAATTAGGTAGGTACTTCTCATCAAATCATTCAATTTGATATATGAAATTTATTGTTAAATTTCAGAGCAGGTTCATGAAAATTTCTTATGCTGTTCAAAGTAAATTTTGTGTAATTTTAGAACAGGTTCATATTGATTTCAAAAAAAATCATTTACAGTCTTTACAATAGCTCTTTAAAATTATTCTCAGTCTTTACAATAGCTGTAACTGTTTAATTTATTTACGGTCATTACACTTTGATCCCACAAAATGAGCAAACTTTGCACGAATCCGAGGCCTAATTTCAGGATCTACAAAAAGCAATGTTCCACCAAGTTTCGGGGACGAGGAGGCGAGGGAGCGGGGATATGCAGGAGTGGCCTATGCAAAAGCTCCCCACCAAGTTTTAGGAAACGTGGGGGGACGTCAGGGTCTTAAAAACTTATAAATATAAAATATAAATCGATGAATCATATAACTGAAACAAATTTAAAACGAAAAGCATGTCATTGATATCATTATCATATAAATTATAATTATACATCATACATGTAATTTTGTCACTGTATAGTGTAACTACTAGTCTACTAACTTACTAACAATGCACAATGAAAATAAATTATAAAATTATAAATGTTTAAAGTTTTAAACTTTAAACCATATTGATGTTCCACTTCCAACTATGAGCGACAACATTTTGTTCAACGAAGGACCAGACAAAAGGTTGCTTGGTGATGGCGACAGGGTTCAGTTCAATGAAGGAGCAAACATAAAATGAAATGTGAAATGAACATAATGTAAACCCTTCACGGTCGGTCAACAAATATTAAAAATTATGATTTTTTCGTTTCATAAAAAAATTTGTGAATTTTTTCTAGGGAAACGACCCCTCGAGACCCTTTTCACCTAGGAAACGACCCCAATTAGAGGAAACAACCCCAAAAATGGAGGAAACGACTCCTTTCAAGTTTCCTCGCATAACTTGTTTTTTGGGAGCGTGGGGAAATGCCCCCCTCTCGTGCCCAAGTCCCCGGAGTGCGAGGGAGCTAGGAAACTCGACCCCAGGTGGCGGGACGAGACCCCCTGGAACACTCACAAAAAGCTTTCTAAAAGCCTTTTTAAATCCTTGTGAGACTTTTGGGTCCTTTGTTTGGTGCGGTTCTTTCTCGATCATTTAGCAACTCTGCAACATAATATTTTGGATTCACTGCATAAGCCAAAAGGTGCAATGGGGTGGTCATTTTGTTCCACTTTTGGTCAATATATCTTTTACTTCTCTGTAAAAGAACTCATCTGGGTCATTCCCCTTGGCATTTATAACCACCCTTATCTTCTCTGTCATGGAATCAATGCCCTCATACTCCTCTCCCAAATTAGGCATATTTGTGTCAAACATACAGAGCAAATCCACACCTGGCTTAGTAAATGCTAAGAGGTACTCCACGCTATCCCACCATTTATCATCAACAATCAACTTTTTCACTGCATGTGCTCTATCAGATTGGGATTGCCTCCATTGATTCCAAAGAGAACTGCATACCATTGATTGTGATGCATCTTTCACTTGCATAAGCCTTGTTAAGACCATGATGTGAGAAGCAAAACGAGTCTTGGCAACCTGCAGGTACCAAATTGCCAATGTTTCAATAAATTAAAAATCATAATGTGATTGAATAACTATTATGATTCACGAATCATGACATTTGAGAATCCATGTTAACCTGTTCATATTTGTGGTATTTATCAACAATATTTGGATCATATTTCAGGTCTAGAATATTTCTTCTTCCAATAACAATCATCTAATTTAATAAAGCAAACATTACGTTCGACAGTTGCGTGGCAAATGTGCCAACTATTTTTAGTTTTTTTCTAGAATCCAAACAAAAAAACATCAATTAATCAATAACTTTATATGGAGTTTTACACTGGTGAAGCTCAACTTAAATGTGACACTGTTTATTAGGCGCCCGTGTTCTCACCGTGGTTTGGGAAGTTCTGGGAAGTCCACAATGGCTACTTTGAAAATGAAGTTTGTTAGTTTCATGGCATTTTGAAGGTGCATAGGTAATAGCAAAGTAGAACAATTTGGAAAACATTTTAAAATTAATCACAGGCCTTCTACAACTTCACTCTATTCCCACAAGAGATATTGGCATAAACTAGTAAAAACATGTTATGGTGCATCCATTCTAGTCTCGATTTACTTTTCCTTGTAAATGAAATACTATAAAAAAAATGCTAATTAGGAAATTCATCTTCCTATGGAATACGACATGCAACCTCCAACTTTCAATCAGGGCTTAATAAATAGTCAATCATAACATTGTAAAAGTTAACAGATTCATTTGAGAGTTGATTTTAAGTTCAAGGCTTGTAGTGATCAACAATGTTATGAATAGTGGTTTAGGCCGTAGAGTGATAGGAAATGACATTTGAAGACAATAATAGGAAAAGATGCCTGATATATGAATTAATCCGTATCTATTTACTTTGAAGTTTGGTCAAAAAATTACAGAGTGGACTCACACTGCACAGTCGACAGCTCAGTTGACAGTACAATGGCACTCACTCCGCATTCTAGCGAAAATCACATTCACTACAGTTGGTGGCACAATGGCACTCACTCCTCAATCCAATGGAAATCACACTCACTCTTGTCGCCGGGGGCGAAAACGACACTCACTCCAGCGACAAGTCACAAAAGGTAATCGGTTAGGTTAGGTTAGGTTCCAACTCAAAAAATTTTGCAATATGAAAACCAAAATAAAAAAACTGTTCCTGATAGGTAGATATCAGGATACGCTTTTCCTTTTAGGCGGAGTAAATCGTGAAACGTATTCCTTTTAGGTGAATACGGTTCAGAAAATCGCAAAATGTTTTAACTTTTAACGGAAACGGGCCGTTTTTCCCCTAAAATGCCTAAAAAGCGTTTTAAATGCCTACACGACGTTTATGAAAATAAAAAATGCCCCAAATACGTTTCCAAGCTGTTTTTCTGGCGTTTCATTCAAATTTCCAGATCCGAAATAGAGAACCGTGTTTCTGGGGTGTTAGGTAGGCGTTTCGGGCAACCTAGCTTTAAAGGCCAAATTAGGCCTGTGGCTAGGGTTGCAAGGGAGAAAGGGGCAACGACTAGGCTTAGGAAGGAGGACGTTGGGCCTGGAGGCCCTAGACAAATTTGAAACCCTTGCCAAAATGTTATTTTGCTTCAGATCTTCAGTATTTGTCCAAATAATTGCAAAATTTCTTGTTGCTGGCCCTGCAAAAATTCTAGAGACTAGATCTTACCCTCAAGGGCCTAGATCTAGTTCTAACCCAACAAATCTTCTGGAATATCCCCTGCATAAATGAAATACAAGTATCCAAAACCCCAATATATATACAAAAATTCAAAACCCCAATATATATACAAAAATTCAAAACCCCAAAACCTCAGTTGGGAAACAAAGATTAGAAAAATTTATATACAAAGATTAGAATTTTAATTTACAAAATATACAAATATACAATACTTGAAAGATTTTTTGAGGAATAATTTTTTGTAAAATTTGACAATGGCTAGATGTATTTCGAAAGAGAGATATTAACAGTAGCCTTAGCGAAGTAAGAAAATCACATAAAATATCTGAAGTCCAAACAAGGTCAACGTGTATCCACAGTGTGTGAACTTGAAGCCCAAGTGCCGGGGAACCTCCAAACTCTATATATTTCTTAAGAAAAATCATTAGATCATACAATGAATCACCTAAGATAAATCCCAAAACGTACCAATAGAATGTTCCTATCATCTACAAATGAAATAACAATTCATATAATATTTGAAGTGCAATATAGGAATGCACATATCCAACACATACCACAAATCGTTGAGACAAAGACACCATGAACTGTACCCCAAAGTCCTTTATTATGAAATTCAAACTTTCCCAACAAAACAGTGGCTTCGCAACAACGTTTTCAAAATTACATTTGACCAAAGATGAAAAATAGAAGCAAAATGCCTTCTATTTATAGAGAAATCCCTCCAAGTGGAAAATAACGGTTAGTTTGTCTTGTTCCCCATCAAAATAATCTCGATCGTCGATAAATACTTGATCAACTTTTAATCTTTGTCGTTGAAAACACTTATTTTTGAGAAATTTTCATGTTTCTCATTTAAATCATTTTTTATTAATCCAAAAATAACTATTTTGGATTAATTTCCTAAAAAATTTGACTTTAACTTAACCACCAAGGTCCAAGGGCTTAATTTAACAAAAAAAATTCTTCTTTGCCTTGGTGGAGGACTCCAAAAATTAACTTCTTCATGACCCACGATTTTTTTGGTCATTTTCCATTTGTAGAAATTAATTTTTCTAATTTTAATTTTTTGACTCTAAAATAATTAATTTTTTGACTTAGGATTTAATTTTTATTTCGCTAGAAAATTTAATTGATTGAAACAAAAGGGGATCAATCATTTTACCACCCTCAAATACTTTAGCCATGGTGTCTGATTGCGAGGGACCATGCACTAAAATATTTTTACATCATATAAATACATTTTCAACTCTTAAAGGGGGATACGCATTCGTTATAGACCCTCATAATTTTTACCTAATTCTGTGACACAATATGATCTAGTAGACCAAGTGATGTTTAATAAAATAATTTAGCCAAATAGCTTAAATTATTCCCTAGTAACTTTTACAATAGACTCGACTAAAACACTAGGACTCACCTGAGACCTTGTCGATAAATTCCACCCTAGCTTTGGGGTTGAGGCTGGAGGAGAAAACTCTGCCAATCATTCGTGTTTAGAAACACAGATAATCAATGAGACGAAAAACCTCGTAGGATGAAATTCTTCGCCAAAATCATAGGCTTACCTAGGTTGTTACATAATTAATTGTTGTACTAGCATAATTCACATTACAAATTTGCAGAATGGGTTTTACAATGACATGATAACTGGCTGGCTGATGATTCTGATCTTTGAAAAAATGGTCACAAATTCTCCCTTGGAACTGTGACAAAATGTGTGCAACAAGCGCTATTGTTGAGAGAGTGATTTTCTCATGGAGTGAGAGACTCTAGGACTGAAGAGAAGGGAAAATGATCACAACAAAGAAAGTTCGGTAGCATTTTTCAGGGAGGTCTACTCTAGGAGATAGAGGTCGAATTGCTAAAGAGGAGTGTCGAGTTTTGGAGGGAAATTATCCATGGGATGATTTTTCTAGTGCGTAGGGGCTGTACGAAGGCAGGAAGAGTGGACAAATTCACTGATAGAGGAGGCTGATTTTCTTGGGCTGAAATTTTCCATGAGGGTGTGAAATTTCTGGTTACCCAGAAGGTGCTATTAACCTAATTAATTATTTCCTGTTACTTATTCACGACACATTAATTCTTTTGTGGGAAGTAACGAATAATAACATAAACAACACCAATTACAAAATAAAATTACAGGAAATATATGAGAAACCAATCACACAATTTACACCAGTATTTTTGAACAAAATGTCACTGGAAAAATCCCAATGTGGGGAAAACCAATTTTCATCTCTGAGAGCTTTTTATTAATATTTTCAACAAAACCTACTATTAAGAAGTCAATTGCTTGCCTAACACTGACAAACATCCTACAATATTTTTATCTCCACCTTTGAACAAATCGGACCGGAAAACTTCACTGTCTCCCTTTGTAGATCAACTCAACCCTTTCCTGCAATTCTCTGTAATATCCCCAATTTTGATTTTGAGCATTAGAGATGGGTTTGGGGATAGGACACAATTCCGGCACCGGGACTTAGGAGGAAAAGAGAATATTGCAGCTCTAGTGGAAAGTGGGGACCACAAGAGAGAGAATTCGACCCAAGGAAGGGAACTCGCACTCTTGGAGGAGAGAGGAAAGAGAAGGGAATGCAAATTAGGGGAGAGAGAGAGAGTGGGGACCACAAGGAGAGAAGGGGCCACGAATTATAAATAGAGCAAGAGGCACTCATTTTGGTCATTCATTCATCTATCAGAAATTTTGTCTTTGACATAGCACGCTTAAGCTGAAGCCAAGTCTGCAGTGCTATTTAGCACACGAGTGCCTCTGAGAGAAGATCTCAACCCTTACTTCAGTGGACTTCGAGTGCCAGCCCAAGGAGGGAGTTTCACCTTGCCTTTTTGCACTACGAGTAGGAGGGTCGATTTTCAGGAGTATAGAGGGCAGCTAAAGGCAAGAGGGCCATCTTACACGCAACTCTCATTTTCATCACACGCAAGATTGTGTTATCTCGTCCTTGACTGCGCAGTCATTGGAGTGAGACTCTTTGGGGCAGTACTGTCCAGGGGAGTTTGGAACTGGGGTGCTGGGAGATCATTTTGGGGGCCATTTGAGGAGGACTACTGGAGTTGGCAGAGCAAAGATTAACAAGGTCAGTCACAACAACAACATTCGAAATTGGAGGAAGGGGCAAGCTGTGAAGGGTCAATTTTTGAAGTTTGGAACCAAGGGAAACCCTTTTTGGGTTTTGGGCAAGGACCACAATCCCAAATTCCTAGAATTTTGTTGGGTAGATTTGAGGGGTGAAATAGGGGTCCCAATTCAGCCAGCAGCTAGAGGCGCTAGAGGAAATAGGGCCGAATTTTCGAAGTCAAGCATTGGCCAATTCCTTCTTGGGTTTTTGTGTGTTATTGGTGGAGAGGTCGAGATTAATTTCCCAGAATTTTCTAAGCACCGGAGAGGGCCCTAGCAGCAAATCCATTTAGCCAACAATGTATTTTTGGGGCAGTTCAGCGCAGAGCCACGAGATAGAGCAACCACATATTTGAGGGGGACTTCTTATTATTCATTTGGGCTTTAGCTAGCTTGCCTTAAGCAAGCCCAGGTGCAACTTTTCCAACACCTCATTGTACCCTCTTATTTATTAATAAAATGGCTCAGTAGCGTAGCTTTGGCTTTAAAATGGTGTTCTGATGCTTGAGTATTTTTCTGTGTGTTTTTGGTTATGTTTGCTTTGTTTATCATTGTACAATTCCATTAGGAATATTACAATGGTATCAGAGCCATAATCTTGGCTCAGCATGTGGGAAAGATTAGAAGCAGACAACATGGCGGTAACCTTGAATGAGGTGATGAGGATACAACAAATGATGATTGATGTGGGGGAGAAGTTGATTCATTCCTCAGTTGGGAATCTGGACATGATTGCAACCGATGTGGATATATTGGGAGAAAACTGGAGGGCATACCAATCATTGGGTCATGACATTCAGGTGTCCCTCTCTTTTTGGGAATTCTGTGAACTAAGGGGCATGCACAAGCCAATGGAGATTCAGTGGGATTTTGCAGGCATGATGAAGAGTATTAAGGGAGAAGATGAAAGAGTAGTTGAAGGGGCCATGGTTGGCAAGGAGACAGTTGAGGATACACCCATTGATTAGGCGTCATCCATTGATGAGGTATTTGGGGTTGTGATCGAGTTCTCAGGTGATAGCTAAGTCACCTGACACGGGGATTCGGGACACGTAGGATTCGGGATTCGTGGTGTCGGATTTGGGACACGCTGACCCCCCGGAACAGGACACGTTATATATTATTTTATTAAAAAAAAATATATATATATAATATATATATTTAAAAATATATATATATATATATATATATATTAAAAATTAGATATTATCATATTTCTTACACAAATTTTAATTAATGATACAAATTTATTGATTTCAAACATAGATCTTCATCTATAGCTATTAGCATGCATAGTACATACAAAATTCAAATAAATGTCAGTGGTACTGGTCACATAAATGATAAATCTATTAAAAATTTAAATCATGATTCATAATTCATAACTGAAAGACAACTTACAACTACAAGATAGTAAGATAAACACACTGACTACTGTAGTTTTCTCATTAAGTCATCAAATCAAAATGTGTTACATAGGTAGTGTTGGTGCAATGCCAATGGCAAATAGAAATAGAAAATATAAAACAACTACAGGTATACAAGCCTCAAGGCATCAATCAGCATTAGAATCAGCATCACTGTCCCCATCATCATGGTCCCCACTGCTCTCCTCTACATCCTCCTCCTCCCCTGTATCCATAGTCGCCTTTGCATCTGCTGGTATGGAGGCTGACCCCTCTAAGTCATCAAATCTAACAGGCTCTAGCACTGGATCATTGAGATCCATGTTGGCCAATGCCAACTCAACAATGGTGTCCAGACCCATATCATCAGGAACAATGTTACTTGGGAGCGGGAGCAAAAACGGGAGCGAGAGCGACATATTCAGAAGCTCTTGGTTTGGTGCTCTTGATTAAATACGAGTTCCATACCCTAATACATGACAAAATTCAATGGAAACATTGCAATCCCCTAATCCTAAAATCCTGAAAAACTGATAAGTCTGCTGGATTTTGAATGAAATCTAAAATTCTACTTTCTCCATATGAAATCCAATGAGGCCGGAACCACTCTCAAACATCCTGAGTCATTTCATGGTAATGTTAAAAATTTAAGTAAAAGGATGAAAATGAAGATTAAGGAGAATGTCACTTTTACTTTAAGAATTTAACATTACCATGAATAGTATTTGGTAATGTTAAAAATTTAAGTAAAAGGATGAAAATGAAGATTAAGGAGAATGTCACTTTTACTTTAAGAATTTAACATTACCATGAATAGCATATCAATACTAGGGCCTAGACTTGATTATGAAGCTGCCAAAATGCTCTACTCCTTGCTGCAACAACACAAATCACTTACCAAATGAAAATATTAATGAGCAAACACGCCCTTTTCATACCCGCGCTGAGCTTAGCGAGTCCTGGAAACCGGACACGTGTCCTAAAATCGCGACACGCCCCTGAAAATCGCGACACGCCCTCGGACACGACGTGTCCTGTGATTTGGACACAAATCCGGACCGAATCGTGTTGGATTCGCCGGATTCGGGATTCGCAGGGGGTTTAGGACGAATCCGGTTTCCTAGGGTGATAGCAATGCACCACAGGTTGATGAGGTGCCGGAAGACAACTTCACCGTTGTTGAGGAGCCGATAGTTACAGAGGCCTCCAGATCTATGACAGAATTGCCAGACGATAGTCGCCTACAGCTGACTGGTGAGCATATCATGCATATTGGGTTGTCTATGGAGGAGCAGTCGGAGGCTCATGTCGAGCCCGTGATGGAGGAGGATGTGCAACCGTCCTTTGGGCTAGCCATTGATGAAGGGCAACATAGAGGCCATGCGTTTGGTTTTCAACACAGTTTGCTTCAGAGGTCGACTGGCGAGGTCTACAGTGTTATCAACCCACCCTTATGCTTTGGATTGAGGGAGGCCGAGTTGTCTAGATGTACTCGAGGGGGTGGATAGGTTATCACGACTAAGTTGAGCATGATACCACATTAGCTTGGAGGGCTTGTTCCTTCCACAGGGGGTTACTCATTCGATCCCTCCTTTGGGATTGGACGGCGAGAGGTACTGAGATGGTACTCGATGGAGCAGGCTAGGCGGTTGGATGCATCCATGGCCACATGTTAGCAGAGGCCATAGATTACCAGAGGGACTCGAGGGTCGGACTGTTTTTAGGATGCAGGTGGGATTTTTCATCGCGTCATAGAGCTGGTAAGTGATAGTAGTAGCTATGTGATGGATTTGACGCTTAAGCGCACCCACATTTTTAGATCTCCATTTGAGCCCCAGTCAGCTCTAGTGACAGGTTAGTTTGACAAGCGAGCAGACAGATTTCATGAGTTGTCTTGGCATATTGACGGTGCGTGGAGTCACAAGGTGATTAACTTACTCTGGCAGGAGCTAGTAGGAGGAGGTAGCATCGACAGGCTATCAGATAGGGCATTGTATGGAGAGAGTGCTCTCTTACTGGCATATGGGATGCAAGGACTATTGAGGATAGGCACAATAGTGTCATTTCCGTTAGCATGTGGGGAGTCGGGCTGCTCAGGTCTTTCAGAGCAGATGGGGAGATGTAGCCCACATCATGGAGGGCGTATTAGCACAACGGTGGATATTTTGGCCCATGCAGGACACTGTATGTTACAGGGTGGTATGATAGTGGGCAGTGGTACACAAGACTACATAGAGTTATGTCATAGGGTCCAATGTTATGTAGAGGGATGCAGTTTGTGATGCATACAGACCCAATGTTAGGCCATAGCATCCAGTCGTGTGCGAGGCTATGCAGCGAGGAGCAGGGGCCTGTAGAGGAGCAAGGAGATGCAAGGTGGTGTGTTGTCGCCTGTTGGTTTCCACTATGGAGTAGGAGGAGTAGCTCACATCGTATTGAGCACTCGCGGGGAGTATCAAGTACGATGACATGGCAGGACATGAGGTGATACAAGATGGGGCAACAGTAGCAAGGGGTATCCAATGGTGTACAGGGGTAGGCCGCAGTGTACAGTGGCATGTCTAGGAGTATTGGGATGATCGGTGGTATGCGAAGGCGTATGGTGCTGCACAACAGGGTCTTGGAGTGTTGCCTCCAGGGAGACTCATGGACAGAGACACCAAGCATACCTTTGGGTGTAGTTCACTTGGGATCAACGGGGACACAGATGAGCGATAGTTGATGATATCCAAGGGGACTCACATGCTTGACCCTCTTCTACATCCCTTACGGGTACAGTTGATTTTGTTGTTGACCTTTGGCAATTTGGGCATGAGCAGCAAGGGACGAGGAGCTCACCCGAGATATTTGGATGACACTCAACGCACTATGGGAGAGACTTCTCAGCAGTGGCATTGGGTTGGTGCGCCAGCTAACAACCACAGGTTGGGGGATGAGGTGATCATCGCCATGGGTGGCATATCGTTCATCACCGAGCCTACGTTTGGGGAGCTAGTCATGAGGGAGACACGTGTCACTCTTTTCTCAGGGCATGTCAAGACCATGCATGAGCAGAGGATACCGGATACGACCGAGGTAGTTTCCCAATATGTGTCTGGGCTCCAGACATTATATTGGCGCATTATCGAGAGGGTGGATGGCAGACCCAGGGGTGATGGTTGGTAGGAACAGGAGGGATCCACATACCCTGAGTCGATTACGAGTATCAGATACCCATCTATTGGTTGCATTTAGAGGGTAGCTATTTGGCGCACGTGGCTTCTAGCAATCATTGATACTACATAGTGGTAGGTACAAGGCATATTAGCATGCATCAGATTAGCCCATGATATCGGTATATGGAGCCTATATATTGATCACATGCAGGGACCAGAGATGAAGCATTGATGGATACTTGTAGTTGTCAGAGCTATGTTGCAGCACGTCCAACTATGGCATGCAGGGATTTAGTTGATTGATAGATCACTCTATCTCGTGATGGTCAGAGTCATGGCAGAGAGTGGTTTAGTTCACTCTTGGGTTGGCATATGGGGTACACAGTGGCCTTCATCGGATGGTGAGGCAGGCTTTTTTTGTGATTGCACTAGTTCGGAGTTTAGATTTAGATGGGTAGATTTTGGAGTCATGGAGATGTCTAGGTAGGATGTGTCTCACCTCTATCAATATTCCACCATCGGGTTCCAGGAGAGGAGGATACAGTGTATGCACGATGGGTAGTTAGCTAGAGCCAGAGTGGCACAGCGACAACATGGTGGCACCCTTCTATGGCTAGTATGGGACCTAGGAATCACAGTACTAGACAACTCAACGACCATTAGGGGTGAGTCGGCTGCAACAGGGGGAGGTCAGTCAGATCTTACTTTGGGCTTTAGTGAGTCATCGATGGCGTGGGGGACTTCTGGTATTAGTTGTTGGTCAGGCTACCAATGCAAGCACATCTAAAATAATTGTTTTGGGGGTTTTTGGTTTTAATTTTGGAAGACCAATGAAAGAAGACAGATGTAGAATTAATGTAATTAATCCTTTGGGATATATTAATACATCAACAGAGGGCTACTATAAGACTTTATACAATGATATAGGTCAAAATAGTGGTGAGTAGAAGACAGCAAAAATATGATTATCACAGTTTCCATAATGTAAAACAGAACAATCATAAGTAGGAAAACCTTCTGAACTACGTTCAAAAGATTCACGGCAGTATACTTAAGCTTACACAAGATGTTGAGGATTTATGATTAGAGGGGATTAGCTACACAGACAGTTGCATTAATCCAATCTCTTAATAGATGATCACTTCAGGAGCTTATAGGAATCAATTGATACTCTAATTGTTCCTACCTAGATATCTCTGCAAGTCATAAGCATATGAAGAAATAACACAATGATTGATAACTGGAAAAACTTACAGGATAACACAAAACTGTGTAAAACTAGATTCAGAATCCTCTATTTTGTATTAAGGCCCCAGAAAGACTGAGTACATCAAGTGTCTACAAAAGCTTCCTTCAAAGGTGACTTCCAGGTTCAAAGTAGTATAAACAGTCACAACTTTACAAGCAATGCTCTATGAATCTTCAACTCCGAACCCATAACATCTCAAAAAGAGAGTTATTTATACAATAATAAAACTACAAATATCTTAAAACTGTTTAAGATTTATTCAAGGAAAGGAAAAGATCTTCATGGCAAGAAGATAGGGGCAGCTATTGAACTGCTTCTTGCTGTCCCCTTTTATTCAGGCTGTGCTGGCTTTTATTGTCTGATATTTTGCCCTTTTAGCTGATTTGTTGTTTGAATCCTTCACGCTGGCAGATTGCTTCATTTAATTCTTTCATCTGACTTCTTTAAACTCTGTTAATCTCTTTTGACTTGGCTGAGTGACCTTTTGACTGCGCATTTCAGGTAAATCTTCATATCTGGTCTTCAAACTGTCACACAGGTTTTTTGTTTTAAAAACCTGGAACAACGATCTTCTTACCTGCAAAACACAACACTCATTAAGAAAATATGGCGACAGAGGAGGTCGTGATGGCTTTGCTGAGTTCTCAAAGGCTATCGGAGGAGTCTGGGGCGTATCAGAGGGAATAATGATGGCTTAAATGGCCGCAGAGGCAAAGTGAAGGTTGTGTTGTGTAAAACAGGGAGAACAGGGCAAAAATGGCCTTTTATGCGTTTAATGGAGAAATAGTTAATTTTTTAACTATTGAGCGAAAGGAACAATAATGGAGCGAAAGCGCAGCGGGGAGGGATTAATCATGGCGGGAATGATTTAATTGTGGTTAAAAACATGATTAGCAGTGAAATGGAGGCTTTTCGGGTCATTTTTCATTTAAATCGAAAATTGATTTAACACAACAAATCTGAACAAATCGTATATGGCGGACTTGAAATTTTTTTAACCTGAGCGGATAACGGCATCGTGTCTGAGCTCAAATCGGCTATCGCAATCAGAGTAGGCATGGGGTAGGTCTATTACAAAGGACCGCGATAGGGGCCAGACGCGACATAGCATTGAACTGTATTATATATTGGGCCGGGTCCAAGCCTCTTATCGCATATCGACAATCGCAAATGGCGGAGGTGTATTGCTTTAGGTGGGGAGCTGCGATATGAGGCGGATGCGATGTGGGATTAGGTCAATATATATATTGTTTTGGGTCCGGGTCCCATCGCGATCGGAGATCGGAGTCGGGGATCGCATTAGCAGAGAGTAATGCTTTAACCGGGACTTTGCAATGGATGCGATATGAGTGATGTATTATGATATATATGTGATCGGGTCCAGGCCCCTCGCAATCGCAATGCGGGGGGTGCATTCATATGAAAGACTTGCAATGCCGCGGATGCAATATTGTTTGAATACATAGTTTTATAATAAAACTATGGTATATGCATTGTTTTAAAGGCCTGTGGTCCCGCTAATATGCGATGCGATATTTGTATATAATGCATAGTTTCAAACGAAACTGAAGGGTTTTCGGGATATTTAATGAAGGGAGTTATATATACGGGAAAGGGAAAGTTATGGATTTAATACTATATGTTAATGTTTAATATGAAAAATATGAATGGAAAGGAAGAATGAGCTAAGCATAATGCTTTTTAATGAATCATTTGACTTTTCATATAACATTAATACTTAGGGAAAAATATTTTTATGGGTTTTTACTTTTCCTAGGTAAAAGGGATTTTTACCATAGGAAAAGGGATTTTTAGTGGAAAATGGATGATTATGGATATATGAAGGGGAAATTAGTAAATATATGAATAAATGGAGATGAATGGGAAGTTAATTAATCGATTTGTAGACCTTCATTTGCCTTGTATAATTGCCTTATGAGCATAGAAACATGATTAAATATTCTATTTAATTAGAACCAAAAAATGCTACAACATTGGCTCCATCTGGGGACTGCTTTCTCTTGTAGAATGCAGAGAACTAGTAGACTAGTTGCCTTTAGTATTGGGCATGGAGTCATACCATAAAACCACCAACCACTGGTTTTCCATCTTATGTAAAAATATAACCAATCCCCATGGATTAATGCTGTCATTTCAATACTCTGCTACTGCATACTGCAACCTACAACTGTAAAATGCAACCATATGCCTGCACTAATTCAGATACTCTTTCACACTAAAATCTGAAACTTGAAAACTGCTGAAGTGAAACAATTGACAATGTAAGCGGAAATAAGCACAAGAGTGCCTAATTCACGGGCTATGGAGTTAATCAGTTAATCCCTTGGAAGTTATTGCACTCAACCAAACCAAACTTGATACTGCAATCTTGAAATATAACTGAAATAATTGTAGATCTACTGCACCCTGAAACTGAAAGTAGCTAATCACTCCCACACCTCTATCTAACTGAACTGAAAAACTTTACATTGTTAGGTGTAATATGTTTTCCAATGTAACCAAGTGCGGAGTGGATTTATTGACAAACCAAGTTGCCAGCAACTGAAAATCTGAAGAATATATGCAATATGAACATGAAATCCCATGGAAAACTTATACTCACAAGTGTACTTTAAAAGTTGCATCCTCTGTAGACATTTTAGATTTCTGACCATGGCTGAGAGGAAGAGACATATACTGCTGATTTCAAGTATCAATGAACCTTGCATAGCAGTAAAGGCAACTGAAATTTCAAAACAAGAGTGGGATCGGTAATCCAGTGGAATCGCCATCCGACAAAGTGGAGTCACCAGGTGAAAATAATGCAACCAATACAAATGCCTATTCCTTGTTCACCAGCAAGAAATAGATCTAAACTTTATCGTTCCCCGGAGAAAGATCTTTATTACTTCGCTCCCCGGCAATGACGCCATTCTGATGTTGTACCTCTGAGATAGTAGTTGGTCAGGCTACCAATGCCAAAGCATCTAAAATAATTGTTTTGGGGGTTTTTGGTTTTAATTTTGGAAGACCAATGAAAGAAGACAGATGTAGAATTAATGTAATTAATCCTTTGGGATATATTAATATCTCAGCAGAGGGCTGCTATAAGACTTTACACAGTGATATAGGTCAAAATAGTGGTGAGTAGAAGACAACAAAAATATGATTATCACAGTTTCAATAATGTAAAACAGAACAATCATAAGTAGGAAAACCTTCTAAACTACGTTCAAAAGATTCAAGGCAGTATACTTAAGCTTACACAAGACGCTAAGGATTTATGATTAGAGGGGATTAGCGACACAGACAATGGCATTAATCCAATCTCTTAATAGATGATCACTTCATGAATTTATAGGAATCAATTGATACTCTAATTGTTCCTACCTAGATATCTCTGCAAGTCATAAGCATATGAAGAAATAACACAATGATTGATAATTGGAAAAAACTTACAGGATAACACAAAACTGTGTAAAACCAGATTCAGAATCCTCTGTTTTGTATTAAGGCCTGAGAAAGACTGAGTACATCAAGTGTCCACAAAAGCTTCCTTAAAAGGTGACTTCCAGGTTCAAAATAGTATAAACAGTCACAACTTTACAAGCAATGCCCTATGAATCCTCAACTCCGAACCCATAACAACTCAAAAAGAGAGTTATTTATACAATAATAAAACTACAAATATCCTAAAACTGTTTAAGATTTATTCAAGGAAAGGAAAATATTTTCATGGCAAGAAGATAGGGGCAGCTATTGAATTGCTTCTTGCTGTCCCATTTTATTCAGGCTGTGATATTTTTCCCTTTCAGCTGTTTTGCTGTTTGAATCCTTCATGCTGGCAGATTGCTTCATTTAATTCTTTCATCTGACTTCTTTAAACTCTGTTAATCTCTTTTGACTTGGCTGAGTGACCTTTTGACTGCGCATTTCAGGTTTTTACTGTGTTTTTCACAATAAATCTTCATATATGGTCTTTAAACTGTCACATAGGTTTTTTGTTTTAAAAACCCAGAACAACGATCTTCTTACCTGCAAAATACAACACTCGTTAAGAAAATATGGCGACAAAGGAGGTCGTGATGGCTTTGCTGAGTTCTCAAAGGCTATCGGAGGAGTCTGGGGCATATCGGAGGGAATAATGATGGCTTAAATGGTCGCAGAGGCAAAGTGGAGGTTGCGCTGTGTAAAACAGGCAGAACAGGGCAAAAATGGCCTTTTATGCGTTTAATGGAGAAATAGTTAATTTTTTAACTATCGGGCGAAAGGAACAGTAATGGAGCGAAAGAGCAGCGGGGAGGGATTAATCATGGCGGGAATGATTTAATTGTGGTTAAAAACGTGATTAGCAGTGAAATGGAGGCTTTTTGGGTCATTTTTCATTTAAATAGAAAATTGATTTAACACAACAAATCTGAACAAATCGCATATGGCAGACTTGAAATTTTATTAACCTGAGCGGATAACGGCATCGGGTCCGGGCTCAAATCGGCTATCGCAATCGGAGTAGGCAAGGGGTAGGTCTATTACAAAGGACCGCGATAGGGGCCGGACGCGACATAGCATTGAACTATATTATATATTGGGTCGGGTCCAGGCCTCTTATCGCATATCGACGATCGCAAATGACGGAGGTGTATTGCTTTAGGTGGGGAGCTGCGATATGAGGCGGATGCAATGTGGGATTAGATCAATATATATATTGTTTCAGGTCCGAGTCCCATCGCGATCGGAGATCGGAGTTGGGGATTGCATCAGCAGAGAGTAATGCTTTAACCGAGACTTTACTATGGATGCGATACGAGTGATGTATTATGATATATATGTGATCGGGTCCGGGCCCCTCGCAATCGCAATGCGGGGGGTGCATTCATATGAAAGACTTGCAATGCCGCCGATGCGATATTGTTTGAATACATAGTTTTATAATAAAACTATGGTATATGCATTGTTTTAAAAGGCCTGTGGTCCCGCCGATATGCGATGCGATATTTGTATATAATGCATAGTTTCAAACGAAACTAGAGGGTTTTCGGGATATTTAATGAAGGGAGTTATATATACGGCAAAAGGAAAATTATGGATTTAATACTATATGTTAATGTTTAATATGAAAAATATGAATTGAAAGGAAGAATGATCTAAGCATAATTGTTTTTAATGAATCGGTTGACTTTTCATATAACATCAATACTTAGAGAAAAAATATTTTTATGGGTTTTTTACTTTTCCTAGGTAAAAAGGATTTTTACCATAGGAAAAGGGATTTTTAGTGGAAAATGGATGATTATGGATATATGAAGGGGAAATTAGTAAATATATGAATAAATGGAGATGAATGGGAAGTTAATTAATCGATCTGTAGACCTTCATTTGCCTTTTATAATTGCCTTATGAGCATAGAAACATGATTAAATATTCTATTTAATTAGAACCAAAAAATGCTACAATATATACCAGACAGGATAGTTAGTGGAGCGAGGGGAGATTCAGGTGGGACAAGATGGATTTTGATCCTGGTATTGAGGGATTCCTTCATGTCAGGACAATGTAGGGACCTAGGATGATTCAGTGGCACTTTTGGGACCCAGGTGTTACTGATGGTGATAGGGGTGATCAACAGATAGAGGAGGCGTTGATTCAAGCATTGCTTGAGGACAAGCATTTTTTGGCAGGGAGGACTGTAATATCCCCAATTTTGATTTTTAGCATTAGAGATGAGTTTGGGGTCAGGACGCAATTACGACACCGAGTCTTAGGAGTAAAAGAGAATATTGCGGTTCTAGTGGAAAGTGGGGACCACAAGAGAGAGAATTCGACCCAAGGAAGGGAACTCGCACTCTTGGAGGAGAGAGGAAAGAGAAGGGAATGCGAATTGGGAGAGAGAGAGAGTGGGGACCACAAGGAGAGAAGGGGCCACAAATTATAAATAGAGCAAGAGGCACTCATTTTGGACATTGATTCATTTATTCAGAAATTATGTCTTTGACATAGCATGCTTGAGCTGAAGCCAAGTATGCAGTGTTGTTTAGCATACGAGTGTCTCTGAGAGAAGATCTCAACCCTTTGCTTCGGTGGACTTTGAGTGCCAGCCCAAAAAGGGAGTTTCACCTTGGATTTTTGCACTACTAGTAGGAGGGTCGATTTTCAGGAGTATAGAGGGCAACTACAGGCAAGAGGGCCAGGACTACATCATCTCCTCCACAACTGTGCAATCATTGGAGTGAGACTCTTTGGGCCAGCACTATCCGGGGGAGTTTGGAATTGGGGTGCTGGGAGATCATTTGGGGGGCCATTTGAGGAGGATTACTGGAGTTGGGAGAGCAATGATTGTCAGGGTCAGTCACAGCAACAAAATTCGAAATTAGAGGAGGGGCAAGCTGTGAAGGGTCAATTTTTGAAGGTTGGATCCAAGGGAAACCCTTTTTGGGTTTTTCTGGGTTTTGGGCAAGGATCACAATCCCAAATTCCTAGAATTTTTTTGGGTAGATTTGAGGGGTCAAACAGGGGTCCTGTTGATTTGGGGTAGCATCGGATGTGCTCTAGACATGAAAATTGGTGGAGAGGCTAAAGCACATGAGATCTCCAAGACCCTGAAATGGTTTGAACTTTGTATAGATTGTACCCGGTTTGGGAGATATTAAAATAATTAATATTTTTAATGGAGTTCCTAAGTCTTAATTTAGGAAAAATAAAATATTAATATAAAACTGGGTTAGAAGGTTCCAAAAGTCATGGATCAAGCCAAATCTAATCTTAACCATTGATCAGAGATTTAATCTCGGCTGTTGATGGACCAAAGAGAAAAGTATAAGAGGAGGCTTGAGGGTCAGTTGGAGAACACACCAGAGTGATCAATCATTGATTTTGCTAGAGCGGGGTTGCTAAGCAAAAGTGAATCAGTGATCAACAGCGAGGGGCAGTGAGCACTCGACAGAGAGGCAGGGACAATACTGAGAGAATAGCGCAGAAGCAGGGAGAGCGAGAGTAGCAACTAGTTCAGGCCACGCAGAGCCCAACATAGACAACGCAGAGGCTAGAGGGACTGTGTCATCCATGCAGAGGCTGCTGGAGTGACACAGAGTGTCCTAGAGGCTGCGTAGTGCCTTAAAGGGCCGACGTAGAGGGTCCTGGGGCTGACACAAGTCAGCAGGAGGTTGATGCAGAGGCCAGAAGGGCCAGTGCTGAGCTTTAGAGTCGTCGAAGAAGGTTTCCTGGGACAGGTTTTTTGAATACCTGTTTTCGAATATAGAGGTACTGCTACCGTGTATTTTTCTCTATCGGGTGAGCTGGTAAGGCACCCAGTTATACTCAAGGAAATATTGCATAATAATATACCCTCAGAATAGCTGCACTGGTTTTCCCGCATTGGGTTTTTCCGAGGACATTTGTCCCAAAATAACAGTGTCACTTGTGTGCTTGTTTTCTTTTAGTTGATGATCTGTAGATGTTGTGACTGTATTGTGCTTATTTCGATATTTAAATGTTTTAAATAACTTGTTCATAATTTACAAGTAGAAGAAATAAACCAGCAGAATACAGATTAATTTTCTAATGGATAGACTTAGAAAATTCAACATGGTATTAGAGTTAGGTTGCAGATCACAGGAAAACTGAAGGCATCAACTTAGCAGAGCATTTGCAACAGATTTAGCTGTCCCGAGTGATAGAGCCGATCCTTGTAGAAAGTGACAGAGAAAGTAGTGACGTAGAGGGACTACGTCATCTGTTTGGGCCAGAGAGAGGCAACACAGAGGTTGAGGAGGGCAGAAACAGGGTCACACGAAGGCCAGGTGGGCTGACACAGTTGGCTGAGGAAGCTATTTTTTGCTGGTGCCGGGATTTTGCAGAGCCGAGAGGCTCAATCCTTTAGTTGCTGGGGCATAGGAGGCTGTGGGTTGTTTGCGGAGCAAAGCTGGTGGGATACTGTGGTTAAAACAATAGCTAATAGGGCAAGACCAAGGTAGAGGGAGTTGCTTCCGAGGTGGATTTCTAGCCAAGGAATCCAGATCAGTGATGCAGTGGCACAACCGATCGTAGAGGAGCGACTTGACAGTTGGCAGAAGGATTTCCAGGGGGAAATCGGGACTTAGAGGGAGTCCAAAAGAGAACTTCTAGATGGAAAGTAGAGAGACTCAGAGGAGTCGAACCGAGAACTTCTATATGGGAAGTAGAGAGACTCAACAGGAGTCGAACCGAGAAATTCCAGTTGGGAAGTAGACAGACTCAGAGGAGTCGACAGAAGAGCAATGAGATGGCCGTGAATGGGCTTGAGAGATCAAGGCAGGTTGGACGGAGCGTCCAACTTTGTGGTCTGGAAGGCCAGGATCTTGTCCATTCTAGATAGACATCGTATCAAGGGCTTCGCCTCGAGAGTGATGGCTATTCCAGTTGACCCGGTAGCTAATGAAAGATACGAGGCCGCAATGGCTAAGGTAAAGTGCATCATCCTTGACGGGGTCAAGGATCATGTGGTACCGCATATTGTTGAGAAGGAAATGGTAAAGGAGATGTTGGACACTTTGAAGACATTGTACCAGCATACTTCCATGCAGTGGAAGATGCTCCTGGAGAATCAGCTAAGGTTATACTAGATGTAGAAGAGAGAACAGATAGATGTCTTCCTCGGTCGGTTGAAGGTGATCTGTGACCAACTAACTTCCATAGGGGCCACGCCGGATTAGGGATTGATGGTGACGACCGCACTTAACGCAGTCTCCGAGGATTGGGAGACATTTGTCCAGATCATACTGGGTAGGACGAGTCTTCCAGATTGGAAAGAACTGTGGGTGACTCTTCGTCAAGAAGAGATTAAACGACTGACCAAGGCGGGGAATAGAGGCAAAGGGTGCAGGATCAAGAAGGAAGAGGAAGAGGATGCGGCTCTAGCATTTGCGAGAAAGCAAGAGAAGAGGAAGAAGGAGGACCTCTCCAAGGTCAAGTGCTTCCATTGTGGGGAACTGGGTCACTATGCGAACCAGTGTCCGAGGAAGAAGAGTAAGGGAGAGGCTTTTGACTTGAAGGCAGTGCCAACGAGGGCGGAGAAAGAAGTTGAGGAGGATGACGATTGTGCAATGAGTGCTCATGTGCCACTTGAGAAGAAGTGGGGAGACATTGAGTTGTAGTCAGGAGGACTATAGGTGATGAGGGGTAGGATCCTTGAGGTACCCAACCTCTTGGATTATACCTTGCTACGGGAGCCTCGAAGAGGAGTAGCAGGATTGGCGGATGTTGGTAGAGATGGATGCGGATGAAGCGACAGAGGGTGCTACAGTGCAGGATTCCGCAGGTAGCGCGAGGCTAGCAGGCTGCAACAGTGCGAGAGGCATGAGAGTGTTGCACCAGTGCAGGATGGCACATAGAGGTGTGCAATGGTGCGAGATGCAGGGAGTTGTTGTAGCAATGCAGAGGTCAGTAGAGGGAGCACTTGTCAACGACAGAGGGAGCTTCAGCATCGAGAGTGTTTCTAGCCTAACAGGTGTTGATTTGTGGTAGCATTGGAGGTGCTCTAGCCACGAAATTTGGTGGAGAGGTTGGGGCACAAGAGATTTGCAATACATAGAAAAGGTTTGGGCATATTTTAAACAGATCAGGGGATATTAAAATAATTAATATTTTAATGGAGTCCCTAAGTCTAAACTTAGGGAAAATAAAATATTAATGTGTATTAATATGAATCTATGTTAGAATGGTCGAAAAGACGTGGATCAAGCCAAATCTAATCTTAGCTGTTGATTAGGGACTTAATCTCGGCTGTTGAGATGTCAATAGGAAAAGTATAAGAGGGGGCTTGAGGGTCACTTGGAGAATACACCAGAGTGATTAGTCATTCTACTATTCTCTAGAGTGGGGTTTGCTAAGAGAGATAGAATCAGTGATCAAGAGAGCAGCTAAGGGGCATTGAGTAGAGAGAAACAGAGAAGGCAGAGATTGTGTCGGGAGAGCAGCGCAACAGCTAAGGAGAGTGACGCAGAGCTAACAAGGGCTCAGGCAGTGCCACACAGAGGCAACCAAGTGCTGTGCATAGCACTAGAGAGGCTAGCGTGTCTGACGTAGAAGCCCAGAAAGCTGACGCAGGGCCTCTTGGGGCTGACGCAGGCCAAGAAAGGCTGACGCAGGGCCAACGTGAGAATGAGAGGGGTTGACGCAGTCCAGATTGGGCAGATGCTGGGGTTGCAGAGCAGTTTTGTGCTGAGGAGCTACCGGAAGGATTTTCCGGGGTTTCAGCTAGGAGATTTCTTTCAAACTGTGAGGTATAGCTGCTAAGGAAATTCTTTGTGGGATAGGCCAGTTTTGGAACCCAGATTGTACTATAATATTGCTTAATAAGAAAACCCTCAGAAAGCTGCATCGGTTTTCCTGCATTGGGTTTTTTCGGGGACATTGGTCCAAAAATAATGGTGTCATGTGGTGTGTTTGTTCTTGTTTCTTTTAGTTGCTGATCTGTAATATGTTGAGCATGCACTGGTGTTTATTTTTAGTATTTACTTTGTAAATAACTTGTTAAAGAAAAATAACAAGTAGGTAGGAATAAATCAGAAAAAGTGCATGAAGGGTTTCTAAACTAAGTAAACTTAGAAACTTCAACAACAGAGATGTCAAAAGTTGGGTAGATCAGTTACTTACTTCTCAGTAGTTGAGTTGCAGTGCAGTAGCAATATGTAGTAATACGATGCAGCATGATGAGAGGGGGTTGCAATGTAGATGCTGTGTTGGGAAGATGGACCAGTAGCAGCACGAATGCAGAGAAGCAGCTGTACGGATGCAACAGTGGCAGTGGCAGGGCCATGGGCAGCAGTACAAGATGCAGCAGTGTAGAGGATGTTAGGCGGGGAGGCTTGGCATCAACACAGGGACCGGTGCCGGATAATTAGAGTGATGCTCAGTGTGGAGTATTACTAGAGCACGGTCCTAGCTAAGAGAGAATGTTGATTTGGGGTAGCATCGAATGTGCTCTAGCCATGAAAATTGATGGAGAGGCTAAAGCACATGAGATCTCCAAGACCCATAAATGTTTCGAATAGATTGTACTCGGTTTGGGAGATATTAAAATAATTAATATTTTTAATGGAGTTCCTAAGTCTAAACTTTAGGAAAAATAAAATATTAATGGGTACTAATATAAAATTGGGTTAGAAGGTTCCAAAGGTCATGGATCAAGCCAAATCTAATCTTAGCCATTGATTAGAGATTTAATTTTGGCAGTTGATGGACCAACGAGTAAAGTATAAGAGGAGGCTTGAGGGTTAGTTGGAGAACACACCAGAGTGATCAGTCATTCATTTTGCTAGAGAGGGGTTGCGAAGCAAAAGTGAATCAGTGATCAATAATGAGGGGCAGTGAGTACTGGACAGAGAGGCAGGGACAATACTGAGAGACCAATGCAGAAGCAGGGAGAGCGAGAGCAACAGTCAGTTTAGGCCACATAGTGCCCAACAGACACAGTGCGAAGGCTAGAGGGACTGAATCATCCATGCAAAGGCCGTTGGAGTGACGCGAGGGTCCCAGAGGCTGCGTAGTACCTTAGACTGCTGACGCAAAGGGTCCTGGGGCTGATGCAGGTCAGCAGGAGGCTGACGCAGAGGCCAAAAGGGCCAGCGCTGAGCTTTAGAGTTACCGGAGAGGGTTTCGTGGAACAAGTTTTCTGAATACCTGTATTTTTCTCTGTCGGGTGAGCCGGTTAGGCACCCAATTGTACTCAAGGAAGTACTGTATAATAATATACCCTCAGAATAGCTGCCATGATTTTCCGCATTGGGTTTTTTCGGGGACATTTGTCCAAAAATAACATTGTCACTTGTGTGCTTGTTTTCTTTAAGTTGATGATCTGTAGATGTTGTGACTGTATTGTGTTTATTTCGGTATTTAAATGTTGTAAAGAACTTGTTTGGAATTTACAAGTAGAAGAAATAAATTAGCATAATACAGATTAATTTTCTAACGGGTAGACTTAGAAAATTCAATAGGTCCCAATTCAGCCAACAGCTAGAGGAGCTAGGGGAAATAGTGCCAAATTTTCGAAGTCAAGCATTGGCCAATTCCTTCTTGGGTTTTTGTGGGTTATTGGTGGAGAGGCTGGGATTAATTTCCCAGAATTTTCTGAGCACCAGAGAGGGCTCTAGCAGCAGATCCATTCAGCTAACAACGTATTTTTGGGGTAGTTCAGCACAGAGCTAGGAGATAGAGCAGCCACATATTTGAGGGGGAATTCTTATTATTCATTTGGGCTTAGCTAGCTTGCCTTGAGCAAGCCCAGGTGCATTTTTTCCTGCATCTAATTGTACCTTCCTATTTATTAATAAAATGGTTCAGTAGCGTAGTTTTGGCTTTAAAATGGTGTTCTAATGCTTGAGTATTTTTCTGTGTGTTTTTGGTTATGTTTTCTTTGTTTATCATTCTATAATTCCATTAGGAATATTACATTCTCACTCCTTTCCTGCAATCACATTGACTAATTGGGAACTTTTCTCTGCCCTTCTTGGCAATGTGCACTGCCTATGGGAAATCAATTTAGCAGGTTATACTTGCCTCCAACAACTCGCACAAGCCACTTACACTACCTCCAACAATTCACAATGGCAACTAGCAACTTGATCTCGACCTCTGGTAACTCGCACTAGTAAACTGGCAAACACACACTGCCAAACTCGACCTCCTTCTGTAGAAATAATTCGGCTCTGATCTCCCTTTGGAACTCAGAAACTAGAAATCTACCTTATGAAGAATAACCGTGGAAATTTCTCTCCTTAATCACTGCTGCTGAAACCAGTGTTCCATGGGGTCTCCTCCCCCCACCTGGGGGTCAATTTTCCTAGCTAGCTCCTTGCGCTCCGGGGACTTGGAGACGAGAGGGGGACGTTTCCCCATGCTCCCAAAAAATAGGGTACACGAGGAAACTTGAAAGGGATCTTTTCCTCCATTTTGGGGTTTTTTCCTCCAATTGGGGTCGTTTCCTAGGTGAAAAAGGTCTTGAGGGGTCGTTTCCCTAGAAAAAGTTCTCAATTTTTTTATGAAACAAAAAAATCGTAATTTTTAATATTTGTTGACCGACCATGAAGGGTTTACACTATGTTCATTTCACATTTCATTTTATGTTTGCTCCTTCGTTGAACTGAACCTTGTTGCCATCACCAAGCAACCTTTTGTCTGCTCCTTCATTGAATGGAATGCTGTCGCTCATAGTTGGAAGTGGAACATCAATATGGTTTAAAGTTTAAAACTTTAAACATTTATAATTTTATAATTTATTTTCATTGTGCATTGTTAGTAAGTTAGTAGACTAGTAGTTACACTATACAACGACAAAATTACATGTATGATGTATGATTATAATTGATATGATAATGATATCAATGATCATGCTTTTCAGTTTAAATTTGTTTCAGTTATATGATTCATCGATTTATATTTTATATTTATAAGTTTTTAAGACCCCGACTCCCCCCACGTTTCCTAAAACTTGGTGGGGAGCTTTTTCATAGGCCGCTCCTGCATATCGCCACTCCCTCGCCTCCTCATCCCCGAAACTTGGTGGAATATTGGCTGAAACCATTTGGTGTCTTCTAAAAATCATCCACTCGAATGATCTTCAATGCTGCCCATCTATTCCCTTTATCATCCTCATTCACAAATGAATGACCATGATTAGAATTTCACTTGATCCAATCGATGACTAAGATCATCTTAAAAACTTTCCACAAGCTTCTAGAGGTAAATCGATCTTATCCCAACTAATCTCAATTAATTATTGACTTTCCCTAAATTAGACTTAGTAAATAATTAAAAATCACTAATTGACAAAAATAAAGATATTTCCCTTAGGAATATTACATGGGCTTGGAGATAATTAATTCCTCTACATTTTTAGTCTCAATTATCCCTCTGAAGACCAGAACGCACTTGTATGAGCTGCAAAATCTAACAGAAAGCTGATTTCTAGTGGGCTAAAATCCTTGAGGCCGATTTTCCAAAGGTGTTGATTTCTAGGTTCCAACAACTGTAATTTTTCTGTGTATTCTCTGTGCGTCTAGGCCCTAATTTTCTTGTTACAGTGTGACTGATTTACCCTATTTTATTTCTGCTCCAAATTTAATTTCTAAAAGTTAAAATACCAGTTATTTTATTTTCTAGCAGTTTTCAGATTTTAGCGAGTAAATAATTTTTGGGTATAAAATAATTCTATAAATAAATCAGATCCGGTATTAGAGATTTAACTATTAATGATTAGCTAGTAGCTGGGGTTAGAGGAATTTAACAGGTTGTATGCAACCTTGCTATATACAGCAGAAACTTTGCATATTTGTGTATAATGGTCTGGATTTGGATGGATGCACATGAATTATATGTTCTTTTCAAAATTTGAATATCTTATGTATTTTTTGGTTGACTAATCTTTTGGTCTGGTTTTGATAACATTGCTGAGGATGTTGTGACCATTTTTCATCAAGCAAATAATGGCAAATCTATTGTTTTCATTGCCATAATTCATCTCATGAGATACATTTATTTTGTTTCTTTTTTCATGTGATTTTGTATCCCCTTGCCAGATCTTATGACTCAAGACAAATATCCTATTTCAGTATCAATATTTGATGTACCATTTGACATCTTATACATCTTATATATCAATTTTTTTTTCATATTTATTTAGCAATGTGTTTGTTTGATGTTGTTGTTGCAATGCGTTTGATGTTGATGTTGATTTTTATGTTTCACAATAATTTCCGATATTTTCTCCAATATTGCCTATATTTTAAATTTTAGACACCCGGCAATAAATTGCCGATAACGATAAATGTAGCATTGGTGACTTGTTATGTGGTTGAGATGTTTTAAGCAAATCATACATTGAGCATTCATTTTGGACTATATTGAACACTGAATCTCTTGTTGGATAACTTGAAAATTTAAGCTAAAGATTGCTTCCACTGTTCAATGATTTAGCTTAGTTGATAAGGACGGGCAAAGCCATCAAGGTGTCAGTGGGTGACTTGCCTTAGATTTGCCTCTAACATCTCCCTTTGGAATTAGGACTTTTCCTCTCAGGAGAGAGTTTGATTGATAACATTTTCTTCCTCTCAAATACCATTGGCAGAATGATGGATTCGACAAAAGATCCGTCAAGACCCAATCTACATAAAGGAGTGGACTCTATTCCATGTTCATGTCGAAAACTTTACTTTGGAGAGAGAGGCAGATCGATTCATGTAAGGTTGAAAAAACATTGTGTAGACCTGAGACATGATAGAATCAAAATATAAGTGCTAGCAGAGCATGTGCATAACACTATTCACCAAGTATGCCTAGTGAATGCCAAAATCATCTTGAGGGAAATTTTGCCAAGAGAAAGATTAGAGAAACTTTGGAGATAGAGCTGCATCCAAATAATATTAAATAATTAACCTGGATGATGGTGCAAAACTAAGTGAAGTGTGGAGGCCTTCAGTTCACATTCTGCAAAATTCTCAAAGCAATATTAGCACTTGGCATTAATAGTATTTCTTTTGATTAGAAGGTTAACGTCCATAAACAAGTTGACTTCTTCTTATGAAAAAAATACTTATTAACATGAGGGTGTTGAGGTAAATAATACTAGAGAACAAATTTCTGGATAAATTACAATAGGAGAACTTGGCATTTAAGGAGCGCACCACCACGTAGACACCACCCTCACTCTCAGTTGGATTTAGAGGAATGTGCTTAGGGGGGAAACATTTTGTGAATTGCTTCGATGTTGGTACACATTATCAAACACAGGAATTTGAGGATGCCCATGATCACCAGGGCACATCATACAAACTCCGAATTGCCATTGGCATTTGTAAACCCTTGCCTGTTTTCAGGATGATCCACAACAAATTCTTGCTGCCATACATGATCCACCTGAATCCATACCAGTATGGATTCCTCTCGCATATTATGGTGTTGGGTCTCCTCCTGCTCCCAAATTCTTCTCCCTTTATCACTATTTTCCCATCAAACATAGATGCTAAACCATTGAAAATCCTTGTCCTAAAGCCACCATGGCCATACATTCCTCCAACCCTACTGTACAACCTTCCTAGGCACCTGTATGACAACCTGCACCTTCATCTGTATGACTGTTTGTACCTCTACGACTCTCGTCGCTGTTTGCTGCCATCACTCAAGTGATCAGGATATCCATTTCTTGTTACCATTTTTTTGCTGAATCTACATTAGTACATCACTAATCAAATTGTTAAATTTGGACAACTAGGTCCAAACTCCATGTTCTGATGCTCAGATTAAGAGGCTAATATTTTTGTTGGATTCCTCTTTCTGAGAGGTGTAAAATCCATATAAAAATAGTCTTAATCCGATGAGCGGAACTTATATTTTGAATTTATTATTCTTAATAAATTATATGTGCTAGGTCAGCCAGTTTTGTAATGTAGGCTCACATGCCCAACAGATGTGTCACACACCCTCATTGATGGATATATATACAGGTAAAGTTGGAGAGAATTTGATGATAACACAACTCACATGCTAGGGTTTCTGCTGCTAGGGTTTCGCAGAAGTTTGACCAAGCGTTGAGGGTTGTTGTGACACATGCTGGGCTGGCTGACCAAAAGGAGACTTTGCTGGTTGAAGCATCCTGCTGACCGCCGAAACGAACACATACATTTTTCTTGTTTCTGATTTGTCTTCTATAAGATCTGCTTATATGTTCTATCTGCATTTTGCTTATCTACTTGTATGATTGCTGTGAGAAAAGTGAAATTGCTCTTAGCATAGAACATCTACAAAATTTAACATGGTATCGGAGCTTAGGTGAAGACAAACTCTATCTATAGCAATCATCAACGAAGGAAATGGATTCCTCTAAGCTTGAATTCAGGGAGATTTAGATTCGGTTTACGCAGGGCTTAAGAGGAGGAGATTCTGTGCGCAGGTTGAGCACGCTCCTACCTTGAAGAAGTCAGCGTATGCTTTGTAAAAGACTGCGCATATTTCAGTTCGACCTGGTGTTATATGTTCTCGGTTGTGAGCTGCTTATGGACTCGGTTGAGGACAGTGTATAGTCTCGTTTGTGGACTGATATTTGCCACGGTCGGAGACTATCGAGGACTGTTCCATAAGCCTCGGTTGAGCGCTGTTTTAAGGCCACGATTGGGACAGTTTATGAACACGGTTGACAGAGATTATAAACGCAGGTTGAATATACATCTGCTGGGACGTCGAAGCAGGAAGCAACGCGTGGACAGATATGTATGGACGCGGGCTTGAATATATATAGACCGGTGCGTTAAAGGAGTGACGCAGGACGTATACGTGGACAGTAAACTATAATTGGCATATCGGATGACTGTGAGATAGTCACGTGGACAGAATCAAGGTCTGTAAATAAAACAATACAGGTTTATGTATGAAACAATGCGCGGACAAGGGTCGGTGATATTCGCGGATTGTTGACAGGCAGACGTGGACAGAAATATATACATACAGGTATATATATATACCGGAGCGTTGAAGAAATAGCGCAGGTATACGTGGGCAATAAAATACGCAGGCAATAAAATACGCAGGCTTATATAGGCGGCACGTGGTCAGTCACGGGGTTACGTATATGTAAGCTGGTGCGTAAAGGTTAGCAACAAAGAAAGTGCAGGTCTGTTAGAAGACTGACACTTGGATAGTTGCGAAGAATCATTGCGCAGGTGTTATGAGGACGTGGAATGTCTGAAGTAACGGAGCGAGGTTTATACAGATTGTTGTGGAACGGCCACGCGGACAGAGGTCTGTAATACAGTGCAGAAGACTGTCATGTGGACGGAGGTTACAATACAGCGCGGGTCTACCAAGAATGCACGTAGACGGGGATTTATATGGTGAAGTTCGCATAAGTGCTGGGCACTTAGATCAGTAACATATAAAAGCGAACGACGTGGCAGATCTGTTGAAGGATCCGACAGTAGTAAGCATACGGTAGGGCAGCGTGCAAAGCTCTGGAGGTGTGACAACTGTTGGGTTCAATGTAACAGTTCAGCGGTGGACGCGTGGACCAGAATAACTACAGAACCAGCGATAGACACGTGGGCAGTGATATATATATATGCTGGGTTATATATATATGTGACAAGACGTTTGGAGCAAACAGCAACACGTGGACAGTTATATATATACGTCGGTTATATATATACGCTGAGACGTTTGGAGCAAACAGCGAAGGAGATAACGCGGGTTTGCTGAGATAACACGTGGACAGGTTATAGCCTTGGTTGTAGACTGGTTTATGACAGTCTTATACACAGTTTGGTGCAGGTTTATGTAAGCGTCTCGGTGGGTACCCGCTTACATAGAAAGCTGCAGTTTTGATGTATTATTATTAAGGCCTCTCGTGCCTTGTTGTATTGGTTATGAGTATGGCCGTGTGTTAGCCGGCATACTCATGTACATGTATTATTGAAAAGAAGTTTGAAGGCTGTATAGTAGGGCTGTCGTAGCAGCCACAGAAAGCCCTAACCAGGGCCGAAATTTCAGGGTCCTGTGCATTGGTCGAAATGTATTTGTGGACAGAAATATGACGTCTATCACAGGTATGTGCTTGTCTTTTATAATGATGAATTTGCCAGATATTATGGTCCAGATTAGACAGTTTGCAATTCTGGTATAATGGGCTGTAAGAAGATGCTTGGTAAAGCTCCAAGTATAGTCCCTTGAGAAGGACAACAAGGGCTGTTAGAAGGCAGATGCTTTGGAGTCTTAAAAATGGAAGAGCTTAAGGGTAGTCAAGTGGGCTTATTATCAGACCCTATCTTCTGTAGTGAAATATGACAATATGACATAGTTTTCTAACAGTGATCTTCTGCACTTATTGTAGTGTCACTTACTCTTATGACAATTATGCATAGCAGTGATATTGTTCTCTTGACAAGTGAAGAATGGAGATGATATATGGAAGAGATATTTTGTTCCTATGACAATAATGTTTGGGCAGCGACTCTAGTGATATTTGGACAATGTTTCTTGATGTAAGGAAGTGATTCTTGTATGACAGTGATTTATATGGCTGTGACATGACAATGATATATAGGGCAGCATGATGATAATCACAACTATTGCAGCATGGCGTCATATGCAGTGATGCAGCAAGTGGACCTAGATGTAGTACTATGATAGGTGAAGCCGTCACTTTGGAGAATCAGTTGAAGCAGAATGTCTTCAACTGATCTCATCGTTATAGAAGATCATCTATGCTCAGATCTAGACAAGTCAAAGTGTTGACTTATGTTGTAAATGTACTCTCTCTCTCTCTTTCTCTGCTGAACCTTGAAGATAAAAGAAGAATTGATCAAGGGTTTCCCCACACATGAAACAAGGATGAAGGAATTTGATAATGAAAGAAATACTGCTGTGTACATTCAAAACCGATGCCCTCATTCCGCTTTGGACTCCAAAACTCCCGAAGAGGTTTTCTCTGGTAAGAAACCTGATGTCTCACATTTTAGAATTTTTGGATGTCCTGTCTATTTTCATGTGCCGAAAGAAAAGAGAAGTAAGCTGGATGCTACTGGGAAGAAAGGAATGTTTGTGGGACTTCTAAGGCATATAGAGTCTATGTACCTGGTCAAAGGGAAGTAGAGATAAGCCATGATGTCACTTTTGACGAAGATGCTTCCCTGAAGAAAGTAGTAGATCTTCCTAGATCTGAAGAAAACCATGAAGAAAGACCTGGAAGTCTGGAAGGATGCTATGCATGAAGAATATGAGGCTATTATGAAGAATGATGTCTGGGATGTGGTCCCGAGACCGAAGGACAAATCTGTTGTCACCGCTAAATGGCTCTACAAGATTAAACATGGACCTGATGGGAGTGCTGAAAAGTTTAAGGCAAGATTTGTTGCCCGTGGCTTCTCTCAAAAGGAAGGAATTGACTATGACGATATATTTGCACCTGTGGCTCGATATACCACCATCCGATCCATCATAGCCCTTGCTGCTACGCAAGGATGGAGTCTTCATCAGATGGATGTCAAGACCGCTTTTCTGCATGGTGCAATAAAGGAAGAGGTGTATGTAGAACAACCTCTGGGATTTGAAGTTCAAGATCGAAGACACTTATGTCTGCAGGTTGAAGAAAGCCCTCTATGGGTTAAAGCAAGCACCCAGAGCTTGGTATGAGAGGATGGATAGTTACTTGATGAAGCTGGGCTTCACTCGAAGCAATGCTGATCCAAACCTTTACTTTAAGGTTGTGGAAGGAAAGCCTCTCATTCTAGTGCTGTATGTGGACGACCTTTTCCTGACAGGTGATGACCCTCTCATTCATCAATGTAAGAGGGAGCTTGCTGCTAAGTTCGAGATGAAAGACCTAGGACTGATGCACTATTTCCTAGGCCTGGAGGTCTGGCAGAGACCTGGAGAGATTTTCCTTTCTCAAGGAAAATATATTGTGAAGCTTCTGGAAAGATTTGGGATGGTGGACTGTAAGTCCGTGTCGACTCCAATGGAACTCAACTTTAAGAAGTTGAGTGGCAGCGCTGCAGGGCCTATCTTGGCCAATCCTACTGAGTATCGTCAACTCATAGGAGCTTTGATGTTCTTAGTGAACACCCGTCCGGACATATGTTTTGCCGTGAATACTTTGAGTCAACAGATGGTTGAGCCTCATCATTTTCACTGGGTTGGTGCCAAGAATCTTTTGAGATATCTTCGGGGCACGATAAACCATGGGCTGAGATACACTGCCGGGAGTGTGATACTCCGTGGATATACTGATGCCGATTGGGCTGGCAGTGTGGTGGATCGTAAGAGCACATCTGGATGCTGTTTTCAATCTTGGTTCTGCTTCGATCTCATGGATGAGCAGGAAGCAGAAGTCGGTGGCTTTGAGCACCGCGGAGGCCGAATACATTGCTGTTAGTATGGCCTGTTGTGAAGCAGTTTGGTTGAGGAAGCTCTTTAGTGAGCTGTTCCAACATGTGCTAGATACCACTGTAATACTCTGTGATAATCAGAGTGGGATTCGTATGACTGAGAATCCTGTGTTCCACGACCGATCCAAGCATATTGATATCAGGTACCACTTTATCCGGGATATGGTACAGCGAGGCGCCGTAAGGCTCGATCATATAGGAACTGATGAGCAGGTCGCGGATATTCTCACTAAGCCCCTGGGGAAGGTCAAGTTCCTAACCTTCCGTGAGAGTCTTGGTGTCGTGGAAAGACCCTATGATGTGGGTCCTGTTGGACGATGAGCTCTGGGAGCTCTGGGGGGCTTTGGGGATAGCTTCTCGGAGCTATAAGCACTCATAATGCTTCTGCCCCACCCTTGTGATTATTGAGCTGGTTCGCCACTCATTTAATCTGTGCCCCGTATGCATCCTACCCTTGAGTTCAGGGCTCATGGGAAGTACCTCTCATTTGGCCAATGAGGTGTGGAAAAGCTAGAGACTATTAGCAAAGACTGATGGACGCATCAGAGATTGCCGTACTCTCTATCTAGGATGGCATGGTCCAACCACTTGATCTGGGATCAAGATTTGTGAGGTCTGGGACCTCTGGACTGACTATGTCAGTCGGGGAATGATGTCTTTGTGACTGACCCACTTCTGTTCTGAAATAAAGAAGACAGCAAAGCAAGTTTCGGCGGGATGACTCACGATGTTAATTGCACTAATAGATGGAGTTCTCCCTAGTTGAGAGGGAGTGTTAAATTTGGACAACTAGGTCCAAACTCCATGTTCTGATGCTCAGATTAAGAGGCTAATATTTTTGTTGGATTCCTCTTTCTGAGAGGTGTAAAATCCATATAAAAATATAGTTTAATCGATGAGCGGAACTTATATTTTGAATTTATTATTCTTAATAAATTATATGTGCTAGGTCAGCCAGTTTTGTAATGTAGGCTCACATGCCCAACAGATGTGTCACACACCCTCATTGATGGATATATATACAGGTAAAGTTGGAGCGAATTTGATGATAACACAACTCACATGCTAGGGTTTCTGCTGCTAGGGTTTCGCAGAAGTTTGACCAAGCGTTGAGGGTTGTTGTGACACATGCTGGGCTGGCTGACCAAAAGGAGACTTTGCTGGTTGAAGCATCCTGCTGACCGCTGAAACGAACACATACATTTTCTTGTTTCTGATTTGTCTTCTATAAGATCTGCTTATATGTTCTATCTGCATTTTGCTTATCTACTTGTATGATTGCTGTGAGAAAAGTGAAATTGCTCTTAGCATAGAACATCTACAAAATTTAACACAAATTTATATGTGTAATATAGATTGGTACGTGGGTTGGTTCATGTCTCTTGTCCTCCAAAACCCTCTAACGCCATTTCTCCTTCCATTCTCATTCCCATTCCTTTTCCTGTTTTCATTTTTCTGGTAATATAAGTTTCATATTATTGTTCGATTCATTTGAAAGTTGTTTTTTAGCATGTGGGTGTTGTATGCATATATGTATAATATTATGTATGATTGTATCCGTGTTTTGGTAAATCATTTTTAATGTGATATATCCATAGTCACCAGGTTCGAGTTCGAGTTCGAGTTCGAGGACCATGAAATTCGAATAAAGTTCGGCAACTCAAAGTTTGTCGATAAAATTCGACATAAAATTCGACATATAGAAATTCGAAAAAAAAAATGTATATTAAAGATAGATATATCATATGCATATGAGAAATGGTATGGAGTGAATTTTATCATGATTATCCTTATAATCAGACTATTAAATGCTTAATATCAAATTTTATATTAGAATAGATCAATTTTTCAATAGCTGCACTCACCAATTGTTAGCTCAAAACCAAATATCAGACCTTTATGACTGCTGCAACCACAGTTTGTTAGCCCATACACATGCCAATAACAGATCAGCCTTATAGAGAAATAACTAGCAGAGCTAGGGAATGAAAATTTGGAGATTTGACCACAAAAAAGTGATGTTTAATGCTTGATACTTGGTGACCAACCCTTGCAAGGTCTGAAAAAACGCCGAATTTTCCCTTGAAAAACGCCGAATATGTTCGTTTTCCCTTGAAAAACGCCGAATTTCGAATTTAATGCTTCAAATTCGGCGTATCTGGTGACTAAGGATATATCACATGCATTTTTATTGAATCCAAGGTTGTCTGAGTTTGACTGCAACAAAAGAAAGATATCATATGCTTCCTCTCATTTCCAGAATGACTAGGACATTTTGTTAAAAGTTTGTAATTCAAAAGCATCCCAAAAGAAGTTTTTCGCGAGCTTCATTGGAGTTTAGAGGGAATTCTTTTGTTCTGGAAATGTTTTTGGGGAATAAGAAACGTGGAAGTTTCTGATAACATTATTTTCCATATATTATATTTATGCGTTATGTGCATCATTGTGTGATCCTTCTGTTTGATATATGACTACTCCATGATTTGGAAAATTAATTTAGGATTCTCAAGTTCTAAAACTTCATTATCGAATATCTCCATTTTGTGGCAGTATATATTCATCTCTTCAATTACTTCTTTCTGTTGTTTTTCTCTTGGAATGATGCTTTTATTAATAAGAAATAAAGTTGACTAGTTTAGTAGGAAAGGATTACGAGCTTATAAATGTACTGCATAAATGTTGACTGTTATAATTTTGTGTAATCTCTTTCATATTTTTCCTTTTTTTTTTATACTCATGTTTCCCAGTTTTCTGACATTTTGAAGTACTTGTTTCCAAAACACATTGCCAACTTGGAAACTTTTGCCGCAGACATGTTTCATGCAACAGAAATGTAGAGGAAATGTCATCCAATGAAATCAAGGCTGTCAATGATACAGAATGTGTTCTGCTTGGAAAATTAAAGTTAAACATGATGTGTATACTATCTTGCTTGAGATGCCTCCTCTGAGAATATAGAAATTTAATCATTCTCTGTGAGTATTTTTCTTCTGCAGAAACAATTTCTGGGGCCTAGAAGCCTCCCAAAACAATCAGAGAAGTTCACAAAATTTATAGACAGTGGAGACAGGCACTTAGAGTCTATTACAAATTTCTTACTACTTACTTTTGATATCTGAGATGGATACAAGAACAATCAATTTATGTTTTAAAAATATGTTAAATATCTATGCTTCGACATGAACTCATTTATGAATAGTAATTACCCAAGTACCTTCATGGTATTACTGGCAATCGAGTTCTTTCTCCTTGAACAATTTATGAGCATTCCACTTCTTTTGATCAAATTGTATTTCAGCATGGTCTTATGATTTAATCCTTTGCATTTTTATTATCTTGATAGAGATTGACAGGGTTGATCCCCTTAATTTGTAGGGTTGAAAAGGTTGGAAGAGTAGAAGTTCAAGGCAAATCTGGTCATTTGAAACGACGACAAATTTTGATTGCTGACAGTTGCAGTAGCAAGTTGGAATTTGTTTTATGGGATGAGCAAATTCTTCTGTCAAATCTTTTCAGGTAATTTTTAATGTTATATTTTCATGAACTAGAGTGGTATCATGAAGGAGCTCAACAAATGCTAGTATAAGTAATAGAGAGGTTGATGCCACAAAAGTACGAGTGCCATTTCATGTGTTTTTGTTTAGCACAATGTTGTGTAGAAGTTTCCTATCTCTATATCTTTCCTGTTAAGATTTGGTGTGCTTTCAAAATTCTCTTTATTTGAAATTTCAATGGTGACACTGGACAGTCAAGGTAGTTGGATTGCATTGGATAAGCCTTTCATTGCACGAGATTCTGACTGTGGTATTGAGACAACTGCGGGTATTTGTCTGGAATATGGTAGTGCCACACGTCTCTACTGTGTACCATATGTCTACCGTGAGGAACAGGTTAATCATTAATTTATGTTTTATCTTTCCTGTGCTGGCTTAACTGCGGAATTTTTATACTGAAACTAGGATTTTGACCAGGTTATTGTAGGGCCTTCACAAACTTGCAGCCAGTTAACAAGGCCTTTGAATATGTCCAATTGTTCCACTTTGGAATGTGGATCTCAAGCAGTTAGAGTCTCTCAAGTACTGCTGCCCTGTGATTCTGAAGGCTCTCTTGATTTCAGCAATTTTCCATTCCGTGTAAGTATTTTGTAGGCTGACATGGGTTATCTGAGTTATTCTATTCTGTCTTGTGTCATGGCCGGTGACGAACCAAGCTTTCAGTTTATAAATCAGCCAATCTTGACTTCTAAATTTACAATTTTGAAAAGTACAAGCTGAAGTCAACTCTAATGGCATCATTAAGAGGGCATTTTTTCTCACATTTGCTGTAACATGTTGTTGTTGTATTTGATTCTTATTTAGCATCTTTTATCCTATTGTCATTGTAATTTGAGCATGTATAATTATAAATCTCATAGTTCACCCTGATGGGGTGATAATTAGTTTTTAGGCAGTTGTCTCTAATTGTTGTACATCTGTAACCTTTGAGATGATAAAGAGCCCCCCTTTCCAAAATGGGTTATCATCACTATTGATGGGCATTTTACCTCCCATTTTGGTTATTACTTATATTATGTGTTGTTATATCTCAATAAGAATGCCACTTCTATAATTTGATAACTATTACAATAGGTGGTGTCCCTATTGGTTAAATTGCTCTTATAACTATCTTAAATGTTGAGATCTTGGTGAGCTAACTTGAGTGGTTGAGTACTTTGTGCTTCATGTAGGAGTTTCAGTTCAACCACTTGTGTTGCCATTGTTGCATTCAGTTGATATCCCTACCGGTTAGGTGCCATAATCAACACCTAAGGGTTCACATTGGGTGTCATCTACAAAATGCGAGGAAGTGCTTAGGAGATTCCTTGCAAGGTTCTCCAAGGAAAAAACATGCTTATATGTCAAAGCTATGACCATGAGAAAAGTATGCTCAATCATTGGTTCTACTACCTTATTTAGAGTTTGATATGGTGATTGTAGTGTTTCTTTTTTGGTAAAAGTGGCTAGGACCATGACACTATTAGTTTTTGTAGCATCGAATGGTGTTCTAGTCTCGTCACTTTGTGGAGAGGCTAAAACACATGAACTCTCCAAAACCCAGAAATCGTTTATGGAAATTCCACCTAGAGATGGCTTAATTAAATTAAACGACCATCATTCAAATTTTTCCTAAGTTAACTTAGGAAGACTGGTTAATTAATAGTATTTAATTGAGAAAGGTGAGAATTCTCTAGAAACTCTCACGGATCGACTTGAAGATGATCTCAAACCATTGATTAAATTTTAGTCTTGGCTGTTGAAGTCTCAACTGGAGATTATAAGAAGAGGTTGATGGGTAGATGGAGAACACACCAGTGCATATACTCAGTTGCCCTAGGTAGTTCAAATTCCTAGTAGCAGGAGTGATTCAGCAGTGGAGATTGAGCTAGTGGGTGAGTTGCAGGTGGTAGGAGAGGTCAATAGTACCGCAGGACAAATTTCCAGTTCTGGAGAGTCATTTGCAGGGAGGTAGAGATAGCCACAGGGAGGCTGTGTAGGGGCTGCATAGTAGCCTCTAGGAGGCAGTTCGATTTGTAGATTCAAGAGGTCGTTTTAGAGTTCCGGAGGCAGGAAAAATTCACAGAGGTCAGGAGAGACACTTCCAAAGTCAGTGGCAGGTTGGACAGGCAGTTCAGAGAGAAATCCAGGCAGTGCGAAATTGTGCCTGCACAAAGGGTGACACAGTTCGCAGAGGGGTTTTTGAGGCCAATTTCAGTGCCAAATTGCTCGTGGGGTGAGGAAAATTTCCTCACAATATTTTTGCCAATATTTTCTCTGTAGGATTGCCAATTTTCAACATCCAGATTGTACTCATATTTTCTGCTGCATATAATAAAATATAAACCCTCAACTACTGCACTGGTTTTCCCACATTGGGTTTTTTCGGGGACTTTTGTCCAAAAACAACGGTGTCAATTTTTATGTGTGCGCTAGCATTTCTTAGTTTCTATTTTTTCTTATGTAGTATTTTTTTGTGAAGAATTTGCAGTGTGATTAATTTGGTATTAATCAGAAAATTAATAAACTGTTAATCAGTTAGGAGAATTAATTCCAGCTGCTGCACTTCAAGAAATTTTCACAGATACGGTGTAGGAGACTCCCTCTTCCCATTGTAGCATAGTTGAACATGAATGAAAGAAAGAAGAATTGTAAAGTGTATTTTTTCAAGACCTTGGGTTGTGGTTGGTTTGTTTTATTGAGGACATTTTCTAGACAAGGCTAAAGAGATTTATTGGATAAAGGAATGTTGAAATTTGGGCAGCTTTGGGATGAATTTCCCCATAGGAAACCCATCTACCCCAAAGGAAGAATTCAATTGAACAAAGAGAAATATTATTATTAATATGTGCAAATTGGTTTGGCACTCCTCTCATTAATATTTGACATGGAAAATTCCATATTGGGCAAAGTAATCCTCAAAGTCAACCCATCAAGAATCCAAGTAAAATAATTAAGTGGCAAATAATAAATTGTTATGACACAAACTCAGGTCGGTTCCACAAATAGAGGCATCCATTCAGACCATATAGAAGCTTATATATTTGACCCCTTTATGCTTCATAAAGGACACACATCTCCTTGGATCACGTTTGGTTTGTAAGCTCACATTTATTCTCTATGGTTTGTAATTCTCTGTGGATCGCATTGGTTCATAATTCGTTGTGGCTCGCATGTCTCTCTATGGCTCAATGTGGCTCATATTGTATTCTTTTGAGGCTCGCTTTGTTTATACGTGGCTTACATTTGTATACACAGTGCACACATTCTACAACAACTGACTCGTATTATTACAATGGCTCATTCTATTGGTTTGCATTGTTAAGGTGGTTCATTCTATTGGTTCACATTGTTACAATGGCTTGTTCTGTTGGCCCACATATAACTACAGTTGTTTGCAGCTCATCTCTATGGCTCACTATCTCTAAGGTTCGCACCATATAGTGACTCGCATCAATGGTATTACAATGGCTTTCATCAATGTTTTTATGGGTTACAATTTTACAGTGGCTCGCATAAATGTCATTATAGTGGCTTGCATCAATGTTTTATGGAATCGCTCTCTATAGTGGCATCGTTATCTCTACTCTGGCATTGCTATACTTTATACCTTGTATCTCTATACTCTGTGGCATCGTGGCAAACCTATATTGTGTGGTATCATTTGACTCTGTGGCATCATCGATTGACTTTGTGGCGTCAAATTGTATTATCGTTTGACTTTGTGGCATCAAATTGTATTATCGTTTGAATTTGTGGTATCGAATTATGTTACAAGTGGTATTGTTTGACTCCGTGGCATTTCACTATGGATTGCATTACGCTATGGTTTATATCTATATATATATATATATATATATATATATATATATATATATATAATATATAATATATACATACACATATACAAACCTTGCAATTAATGTATGAACAATGATATAACGTAGTAACATTTTTGGACAAAGATACTTTTGATATTTGACAGAGTAACCCTTGACATAAAAGTGACCTTGTCTTATGATAGTTATAACTGATACTTGTGTTTATGAAATGATGTATGACAAACACAACAAGGTTGTGATAATGATCTTGATACATATATAAATAGCATTGACCTCAATGTATTTGACAATGCCCTGATCTTCATAACAATGTTCTTGATATGTGACAATGATCTACAAGGCATTTGATGCATGGAAGTGATCCCTAGCGTATGACAAAGACACTAATGTATGGTTTGTCTCCATGAGGTTGCTATGACTATGATGGCGGAACCTTAATGACAACAACTGTGAAGTATGACAATGACAGTGATGTATATTATGCTCTTATAACAATGATGTGGTCTGCTGTTGGATTGGCCCTAGGTGGCCTAATCTGATTGGTGTCTCCTGATATTTGTACTTTGTATCTCAGCTAAACTTTGATTGATATCTAAGAAGAACAATATGGTTGGGTTTTCCCCCTTGTGGGGTTTTGCCATGGTCTCTGACGTAAATCATGGTGTCTCTATTGTGCATGTTTTTCTTCCACTGTTCTTTACTGTTCCACTCCTTTGTGATGTTATTTTTCTCTCTACATAATTGCTAATGATGATATAATGTTATGGGGTGAATGTAATGTTGAAAAAGTTTAAAAATGCAATTATCTACAACAGAGAACAAGATACAAAATTCCAAAGCAGTCTTACATGTATGATAATGACTCTTTTGACTTCATAATTCTATGACAAACCTAGAAGCACTTAATGGGTGCTTGACCTGTAAATAAATTTATCTTGAGCATGAAACCCATGCCTCAAGAATGACAATAATAAATTTCTTTTCTCTCTAATATCAAATACATAAAATCATGATTACAATAGGCATTATAAATACCTAGTTACATATTCCAACATTTTTTTACACGTGTGAAGAGGGGAGAGAGTCTTTCTGATTGGGTTGAATTCTGCTTCTGTTTTGGGACTTTGACCAACCTTTGACCAACGTTGACTTTGCTCATTTTGACTTGGTTTGATTAGATTTGAATTTGTTTTGGAGGGCTGAAGTCAAAGACTATTTGAGCGAACTTTTTTGGGTTGTTTGACCAATGTTGACCATAGATTTGCAACTAGGGTTTCAACGGGTCAAAGTGATTTGGAGGCACTGATTTGGGAATGTTTTGACTAAATTTTAGGCCACTCTTTTTTACTATTGATTGAGCTGAATTGAAGGAATTTTAACTGTTGACCATTGACTTGCTAGGGCTGCTACAATTGTTGTTGATTTTGACCAGAACTATAGATTTGACTTGTTGACCAAATTTGACTTTTGGTCTCATCTCTTGGATATTGGTTAGTGAATTGTTGGATAAGTCAAAGATTTGACTTTGACTCTTTCTTGTTGAATTGGAAAATTGTAATCTTTGTGCTAAACATTTGATGAGAATCTAATAGAAAAAGAATTTGAAAGGGTTTTTCCCTGGTCTTTGACCAAATCTTGTGTCTCTCTTGTCTCATCGTCTTGGCTGTATTCTTTTGCATTTGAATTACAGTTCTATCTACAATTGCTCATTGTTGTTGGAAGATCAAATTTATTTAAAAGTGATTGCTAATTGAAGAAAATAATTGGGCTAAGTGCTTGTACTAAATAGAAAATTAATATAGGATCAGAGCTAAGGTGAAGACAAGCCCAAGGAGACAAGAGACTAAAGAAATCACCTTTGAAGCAATCATTTTTGGAAGAAGCTAAAGGAGCCTATTTGAGTTGGTCAAGATGTCTACCTCTTACTTCAAGTATACAAAGAAGCTGGGTGACTCATCAAATTTTGCTTCTTGGAAGATCAGGTTGGAAGCCATATTGGATGATAATGATGTCTTGGAATATGTGGAAGAAAAAGTACCCAAGCCAACAAAAAATGCTCTTGATGCTGCCAAGTCCAAATATAAGAAAGGTGCGCTGAAAGCTGTGAAAATTTCACCACTGAAATTCTATTGCAGCAACTGGAATTAATTCTTCTAACTGTAAATTTATTTAGCAATTTATTGCTATGGAAACAAGGAATTAATCACATTGCAATCTTCAAAAAAATAAATACTGCAGAAGATAATCTGGAAGCTGAGAAAATACTGGCACACATAAAAATATAACAATGTTATTTTTGGACACAAGTCCCTGAAAAAACCCAATGTGGGAACACCGGTGCAACCACTGAGGGTTTTTATTATTAAGCAACAATGAGAAATTCTGAGTACAATTTTATGGATGCCCAATTGGCAATCCAATTAGCAAAATAATCTGGCCTAAATATTTGTGAGGCAAATACCTGAACACCAAGCCTGATCTAGCTCTGACAGCTGGAAAAACTAGCTAGTCGTACAACGCCTGCACAATGCTTACACATGACCCAACTCTAAGCCCTGGAACTGCTGCAAAAATGATGTCCTAGTTGATTTCTCCTCTAGAAGGAATTCCCCTGGCCTCCTGGAGAATTTCCGGCCCAACTACAATTGAATTACCCTTCCCTTATATTGATTTGGGGTAGCATCAGATGTGCTCTAGCCACGAAAATTGGTGGAGAGGCTAAGGAATACGAGATATCCAATACCCAGAAAGGGTTTGGGCAGATTCTAACCGGTTTGAGAGATATTAAAATAATTAATATTTTAATGGAGTTCCTAAGTCTAAACTTAGGAAAATAAAAGATTAATGGGTATTAATATAAAACTGGGTTAGAAAGGTCCAAAAGTCATGGATTAAGCCAAATCTAATCTTAGCCGTTGATTAGAGATTTGATCTCGGCCGTTGATGGACCAACGAGAAAAGTATAAGAGGAGGCTTGAGGGTCAGTTGGAGAACACACCGAGTTGATCAAGATTTCGACTTTCTAGGGCTGGGTTTGATGAGGAAGTCGAGAGAATGATCAGAGTTGCAGCTAAGGGTCAGTGAATACAAAAGTAGAGAGGCAGAGATAGCACTAGGAGGATCAACGCAGTAGCTGAGAGTGAGGGACGCAGAACCAGCCAGGGGCTCACGCAAAGGCAGCCAGGGCTCACGCAGAGGCAGCCAGGAGCTGTGCAGTGCCTCAGAGGGCCAACGTGGGCGACGCAGAGGGCCAGAGCGCTGACGAGTGCCTCTAGAGGCTGACGCAGGCCAAGATAGAGTAACGCTGGGCAAATGCTGGGCTAGAAAGGGCTGACACTGTCCCTAGAGGCTGATGCTGGGGTTTCGTGGGGCAGATTGGAGCTGTGAAGTTGCTGGAGTGATTATCCCGGGTTTCAGCCGGAACATCTGTCTTCGACTGAGAGGTACTACTGTCGAAATTATTCTTTGTTGGGTGAGCTGGTTGTGGCACCCAGATTGTATTGAAACTGCATAATAATAAAACGCTCAGATAGCTACACTGGTTTTCTTGCATTGGGTTTTTCCATGGACATTGGTCCAAAAACAACAATGTCACTTGTGTGCTTGTTTCTGTTTCCTTTAGTTGATGATCTGTAATGTGTTGAGCATGCACTTGTATTTATTTCCAGTATTTACATGGTAAATAACTTGTTAATTTAACGAAACAAGTAGGTAGGAATAAATCAGAAAGTACATGAAGGGTTTCTAACGGGTTAGACTTAGAAATTCCAACATGGTATCAGAGCGTGGTTGCAGATCACATGAGAACTAAGGACATCAGCTGAGCAGAGCAGCAACAACAGAAAAACAGCTGTCCCGAGTGACAGAAGCTGTTCCTAGCAGAGTAGCAGCAAGGAAAGGGTGACACAATGCCTGTGTCATCAAGATTGAGCCAGGAAGAGGCAATGCAAAGGCTGAGGGAGGCAAAGACGGCTCACGCAGAGCCTAGGAGGGCTGATGCAGTTGGCTGAGGAGGTTGATTTGCCGTGCCGGGATTGCGTAGAGCCTAGGAGCTCTAACCTTCAGTTTGCTGGTGTTTAGGAGGTTGTGGGCACCGAATGAATGTTTTTTCTTGAGTGAGCCGACATGAGCCATTATATCATCTTGTAGGCCGACATAGAAAGAGGAGAACTGTGCTTATCTTTTGGAGGGCTTTCTAGACACTTGATTGACTCATACGTTTTACATATGCTCAAGAAGAGCTATATCCTTCTAAGTTGACTATTAGACATCCTTCATGTTTCCTATGGTGATGTCACAAGCTCTTGTTTCTAATGGTTCCATGATGCCACAATGTATCTTATTATTTATTATGGCCAACTCCTATAAGGTTTAGGAGTTATGACAAGAACTTTTGTGGGGGAGACTATCTCAGTGGAGATCTCTTACTTTCTCTTTTCTTGGACTTCCTTTCTTCTTCAGCTTCCTCCACTTCTTCGGTGATATGGGCTTCTTTTCTTTCTTTTGATATTGTCCCTTTAGGACAATCTTTCCTGTAAAGTCCATAGTCTTTACTTCCATAGCATTGAATCTCAACTATGCTCTTCTTTCTTTTCTGAGGACCAAAATTTTCCAAACTTCCTTTCCTTCCAGCAAATGTTTGAGTCCTTTAACCTTCAACACTTTTGCCCTCAACTTGTCTTCTTCTATCTTGCATAGAAACCACAAGTTGTCGAATGAGGTAACTTTCTTATCCCCATGGATATTTGTTACCTTGATCATCAGTTAGTGTATTTTAGATCAATGGTGATTATCTTCTTATCATCTCTCCCAGATCTCGTAGATGAGATCTTATGAAGATATCCTTCATCCTTTGATACCTTTAATTTTTGTGTAGATCAAATCTAAGTCATGTGACCTTCTTTACCACATCTTCAGAGAATATTCTTACGAGTTTATCATATACATCTCTTTGATGTCTTCAATATTGCTATATGAGGGGACCTTTCATAAGAATCCCTTTCCATGAATTCAAAGGAGATATGTTCAATGAATTCACTTTCTTCGAGGACTATATCTATCCTCCTTTTCTATGCAAGGAATTTCGATGACCCATCCATCTTATAGATCTCCTTGCAAACATGAAGTCATTTTACCAAATTGATTAAAGAATGAAAGATACTTGACAAGTGAAGATGAAATCTTCTTACTTGATCACTTGGATGATGGTTGAAGAAGATGTATTTCCTACTTCCTTGGATGATCTTCTTCAAGGGCAAGGAGAGGAACCTTGCTTGAATGAGAGGGAACTTGCCTCATAGCTTTGAAGATGATGATAATGGCTTCTTACTTTCAGGATACTTCAAGATCAGAATTGCTACTAGGGTTTCAATTTTCTCCAAGATGATGTGATCGTCAGATTTAAAGTACTTCAAGCTACCTTACTTTGTAGATAACTTGATGAGGGTCTTTGTGGTCTTTTGAAGAGGAGTATAGAAACAAAAGCTCTTGCTGTTGTAGATTGCGTCTTCGATCTAGGGTTTGATTTGTCAGTGTAGATCTTGATCTTTTGCTTTGATAACCTTCAACTTGCTTTGATGCCTTTCTTGAAACTCGATCCTTGAATGTCTCTTTAATTAGATGCCCTTTCTTTGAATTCAACACCTTAGCTCTGATACCACGTTGAGAAATCTAGGGCATTAGAATTAGTTGATTTCTCTTCTTGGTTACTGCTTGTGAATGCTTTTTACTTGATTAGATTAGAATCTTCTTTACGTTAGATTCTTAGTGTTCTTCGTCATCAAACAGTAACCAATGCAAGAACATAAATAGACAAGAGACACAACATGTAGGCTATGAGCCAAGGCCAAAACCTCTCACTCTTTGAGAGGAAAACCCACACAAATTATTCTTATAGAGATTCCAATTGACGAATACCAAGACCAAGACCCTTGACCTATTAGCCACTCCCTGATCAAGACACAAGTCCTCCTCCTCCTTCTTGATTGCTTTTTCTGGGTTCCTTAAACTTCAGACATTGAACCATATTTGCTGCCTTCTAATATACCAACGAACCCTTCCTTCTTTGTAACAACAATGAGATCTATTGTGACCTTTCTTCTGTGAGAGATCGAATTCTTCCAGTAGTGATAGTACCAAATCACTGTAGCATAACACGAAACTGTGACTACTTCAAGAGCTTCGGACTGTGGTCTATACATAGACCAATATACTTCTTCGCTGCCACTGTGATCTACTTTAGAGATGGATCCGAATTCCCTTCCACATAACTATAGTCTTGTCCTTCATTGAAAATATAGATGATCTGCGTTCTTGCTGTCTCTATTCACCGAAATTTCATAGATATATATCAGAACTTGCCTCTGCTACTACCCATTTGAAAACCACAGAGATCTATGAGGTTCTGTCCCTAGATCTCCTCGTAGTTCTTACCTTATCCAAGTTCTGCACGGTGATTAGACATCTGAAATACTTCATTGTAACTGCTCTCCAAAAACCACAAAAGTATTCGAACTGTTAACCGTGTTTTATGCGAAGTTCTTCCACCCTATTTATAGTGATTGGTCCATATATATTAAGCCGACATGAGCACTGAATGGACGTGTCTTCTCGAGTGAGCCGACATGAACCATTATATCATCTTGTAGGCCGACATATGAAGAGGAGGACTATGCTTATCTTTTGGAGGGCTTTCTAGACACTTGATTGACTCATATACATTTTACATATGCTCAAGAAGAGCTCTTCATACATGACATTAATTATTTGACCTTAATGACAAATCCTAAGGGTCTCAATGGGAGCCACCTAAAATAAAATCACTTGCTCATGAAACCCATGAAGCAAGGCTTACAAAAATAATTTTATTTCCTTTATTACATCAATTACAAAAGTCACAATTACATGTAATTATGAAGATCAAACCTAGTTACACTTTTCAACATAATCCACTATATAAAAACTAGGGATCCAAGCAAAAGGATCCTTGCCCACAGTCTATGAACTTGGAGAGCAAGGATTGAGTACTTGCAAGCACTATGTATTATCTCAAAATAATCACATAAAGCACAACATAGGAAACCCGTAGTCAATACATACCACAAATCAACGAACAAAAACACTTCGAGTTGCCCCCACTATTTTTTATTATAGCAGAAAAAATAGTTCCCAACGGGACAACAGTTAAAAAAAAATGCTTCAACAACAATATTCTAGACAAAGATCAAGATGCTAGAGACTCTAATGACTCTCTAATTTAAAGATGTATCCTCCAAGTGGAAAAATAATGACTAGTTTCTTTGATAGCTGTCAAAATAATCTTGGCCATTGATAAACTCTTCAAGATCTTTTAATCTCGGCCCTTGATTTTTCATTTTTGAGGAATTTTTGAATTTATTATTTAATTCCATTTTTATTAGCTCAAAATTAATTATTTTGAGTTAATTTCCTTAAAAAATTGACTTTGAGTTAACCACCAAGGTCCAAGGATCCAAATTTTTTTTGAAATGTACAATATTCCCTTGGTGGAGGACCTTTAAAAATTGATTCTTTTAAGACCAGCAAATTTTTCCACTTGGAGAATTATTTTTGCTAAGACAATTTAACTTACTCTAATTAATAAATTTTCTAGCTTAGGATTTAATTTGATTTTGCTAGAAAAGTTAATTAATTTACAGATGAGTTGGATTTAATTTTTTTCCACCCTCTAATACATAAGATTTTACATTTTCAATCCTCAAAGGGGAATACACATTCAGCTTAGATCCTCAAGACACATAACACATCTGCGACACAATATGATCTAGTAGACCAAGTGATTTGTAAAAATAATTAAGCCAACTAGCTTAAATTATTCCCAAATAACTTTTACATTAGACTCGACTAAAAACACTAGGACTCACCTAATAATCTGACAATAAATTTCACCCTAGCTTTGGGGTTTAAGCTAGAAGGAAAAAACTCTTCTGATTAGCATGTGTCTAGAAACACAGGTAATCAGCGAGGTTAAAAAACCTCCTAGGATGTGTTGGAATTTCTAAGTCTATCTGTTAGAAATCCTTCATGTACTTTCTGATTTATTTCTTCCTACTTGTTCTATTAATTAACAAGTTATTTACCATGTAAATACTGAAAATAAATACAAATACATGCTCAACACATACATATCATCAATTGCAGGAAAAAACAAGCAGACTGGTGATATCGTTATTTTTGGACTAATGTCCCCGGAAAAACCCAATGCGGGAAAACTGGTGCGGCTATCTGAGGGTTTTATTATTAAGCAATTTCAGAATACAATCTTGGTGCCAGAAATGGCTCACCCAACAGAGAATTCTCTCGGCAGTAGTACCTCTCTGTCGGAGACAGATATTCCAGCTAAAAACCTCGGATGTACAATCCCACAGCTCTCAGCTCCAATCTCCTCCACGAAATCTCCCAACATTAGCCTCTAGGGTCTGCGTCAACCTCTCTGGCCCAATGTCAACCCAACGTCACCCCAACTAGCCATGCATCAGCCTCTAGAGGCTCTGTGTTAGCCTCTGGAGCCTTTGCATCACCCACGCTGGCTCTCTATGGCATTGCGCAACTCCTGGTTGCCTTTGCGTGGCCTCTGGTTGCTTCTGTGTGACCTCTAGCTGGCTCTGCGTCAACCCTCTCCTGGCTTTTGTGCTGATGCTCCTGGTACTCTCTCTGCCTCTCTGCTTTTGTATTCACTGCCCCTCAGCTGTAACTCTGATCACTCCTTCGATTTCCTTAGCAAGCCCTGCCCCAGAAAATCGAATTCTTGATCAACTTGGTGTGTCCTCCAAGTGACCCTCAAGCCTCCTCTTATACTTTTCTTGTTGACAATTCAACGACCGAGATTAAGTCCCTAATCAACAACTAAGATTAGATCTGGCTTGATCCATGACATTTGGACCATTCTAACTCAGTTTTATATTAATTCACATTAATAATTTATTTTCCCTAAGTTTAGACTTAGGGACTCCATTAAAAATATTAATTATTTTAATATCTCCCAAACTGGTTAGATTCTGCCCAAACCATTTCTGGGTATTGGAGATCTCATGTGCTTTAGCCTCTCCACCAATTTTCGTGGCTAGAGCACATCCAATGCTACCCCCAAATCAACACTCCCTATGAGCGAGGACTGTGCTCTAGTAATACTCTCCACTGAGTATCACCCTGATCATTCGGCATCTGTCCTTATGCTGATGCTAGGCATGCTGCCCAACATCCTCTGCACTGCTGCATCGTGTACTTCTATCCATGGCCCTGCCATTGCCACTGCTTCATCTGTACAACAGCTCCCTTTACATCCGTTCTATTGCCCATGTCCCTGCCACTGCCACTGCTGCATCTGCACTGCAATCCCTCTCATCATGCTGCATCGTGCTGCCCATAGCACTGCCACTGCTAACTGTTGCACTGCAACTCAGTTACTGAGAAGTAAGTAACTGATCTCCCAACTCTGACATCTCCGTCAGTTCTGCTACTCCTCTTCGGGCTCCCATAGCAAGGTATAATCCAAGAGGTTGGGTACCTCGAGGATCCTGCCCCTCATCGCCTGTAGTCTGTCTGACTACAGTTCGATGTCTCGCCATTTCCTCTTACTGCTACCCATGGCCCTGCCACTGCACTGCTGATTTTGTACAACAACTCCCTCTACATCCGTGCTACTGCCCATGGCCCTGCCACTGTCACTGCTGTATCTGCACTGTAATCCCTCTCATCATGCTGCACATAGCACTGCCACTGCTAACTGCCGCACTGCAACTCAGTTACTGAGAAGTAATTGATCTCCCAACTCTAATATCTCCGTCAGTTCTGCTACTCCTCTTCAGGGCTCCCGGAGTAATGTATAATCCAAGAGGTTGGGTACCTCGAGGATCCTGTGCCTCATTGTCTGTAGTCCATCTGACGATAGCTCAATGTCTCCCCATTTCCTCTCACGAGGTGCATGAGCACTCATGGCACAGTCATCAACTGTCTCCACTTCTTTCTCCGCCCTTGCTGGCGCAGCCTTGGTCTCAGAAGCCTCTCCCTTGCTCTTCTTCCTCTGACACTGGCTCACATAATGACCTAGTTCCCCATAGTGGAAGTATTTGACCCTGGAGAGGTCATTCTTCTTTCGTTTCTCCTGCTTTCCCTCAGATGCTAGGGCAACATCCTCCTCTTCCCCCTTCTTGATTCTGAACCCCTTGCCACTGCTTCCTGCCTTGGTTAGCCTTTGATATCTTCTTGACGAAGAGCTGCTCACATTTCCTCCCAATCTGGAAGGGTCGATCTGCCCAGTATGCTCAGGACAAATACCTCCCAATCCTATGAGACTGCGTTCAATGCGTTCCTCACCATTAATTCCTGATCCGGCGTGGCCCCTATTGAACTCAGCTGATCCCGAATCTCCTTCAATCGACCTAGGAAGGTGTCGATCTGTTCTCCTTTTTTCATCTGATATGACCACAACTGATTTTCTAGTAGCATCTTCCTTTGCACGGAAGTATGTTGATACAATTTCGTCAGGGCCTCCCACATCACATTTGCCATGTCCCTTTCAGAAATATGTGGTACTACATAGTCTTTAACCCACGTCAAGGATGATGCTCTTGGCCCTCGCCATTGTCTCCTCATACTTATCGTTCTTAGCCGGTCAACTGAGATCGCTATCGTTTTCAAGGCGAAGTCCTTGAGACGATTTCTGTCTAGAACGGACAAGATCCTAGCCTTCCAGACTATGAAGTTTGAGGCTCGTTCAATTTGTCCTGATGTCTTACCCCGTTCACTGCCATCTCGTTGCTCCTCTTTCGACTCTTTCAAGTCTTTCTACTTCCCTCCTGGAAGTTCTCGGTGCGATTTCCTCTAAGCCTTGATTTCCCTCCTGGAAACCCCTCTGCCAATGTCGAGATGCCCCCACTCCGATCGTTAGTGCAGCTGCACCACTTATCCCGATTTCTTGGCTAGAAATCCTCGGTAGCAACTCCCTCCTCCTTGGTCTTGCCCTGTTAGGTACTGTTTTGACCACAATACCCCACCAGCTTCACTTCGCAACTTATCCATTGCCTCCTATGCCCCAACAAACTGAAGGTTAGAGCCTCTAGACTCTGCACAATCTCGCCACCAACAAAATCTGCACCTCCTGGCCACGGGCATCAATCCTTCTTGACTGAGAAAGATGACCAGGCACTGCGTAGGTCAGGTCTGCTCCTTTTTGCCATTGGCTGATCCTTCTCCCTGCTCAAACTTGATGATGCAGGCACTGCATTACCTCTTCCTTGCTGCTTTTCCGCTAGGAACAACTTCTGTCACTCAGGACAGTTGTTTCTGCTGCTGCTGCTCTGCTCGGCTGATGCCCTCAGTTCTCTTGTGATCTGCAACCATGCTTTGATACCATGTTGGAATTTCTAAGTCTATCTGTTAGAAATCCTTCATGTACTTTCTGATTTATTTCTTCCTACTTGTTCTGTTAATTAACAAGTTATTTACCATGGTAATATTGAAAATAAAGACAAGTACATGTTTAACACATACAGATCATCAACTGAAGGAAAAAAACAAGCACATAGGTGACACTGTTATTTTTGGACTAATGTCCTCGGAAAAACCCAATGCGGGAAAACCAATGTAGCTATTTGAGGGTTTATTATTGAATAGTTTCACAATACAATCTGGGTGCCAGAAATGGCTCACCCAACAGAGAATGCTCTCTGCAGTAGTACCTCTCAGTCGGAGACAGATATTCCAGCTTAAAACCTCGGATGTACAATCCACAGCTCTCAGCTCCAATCTGCCCCACGAAATCTCCTAGTGTCAGCCTCTTTGGCCTAGCGTCACCCCAACTAGCCCTGCGTTAGCCTCTGGAGGCTCTGCGTCAGCCTCTGGAGCCTCTGCGTCACCCACACTGGCTCTCTCTGGCACTGCGCAGCTCCTGGCTGCCTCTGCGTGGCCTCTGGCTGCTTTTGCGTGGCCTCTAGTTGGCTCTGCGTCAACCCTCTCTTGGCTTCTGCGCTGATGCTCCCGGTACCCTCTCTGCCTCTCTGCTTCTGTATTCACTGCCCCTCAGCTGCAACTCTAATCACTCCTTCGATTTCCTCAGCAAGCCCTGCCCTAGAAAATCGAATTCTTGATCAACTCGGTGTGTTCTCCAAGTGACCCTCAAGCCTCCTCTTTACTTTTCTCATTGACAATTCAACGACCGAGATTGAGTCCCTAATCAGTGGCTAAGATTAGATTTGGCTTGATCCATGACATTTGTGTTGGAACTTCTAAGTCTGACACGTTAGAAACACTTAATGCACTTTACTGATTTATTCCTACCTACTTGTTCTGTTAATTAACAAGTTATTTACCATGTAAATACTGGAAATAAATACAAGTACATGCTCAACACATTACAGATCATCAACTGAAGGAAATAGAAACAAGCACACAAGTGACACCGTTGTTTTTGGAATAATGTCCCCGAAAAAGCCCAATGCGAGAAAACTAGTGCAGCTATCTGAGGGTTTGATTTATTAAGCATTTTTCAGAATACAATCTGGTGCCAAATCCGGCTCACCCAACAGAGAAAAATCTCGACAGTAGTACCTCTTTACTCGGAAGCAGATATTCCGGCTGAAACCCCGGATAAACACTCTGGTAGCTCCTAGTTGCAATCTACCCCACGGAACCCCAACGTGAGCCTGTATGGACTGCGTCAGCCTCTCTTTGGCCCAAACGTTAGCTCAGTGTTCACTCCGGCTTGGCCTGTGTCAGCCTTTGGAGGCATTGTGTCAGCCCTCTGGCCCTCTTGCGTCACCCACTACTAGCCCTTGAGGCACTGCGCAACTCCTGGCTGCCTTTGTTGAGCCCTGG